>CM053789.1:27985000-29185000 GCA_028749045.1 Cupressus sempervirens | reverse complement strand
TTCATTGGAAGGAATCCAAACGAATCTTGCACTATATCTCAAGTACACATACACATGGGATACACTATGCAGTCGGTATTGAGTTTCAATTAGTGGGTTATATAGACTCAAACTATGTAGGGGACCTTCATTCTCACAAGTATACTTTAGGATTCTTTTTTCATCTTGGTTTCAACCTCATTTGTTGGTAGAGTAAAAATAAGAAAACCATTGCTCTTTCATTGACTGATGTTGAGTATCACAGAGCTATGACTATAGTGATAGAAACTATTTGACTGCAATAGATTCTAAAGGAGTTTGGTTTTGAACTACCTAGACCTACAGTCATCCATTGTGATAACTAGAGTGCTATTGAGATCTCCAAACATCTAGTGCAACATCAACACACCAAACATATTGAGGTTCATATGCACTACATCAAAGAGTTGATTCATGAGTAGGTCATCACATTGCAGTATTGTCCTACTAAGTAGCAGGTAGTTGACATCTTCACTAAGTCCTTAACATAGGCCAAGTATATTCATTTGGAAGATCTCTTGGGAGTGATGGATTTTTCACTATTGGGGCCACATGATCCTTCTCTTCTATATTGTACATATCTTTCTTTTTGGAGGATGGTTTTTAGCATGAGGTTTTCTCTCTTTCTTCATTTGTAGAGAGATTTCATTGCTTTTTTACTTGGGTACCTAACATGGCCTAGTAGCTGAAACTCATTATGTATTTCATCATAGCTTTTGTGAGCTTAAGTGCATTCCCTTAAGTTGCACATATGCGGGGGTGTTAGTGTAAATAATTATTATCTACACTTTACTTAAGTTTAATTAGGATAAATTCATTATTTTATTATTTATTAGATTAGACACCTAGGAGTTGAGTACTCATATGAGTTTTCTTGTTGACAACACATGAATAAGAAACTATATTTTAGCACATGGTGTCTACAACACTGGAGTTTGCAGAATCAATTGAGTTGTCACATTGACAACATAGTTGTTCACACTCTTAATTAAGAACATGGTGTCTACAACATAATTTTACATGACACATCTTTGTAGGCTTATCCTATCATCATCGCACTAACTCCTATGCTTAATGTAGGATAATCCACTCTTGGTGGACATGTGCTTAGTTGTGAGGCTTATCATATTGTTAACTCCTAGGCATTCTAGAAGCATTCTATAGGCTTTTATATATAGGCACTTCTAGTGTACTACTACATCAATTGGGTATCATATTGTTATTCTAATCATACTCTGTTGGTCTATTTTGTGCTAGTTATTGAGCTTCTCAGTCTTGGGTGATTTTGACCTAAGGAAAATTCATACAGAACTACCATCTAATTTCAAAATTTGTGCTCAAGGAGAAGAGTTGGAAGAACTTATTATAGAAGTGGAAAATTATGCCAAAGAAGCATTTCAAAGATCTACATTGAAATAAATGGAACATGCTGACAAGAAGAGAAGGGAAATCCACTTCAATGTTGGATACAAGGTTTGGATAGTCCTAAGAAAAGAGAGGCTACCTAAGGGTAGATATTCCAAACTTCAGATGAAGAAGTTTGGACATTGCAACACAATAAAAAAGATGGGTGAAAATACATATGAGATCTCTCTTCCCCCTACCTTGCAAATTACTCTAGTCTTCAATATTGTAGACCTCACCCCCTACAAACGAATAATAGATTCAACAAGTGGACACGGTAAGAATGAAGACATCCATGATGAAGATTATGTAATTCATCTCCCTTGAAGAAAACCAGAGGAGTGATAAGAAATTTGGACTCCAAGTTGCTGAAGCAGAGAAGAATGAAGAAGTACATGTAGTAATTATTTAAGTGGAGAGGGCTCCCCAATATTGATGCAACTTGGATGATAGAAGACCAAATCAAACAACATGATACTTTTTTGTAGCAATTGCCCTCAAGTAGGAACTTGAGCTTTCAAAGTCAAGGGGCATATGGTGTAGGATCATCCATAATGAATGATGAATCACCAATGTCCTAACAACACCTAGATTAGGTTATATCAATCATATTGACATCTAGAAAAAATTATAAGACCCAGTTCCAAGATTTGCAATGTTATAAGCCCTTGGTCAACTATGGTCAAATAGGATCAAAGGGCATAGAATCTTAGGATTTAAAAAAAAAATATTTAGGACCAATTTTTGTCATTTGGACTATGTGTTATTAGTTCTAGTTGCAAGTTTGCAAATATACACAAATTGCAAAAATTGCTAAAAAGTTGCCACACAACTTTACCAACCTTTTGCAGAATAATGAAAAATCTTCCCAAATGGACATAAAAAGTTTGAAATTATTTTATGACTATTGGAAGGCCTATAATATGTCCTTTCATGTGGGTGATAGAGAGAGATAATGTACTTTCAACTTTTAAATCAATAAAATACACTTTTTTCTAAAATCAACTTGTTGTCCTACATTGTATGGATTTCTATGGTGTCAAAACTTAAATTTTTTAATAGGTGGATGAATTATCTTTAAGATTCATCTGGTCTAAAGTCTACATCTATTCCTAACTCAAAGTATTTAAAGTTTTGCACAAGTAGTCTGTTGCTAACCTAGGGTTTTGATGGATTTTCAAGCATAGCAAACGATCTCACCATGGAAATATAATGGAAATTGGTGAAATCATAGAATTTTAAATTTAATATAAGATTCAAGTGGTTTTAGGAATCTACTTGTAGTGACCCATGAGTAATTTGATGCCCTAGGCATGCAAAACCAAAGTGCATGCTAGGAAAAGGATGCAACATCTCCCACAACTTCAACCAAACTTGGCATCAAGGCTTCAAAAAAAGTTTTTCAGTTGTATAGGGGTTATCTTACATGTTTCCATAATGTTTTTTCTTGGTGGTGTCCTAGATCATGTACCTCCTTTGTAAATGTAGGCCTAATTTCCTTAATTTCCTAAGCGAGAAATTGAACAAAAGCCATTTTTTAATGTCATAAAACCTTGATACCTTAATATGTTTTGTAAATCTCAAAGGAGTGTCCAAAATAGTAACTTTTTCCTAGGTTGTGTGAAGATGTTTCCTTCTAAGTTTGTTTTTCATCAAAAAGGGATACTAGCCTTTTGATTGACTTAACAAAGCAGCTATATGCCAGAAGTTGCATAATTGGATTTAAATAATTGGATCATTCCATTTTTTACCTAAATAGACCATTTCCATGAGTGTGAGTATCTCCTAGAAATTTCATGAGGCTTAGCAGTTGTTCCTTCTATTATTAGGATTCTTGTTAAAGTTCTTTTTTTTTATTTTGCAATATCTCATTGTGTGTCTAAATTTATTACATAACCGACATACAGGTGCATTTCTTCTTTTATTAGTTCCATTTCTCTACAATTCATTGCAATGTGTCCAAAATTGTTACACTTGAAGCACATGAACTAGTTCTTCTTGTTAGAATGAATTCTGATGATACAAAATTGGGGGAGTATCCTAAGCATTTAAGAGTATTGATATCTTGCATTCATGATAGTATTTATCATTGATGTCAACATAGCGATAAATATGTTAAGACTCAAAGAATAGTAGTTAGTAATCTTAGTATGCACATGAGCTGAGGAAGTTTTAGATGATGTGTAGTAGAGGACATGTTCTTGAGGTTATCCTAATAATGTAGTTCAAAGGACTAAGTCTCATTCAATGTTGTATAGAGGGTACACCTATTTTACTAGAACTAGTTCACAAACAAAGCATTGGAAAATATAGTTTTGATGATCTATTGCTATCTTTCATCTAAGATGTAATGAAGGTGATGTAAAAATAATAGTGATAGAGAATGATCATGTGGTGACAATAGTGTGCAATGAAGACATGGTTTCACACATGTGAAATTTGGTATAGACTATGAGCTAATAGTGTTGTTGTAATTGTGAAGTAATTAATTATCTTATTTTAATTAATTAGGAAAGACTCAAGGACAAATAAAGGAATTTTTATGAAGATATGGTATAAAGGAACATTATTTTCCTTGTTTATAAAGGAGGCTTGTATTTGGAGGATCAAGTAGAATGTGGAGTATTAGAGCACAACTCGAGAAGGAGCATAATGCTTATTGAATGTGTGTAAGAAATCCATGAGATCATTGGATGCATAGTATGAGATCTAGTTACAAGATCTGAAGGAACATAATTTTGGTTGATAGACATAGATAGAGGAAGGAAGTACATTTTAGTTCTATTATTCTACAAGGAATAATATAGAGATCTTTTGGATAGTGGGTTCTTTGATCTTGAAGCTATTTACGCAGTGGGTCCAGCTATCTTCCACAACTCCTAATAAGGTTGGCACAACTTCTAATAGGGTTAGAATCTCCTAATAGGGACTCATATATACTAAATTTGTTAATAGATTCCTAATAGGGTCTATCCTCTAACAAGAACTATTTATATTAGCATATGTATCATCTTGTGGGTACCATTCCCACCAGGGTTTTCCCTATGATGAAGGGTTTCCTTAGTTAACATATTTGGTGTTAATTATGCATGAGTATCTTGTTGTGGTTTCAATTTATATTACTCACATGGATATGTTTGTTTAAGGTTCATGTTTATTATGGTAGTTGTATAACTATTTCAACCCCCACCTTCTTAGTTATATTAGTAGACTATATATTCTAATAATTGGTATCAAAGTATTAGGCCCTTAAAGATAAGGCTTAACAACTTTGGGAGATCAATGGTGAATATTTTTAGTAAAGATAGTCCAAGATTTGGTGGAGCCTATAATAATTCAAAGGAAAAGATGAAGACTCATTTGCTATGGATGGGTGCAAGATATTTGCTTTTGACAAAAGTGAAGAAGGAAATTGTTGATGAATCAAAGCTAGAGGAATGCAGTAAGGGAAAAATAAATTTGTTCATGTGTAAGATGAGAGCTAGAGAAGCCCTACTATTAGCTCTTCCATAGAAATAATACAATCAGGTAAAAACATATCAAACTTCTCATGAAATTTGGAAAGAACTAGAAGTTACTTTTAAATGTGATGATCATACAAAAATAATGAAATTAAAAAGTTAGATTTTCACATTTCATAATGCTAAGATGAAGGAATATGAGTATGTCTAAAATTATATAGGAAGAATATTAAAAATTGTTGTAGGTATTTGATCTCTTGGTGGAACTAAACATGATGATGAGGTTATATGGATGATCTTGAAAAGTCTATCACCACCATTCAAACAAACAACTTAGATGATTCACCTAGTAATGCCCTACAACAAAGATTTCACAAAGGAAAATTTTCTTGGAAGATTAGAATCTATAGAAACAAAAATGAGATAGTCTAGAGAATTAGCTAGAGTTGAGACATCTTTTAGTGATATGCACATTCAAGCTAATCTATCAAGATGTAGAAGTGCAAGACAATATTTTGCAAGTAGTAGAAGATCTGAAGATCATAAGAAGATTGAAGAAGGAATAACCCTTATGGTAAGAAGAAAAAAAGATGTTACAAAAATCTTCAAGTCTAGGATTTGTGATGAATATGGTCATTTTGCATCTAAATTTCCTAAAAGAGAGAAAAAATCTTTGAGGAAAAATTAAGCCTAGAAGAGAGAAGGATAGAAATTGTTTATATGCTAATGAGGATAAAGAATCTGATGAAAAGGATCAAAGAGAAAGTGATTGCGAATTAGAATTTTTGGCTATTAAGAAAGATAACATTGATAGATAAATTAGAGAAGAGATAGATCTAGTTACCCAATTTGAGAAGAAATTAGATTGGATAATTGATAGTGGATGTTCAAATCACATGAATGGTGATATGAAAAAAATTGTTAAGTTTAGAAATCATAATGGAGGTATTTTTAGAGTTGGTAATAATATAGCCTGTCATATTATAGGGTTTGGATCTATTACTGTTGATGGAAAAACTAACACTGATGATGTTTACTTTTTTGATGGTTTGAAACATAATTTGTTAAGTGTTGGATAGTTGGTAGACAAGGGATACCTATTGTAGTTCATAGAGAAGTGTAATGCCCCACCCAGAGATCCTTGGAAACAAGGATTCAAATCAAGCCAAGATATTTTTTTTACAAGTATGAATGTACATGACAACATCATACAGGGATCACAAAGATCACAACGAAAGACTTCACCACAATCTCGGCAACCAATGAATCTCCAAACACCACTACCAAAAGACAAACACGAACAAAAGCCAACAACCACCACAACAAGATGAGGGCACAAGAAATGACCACTCATCAACAAAACACCAAGCTGGGGTAAAATGCAGAATCCAGAAATTTGGCTAAGCCTGAAATCCTAAAGCCCTAAAAATTGGCTAAGTCTGGATTTATGAAGCCCTGAAATTTCCTAGAATCCATAACTTATCTCTGAGAGGTCTGAAACCTATCTCAAACAATTTTTTGCATATATTAAAATATATCTTAAGTATAAGGAATTAAATATACTTTAACTTAAATGATATATTTTAAACACCTAGTTAATTTGTTTTGAACCAAGAAGGTGTAAAAACCAAAAGGGTGTCCAAAACCAACTTCTGAACTTTCATCCAACAAGCCTAGATAGCCCCTAGTTCTCGCGCGAGAAAGAAAACTGGTCTCGAGTTTCACACGACATCTTTCACTGCTTCGCGTGAGGACTACTGAGCTTCACACGAGGATTCACATTGTCATGCAAGGATTCTCTACACGCTGCGTGAAGATTTACATTCTTGTGCAGGAAGTGTATTCTTTCGCACAAGGAAGAAACAGTCTCACGCGAGGAAGAAACAGTCTCGCGCAAGGAAAATACAATCTCGCATGAGGAAACAAATCAACGCGACATAAAACACAAACAAAAAGCTAAACAAACAAGGAAACCTCTACACCGGGGAGTACCGGATCCATGTAAATCAAGGAATGAACACTCGAGAGCACTAAAAACAATGAAAGAGGAACATCTAACCATCTAAAACATAACAACAAAGAACATACTGAAATAAACATCACAATGAACAAAATACATTTTAGAACTAAACAACCAAATAAATGCGCGGTTCCTCCCAACTGTCAATAGCATCATAAGACCATCGTGAGTCCTAGCCATCCCCCATGCGTAACATCCCAAGCCACAGATTAGATCATCAGTACTGTCATAATAGGGATGTCACTACAAAAATATGCAACAATACAAGCATAAGAAAATCTAACATGCTAGTGATAACACATAAGATAATCCTATAGTAGATAACATCGCCTATCACATGCTAAACAACAGGAAGCAACAGATATACTACTAAAGCAAATCACATCATCTAATCATATGCTAAACATCATAATAAGGAAATGTGCCAAATAAAATAACATCATCTAAACATGATATACAAGCATCCCAATGAAAGCATAAATCACAAGAAAGCATACTCTAAAACCCGAAAGACTAAGTGAAGACATCCAACAACAGTCGCACTAGGACAAAAGATCATCTTTGTACACCAATCCCTAGTAGTGGTGAAGGTAGCTACGCCTCCCAACCACATGGCTCCCATAGGTCCACACCCACCATGCTGATGGAGATAATGATCCAACCACAAACACACAGAAAGCACAAAATCCAAGGCTAACACTCATGCCAGATAGTATGATGGCTGCAACCAAGAACCTAAGACAATGCATGGAGTACAGGTCCTGGTCAGACACTCAATAGGCTGCTATGTAGGGACTAACATCATGGAGAGTCGCTTGGCATTAAAAAGCCCAAGCTAGGACTTGCGTAGATTCAACATCCCTCAATGTAAAGGCTCTTGCACCCCAAACCTTTTTATTATCTTAAGTTTTATTACCAGTCACACATTTTATTTAATTTTCACTTAATTAAAGCTTCCTTCACCAACCCTTTGAGCACAATGATCACCAGGCTGCGAGGTAGAATCCCCCTCCATATGCTACCCTACCCTACCCATGCTCATCCTATGAAAAGTTCCCATGGACATGCATACTCCCATCCCAACCCCAATGATCATAACTTCCACAATATCACGGAAGATCAAGCATCGCAAGTCACCCAACAAATGTACGTGCATGTACTTGTGTGTGGTGCACCACCATCACAAAGATCATAACATAAGGACAGGAATGAGAACACAATACAAAGAAAACACCCAATTGAAAGCAACACGGGAAGGACAGATTCTACATGAATCCCAAAGCTTATAAAATCATACATCATGAAAGAACTCAATCGGCCTCAATCCAAGAGTATGGATTCTACACGAATCCCAATGATATAACAAGACCAAACATCATGAACTCACTCAACTAGCCTCAATCCGAGAGTATGGATTCTACATGAATCCTAGCATTCATGAAACAAAAGCAAAGGTCCAAAAGAAACCATAACAGATGTAAAATCACTCAACCGAACACAACGTCGAGAGTACGGATGCAACATGCATCCCAATGCAACATAAAAGTGCAAAAGTGGTTTGACTGATATCCAAATGGATCATCAAGATCCACGACCCACATTGTGCCAAGAAAACCTGAGAAAACATGGTGACACGCAAAATGAGGTGAAAATCCCAAAAATTGGAAAACTACAAAATTAAAACCCATTTGGCCTTTGGGTTCAAAAATTCCAAAAATCCAAAAATAAATGGAATCAGACACTGTATGCAAAAATGGCCAGCATAATGGTGCAAAATTCGAAACCCTCATCCCAAAAAATAGAGAAATGTTTGTACCCGCTCAACCACGTAGAAATAGCATACAGAAACGGAGGGGAACACTAGTTCTCAGCCTCCAAACAAATGGCTACCAAAAACAAAAGCAGAAACGAATCAGAAACAATAAAATAGGAAAGCCCTATCTCACAGCCAAAAGGGCAAAACAGGAATCTGAACCATAAAATAAATATCCCACAGAAGTAGTTGAAAATCACGGAAATCCAAGGTTTCCCCAAGCTGGATCCAACGAGCCCAACCTTGCGACGATCCCATGCCATAGCTCCCACAACGAACAAAACAATAAATCCTCATGAAGAGGATTTCAGGTTTTACTCTCCAACTTTCCAATTTGAAAGTGAGAAGTGAGGAATTAAATTCCTTTTAGATACTTATTCACTTTTCGGGTGAATAATCAACTAGGGCATTTAACCAGCCAATCTAGTTAAATCCCAAATTGACCCAAATGAAAACAGGCTATTCCTATAAATAGGAATTCATCTATGGAAAAGCTGCCAGAAATTAAAATAAATCAATTAAAAAGCCCAAAAACCTAAAAACACATAAATCTCCTTAACAACTTTCGCGACAAAGTGAAACTCTAAAAACACAGACACGCTTACTGGTCTAATCACATAATGCAAATGAGTTCAGATTTAATAATCAACGAAAGGTTTAAATTAAACATTTAATTAAAGATACGTCAACCATATAAGGATGACATTGGTAACATATGAAAGGCTAAATCACTAACTCCATGTGCCACTACCAGGGATATAAATCCTGCACACTAAACAACACGATCAAGTGCAATTGCATATAATAACATAGTCGAAGTAATAAATGCATTAAATCACTTAATTTAACCATTTATTTAATTATATTAAAAATAATCTATTTATATCACTTACGTTCGCAAAAGGAATAGCAACGCAGGAATCGAGTAAATAACCATAGCATTAAGTCCATCACATAACAAAATCAGATGTATGTCCAAATACCAGATAACCAGATATCATCATAAAACACACTGTCATCTCAAAATGGCATCATCATGCAATATGATTTACTGAACAACATAGTAGTCTAAAATCCATGATACTAGAATCAAAGTGTAGCATCTGACCCTCAGGTCCTCTCAAATGTAAACATAACATGAGTAATAGATATCTCTCTAATCAGAAATATAACAAGGTAAATGTCCGCAGCACATAACCAAATAATCCCACAAGAACAATCCATTAATTACTTACACATTAATAATGATTGATTACTCAACATTAAAAAGGCATTAAAAACATATAAACAACCACAGTTATAAACATGACTAACCACTGCTATAGGAACCCAGTCCAGTGTAGCATGGTATAAAGTACACAGTGCAATATCTGCACTTATCCCTAATCCTCCATTTAGCCTAATCCACCCCATCCACCCATGTTAACCAAGCTTAGCCACTAACTCACCCAACCTCATTAATGCCATCCACTTGCACATCTCTAACATTCTTAATCTAATCCTAAACCCAAGCCTAATCCACTCCCTAATGTTGTCACATTCCCTAAACAAGTTTAAGACTTTACTAATCCAAACCAAAGTCTCCCCTCAAAAATCTCAACCACCAAGTCATGAGTGCTCTTACAAACCATAAAAGACTCTTACAAGCCCACTCATGACTCTTACATCCATCTTCCACACTCTTCCCTCTTCCACACTCATTCCTCTTACATCTCTCTTACATACTCAACCCCACTCATCATGCCTTTAACCAATCTTTTACCCTACCCTCTCACACTCATCCTCCTTGTGACAAGTGTCACCTTTCCATTGGTGCTAAACAAGCACAATCCATATGCTCTCCTTTGAGTGCATCCTAGCCCTCCTTAAGCCTTCATCCATCCTTGCATCTAAGCCCTCCATCCCTCTACCCCTGAAATGTCCCTTTACTGATTTTTTATGATATTTCCAGCCTCAAATTAGAACTTTAAAATCAAACAACCAATATTACAAAGATCTGCCAATTTTCCAATAAAACCCAAATCGGGTATGTCCAAATTAGTGCCAAAAACTTCACAACTTCACAAATTATTAATAAATCTGAAAATGGACATTTTTACAGAAATTTCAGCAGCATAACAGCCTACAAAATGAAATTTCCAGATTTGTATAGCCCTTACACAATAGATCACAAATGTAGGGCAAAACTATGCTCAATCGGGCTCTCGAAATTAACACAAAAAATGCCCGGAAACACCACAAAACACTCATAAATTATCTCAGAAGTTTAATCACGACCCAATACATATATTCAGCTCTATTTTAACATCATAAAGTCTGAAATACAACAGCAAACCAAACTGATATGAAACACTCAACTGAAAACCCAAATTCAAACCAAAAACAACCCCGAAAACACCCAAATTGGCACTATTCAGCACAAGGGCAAACTCTATATGAGCATGCACATGGAATGGCTTCAAACTCCCATCCTTAGCCTTCCTGGAAACCTACAAACTCCCATTCTTGGGTCTCCTTCTCCACAGGTTTGGCAGCCTCTGAAGAACAATAAGAAAATTAGCAAGAATCAAGATGTAGAATGAGCCCAAAATGCCTCCAAACCCCTTTTAAAGAGGGCATAACCCTAACTCACGTCCAAGAGGGGTTAATAAAATATAATTTAATAATAATTTTTATTTATTAGTCCATTGGTTTCCAAAGATTAACCCTTTTTTCCAAAATTTCACCTTTTTGGAGCCTGCCTGCCTTAACAAAGTTTATTTTTTTTAATTATTTGAATAGGGGACATGACAAGTCCTCCCCTCCCAAATATTGCTTGTCCTAAAGCAATGAAGGTTGGAATTCTCAAGAATATGTTCTCCTTCCCAAGTTGCATCCTCTAGTGGTAATCCTTTCCATTTGACCAAATGCTCTGTGATGCTCCTATTTCTCAACCTTTTCTCTCTTGTATCCAAAATCTCTTCTGGTATCAAAACTAATTTCCCTTCATCATCAAGAGGTGGTAATTCTGTAGATACTATGGTATTCTGGCCTAGAACCTTCTTTAAGCAAGATACATGTAAAATAATTATGTATTTTGCTGTTTGGTGGGAGCTCTAATTCATAAGCTACCTCTCCTACCTTCTTGATGATTTTATAAGGCCCATAGAACCTTGGCTTGAGTTTCTCTGCCCCACTTCTCTTCAAGGTGCTTTGCTTATATGGCTTCAACCTAACAAATACCAAATCTCCCACCTCAAAAGATCTTTCAATCCTTTTCCTGTCAGCATATATCTTTTGTTGGTTTTGTGCATGTTGTAGATTATCCTTGAGGGACCTTATTATGTCTTGGCTTTGCTTGATGAAATCACTTGCTGCGGGTACTCTGCTATCGGAAAGTATTAGATCAACAAAGGAAAGGGCATCATAACCATAAGGAGCATGAAAAGGAGGCATACCAATAGACATGTGATGAGATGTATTGTAACAATACTCCCCTAGGTGTAACCATTTCACCCAAGCATGTTGTTGATTTGAAACATAGTTCTTCAAATATCCTTCTATCCATTTATTAACTATCTCTGTTTGTCCATCTGTTTGAGGGTGATAGCTAGTACTGGGAGTGAGTTCAGTTCCTTCCAAATGAAAGAGCTCCTTCCAAAAAGAGCTGAGGAATCTACTGTCCCGGTCACTAACAATGTTTCTAGGCAAATCATGTAATCTAAAAATTTCCTTGAAGAACAATTCGGCCACTTGTGATGCCTTGAAATCAGATGTGATAGGAAAGAAATGTGCATACCTAGTTAGTCTATCTACCACCACATATATGCAATCCTTACCTTGAACCTTGGGCAACCCAGTGATGAAATCCATGGAAATACTTTCCCATTTTTGTTCAGGAATAGGAAGTGGCTGCAACAACCCTGCAGGAAAATTTTGCTCACTCTTGCTTTGTTGGCATACCATACATTCCTTAATGTGTTTAAGGACATCCTCCTTCATACCCTTCCATGAAAACCGCTCTCAAATTTGCCTGTATGTCTTGAAGTATCCCTGGTGACCAGCCAAAGGTGTGTCATGAAAGGCCCTCAATATCCTCTCCTTAGTTTTTGACCCTGGCACTAAGAAGATCCTGTTCTTGTAATAAATCAATTCATCAACAACCTTGTACCTGTTATCATCCACTAACTTATCCAAAATCTTGGTGGCAAATGAATCTTTAGCATACTCTAAAATTATGGAGACTTTCCAATCAGCAGAGATAGATGATAAGGAACACAAAGTGGGCTTTCTTGAGAGAGCATCAGCAACCACATTATTCTTTCCTTTCATGTATTCAATATCAAAATCATAAGCTTGCAATTTGCTTACCCATTTTTGTTGACAATCATTCAAATCCCTTTGGTTCAAGAAGAACCTGAGGCTATTATGGTCTATCTTTACAATGAATCTCCCACATACCAAATATTGTCTAAACTTATGAAGTGCATGCATGATTGCCAACATTTCCTTATCATAGATGGAGTACCCTTTCTCTGATTGATTTAATTTTTGACTCTCAAATGCTATTGGATGTCCCCTTTGAGTTAGGACAGCCCCTATACCTTCTCCCGAAGCATCACATTACACAACAAAAGGTAAAGAGAAATCTGGAATTGCAAGCACAGGGCGTGAACTCATTACCTCCTTAAGCTTATCAAATGTTTTTTGTGCCTCTTCTATCCAAACAAAAGCTCCTTTCTTTGTCAAATCAGTCAAGGGGGCAGCAAGCTGAGAAAATCCCTTGGCAAATCTCCTATAGTAGCTACACAACCTGAAGAAACCTCTCAACTGTGTAAGATTAGTGGGTGGAGGCCAATCCAAAATTGCCTGGATTTTTTGTTGATCAACCTGTACTCCTTTAGAGCTTATAATATGTCCCAAATATAGGATCTCTGTCAAACCAAACTCACATTTAGATAGCTTAGCATAGAAGGATTGCTGCTCCAAGATTCCCAAAATAGTGTCTATGTGCTTTAGATGCTCTTCCCATGTTTTACTGTATATCAAGATATCATCAAAAAATACCAAAACAAATTTTCGAAGATGTTGACTGAATACCTTATTCATACAAGATTAGAATGTTGCTGGTGCATTAGTGAGTCCAAATAGCATAACAAGAAATTCAAAGTGCCCATAGTGACATCTGAAAGCAGTCTTTTCCACATCTTCACTCCTCATTCGGATTTGATGGTAGCCTGATCTTAAGTCAATTTTTGAGAAGTATACAGCACCATGTAACTCATCAATGAGTTCATCTATGCGTGGTATGGGATACCTATTTTTTATGGTCTTCTTGTTTAGAGCCTGTAGTCTATACACATTCTCATTGTACCATCCTTTTTCTTGACAAGTACCATAGATGATGCAAATGGACTAGAGCTAGGCCTTATGAATCCCATGTCCAAGAGTTCTTTAATAGTTTTTTCAATTTCTTCCTTATAACCTCTTGGATGGCGGTATGGGGTTGTTATAACTGGTTTGGCACCCTATTCTAACTCTATAACATGCTCAAAACCTCTATCTGGTGGTAATCCTGGAGGCAAGTCATTGAAAACTATACTATGCTTATCAACAATATTTTGAATTTCAAAATGGAAATTACCTTGATTCTTGGGAGAGCTTGTTGGTTGGATTATGACTCCTGCTGCCCATGTTACTTGTCCTCTTCGAAAAGTCCTCTCCATCCTCTTTGCAGAGACTGCCTTAGGTGCTCCATTCGATAACCCTCTCAATATGACTTCCTTCCCATTGGAATGAAATTTAAACTCCATAGTTTGATGGTTCATGTAATAGCCTCCGATAGAGTGCAACCATTGAACACCCAATACAAGATCTGTCTCCCCAATACCAACCACATAGAAGTCATCACATAACTCATAATCTCCTAAGGTCATCTTGAGTTGTTTCACCACCCGTGTGCAAGGCATAGTGAATCCATCAGCTACAGTAACATTGAATCCCTCAAAATCTTCTGCTTTAAGCCCTCTTTTCATGACAAATCCCTCATCAATAAAATTGTGAGTTGCCCCACTATCAAGAAGAACAGTCAACCTTTGCCCTGCTAGTACCCCTCGAATTCGGAAGGGATGGTATCTTGGGACTCCTGATAATGCTGCTAAAGTGCCATCCTTGCTGATTTCTTTTACTTTCTCTTCTTCTACCTCCTCCTTAGTATCATGAAATTCCTCATGCTCATCTGAATCAGATTCTGAAGCAACTTCAATATAGTGCACTTGACCTTTCCCCAAACATCTGTGTCCTGGAACCCATGGTTCTCTACAAGTAAAACAAAGCTTTTTCCTTCGTAATTCACTCCTAGTCTCTTCATCTACCTTTTTTTTTGCCACATTTGTCACATCTTTTGGTGGTAGTGTTGGAAAAGTCTTTTTTTGAAAATTTCCCTTATGTTGCCAAAGATTTGGGGGTTTTTGATTAGTGATTGATTTCATAGGCACGCAAGTTTCAAGTTGCAAGCTTCTTTTGATAGCTTCCTGTAAGGTTGAGGGTGAGAAAGCCTTAACCAAACCCTTAACAGAATCTTCTAAACCATCAAGAAAAAGATAAACAATCCTCTTTTCACTCATATCAGGTACCATAATAGCCACTTTTTGAAATTCTTCTATATACTCATTAACTGATTTGGTTTGCTTCAACTTTGACAATTCTTTAAAGTACTCTTCATCATCCTTGAGGTCAAATCTATCTATCACCCTTTGACTGAAATCTTCAAATGTAGTTACCTGATTGTGACCTTGAGTAGTCATTCCATGATACCACCAATCATAGGCTGCATCTTCCAAGTGTAGACTTGCAAATTGAATAGCATCACTCTCTTT
Organism: Cupressus sempervirens; assembly: GCA_028749045.1. NCBI lineage: Eukaryota > Viridiplantae > Streptophyta > Pinopsida > Cupressales > Cupressaceae > Cupressus > Cupressus sempervirens. Next base: position 29,169,427 of record CM053789.1, on the reverse strand, counting down.
CATGGGGTTAAGTGTGAAGAAAGTTTGTAATTTTTGTAGCCATGCTCTAGCTGAAATTTTATTTGTTCCATCAAAAGTAGGCGCTGTAAACTTGCTTATTTTATTTTTGAGCTCTCTTCCACTTGTGTCATGCTCCCTCCTATTCTCTTTCTTGGGCATCAAAGCGTTCATCATATCCACATATTCTCTAAAAGGAACTGAACTACGAAAGTCATCATCTAAGCCATTGTAAGTAGCTCTTAATGTAATCAAATTACCTGTAACCTCTTCCACTGGATTAATGGCTGGATTTGGTACTGGTGGCTCATCTGCAGGCAAGAAAATAGATTTGGTTGATTTAGATGGTGTGGATCTCCCATTTCTCGGCTCCTCTGAAGTGCTCCCTTTCTCATTAATAGATGCAATTCCTTGTAATTTTTCTGTCAATATTCGCAAAGCCTCTCTAGTTTCCGCCAAACCATCCACTGTTTGCTTCTGAGTATTTTGGATGTCTTGAAAGAATTTCTTTGCCATCTCATCTGGATCAGCCATACCTTTTTCTTCCTTGGATTTTGTACTTTTTCTTTCAACTGGGGGTTTGATCAAAATTTTTTTATTCTTTTCTCGCTGCAAATATCTTTTTTCTCTTTCACTTAGTTGCATGCAATCATAAAATATGACATGCAAGATCTGGGTAGTTATCAAAACTTGACATGCAAGATCTGGGTAGTTGTTAAAACTGACCTTCAACTTCTACAAACCCTCAGGCTGGCAAGATCACGGCTCTGATACCACTGAAATGTCCCTTTACTGATTTTTTATGATATTTCCAGCCTCAAATCAGAACTTTAAAATCAAACAACCAATATTACAAAGATCTGCCAATTTTCCAATAAAACCCAAATCGGGTATGTCCAAATTAGTGCCAAAAACTTCACAACTTCACAAATTATTAATAAATCTGAAAATGGACATTTTTACAGAAATTTCAGCAGCATAACAGCCTACAAAATGACATTTCCAGATTTGTATAGCCCTTAAACAACAGATCACAAATGTAGGGCAAAACTATGCTCAATCGGGCTCTCGAAATTAACACAAAAAATGCCCGGAAACACCACAAAACACTCATAAATTATCTCAGAAGTTTAATCACGACCCAATACATATATTCAGCTCTATTTTAACATCATAAAGTCTGAAATACAAAAGCAAACCAAACTGATATGAAACACTCAACTGAAAACCCAAATTCAAACCAAAAACAACCCCGAAAACACCCAAATCGGCACTATTCAGCACAAGGGCAAACTCTGTATGAGCATGCACATGGAATGGCTTCAAACTCCCGTCCTTAGCCTTTCTGGAAACCTACAAACTCCCATTCTTGGGTCTCCTTCTCCACAGGTTTGGCAGCCTCTGAAGAACAACAAGAAAATTAGCAAGAATCAAGATGTAGAATGAGCCCAAAATGCCTCCAAACCCCTTTTAAAGAGGGCATAACCCTAACTCACGTCCAAGAGGGGTTAATAAAATATAATTTAATAATAATTTTTATTTATTAGTCCATTGGTTTCCAAAGATTAACCCTTTTTTTCAAAATTTCACCTTTTTGGAGCCTGCCTGCCTTAACAAAGTTTATTTTTTTTAATTATTTGAATAGGGGACATGACAACCCCTTAGCCTATAAATTGAATCTCATCCCAAACCATTTTATCAACAATCTTTGAGCTAAAGTTACCATGCCCTTTTGAGAGCCAAAAGTCATACTCATACCCTTATAATGCCAAATTAAGAGCTCACAAAGCTACCAATTTGCTATTATCCATCTCCACCATTGAAGCAACTTTGAGCATTTGAGCATACATCCCCAATCTACACGTAGACACATCTCAAAAATAAGAGAATAAATCTCATTGAGAGAGCCTATCCATGGCTCACATTCTCATTTGAGTTTGTCTTCTCTTTGTCTCTCTTATATGTTATGTTAGTTTAATGTGTAAATGCTTTCATTAGATTAGTATTTCTAGCACATTAGATTAGTGTATACATTTTGGCACGTCCGGTGGGACCCCACTATGGCTCATTTAATCATCCATTTTCATCTATATGTTGTTTTTTCTAACCATCTAATGATTGTTGTTGTTTGAGTGTGTTGTAGGGTGTTTTGCTTGTTTTTGCAGGTTAAAGAGCGCACTTAGGAAGAAGAGATACCCTCAAAAATCCGAAAACAATCAAGAAAACAAAAAATTTTAGAAAAAACCTACGTCCATCGGTTCACTTCGCGCAGTGTTGTCTCCGCCTGTCGTCTCCGCAGTTTGGCGTCTGCACCTGCAAACTGTCATCTTTACTGGCTATTTTTTCGTCTATTCAATAAAATTGATGTCTCCGCATTTTGGCATCTTCGCCTAGTTTTCTATTGTCGGCACCGCTACTAGACTGTCATCTGCGTATCCTCAACTGTCATCTCCCCAAATTCGTGTCACCGCTAGCTATTCTGTCGTCTGCACATCCTCAACTTTCGTCTTCACGAATCCACGTTGCCGCTAGCTACTCTGTCATCTCCGCAACCTGCTTTGTCGTCTCCGTCACCACCAACCCAAATTGTCGTCTGCGAAAATTGGCATCTGTGCAAATTGGCGTCTCTGCTTGTCACTTATTTCCTACGCCGCAAATTTGACCTGTCATCTCCGCTCTGTCGTCTCCACTCTATCGTCTCCGAATACTAGCATCTCTTCATTTCAGCATCTCTGTAGTTTAGCATCTCTACTTGATAGACTGTCGCCTCTGCCTGTTTATGTTGTATTTCTATTTTAAAATCTTTATTTCTGCACTTTGTGGTTTCGTAAGATTTAGACCATTTAAAGCATTTTTACGCATAAAAAAAATAACAAAAAAAGTTAAAATTTTTCTTTCCATAGTTAAATTTTCTTTTTTTGAAGATTTTGGTGACTAATCAATTTCTTTTTTGTCTTATTGCAGGTTGGAGCAACTTTTTGGGTGACTAATCATGTTTTTTAGGTTTTTCATGGAATGAACCTGAATGCTTAAACACATTTTCTATTGAATGAATGTTGCTCAAAACACACTCTTGAATGCCATGGATTAAAATCAACTTTCCTTGGAATGCATGCTTAAAACAACAAATCCAATCTTGAATGCCAAGGATCAATTAACCATTGCAATATCAAACACTTCATTTGGAGCTTCTAAAATTAAATAAAAAAAATCTTTTTTTCACATGCAATCTAGGTAAAGTTTGATTTTTGGACATTTAAGAAACTTTGTTAAGTTAAAATACAAATTTACAAAAATCAATTTGAGTAGTTCCTTGGACTCACCTCTTTTCTAATCACCCATCAAATATTAACCATTGGTTGCAATCTCAGCGCCATTTATGGGTATGGGTCCACTTGAAAAAGGTGTTAAATGTTCCACAATCTAACTCACTCACTTGGTCTTTGAACGTTTGCTTTAACTTTATCAAAAATTTTAAATGACCAAAACTCTAGATTAAATCGATCACACTTCAAGTTTGGGCACTAAAATTGAACAACAACTGACGTGGAGAGCCTCCGGGCACATGCTTGAAATCGAATCTCACACACTTTTGTTTTGGGCTTAAAACAAACTCACACTCAATCTTGAATGCCTTAAAAAAAATTAATCGATATTTGACGTGGAGGGCCTCCGGGCGCGCGAATTTGCTTTTGTTGACCCTAACTCTTCTTATTGTTTGCATTCTTCGATCGATTTACTTTTGTTGACGCTTCAAGTTGGAATTGAACACTGTCTCTTAAACATGAGTGCTTGCAAAGTCTAGATTAGCACACATAAGAGTCAGTTGGTAAAAGAACAAGCGTGTTTTTTAGCCCAAGGTCCTCCAAGTCTTCTCTCCCCTTGTCGTCTTTCGAGGCCATCTTGGGTGCATAAGATTAGGATCCAAAACCTTGTTTCTTTTTAGGAGGCCTGCTTGGGGATTTCATCACCCCTTGGACGACCTCAACTCCAGCGTTTCGGCAGAATATAAGAATCGGGAGGTGAATCGAAAGACACCTCTCTTGGGATCAAGATTTTGTCATTTGGGCTAAGCCTCAAGAAACTTTATACCCTTGAGAAGTGAAAGAGGAGAAGTGGGTTACCACTCCTCTCGGCTGTGTGACATCCTTTTGGTCTCATCTATGGATTTGGGCCTCACGTACCTTGTGTATATCGAGGACTCCTTAGGTAAACCAACTGTCAGCCTTGCAAAAAACCATCTAGGATGTTAATGTGTTTGGAGTGACTAATCGAAACATTTTTAGAACATACACACTCCTCGGTGCAAGTATCACATTCTGAGAACCACAAACTTCTATCTGGGTGTTCCTATCTATTTCTTGATTTTATTTTACTTGTTGAATGAATGTTTGCCAAACTTGGTCAATCCTAGCTTAGGGCACACTTAGCGTAGTCACTGCCTATTTTAGAAGTTGAACAAGTTGAAGCAAAACGACTAAGATCTCTCAAAGCAGGGCAAATTCAGGAATTTATGTCAGAACAACCCAAACCCAAACAGAAGTTTCACAAAGTCAAACTCAAGCCTTCTCTAGCATACCAAGAACTTTCAACCAAGAGAAAAGAAATAACACCAAGCTCGCGAATTGCCAAAATCCACAAAGCAGAGGACAAAGCTATCGATGAAGCACTTCAAGAGGCCTGGTTAGAGCGCACCATCAAATTTAGCCAATGTCCAGGAGTTAATCCTGCTTATGCCTCACCAACTAGGCATGATTTCTATGATTAGACATCCTTATTTCTCCCCATCTTCTTGGATAAGCTTCACTTTAGAGTCATCTTTGTAGAAAAGCCAACCATCTTAGGTTATCCCCGTAAGCATTATTAGCTCATCCATCTCATTTAGAATCAAACCATCTAGCTAGCAATCCAAAATTTGCACATCCAAGCCCTCAAAATTTGTTTTCACCTTGCCAAAAGTTTTCCATTCCTAAAATCTTTCAAATCCACCAATCTCAAATAGGTTATCCCTTTGATAGAGGTTTGTCTAGGGTAATCTAGCTTTGTCACTTGTTATCCCTCATCACGTTGAGCTAAAGGTTGGGATCCACAAGTGGTCAACCTCGTGTTCTTCCTAAAGGATTATCAGTCTATCCTTAAGTTGACACAATCACCACCAAGCTTGCACATAGGAAAGCAGACCTTTTGTGCTTTGACAAGATATCTTTGAAGTTAGAATCCCCAACCCAATCCTCCTTAGGTTTTGTCGTGTAGCTTTGCCTCAACCTAGAAAATCATTTTCATAGAGAAGCCTTACCCCTTTTGCATCCATCAACATTATTGCATCTCATCCCTAGGAGCATTTTTCATGCCACCCGTCACTCACTTAGCCAAGAAGAAAGAAACAATGGAGCCCTATCATTTGGATCGAACAGCCTCACCCCCCTTGAGCATTTATCCATCCTTCAGCCCAGAGAAAGCTATGCCATCACCTACTGACATTGAAGCTTTCATGAACCAACCAGGAAATGCAGTGTTGGTAAATGCCATTATAGACAAGAACAAAGAGACAATCATGGCTAATTTTCGAAGAGACAATGTAGGAACCTTTGACTTTGGAAGACCCCCTCCATTATTAGATCCATCTCACCCATTTTTTGGGCAGCTACCACCACCCATAGGCCCTTATGATCCAAATTATCCTCAATATATGCCAAAAGAAGAGCCTCCAGCCAATCCATATGATCCAACCGACCCAAACATACCATCATCCACCCAAGTTGAAATCTCCATGCCGCAAGCCAACCCAACCACCACCACTCCATCTTTGGTTCATACCTCTTCGCTCCAAACCCCCTTTACTGAAAACACCTCACTGTTCATGCCCTTCACTATTGCTGCTGCTGCTCCCCAACCCAGCCTTCCAAATCCATCCATCTCCCAAATTAGTTCTAGCATCTTTGGCCAACCTCAGCAATATACAACAGGGATGCCGCCCATGGGGCCAAGTAATCAACCTTTCATCACCCCTAGCTTGTTCACCACATCCCAAAGATCAATCTCATCATTTCCATTAGGTCTTGGGAGCTCAGTGCCATCAACCACAAATCCACAAGCTACTACCTTCACTCCACAAAGCTATCAAATGCCACAAGCTATTGCCAATTTTCTACCAAGCTCCCAAGTGACCCCAGCCCTTGCCACCACTCTACCAAACTTCTAAATCCAGCCACAAAGCTATCAAACCCCATCAGGTCCATTCCCAAGCTTTCAATTCCCACCACCTCCACCACCAACTAATCCATTACCTCCAATTACCAACTACTTTTCAATGTCATCAATATTCGAGGACCAGATAATGAGTGTGCAGTCACCACTCAAAGAGCGCAATTGAACATCGCAGGCTCATCAGCTTCATCAGCACCATCAACTCCATCAAAAAGCTGGTACAATATCTTGAAACACCTTGGGAACATGCCAGCCCAAATCTCAATTTTAGACCTTCCCCGCACTAGTCCTGTGTACAAAGACATCCTTGATAGTGCTCTCATAGAATCCCGTGTCCCTTCTAATATCAATGCTACTGATTTTCGTAATCTTGTTGGACACCTTTCATCCTCATGTGCCCTATCTTTCAAACCCACCAACATACCCTCAATTGAGCCAGATCACACCCTTCCACTTCGCATAGCCATCATGGTATCCAATTTTTTCATGAAAAGAGTAATGATAGATAATGGATCAGCCTTGAAAATTTGCACCCTAAAATTCATAAAACAAGCTGGGTATACTGAGGTAGATATGATCAGTGAGGTTATCACCATCAAAGCTTATGACAACTTGGAAAGAACCACATAAGGGACTATTTTGCTACCAATCAAGGTTGGGCTAGTCATCCAAGAGATAGTTTGCCATGTTGTTGATCTAAACCTACCATTTAACATCTTCCTCGGTCGCCCATGGATTCATGCTATGAAGGCCATTCCATCCACCTACCATCAGTGCATCAAATTTCTGCATCAAGGCACTGAGGTAACCATCCATGCCGATCTAAAACCTTTTGCTTACTGCAATGTGGTTGAAGCTTCATATAAAAACCATTGCCCTGGAATAGACATCGGCATAGCCATCGCCAGCTCATCCCACACTTGTAATGATGCAGAAACCATCCTCGCCTCCACCCTATCTACCGTAAAGATCAACAACAAAGGTTTTGGAGAATATAGTCTATCAGATGCATTTGCTGTCGGAGCATTCCCACTTGATCCAAATACCCAAGGATGGCCGACATATCACAAAGCTAGGGAGATTCCACCTCCTCGATACAAACAGTTTGGCCCAACCACCTTTGTGTCCTCAAAAACCCCTCTTCATGAGAAGCTCACTCCAGATATCAACAATTGGTTACATAAGGATGCACCTCCAAGAAATCAAGCACGCCTTGATCACTTCAGCCAAAAGTATCCCCAAGAACAAAAGATCATCACTGAAAAATGGAACTATCAAGGAGGTGGACTAGGACCAGAAGAAAGGGGCATGCAATGTCCCATCGAAGCACATAACTGGGAAACGAAGTCAGGTCTTGGCTTTGGCATACCCACAACTGGGGGCACCAATGATAATGGTCATGCTTTTTCGAACATCCATCATGACCTTGTCAAAATCGAAGACGTTCCTGAGGAAGTTGAAAAGAGAGCCTACGATGATATCCTAGACCAAATCTTCCTAGGAGACTCTGTTCTCCGAGAACTATCCATCCATCTCATTGACCTACCACTCGCTCATCCACAACTCATAGATTGGGATTAACCAAGTGTCATACATATTGATGAGTTCGCATCAGAGGAGGCGCTTCTAAGATTCATGGGAGCCAAAACTCCTCATAAGAAGACAAAGCTAGATTCTGCCTACATCTACAAGCTAGATCGCAAGGGGTATTTTGGAGAAAATCCCCAACCTAGTTTCGATACACCCAAAACTGGAACTAAGGTAAATCTGGGACTAGCTAAGGCAGTGAAGAGAACCCCTCAACAAGAAAATCCAAAGCCATAAGTAGAACATGAGGATTTAGTATTGCCTCCTCAAGATAATCGACCAGAGGTGTCTTCTATTCTAATAGAGGATACTAGAGAAGTCAACATTGGTTCTTCAGAGATCCCTAGAATTGTTCACATTGCTGCATCCCTATCACAAGACCAAGCTGACCTCCTCTTTGAAGTTTTATGAGAGAACATTGGCTAATTTGCATGGTTATATCAAGACATGCCAGGACTTGATCCAAAGCTTGTAGTTCATCATCTTGCAGTCGATCCAAAGATCAAGCCCGTTAGACAAAAGCTTAGAAAAATGCACCCCAAGGTGGCATTACTAGTCAAAGCTGAACTAGAAAGAATGTTAGTTGCTAAGGTTATCCGACCTATCAACTACTCAAAGTGGATCTCCAACATGGTCCCTGTCACTAAGCCTTCCGATGACATCAGAATCTGCACTAATTTTAGAGATATTAACAAAGCTTGTCCAAAGGATGATTTTCTCTTGTCCAACATAGATATGATTGTAGATCTTATAGCTGGACATGAAATTCTGTCCCTTATGGATGGATTTTTTGGGTATAATCAGATCAAGATTGCAGAAGAGGATCAGCATAAGACAACATTCACTACCCTTTGGGGAACCTTTTGCTACACCATGATGCCTTTTGGCCTAAAGAATGCTGGGGCTACCTATCAAAGAGCTATGGCAGCCATTTTCCATGATCTTATCCATAGCATTTTGGAAGATTATGTGGATGATATCCTAGTCAAATCTCACACCTTCATGGATCATCTTGCTAACCTAGAGAAAGTCTTTGATAGGTTAGCCAAATATCGTCTCATGCTGAATCCCAAGAAATGTGTCTTTGTGGTCACATCTGGCAAGCTTCTAGGCTTTATAGTTTCTAAATGAGGTATAGAGATCGACCCCAAGAATATCAAGGCTATCTTAGACATGCCTCCTCCCCAGACATTGCGACAGCTTCGCTCTCTTCATGAAAAACTTCAATCTATCTGGCGCTTCATCTCCCAACTTGCAGATAAGTGCACACCATTTTCACATTTGCAAAAGAAGGATGAGAACTTCAAGTGGGTTCTTTTATGTCAACGCAACATTGATCAGCTCAAGCAATATCTAGCCAATCCCCCTATCTTGGTCCCACTAGTTCCTGGTCGTCCCTTGATCTTGTACATATCAGCAACACCTACTGCTCTAGGGGCACTTCTACCACAACATGATGATTATAGCAGAGAGAGAGCCATCTACTATATTAGTAGAACCCTAGTTGGTTATAAACTCAATTAAACTCCTATGGAAAAAGCTTGTTTGGCAGTTGTTTTCTCAACTCAAAAGCTTCGCCACTACATGCTAAGTCATACCATCCAACTAGTCTCCAAGATTGACCCTCTCAAGTATATGCTCTCTAGAACTACACTCACAAGTCAGCTAGCAAAGTGGGTTATGCTACTAAGTGAGTTTGACATCCAGTATGTGCACAGAAAGGCAATCAAAGGGCAAGCTATAGCAGATCACCTAGCTGATGCACCTCTAGTAGATGCATATCCTTTGCTCACAGAATTCCTAGATGAGCATATCTACTTAATTGAAGAACATCCCCCATGGAAGCTTTATTTTGATGGCTCATACACATCTCATGGATCTATTGTTGGTTACACCTCAAGAAGATTATATTCCAAAAGCCTTCAAGCTACAATTCCCTAGCACCAACAATATTGCAGAATATGAAGCTCTTGTAGCAAGATTAAAGATTGCTGCAGAATGGAATATCACTAAGTTAGAAATCTTTGGCGATTCCCAGCTCATCATCAAACAAGTCTTAAATGAATATCAAACCAAAGATGAAAAGATATTACCCTACAAAGAGCTAGTTGATCAGCTGACCCAGCATTTTACAAAGCTTCAGTTTACACAAGTGCCTCGAATGCAGAACAAGGCAGCAGATGCCATGGCCACTATCGGCTCACTCTTGGAAATTCCCCAAGAAGATATGCAGCATGAATTTTTAGTTGAGTAGCTCCTCACACCCGCTTATGTGAATGAGGATTCAAACCATGTTTGTATCTTGGTTGGTCCCCAATCCCCTTGGTACCATGAAATTCACACTTACCTTAACGATGGTATCATATCCCCTCACCTCACACGCACCCAACACCAGAACCTTATTCAAAAATCATCCCGCTATGTCATCATAGCCAATACCCTATATCATCGGGGTTATCATGATACCCTCTCTTGATGTTTAGATGAAAATGAGGCTGTGATGGCATTAAAAGAAGTAAATTTTGGGCTTTGCGGTGCCCACACGAGTGGTATTGTCCTAGCACGACAAATCCTTAGAGTAGGCTACTATTGGCCTACCATTGAAGAAGACTCCTATGAATTTGTCAGAAAGTGTCTCCCATGTCAGTAACATGAAAATGTTGTGCACGCTCTAGCATAGGATCTACAGCCTATTGCACCACCTTGGCCTTTTGCTTTTTGGGGCCTTGATCTAGTTGGAACTATCACACCTCTCTCATCTGATGGATATAAATGGATAATAACAGCTACAAACTATTTCACTAAGTGGGTGGAAGCAGTCCCCCTAGTCTCAGCTATAGGAGTTCAAGTCTCCAAGTTCATCTTGTACAACATTGTTTGCCGCTTCAGCATCCCATCCACCATCTTCACTGACCACGGAGGTAACTTTGAAAATCTCAATATGGAAGAATTATGCACTTCCCTCTACATCCATCACCGCTTTTGTAGCCCATATTTCCCACAAGGTAACGGCCAGGCAGAGGCAACTAACAAAACCCTCCTCAAGATCCTAAAGAAAGTTTTCAATGATTCCGGCCATGATTGGCACCTACAAATAAATCCAGCCCTATGGGCCTATCGAACTTCCTTTCGTACATCCATAGGCACAACTCCATTCTCCGTAGTCTATGGTGCAGAAGTGGTATTACCTATAGAAGTTGAACTTCCCTCACTACGCATATCTTTGCGAGGGCAAATATCAGATGAAGAATACAGAGTAGCTCGCTCACCCAGCTAGATCTCTTAGATGAGAAGAGACAACAAGCATATGACCATCTCACAGTCTATCAAACTCGTCTCAAAAGGAATTTCAATAAGAAGGTGCTCCCATGACACTTTCAGCCAGGTGACATGGTCCTCAAAGAAAATATGAAAGTCCAAGCAGATCGAGAAAAGAAAGGCAAGTTTGAACCTACATGGCTTGGTCCCTATGTGGTTACTGCCTCCTTTCGCTCCGGAGCCTATCAATCATCTACACTAGAAGGAGAACTCTTGAATGATCCCACTAACACCATTCATCTCAAGAAGTTCTATGCTTAAAGATCCTTGGTATACCCAGCTTTTGAAAAATACAAAAAAATAGTAAAGAGAAATAAGCATCCAATGGTGAAAACTTGGCAATTCAAGTGCCTTAGATAGGTACCTTGGTGAAAACCTCATAATTCAGGTGCCTTGTGTACTAAAGACTAATCCATTATCTATCACTATCCTATCCCTCATCCATTCACCCACCATCTCATAAAACACCTGCTTGTTCCCTTAGTGTTCCAACCAAATATCCAAAGTCTAATGGAGCTTGTAAATACCTCCTGTACAGCTTGTAAATCTTGTACCAAAGCTTGTATTATACCTTGTAAATCTTGTACCATACCTTGTATATATCTGAATCTTGTCCAAAGCTTGTACCATATTCCAGCTTGTAAATAATCTTGTATCCTAGATTGTATCCTATCACATGCATACACAGAATCCCATTTTCCTTAAGCTTTTCACAAACCATCTACCTATCCACCTATCACCTATTATAGACATCCCATCCTTCACAAACATTTCCATCTCACAAAAAACCAAAACATGAACAAACTTGTACATTTTGTAACATATCTTGGTCTGTTAGCTTGTACATCCTCTTTAGCTTAGTATCATTGTATCTATCCGGCTTTCGTGTTAGTTCATCCTTGGTCAACATCTTGCACACATCGCACACCTTGGTTAGCTATTCCAATGCATCCTTTAGCTAGATTTACTGTCACCAAAGTGTTATCCTTCTTAGTTCGGCTTGCTAGATGCATCACTCATCCTGATCCATCAGCTTAGGTGCTCTCTGATAGATCCTTACAGGATATAGCTTTCCTCATGTCTAATTTTGGTCCATTAGTACCTCGTCCTACCCATCTCATTGGCAAACGGTTCTCTTTTGGATTTTCGCTTTTTTTTGATTTGGGATCTTCCCTTTTGGGTCTTGAAGTATCTTTTCCAAGCAATCTCCTTGTTCCCTCCTCAAGGTTGCCACGATCTTCCATATCATGGTATGCTGCGAATGGGGCAATTAGAGCGTAAGGTCTTGATCAGGTCTTTTGCTTGTTTTCTTTTTTTGCTTGTGGGTTACCTAGTGTCGTTTCCACGCTGCTTCCTCTGGGATTCATGTGTGATACTGGGACAATCCTTGTGTGTTTGTTTCAAGTCAGTTCGTCAATCCTTTGGACGGTTGGTGAAAAGGCCTTGATGTTCTTGGTAACCATGGCAGTTAACCAATAGTCCTATAGAAAATCTAGTGCTCAACTACATGGTGGTACTTCTCTTTGAAGTATCCACCCGCTCGAAAAGCTTTAATGGATTCCCTTCATCTCCATTATCCCCCATCCATATCCAGCACCTACCCCAACATATGCATCAGTATCTCTTTGGATCACTCCTCACACTTAGCTTTAGGGATCCATAATCCTAGTCTTAGGGATCCACCAATCAAATCAATCCACCAAGCCTCATCTTTCAAGATCCACAATCCTAGTCCTAGGGATCTCCGAAACCCATCTTCTGCCAATTTGACTCTTTGAAATCCTGTTGCATTAGCTTTATCATTCCATCATCCATCTCCCTACCATGGATTCATTTTATAGCACTCCGCTCCTCCACCCCCCCCCCCCCCCCCAATCTTGGAAAGTCTTAAGCTTGCTTTACTCTTGTGCATCTGATTCTCCTTTATTATTCTCCCATAGTGCGAGTTTGAGCTAATTCAACCCCTTCTCTTTGTCAACCTGTGTCTTAGCTCATCTCAATTTCTTGTACTTTTCAAGAAGTCGTTGAGCCTCATTTCTCTCCCTGTCGCCTTCTTGAGGGGGCATCATCTAAGTCTAGTCTCTCCTCTTCTTATCCGAGACTGGGGCAACCTTGTTGCTAAAACATCTTCTTCGTGTCATCTTCATTCGAACTTCTTTGAAAGAGTGTTGTCTCAACACTATGTCAAAGAGGGGCAAAATGTAGACACCTAAATTTGATTCCACTGCTTTGGTAATCTAATTTAGCCATCTCTAGAAGAATCATTAATTAAATTCTTATTTAATTAATCCTTTGCCATCCCTAGTTGATTAATTTAAATAATAATCTATAGTCCTAATTGATAAATCAAATAACCTATTATTTATCAATTAAATCCTATTCTTCTATCTAATTCCAAAAATCCCCATTTATCAAATAAATCTATTTGATAAATGAAATCCTCAAATTCAAAAACCCCTGACTTATCCCTAATCCTCCATTTAGCCTAATCCACCCCATCCACCCATGATAACCAAGCTTAGCCACTAACTCACCCAACCTCATTAATGCCATCCACTTGCACATCTCTAACATTCCTAATCTAATCCTAAACCCAAGCCTAATCCACTCCCTAATGTTGTCACATTCCCTAAACAAGATTAAGACTTTCCTAATCCAAACCAAAGTCTCCCCTCAAAAATCCCAACCACCAAGTCATGAGTGCTCTTACAAACCATAAAAGACTCTTACAAGCCCACTCATGACTCGTACATCCATCTTCCACACTCTTCCCTCTTCCACACTCATTCCTCTTACATCTCTCTTACATACTCAACCCCACTCATCATGCCTTTAACCAACCCTTTACCCTACCCTCTCACACTCATCCTCCTTGTGACAAGTGTCACCTTCCCATTGGTGCTAAACAAGCACAATCCATGTGCTCTCCTTTGAGTGCATCCTAGCCCTCCTTAAGCCTTCATCCATCCTTGCATCTAAGCCCTCCATCCCTCTACCCCTTAGCCTATAAATTGAATCCCATCCCAAGCCATTTCATCAACAATCTTTGAGCTAAAGTTACCATGCCCTTTTGAGAGCCAAAAGCCATACCCATACCCTTATAATGCCAAATTGAGAGCTCAAAAAGCTACCAATTTGCTATTATCCATCTCCACCATTGAAGCAACTTTGAGCATTTGAGCATACATCCCCAATCTACACGTAGACACATCTCAAAAACAAGAGAACAAATCTCATTGAGAGAGCCTATCCATGGCTCACATTCTCATTTGAGTTTGTCTTCTCTTTGTCTCTCTTATATGTTATGTTAGTTTAATGTGTAAATGCTTTCATTAGATTAGTATTTCTAGCACATTAGATTAGTGTATACAGTACATTTTTAGTGAGAGATCGTCTAATATTATTAAGCCTACTAATGTCATTTGCAAGAAAAGTATTTTGGCTAAGTAGAGGAAAGTATTTTTTTCCTAGCAAGAAGTTCTCTACTATAGAGAAACTAGAGATTGTTCATATAGATCTAAGTGGTCCTACAAGAACTAAAGGATTCTAGGGTTAAAGGTACATTATGTTTTTCATTGATGATTTTAAAAGGATTATGTGGGTAGCACTTCTTAAAGAGAAGTTTGAAGCTTTTGAGAAATTTAAGATATTCAAGAGTAGAGTTAAAAATTAATCTAGTGTTAAGATTAAGTATTTAAGATAAGATAGAGGAGGATAGTTCACTTCTAGAGAGTTCAACATGTTCTATGAAGAGAATGGAATCAAAAGATAGTTATCTTCACTTAAAACACCTAAACATAATTAGATTGTTGAAAGAAGGAACAAGTTAGTAGTAGAAGCAACACGAGTGATTTTATTTGAGAATAATGTCACAAAGGAATTTTGGAGAGAAGTAGTTAACACTATAGTATATACTCTAAGCAAAGTATATATCAAAAAAGGTATGAGAAGAACACCCTATAAGCTATGGTTTGGTCACTCACCATTGTTCAAGTATTTCAAAATAGTTGGAGGTAAGTGTTACATAAAGAGAGATGATGATATAGGTAAGTTTGATCCTAAACGTGATGAAGGTATATTTCTTGGTTACTCATTGAAAAGGAAAGCATATGGATGTTTCAACTATATAACTAAGACAATAGTTGAGTGCAAAAATGTAAGGATTGATGAAAAGTTTGGTACTAAAGAAAAGATGGTAGATTATAATTCTGATGAAGAAGAGGATAATTCTGGATTTGTTAGATAGAAAGTTGAAGTCCTTTTTGAGACTAAAAGTGATTTTTAGAATGAAGTATATGTTTAGCATAGATAAGAATAGAGATCTAAACCTAGGGAAGAGATCATAGTTGAGATGTCAACTCCTACTTCCAACAAAAACATTACAAAGAATCACCCTCTAGAGAAAATAATTGGGAGAAAGAATAAAGGTGTGATGACAAGGAATAGAGTAAATGAAAAATTGTGTCTAATTTCTCAAAAGGAACCTAAGAGCATAGATGAGGCATGCAAGGATGATTACTGAATGGAATCTATGAAAGAAGAACTAGACCAGATTGTGAAGAATAAAATATGGGAATTTGCTTTGAGACCTAAAGACAAGAATGTGATAGGAACAAAATGTGTATTCATAAATAAGATGAATGAGAAAGGAGAAGTCATGGTAAACAAGGCTAGACTTTTTTGGAAAGGTTAAAAAGGAATAGATTATGAAGAAACCTATGCACTTGTGGCAAGAATGGAAGTAGTAAGAATGTTGTTGCCTTATGTAGCAAGAAAGAATTTCAAAGTTTATCAAGTGGATATCAAGTTAGCTTTTCATAAAGGAAAACTTGAACAAGATGTCTACATTGAACAACCTGATGGATTCCTTCTAACAGAAGATGAAGATTTTGTATGAAAACTAAAGAAAGCACTATATAGTTTGAAGAAAGAACTTAGAACCCAGTATTTAAGGTTGGACAGGTATTTATCAAAGCTTGGATTGATCAAAGGTACAATAGATCTTAGTTTTTATTTTAGGAAAATTGATGATGGACTATTTATCATTGTAATATTTGTGGATGACATTATATTTTGAGGAAATGATGAAGAAAGTGAAAAGTTTAGTAAAGAAATAAAAAATAAATTTGAAATGAGCATGATAGGAGAAATGAAGTTTTCCTAGGATTGTAGATTGTGGAGAACAAAGATGGGATAGTTATTTCACAAACTAAGTATCTAAAAGATTTTTTTGAAAACATTGGGTTTGGAGAATTGCAAACCTATTGGTACACCCATGATAACAAGTTATCTGATAAAGATGAGAAACCTATAGTTGAGTAGAAGAAGTATAGATTTTTGATTGGAGGATTTCAATATCTGACTCATACAAGCTTGGATATAGAAAATGAAGCTTGGATTATAGAAAGATTCCAAGATGATTCAAAAGAGTATCATTATGCACCAATAAAGAGGATATTTAGATATTTGAAAGGTACATCTCATTATGGAATATGGTATGATAGATAAAGTGATTTCATATTGTATGCATATACTAATGCAGATTGGGCATGTAGTATCAATGACAAAAAGAGTGCTAGTGGTGGAGCATTCTTACTTGTAGGAAGATTGATTTCTTGGTTGAGTAAAAAATAGGATCGTATATCTCAGAGTACTACTAAGGTAGAGTATGTTGTAGCAACAAATAACTGTAATCAAGGTATGCCAATGAAACAAATGTTGAAAGATACAGGAATTGAGTTTATAGGACATATTATCATTAACTATAATAACACAAGTATAGTAAATATTGCTAATAATCTAGTATTATATTCTAAGATGAAGGACATATCCATAAGGTATCATTTTTTGAGAGAAAAGGTAGCAGAGAAAGAAATAAGGATGAGTATGTAAGCATTAAAGATCATATTGCAGATATCTTTACAAATTCTTTGACTAGAGATACTTTTGAGTACTTAAGTGTATGCTAGGGGTTATGCCCTTACCTACTTTAGAGTAGTTTATGCAAGGAGTGCATTAATCTAGTGGTAGAAAGAACTATGGTTAGAATGGACTGTATGATAATGCTTCCTATATGGGGGAGTATCTAATGTGTACTGAGTCATAAAGGACTCTTCATATTGAACAATGTCTCTGGAAGCTTGAGTTGGTTGATGATTTGAGTAGTTGATTAGCAATTGGTTATATAACAATTGGTATTATGATTGACACCTTTGAAACTAATGTTAATGGGGGAGAGAATGTACATGAAAAACATATTGAGTGAAGCTACATAAGAAGAGAAACACCCATTGGGATGGAAATGAGGGATAGTTATCTCTTTAGGAATATTTAGAAAGATTCATGTAGGCATGCAGAAGGATGTGTAAGTGTATAGGTGTAGACAGAGAGTATTGTAACTTGTTTATTGTGAACAACTACTACCAATCCTAAAAGAAGAAGAGGAATAATACATAGGTTCAAAAGATCTCAGATTGATGAAGAGGATTTGACAATAAGATAGATGTAGAGTACAATTTGGTATTCATGGAACTTAGATGTTTTTCATCTATGTTTCCATCAATGCCAAAGGGGGAGAATTTTAGCATTAATGCTAATAATACTAAATTGGAGGAGTATCCTAACGATTGAAGAGTATTGATATGTTGCATTTATGATTGTATTTGTCATTGATATCAACATAGTAGTAGTTCTATTAAGATTGGAAGAATAGTAAATAGTAATCTTAGAAAGCATAGGAGCCAAGGAAGTTTCAGATTATGTGTAGTGGAGGATATGTTCCCAAGGTTGTCCTAATAATGTGGCTCAAAGGACTAAGTCTAATTTGATATTGTACAAAAGTTAGACCTATTTTACTAGAAGCAATGCAAAAATAGAGCATTGGAAAGTAAAGTTCTGATGATCTATCACTATCTTTCATTTGAGATGTAATGAAGGTGATGCACAAATAAAAGTGATAGAGGATGATCATGTAGTAACACGAGTGTGTGTGCAATACATGGTTTCACATGTGTGAATTTTGGTATAGATTGTGAGGTGACAATGTTGTTGTAATTGTGAATTACTTAATTATCTTATTTTAGTTAATTGGGAAATCTTGAAGGTCAACTCAAGGAATTATTATGAAGATATGGTATAAAGGAAAGTTGTTTTCCTTTTTTGTAAAAGAGACTTGGATATTAGTGCATAACTTGAGAAGGAGAAAAATTCTTACTAAATGCATGTAAGTAATCCAAGGAATCATTGGATGCCTAGTATGAGATCTGGTTACAGGATCTGAAGGAGTAGAAGTATGGTTGGTAGGAAAGAGATAGAGGAAGGAAGTACATTTTAGTTCTAGTATTTTTAAAGGAATAATATAGAGATCATTTGGATAGTGAATTCTTTGATCTTGAAGCTATTTGGGCAGTGGGTCCAACTGTCTTCCACAACTCCTAGCACAATTGGAATCTCCTAATAGGGATTCAAAGTCTCCTAACAGGGACTCATATGTACTACATTTTGTAATAGACCCTAATGGGGTCTATTTTCTAACAAGGAATATTTATATTCTTACATCATCTTATGGGTACCATTCCCACAAGGGCTTTCCCTTTGATCAAGGGTTTCCCTAGGTAACATATCTAGTGGTAATTGTGCATGAGTATCTTGTTGCGGTTTTAATTTATATTACTCACATGGTTAAGTTTGTTTAAGGTTAATGTTTATGATGATATTTGTATAACTGATTCACCCTCCCCCCTCTTAGTTATATCAGTGGACTATATATTCTAATAGTTCTCTCCATTATATTTCTCTACATCATTGAATCTATTCTGTGATCTTCCTCTTTTATTGCCATCAAACATAGGTTTCTTACATTCTACTACCATATGTCTATAACCATGACAATTATAACCATAAAATTTTTAAATGGGTTTAAAAGACTTACTTATGCAATCTCTTTTCATATTTCCAACTTCATTGCATATGAGGCATCTACCTTTAAAATTACATCTTACTTCTTTGCATGGTTCATCTTGCTTAGGTTTATCAAGTTGATCTATTTTCTTAGGCTCATAATGTTTCCCTGATAAATCAATTCATTCTACTTTCTTTGATACTTTAGTAGATATGCTTGATTCTACCTTACTTAGATCATATTCCTTAGGAGATTCAATAACTAGATCTAGTTCTCTTCTTATTTCAACTTTCTTGGCTATTTTCTTTTAAATTAGATATTCAAGTCGTATCTTGTCATAAGAAGGTCTCTAGTAAAATATATATTGATCTATCTTCTCAATACTAGAATAGAGTTTCTCTAACTGTTGCTTAGCTTGTGTCAATTCTTCTTTCACAATGTTATTGTACTTTTCTAATTCTTCATGTTCAACCATGATAGTATCTAGTTTAGATATATGTTGACTTAACTAGGATCTAAGTCTGCATTCTCAGTTTTTAGCTCAGATTCATTCTAGTTACCATTTTTCTTAAGACTTAACTTAAGTTCAATGGTTTTTAGTTTATGTTTTAAGATCTCATTTTCCTTCTAGAGATTTCCTACTTCATCTTTGTTACTAGTCCACACAAATGATTCCTTTCCAAATTTTAGATAATCAATCTTATCTTTTAACTTGCCAATAAATTTTTTTGCATCTTCATACCTATCTTTTAGGTTATCTCTTTCTTTAGTAAGAAGGTCAATCTGCTCAAGAGCTTCTTTAATATTTTTCTTCAAATATTCTATATTCATAGGGATCTTACTCAAGCTATTAACTTCTTCCAAGTAATTGGGCTCTGATACCAATTGTTAGAAATAGATAATATTGAGAGGGGAGTGGGGTGAATCTATATTGTAGAAACTTTTTTCCACAACTAAATATTTTAACTACTTTATAACTTGCATATGAAAATAAACCAAAAATTCTCAACAATAAATACAACCATCAACATAGAGAACTCGTAACTAGGGAAATCTTGGCCAAGGGAAAACCCTGGTTGGGATGATACCCACTAAATGATTCACTAAACAATAGGATCTTGTTAAGGATATTGATCCTGTTAGGAGTCTATGAAGTACATATAATGTCTTGATTCCTTCTTAGAGGATTTTTTAGAAGTCTTGATTCTATTAGGAGTTGGTAGAAAAAATACAATGTATGCAAGAAGATCCCACTGCCCTAACATGCAATTATGCAATTCAGTTCTTCACAATAACAAATATACATACAATACTTTTTGTTTTTTTTACTTCAAACTTCCTCTAATCAAATATCAGCTTTAGTTCACATATTATCAATTTCACATCAATTATGGATCATACATATGTGACATAGTTCATCAGATATCTCACACATCTTTTTCTCGTATCTTTGCAAGACAAGATCTTTACTTATACCTCGCATCTTCATAATTTACTATTTAGTCAACATTCATGCATTCACATGCTTGGCATACTATGAAATAACTTATGGAATAATATCCAAATAGTCAGCTCATCATGACTTATTAATTATTTTGTCACCAAAATAATTCCTCTAGTTGTACAATTCAATTCTTTTTTATGCTCTATTATGTAGTGTTAAATATCCATATTGGTATTTTATTATATTCATGTTGTACTATTCATACACACCTACACACTTTTACACATCATCATGTCAGTGTCATAGAGCATTCTTGAGCTACGGATGAGCTAACTCTCAACAAGTCATCCATACATATCACATCTTCTCTCTATGCTTCTGTAAACTATCTAACCCTTAGATAATTTTCTACCATGACATCTATCTCACCATATTGTCAATAGGGGAATGAAAATTTACTAGTTAATAATGAAAATGATATGATTCAAAATTTGTACATTGAAAATTTATTAGTTTGTAATATGAATGCCATGATTGACCACGTCGAAAATGAAAATGCATAGGAATGTTACATATATCCTAATTATAACCAAAATGAAGGTCCTAGAACACCAAAATAGATAATTGAAATTGATGCATCGATTATTAGTAATTTGGAAGCAAAAATATCACAAAGAACCATTTGGTTATGGGATTCAAGACTATATAAGATGTTTTTCGAGAATAAGATAGTGGTGGATCAATGTCAACTTTTTATGCAGTTATTAGAGATACAAAATATGAGACCTATGCCTTCTAAATTGAAGATTTGTGTCAATAAGAAAATGGAAATAAATTCAATTATTGTGGAGAATCTTTTTAGTTCCCTCAATAGAATACGGAAAAAAAGTATGGAGAAGGATAGAAGAGTCCTTTGAAGAGTTATTATAACCTCTTTAGTTAGTCATCATTTGAGAAATAGTAGATATATGAGACAAACATTTATTGACTTGAACCTAAATTTTACTACTTTGAGAAGAGTACTTACTAAATGAGAGAGAATTGACAATCCTCTTAAAAATGATAGACATGATTTTAGTGGGAGACTTCCACATTTTGATAAGAAGCTAACCAATGATGTGAAACAAGAAATTACATAGTTTTAACACTCTAGATCAAGAGTCTCATCTAATGTTAACGATGTATTGAAGTTGAGAATTGGGATTACAAAAAACATGCCACACGTTAAGCATTATTTGGAGGTAAGTCAAAATTTTTTTTTCAAATAATTTAGAGAGACTCATCAAAGATTGCATGTATCACAAAGAGATTTTGAATCCTTGAAGTCATCTTGTTGAGTGCCACTTAAGAATGTTGGAGAATTATGGTGCTAGTGGGCTTTCAAAATAATTAGAGACTTGCTAGATTCATTTTGGATGTCCTAGAGTTGATGGTTATTTCTTTTATAGAATTTTTTTCTTAAATGAGAAGTGTTCAATATATGGTGGCTTATCCATTTTTGACACATGTTTCCATGACAGGTATGAACAAGTTCTTTGGAGTATAAGAATTTTCCTTAGGGGAAAATCACCCAAGATCAAGGAACTCAAGTACAAGCACAGAATGAACCAAAGTATGATCAGAATAACAATATGATATTCAATTAATGTAAAAGTACACTTAGATTACTTGAGTATAAAGGCCTCTAGACTGACTAGGAGTTAGCACATTGAATAGTGCATTATCCTCCATTAAGCACATGAGTTAGTGCAATGATGAGAGGATAATCCTACAAAGGTGTAGCACATAAAATTATGTTGTAGACACCATGTGCTAAAATAAAAGTGCAAATAACTATGTTATCAACATGGAAACTTAGTTAATTATGAAAACTCTAGTATTGTAGAAACCATGTGCTAAATTAGAGTTCTTACTCTAGTGTTGTCAATATGAAAACTCATTTGAGTATGCGGACTCCTAAGTGTCAAACTAATAAATAATAAGATAATGCATTAACTAGGTAAACTTAAGTAAAGTGTAAATAGTGTATACTTATTTACACCAATAGGGGGGAAACTAGTAAAATAAAAGGTATATAAAATGGTGAATTATACATTAAAGAGTGGAGGTAAGGGCTCTAGATATGAATCAGTTCAAAAAGAAGTCATTCTAGCTAGGTTTATTTCATATTTCAAGACAAATATTTTTTACAAGTGTGCAAGGCATAGTCATATGTCTTAGCAGTTGGATCAATAATTTAGAATGTGTAAGGAGACTTTTCCTATTGACACTATTATCTTAGTTGTTGACTTTGTAGAGAACTAAACATTGTAGCCCCAAAATGAGAAACAATCTAAGAATTACAACTCCATTCAAATTGCTACTTTTTTCCACATAACATATAGCAATGCCCCTAATAGTGTGGAAGATAATTAGAAGATTATTAGAGAATATCATTTTTTTATGAGTGATGATATATCTCATTCTCATGAGTTTTCACAACATTATTTCGAGAATTATTTTGATTTCATGAAGGATCATGAGATTGCTATGGATACACAAATCATTTGTTCAAATAATTGCATAGGTCAATTGAAGAATTCTTGCATTTTTTTTGGTTGTGTAGGATGCATGTAAAGAGGGGAGTTCCTCATATTTGGAGCTTTTTTGAGTCTAGAAATGGGAAAGAGGAACATGATGGAGTAGGGGAATTTGTGAAGACAGCTCTGGTTAAAGAGAAATTCAAGATTTTAGGATCAAAGCTTCTCGATGCTCATAGCATTGTTGACTAGTGTATCTTAGCATTACCATAGGGAGGCTCTTGATTTAGAAGTATTTAGGTTCTTTTGGTTGATTGAGGAAGGATCCATAGGTGATGCATAAGATTGTGCTACTATTAGAGATTCATAAAAAATGCATTCATTCCAAAGCTTTGATTCTATTACATGGACCATTTGAACATGACCACTAGCTTGCTTTTGTCCTAGTCATTTCTAGTGTGATTTGGATAACTGTGAGTTGACTAAAAGGGTAGACACATGGGCTCCATAGTATCTTACTCCATTTTTTATCATACCCTCTATCAGAAATGATGAAATGGAAAGTTTAGTTGACCATAACCATCTATCAGATCTTCTTGAACTAGGACATGTCATTGCATTGGTTTCACCATAGGGGAATGATAAAAAATTAGATCATTGGTTAATACATTGTGTAAGAGATAAGAAAAATCTTGCACAACTGATTACAAATAATGGTGGATTCACAAATCCTACTGGTTTAGTTATTGTTGCTGGAACATGGTTGCGGACATACATTCTTAGAAGGAATGGAATTTCCACATTTGGAGACTATTAGAAGCACAAAAAAATTCTCATATATTTACATCCTACTAGAGTAGAAAATGTGCAGTTGCTAAAGCATAAAGGAAGATCATAATTAAAAGAAGCTTTTACAATTAATAATGCTAATCATAAAGCCCTATTAGAGACTCTAAAGTAGAGAGAGGACCCTACATGAACACTTGATTAGATATATTTAATTCTTATGTTCTTTTTTTTATAATCATTCAGTGAATGAATTATTATCTTGTTTAATATGATTATTTAATGTTATTTTTTATGATGTTGGTATGTAGGTACATCATGAAGAGAAGTTGTGCATGAAGAAAAATATATTCTATTTTAGATACCAATATTTTTGACACTATGATTTTTGGTAGTTGTGTATTGATGTCATAATGATGGAACTCCTGAGATATTGTAAATATCAATATGTTAATTTAATGTAAGAAACAAGTATACTTTTACTTGATGTAATTAGTCTATAGGGACAAATTTAAAAAACAAAACTTAATACTAACACCAAACTTGCACTATGCCCAATGCCAAAAATATGAGGGATCTAAAAATAACATTTTTTACTTTAAAAAAACCCTAGTGAAACTCTTGTTTTGATCATAGAGAATATCCAACATTCACAGCCACCCCATACCAAAGTCTCTAAGGTGTTCTAAGTGTATTTTGAGATCAATCTTCCAAGGGTCATAACTCAAAGCTCATGGGGGATATCAACAAAATGTCAAATGCTATAGGATAGTCATGTCAAGGTTTACAATAACCTATCTCATTTCGTAGACATCACATTCTATTTGGATTTGGTACATCGATCTCTTTCAATGCCAAAACTTATAGCGTAACTTAGTTCATTGCCACATCACTATGTAATTTTGAAACTATAGATCTTGGCATCAAATTGTCAATGCCATTAGCTCCAAATGGTCAAGTGAACCCTAGTGACTCCCTTGTTCAAACCATAGGGATTCTACAATGTTCATGCCCACCTTGTACTGAAGAGTCTTTAAGATGCTCTAAGTGCATTTGGAGATGGATATTTTGAGGGTCATAACTCAAAGCTAATGGGGGCTATTGGTTAAAATTTTAGATTATACAAGATGCTCATGTTAATTTTTACAATAACCTATCTCATTTTGGAGAGATCACATTTCATTTGGATTTGGCACAACGATCTTGCTCAATGTCAAAACTTGTAGCATGCCTCAGTTCATTGGTGCATCAATTTGTAATTTTGAAACCAACGATCTTGGCATCTAATTATAAACACCATTATCTCTAGATGGGCTAGTGAACCCTAGTTAAACCTGTGTTCTCATGGTAGAGAGCTTGCAACATTCATGGCCACCCCATACCAAAGAGTCTCTAAGATGCTCTAAGTGCATTAGGAGATTGACCTTCCAAGGATCATAACTCAGGGCTCACATGGGATATTAGTGAAATATCAAACGATATAAGATGGTGATATTGAGATCTATAATAACCTCTCTCATTTTAGAGAGAGAACATTCTATTTGGATTTGGCACAATGATCTCACTTGATGCCAAAACTTGTAGTGTGCCTCAATTCATTGGTGCATCATTGCATAAATTTGAAACTATTGATGTTGGCATCCAATCATTAGTGCCATTAGCTCTAAATAAGTGGGTTAAACCTATTGAAACCATTTTTATGGCCACAAAGATCCTACAATATTCACTACCACCTCATACCAAAGAGTCTCCAAGATGCTCTAAGTGCATTTAGAGATTGATCTTCTGGGGGTCATAACTTAGAGCTCATGGGGGATATCAATGAAATGAAATTTTTTTTGGAAATATAAGAGTAATTGAGAGGGGAGGGGTGAATCAGTTACTACTAAAATAAATTCCAGATCCCTTAGATGTTAGTACAAAAGTACAAACTAAAAAATTAATACTGTTGATGATTAGTAAACACACATAAAATGCTATAACTTGGTAATTACTAAACGTTCTTGGTAAATTCTTAACATATAAACTTTACATGTTATCTATGATTATCATTACTTTAGCTTAGTTGCAAACAAACAAAATAAAATATCATGAACACATTTGACACCAAGACTTTAATGTGGAAACCCAATTTGAGAAAAACCACTAATTGTAACTAGTTACTATTTTCACTCTTCTAAAGTGAGCCCTGTTAGGAAACAACCCTGTTAAAGGTTATAAAACACACTATTAGGTGTGACCCTATTAAAGGATTCAATCACCATATTAAGAGTGGACTTATTATAGTTTTTGAGATAATTCAATGGATCTACCACCTTGTTAGAGGATTTGCAAATAGCTAGTAAGCCAACTCTGGTAAGAGATTTAGATTACTACTACAATGGTTAGAAAGTAACATTGAGATGACCTAATTTGAATGCAACTAAATTTTTGATTATAGATCTTTGTTCTAGCTTGTACTTGATCCTCCTTGATCGAATATAGCTTTTCTACTCCACAAGGATATTTTTCTTATCCTTCAAATCCACTTCCTCTTCTCATCATTAAATATTTAGCCACATCTTCATTCTTGCACATCCACACTTTGAAACTACAAATTGACCTTATACTTATATCCTTCATATTGTCAATTGGCTCTAATACAACTTAGAATAATTAATATTCATCACCTTAGTTGGCTGGAATCAATAAATAAAACAATTGAGCTTAGTATGCCAAAATAAGAAAATCCTTTGTTAGCCAACCTAGCTCAGTAGAAATTGACTCAAAAATGATTTTCTATGTCAACCGATAGAAGCTTGATTAACACTACAAACTTGCAAAAATCCTTTGGCAACCAAGTGAGCTTGGTTAGTACTAGTTCCATCCAACTTTCCTTCATTAACCAAGTGAGCTTAATTAACCCTCATCTTTTGCATATTTTCCTTTGATGCCCTAGTGAACTTAGTAAACACTACCTTCTAAACTAGGAAACCATAGGAATGCTCGATAGACACAAAAAATTGTCTTCACTACCTGAGTGATCTCAATATATACTAACTGATGATGATATGATAATACGCAACTAATCAATTGTATCCAAAAATCTCCCTCTTTGGCATTGATGACAACATAATATGTCATAGCATGATGAAATTTTGGATTTGTTTTTGAGATATTGGATTGGATTCTTCCATTGGCTACAACAACTTTCACCAAATTCATTCACAAAACTTTCTCCCTCTTACAACAAACTTCTCCTTCTTTGGAAAAATTTCTCTTTTCAGTTTCTTACTTTATTTTGGTTCCAAAATTTTCTTAGAGATATTATAGTAAACTTATCCCTCTTTGAAAACATGTGCCAAAGACAACAACTTTGTTAATACCAATGTACCTTAAGTACTAATTCTTTTGCAATATGGCCTTGTCAATTTTGCACCAATTGATTGAGCTCTTGTTGATGTATCACTAAACTTTATTTAGTGAGCTTCAAATAGAGAAATGAATCCTACCTTACCTCTTAGATATAGAAATGCATCCTTGGGTAATGGCTTGGTGAATATGTATACAATGTATTCCATTCTATTGACATATTCCAATCTAAATTCTTTTTCTTGCACCAATTCTCTTGAGAAGTGATATTTTATTGCAATGTTCTTTGTTTTGGTATGCATCACTAGATTCTTTAATATATTGATTGCACTGTTGGTATCACAATATATGACTATTGGATCCTTTATCTCTATCTTCATTCCTTCCAATAATTATTTGAACCAAACAATTTTAGAACAATTAATTGCTACTGTCACTTACTCTTCATCTACTATGGATTGAGATGTACAATTTTGCTTCTTTCTTGTCCAGAACACTAGCCTTTTATAAAGAAAGAGTGCTCCACCACTAGTGCTTTTTCTATCACCAATACTTCCTACCTAATTAGCATCTATAAATACCTTCAAGTTGAAATTTCCTCCAAGTTTATACCATAAGTCAGAGTCTTTTGTACCTTTTAGATATCTCATGATTCTTTTGATTGCCATCATGTGATTTTCTTTAGGATTATCTAAAAATCTTGCCACTATTCCAACTATTAGAGCAATATTAGGCCTTATATGTACTACATTCTACAATTTTCCAATTATTGATATGTATTTCATCTGATCTATTTATTTGGAATCATCATTTTTGGAGAGCATATGTCCAGTAGACATAGGGGTTCCAACTAGTCTTGAATCTTCCATTCCAAACTTGTTCAATATCTCCTTGATATACTTAGATTGAGTGATGTATATACCAATTTTGTTCTATTGTATCTACAATCCATCAAAGCATTTTATCTCACCAAATATGGACATCTCAAATTCTTTACTCATTTCTTCTAAAAATTCTTTGCACAAGTCATCATTTCCTATAAATAGAGTATCATCAACAAATATCTATGCCAACACAATCTTCTTATTTGGTCCTTCCTTGATATACAAACTACTATTATCATTTTTTTTTAAAAAGCCAATCTATACCAAGTAATTATGAAGTCTTTCATAGCAAACTCTAGGATCTTGCTTTAGACCATATAATGCTTTGTGTATTTTGAAAACCATGTCTCTTTCTCGAGAATCTACAAAACCTTGTAGTTGTTTAAAGTATACTTCTTCATCAAGAATTCTATTCAAGAATGTAGATTTGACATCTATTTGATATACTTTAAATCCTCTATGTGCTACATATGCTAGTAAAGTTCTAACACCTTCTAGTCTTGCTACAGGAGCAAGAATCTCACCATAATCAATACCTTCTTCTTGAGAATAGCCTTTGCACACTAATCTTGGTTTGTTTCTTGAAACTTTTCCATCTTCACTTAGCTTATTCGTGAATACCCATTTTGTACCAATTAAATTCTTATCTTGGGTTTTGGAATAAGAGTCCAATTTTTATTCTTTTCTATATATTTTATTTCTTATTTTATTGCTTCAATCAAAATTTCATTTTCTAGAGCATCTTTAACATTTCTAGGTTCAAATTTAGGAAGTAAACATGTACCTTTTAATTTTCTTCTTGTTATTGTTCCATCATATTTGTCTCCATTGATCTGAATAGGTGCATGATGACTTTTGACATATCTAGCTAACACAATCTCTTTTGGATTTGAATAAGTTCCACTATCTTCATTATGAACTTCATTTTCAAGAATGAGTCCTTCTATCTATGACTCAAGTCCACCAGACTTGGTGTTAACTAGATCAGTAGCCTCTAATTGTGACTCAGGTCCTTAAGACTATAACTCGAGTTGCATTCTTTGTGACTCAATAATTGTTGGAGATTTTGGGGACTCAGGAGGTGGAACTTCCTTTCTTTTAGATATATTTGGTAGGATATCAGGTACATAGTAAACAAATCTTTTGTAATCCTCTAGCTCCTTGTTGCTTTCTTTTTCACTTTTTTCTACAAACTCATCAATTCTAACATGTGCACTTTCTAATATTTTATGAGTAGAAAAGTTCAAACATTTTTATGCTTTACTTCTACAAGAGTATCCTAGAAATATGCTTTCATTGCTCTTTACATCAAATTTTCTTTTTCTAGACTCTTTCAAGATATAACATTTGCTGCCAAACAATTTAAACTTACATTAGGTTTGTGGCCATACAATAGTTGATAAGGAGTTTTGTTTGAATCTTTCTTTAGCTGCACTTTGTTCAAGGTATGAATTATAGTGTTGATAGCTTTCTTTGATTTTTTGAGAGCAACATAATTAGCGTTCTTGCATAATCCATGATAGATCTATTTCTTCTTTCAACTATACCATTTTGTTGTAGTGTACTAGGGGCTGATATTTGTCTTTGATTTCACTTTCAATGTAAAAATTATTGAATTCATTGGAGACAAACTCACCACCTCTATTTGATTTTAAACATTTCAACCTTTTTCTAGTTTCTTTTTTAACTCTTTCTAGAAACCACTCAAGCTTTGAAAAGCTTCTAATTTTTCTTTTAGATACATAATAGTCATCATTCTAGAGTAGTCATCAACAAAAAGAATGAAAAACCTTTCTCCACTATAAATCTCTATTCCAATAGGTCCACATAAGTCTACATGAACAATTTCTAAGACTTCTTTTGACTGATAGCTTTTGCTTTTGAGAATAGTCTTTTCTATCTTATCAATGTGGCAATTCTTGCATAGGCCCTTATCAAGCTTCTTCAAACTAAGAATTCCTCTTACTCTTTTATGTTTTCTTATCTTAACTAGATTATCAAAGTTTACATGACATAGCCTTTTGTGCCATAACCAAATTTTTTCGACTTGAGAAATAAAACAAGAAAGGTCACCAAGATCAAGATAAAATAAATTACCTTTTGTTTGCTTGCTAGATCCAACTAGATTTTCTTTTCTATCTAGTAGTTTGGCCTATCCATTCATAAATTCTACAATGAATCCAATGTTATTCAACTATGCTACACTTAGTTGATTATGGTTTAGTCCTTCAACCAAATAATCATTATCACATACAAGTTTTGTAGTCAATGAAATACATCCTTTTCCTTTTATGTTACAAAGTTCATTGTTTTCAATTCTCACACTAGCTCCATCATAATATTCCATGTGCTCAAACTTTGTTTTGTCTCTAGTCATATGATGTGAACAACCACTATCAATAATCCATATATCATTTTTTCTAACATGAGAGATAAGTTCCATCTCATCTCCTTCATCATCAGATTCATCTTTCACAACAATATATACCATTTCATCTTTAGTGTTATTAGAATCTTTAGCTATAAAAAAAGATTTCTTACCCTTGTCCTTGTAGTTCTTGGAATCCTTCTTGCCTTTGTGCTTATTTCTTTTCTTTTCATCTTTGATTTCCTTATTTTGACACTTGGAAAAAATTTGACCAACTTCTTCATAGGAAATGTATATTAGAAGAACTTTACCTTTGTACTTTCTTCTGTCTTTGGAATACTCTCTTGCAAGTAGGGATTCAACAACTTCAAGATCACTATCTAAACTTTCTTCTTATGTTCCTTCTTCTTCACTTCCTAATTTGGTGTAGAGAACCTAATCTTTTTTTTTCTTTTATTGATGTAATAAGGTAGAGGGATAGATCTAATGATTTCCCTCTGACCATCCACATTTTTAATGGACACAAGACCCCATGATTCAACTATAAGCCTTGGGCATCAATTGGTCCAATAAAGTTGGATTTTGGTAAATTCCATGTTTTCTAGGAAATTATAGGTGTTTAGAGAATTGGTAGGGTCCCTAAGAGTTTTTGGAATCCATGTACAAGAAAATTTGCAATAAAAGTTATCTTAGCACAAAAATTGCAAAAAGTTGCTTAGCAACTTTTGCAATTTTGTTGACAACTTTTCAAATTGTAACTTCTAATGGCTAGAACTATCCATAGGGTTTTTTAATTAGTTGAAAATAGCCCATAAAGGCTCTAAAAATTTGAAGAAGGATATAGATTGAAGAAGCACATTGTACTTTCTCTCAAATCAATAAAAACTTGTTGTTTCTAGTTACAGTTTTTGATTTTCTACATACAGTACAAAACCTTATGATTCAAAGGTGAAATTTTTGCATTTATAAGTTGGCGCTATTTATTTTCAAGATTTTAGTTTTAGGTTTGAGGTCTTATCAATAATTTTTCAAAAGATATCCTATTTTCTTGGTTGTTTGTCTGAGAAACCCTTAAAATCAAGGTTTGGTGATAAAAGTGACCCTAACTTGATTCTCAACTAGTGGAATTCTTTCCATTTTGGCATGGAAAAAGTTAAGGATTTACTTTATCATATTCTAGAAGCTTTGAAGTAGGAGGTTGTAGTGGAGATTTTTGAGAGGAAGCCCTAGGTCATGTATCTCTATGTATTTGACCTTGTTTTGGAGGAATTTGAATGGATAGGATGGTGGAAAGAGGTTTAGGTCTTGGTGTGAAAAGAATTGCCCTTATTTGAGTCTAAATAACATCTTGGTGGTGGAGATTTTATTTCATGAACCAATTCTTGACCATTTTCCTTGAAAACCAAGCCTAAAGTGGCTAATTAGGCTTGTATACTTGGTGCTGGTTGAGACATGTTGGAGTAGAGTTGGTCTTTGAAACTTTTTAGTTTATTAGTATTTGAAAAAGGGTACTTGAATAAGAATTTTATTTCCTAGGTCCTTTGGTAAGTTTTGGATTTATTTTCCAAAATCTATTTTAGGAGACCTAATAGGCTACTAGGCCTAATTGAGAAAATTGAGTTGTGGGTTATTGGGAGTGCAACCATTGGTTGGTTCACCTTATTTGTGTTATGAATAAGTTATTCCAAGCCCTTGATGTTGGTGGAAAATCCTAGATCAAACAAATCTTTATTTTTCCCATTGTGGAGGAATTTGGTCATATTTTCCCAAGTTGGTTCATATTTTCCTTGAGTCTTATTTGTGCAAGGTGGGTCTAGAAAACTTGTTCAGTGTTCATTAAGAAGAGTATACACTTGTGCAAGTAGGCGTAATGCCTTGTTCTATTCTTGTGAGCACTTTGAGAGTTGTGTGGGTTTCGACTAATTTGTTGCTTCCATTTGCTATCTTTGCATCATGATTGACTAAATTTTGATTTCTTATGCTTTTCTTTGAGTGAGAGTTTAGCTTTAAAAGCATATTTAATAACTTTTGAACTACCAGCATAGCAATCAAAGTTATGTAATTCAAAAGTTTCCAATCTTCCAACTAGAGCATCTAAAGATATTTTATTATTTGGACCACATCTCATCTCTTGAATAGTAGACACTCTAATTGCATAAATAGGAAGAAGAGTTCTAAGTACATTAGTTACAACTATTTTCTCTTTAATGTCTCATCCATATGCTTTTATTACACTGACACTTGCTTTGAACCTTTTCACATATTTTGCAATGTTCTCATCTTCTCTCATTCTCATCTAATCAAAATGACCTCTAAGACTTTTAACCTTAGCTCTTCTTACATTGTCATATCCTCCATATATGTCTTTTAGTTTGATCCACATCTCATAAGCTATCTTGTAGTCTTTGACTTCATCAAATCCAACATAACTAAGAGTAGATGTAATACCACTCATCATGATGTTATGATTCTTATTTTTTGCAATATCTTCAATAGATAATGTTCCAATGGGAGACTTGTATTCAGTATCAAGATATTTGTATCTAGAGTCACTTATGGTAGCTAAGTGTAACCTCATAATTCTTTGTCATCCTACAAAATTGTCTATGTTTAGCTTGGGAATCTCTCTTTTGTAAGACATCCTAATCTTTGGCTTAGGTCCTTAAAACCTTCTCTACATGCACCAATGGCTCTGATACCAACTATTGGAAATATAAGAGGAGTAATTGAGAGGGAAGGGGTGAATCAATTAGTACTAAAATAAATCCTAGATCCCTTAGATTTCAATACAAAATTACAAACTAAAAACTTAATACTACTAATGCTCAGTAAACACACATAAAATGTTGTAACTCAATAATTACTGAATGTTCATGGTAAATCCTTAATATATAAAATTTAGATGTTATTTGTGATTAACATTACTTTAACTTAGTTGCAAACACACAAAATAAAATAGCGTGAATGCATTTGACACAAGGATTTTAATGTGGAAAACCAATTTGGCAAAAACCACCAATTGTAACTAGTTACTATTTTCACTATTGAGAAGTTGGCCTTGTTAGGAGCCAACCTTATTAAAGGTTACAAAACACAATGTTAGATGTGACCCTATTAAAGTATTTAATCACCCTATTAGGAGTGGCCTTGTTAGAGGTCTTAAGACAACTCAATGGAATTTCCACCTTGTTAGAGGATTTGCAAATAGCTATTAAACCAATTCTGTTAAGAGATTTGAATCACTGCTACAATGGTTAGAAAGTGTTAATGAGATGACATGATTTGAATGCAACTAAATTTTTGATTATGGATCTCTACTTTGGCTTGTACTTGATCCTTCCTAATCAAATATAGGTTTTTTGATCCACAAGGATATTCTACTTATCCTTCAAGTTTTCTTCCTCTTCTCATCATTAAATCTTCAATCACATATTCATTCTTGCACATCCACACTTTGGAACTACAACTTGACCTTATACTCATATCCTTCATATTGTCAAGTTAGCTCAAATACAAGTTAGAATAATTAATATTCATCACGTTAGCTAGTAGGAATAAATAGATAAAACAATTGAGCTTAATATGCCAAAATAATAAAATCCTTTATTAGTCAACTAGATAAATAGAAATTAACTTAGAAATTATTTTCTATGTTAATCAAAAAAAGATCAGTTAACATTGCAAACTTGCAAAAGTCCGTTGGCAACTGAGTGATCTCAGTTAGCATTGGTTCCATCCAACTTTCCTTTATTAATTGAGTAAGCTTGATTAACACTCATCTTTTGCATACTTTCCTTTGATGCCTAAGTGAACTTGGTAGACACTATCTTTTTGACTAGACAACAACAAAAATACTTGGTAGACATAGAAAACCACTTCATTGCCTAAATGAGCTCAACATATACTGACTGATAATGATATGAGATTTGTGTAACATGAAAGACAATACACAATTAATCAATTGTATCCAAAAAATACTACATTATGGTGATGTCAAGGTACTCAATAGCATATGTCATTTCTAAGAGATCACATTCTATTTAGATTTGGCACATTAATCTCACTTGATGCCAAAACTTATAATGTGCCTTAGTTCATTGGTGCATCATGATGTAACTTTAAAATAAGTAATATTTGCATAAATCATCAATGCCATTAGTTCCAAATGGATGGGTAAGACCTAGTAGCACCCTTATTCTAGCTATAGATACCCTATAATGTTTATAGCCACCCCATACCGAAGAGTCTTCAAGATGCTCTAAGTGTGTTTAGAGATCAATCTTTTGAGGATCATAAATTAGAGCTCATGGGGGATATTGGTGAAATGTAGAATACTATAGGATGGTCATGTTTAGGCATACAATAACCTATATCATTTTGGAGAGATCACATTTTTTTTGAATTTGACACAATGATCTTGTTCGATGCAAAAACTTGTAGTATGCCTTAGTTCATTTGTGCATCACTGCATAACTTTGAAACCATTGATCTTGGCTTTGAATCATTAGCACCATTAGCTCTATATTGGTGGATCAACCCTAGTTACATCCTTTTTATGGCTATAGAGAGCCTCCAACATTTGTGATTGCCTTGTATCAAAGAGTCTCCAAGGTGTTCTAAGTATGTTTGGAGATCAATCGTCTGAGCGTCATAACTTGAAGGTGATGGGGTATATTAGTCAAATGTTGAATGTTATAGGATGTCCATGTCAAGGTATAAAATAACCTATCTCATTTTAGAGAAATCACATTCTATTTGGACTTGGGATAACCATCTCCCTCGATGCTAAAATCTATAGTGTGGCTTAGTTCATTGGTGCATCACTATGTAACTTTGAAACTAATGCTCCTAGCATTAAGTTATTAGTGTAATTATCTCTAGATAGGTGGATGAACCCTAGTGACACACTTGTTCTGGCCATGGGGAGCCTCCAATATGCTCAGAGTGTGTTTATAGATTGATCTCTCAAGGGTCATAACTTAGAGCTATTGGAGGCTATCAATAAAACATTAAATGATAAAGGATTATTATGCTAAGGTATACAATAATCTATCTCATTTTAAAGTGATCACAATTACTTTGGATTCAAAAAATCAATCTCGCTTGATGCGAAAACTTGCAATGTGGCTCAGTTCATTGGTATATCATAATATAACCTTGAAACTATTTATCTTGGCATCAGGTCATTAGTATCATTAGCTTTGGATGGGTGGGTAAACCTTAGTGAAACCATTTTTCTAGCCATGGAGATCCTACAATGTTCATGGCCATCCCATATGAATGAGTCCCCATGATACTCTACGTTTGGAGATCAATCTTTTGAGGGTTGTAACTTAGAGCTCATGGAGACTATTGGTGAAACATTGAATGCTACAAAATGGTCATGTCAAGGTCTACAATAACCTATCTCATTTTGGAGATATCACATTCCATTTGGATTTGGCACAATGATTTTTCTCAATGCCAAAACTTACAGTGTGTCTTAGTTTATTGGTACATCATTATGTAAGTTTGAAACCATTGATCTTGACATCGAATCATTATCACCATTAGATTTGGATGGTTGGGATTACCTTAGTGAGACCCTTGTTCTAAACACAAAGAGCGTCTAACATTCATGACTACCCTATACCGAAGAGTCCTTAAGATGCTCTAAGTGCATTTGGATATCGATCTTCCAAGGGTTGTAACTTAGAGCTCATGGGAGCTATGATTAAAATGTAAAATTATATATGAATGCCATCAAGAGGTCTACAAAAAACTAGTGACACCTAGTGGCACCCCTATTTTGACTATATAGTGCCTATAACATTTGCAACTAGTACATGCTGAAATGTTTTATAAGGCCAAAGATGGGGTTCTAAGACCAAATTGGCCATGTATTTGGCTATTTGTATAAATCTTAAGGGATTTTATAGATGATTTGAAATTAAACATATATGTATTGATCTCATTTTGATTTTGGCATATGAGTGAAAACACACTTAAAGCAATTACTTAATAGTACTTAGTGTATTCTAAGAAAATAGTGTATGCTGAGCATATGTTGTTAGATAATTCATGTTGAGAAAAATATATTGTACATGTTGAGGACTAGTATATGTTGAGTAGATAGTTAGTGTTGAGTCAATCCAATGATGATCAAGTTAATAGATGATGAGTGAACAATGAATACCAAGTCATTCAAAGGATGTGTTATAGTATTAAAGATGTAGTGGATGCCAAGGATCAAAGGCTTCAAGTGCCTAATAAATTTTTTTGGATATAGTTGTTTGTAATGGCACAAAATTTGATGTAAACCATTTTTGAGTTCACTTAAGGATTGTTTTGTGATTTTATATGATAAGAATGAATCTATATTGAGAATCCCTATGCAGTCCATGCAACCAATCAAATAGAGGGATGAATTAAGAAAAAAATGGGTAGATCACAATCATTTGGTCCTACATAACCTTAGGTCACCTAAGTCTTCTTAAGAAGAAAAAACCATAAAGAGTTTGTGATTGAAGACATATCTTTTCATGTGCAAATAGAGCATTCATGGTGACTAAGTAGTTATGAAAGGATTGAGTTTAAGAATCAGTTAGATAGAACAAAGGAAAGAAGAGATAGGATAAAAGTGATACATCTAATTAGATAGGATCAAGTATACATTAGGAAAGAGGTGATCTAATATCTAGTAGAGAGGTGCTAATTGAAGGATCAAGTCTAAGACATTCTAATAGGTGAATCAGTAAAATATCTTAACCAGGTAGTCCTAGCATGGCTTTGTAAATCCTTAAAAAAGGTTCTTACTTCATTTTATGTTGAAGTATTTTAACTAGAAACACTTCTAATAGGGTGTTAAAAACCTTTAATAGGGTAAGATTTATAGACTTTGTAAGCCTTTAATAGGGTAGACCTTTGACAGGGTAGATCATAGTTTGTGATCAATCAATTGTACTCTTTATTTGATACACTTTACAATTGGAGTAGTGAAGATTTGTGGGTGTAATCCAAACCCTAGTTTTACCCTGTCATTAGAGGATTTTTGGGTAACAAAATATCTCATGTCATATGTGTTGAATGTTATTTTTTTTTATGTTATGGATGAATATATTTACCTTGGTATTTCAATTTACATGTAAATTGTGAGATGGATTTGTGGTGAATGTTTTAATGGTTGAAGTTTTGAAGTATTGATTCACCCTCCCCCCTACTCTTAGAGTTTACTTTCCCTATTATATTTCCAACAATTGGTATCAGAGTCTTGTTCTTTGAAAAGGAAAGCTTTGCAGCTTTGAGGAAAGATCTTAAAGATGTAACTCTACAAGATGGGAAAGACTATTGGGAACCAAAAGATTGAAATATATCTTTCCCTACATTATTTGAATGAAAAAAGAGATGAGTTGAAACACTCATTGAAGAGAAGGAAATAGATAGCTATTGAGGAGAATGACACACATTACCAAGAGGAAGACACTAGAAAATTGTTTGTAGATGGAAACTCAAATGAGTATGATGTAGCAATTATAGATCTGATAAAAAGAAATGGAACCCTAACTAAAGGGGTCAAAAATCTTAAAATAGAAAAATAAGTCCAATAAGTATTGCTATGTGAGGTGACCAAGTAGAAAAGCATGTTAAGGAAAACAAAGTCATGATTGAAAATGACAAAAGGATACCAACCAATAGACTGGAAGAGAAGACATCTGAGGTACAAAGGATTGCTAACATGTAACTAGAAAAAATAAAATCAAGTGATGATTACCAATCATGAATTGATTGGTAAGGACATTGAGATCACAACCCCAAAGTTATAGAATGAACAATTGAAGAATGATCTAAGAAGAGAAAAAAAAATTGCTAAAAGTCTCTTAGATCTAACATGATACTACTAGATTGGGATACACCAATACTAAGGAAGGAGAATCATCTAAAAGTGGTGAACAAAGAAGCATCAAAGGTAAGAACTACAAACTCAATTTACATAATTATGGAAAGTTAGGTCATACAATAAATGTTTGTAGGAGCAATAATGCAAATCAAAACCCTAAGTAAAAATTTATGGGTTACTATCATAAGTGCAACAAGTAAGGACATAAAGCACATGAATGCAAGACCAAGACTTAGGGAACTAAAATATTTGAAGGATATTTCCATAATTTTTAGAAGTATGGACATAAAGCATATGAATGTAGATCTAATGCCAAGTAGACATCAAATAATTGAACAAAGGTGTGAGGCAATGGAAAATCCTACAATTAGGATTAAAATACAAGGTATAGTTGTTACTATTATCAAGAATATGGACATTTTATTGAGAATTTCATAAGAACATATTTCAGAAGTGATTATAGTAGATGGTTGAGTCAAATTGCATGCTTTAGCTATATGAAGATTGATCACATTAGCAAGAACTATACAACAAGGTCAAAAGAAAATAATAGTCAATTCAACATAGGAAAAGAGAAGATTGATTTTGAAAAAGTAAAAGTGTAGATGAAATAGACATGGAAGAAAAAGGAAAGATGATAACACATCTAGTTTAGATGAGGTCACTTCATCCAGTGGATAAGGTGATCACATCACCCCCTACTAGGAAATCATAAGGTTTGTGGGACCAATATCTCAATTATATATTTTACACTAGTTCCAAGAATATAAGTTTTGAAAATATTATATATGGATGAATTAAGATGCAGTGTATTTATCATAACCTAGAATAAATCTAAAAGTTTTTTTTTTCTTTTTTTTTCATATTTTTGTTGAGAATGAAAATGTTTTCATGTTGTTTTTGAGTGAAAATGAAATTATTGTTGATGTTGAGCTATTAAGGGTGATAGTGTTGGCCAAGAAATTGTGGTTACCAAGCATAGAGTAAATTATGTGTAAGCAAGTTGAAATTGCTATGATATCCAAGCTAACAACCATGTAAGAACTGGGCATTTTATTGTTGAGTTTTAAGGGTTCTATGGTTAATTTTTGACTCATTTGAATTCATTTGAGATTAAATAGAGAATGAAGAGCTTAAGGTGAATTGAGGAAAATGATTAAAGTATTTTTGAACTATATTTGACTACTATTTTTCACCAATCATCATATTCATAAGGTATTTATCATGTGCTGAGCTATGCTCTCTAAATTATTAAAAACCCTAGTTATTTGATATGGCATCTACCACTTCTATTGATGTTAAGAAGGAATGAAAAGAAGTTTTGAATGTTCAATTAATAAGAAATGAGATTAACCAACCACCCTTCCATGCTATTTTTTAGATATCATACAAGGAAGACCCTACTAGTGTGTTATCAATGATACCACCATAGGTTTTGATGATACAAGATATAAGATGTTGCTACACTTGTAACATTGGAAGTATTGGAGACATGGAAATTAGATATTTGCATGGAAAACTATGTGTTGATGGAGTGTTCAAGGTAGAAAACAAAATTGTAGAGAGAAAAGGGTTAACTTGTGCCTAGATTTTCCAAATGTATTCAAAACATAATGGATTAAGATATTACTCAGAAGAATACATGATCACTCTATATGGTTGGAAAATGACCCTTCCAAGATCAAAAAAAGGATCATTCAATGACTATTAGGGTACCCTACCCTAGATAGACCTAAGATCATGTCAAGTGATACTAAGGAGGTAATTGAGAAGAATACATGGGTTGTATGGAACAAAAGAGGGATGCCAATAGACATAATCTTAGATTCCCTAATTTTATTTATAGTGAGAACAATTGCTCACAAGTTCTTTGAATCTAGTAGATTAAACATGTCTTGTATGGCTATGGATTTAGGCTACAAGATAGTGAAGAAGGGTCACTCTTATGACCTTGCCAAGTTACAACTTTAGCATATATCAAAAAACTTGGGAGCCATAAGAAACACAACGAGTGCACAATGAAAATTTGGTTAACTACTAGTTTTTATATTCTTTTATGTACATAATAAAATTCCTTCATTTGGAAAACCTTCTTGGAAGACCAACAAGTCTATTGTAGTTCAAATTAGAGAGTTCATAAAGCAATTTGGGTACAAATTTGAGTTAATAATGACAAGCTATTTCGAAGACTTTAAGAGGTCACTAAAATAGAGAATGAGGATACTAGTAGCACTAGTTGAGAGATATTATAATGATGCTTTCTTTCTAGTTGATGATGATCATACATTTGTACAAGAAGTTGTTCCTAGGGTTAGATATCTCAAGCCATTTCCCTATGAAATCAATGTGGATGAGGCATTAGAATCCATCATAGCTTTACTTATAGAGGAAGTAGTCAAGAGTGCAATCCCATTTGGCAATTACGAGGAAGCCAAACCAAGAATCATAGTAGATTTGAAGAAAACTTCTATGGAAAGAAAGAAACATAAGATTTTCAAGAAGCTTAAAGAAAGATTTGGTCAAGATGGGCAAGAGGAGGAGGAAGAAGAAGATGATGAGGATGATGAAGAAGATCAATATTCCTATTGGTGTTTTAAAACGTTGTAGGTTTTCAATTACCCCAATAAGAATATGACACATCTAGGGGCAGCTAACTCCCATCTTCAACACATCATTTCAGACACCGGGCCAACTATAAGGCTTTGACCCTTCTTCACTTCAAGCTCTGCAAAACCTAGGTGCATGGACCTTAGATTCAATTAACATGGTACTAGTGCAAAATGTATCCCTAAATCTTACAATGAAAATAAAAACCCTTATATCTCCTAAAGACTTATGTAGTAAAAATGAAGTGTAGTAGAAAATTACAACTCTATGGAATGCACAAGCTAAGTGAGGGTTAAACTATTCTAGCTCTTCAACATAAAATTTAAAGATGATTTGAATTTGATTTGATTTTATGTGGGTGGAGAAAGTGGATGAAAACCAAGTATGAACAAAAACTTATGATCATGTAACAGATCAGTACCTCATCCATTGGGCAATTCACAAATCTCCCTCACACATTTTGGATATCTAGAACACATATCTTATTCCAAGACTCCAGATCTATCCATTTACCTTGTAAATTGGATATCAATATTTGATCTAAATCTTATTCTTACTTGATATCCTCCTCAATAGACTTGCAACCTTGTTGACTCTCTAAAGCACTTACATAATTCCTTGAATTACAAGCAACAATGAAGCAACATACAACCTTAAGGGACTGCACCTATGATCTAAGCTCTTTGTTCAAAGACCATAAAACATCACAGCTCAACTAAGAAAGGAGAAAAGATTTAAACTGAAACTCAACATTTTCTACTCATTGTATTAATTTTCTTGAAATAATACATAAAAATTCATGAAATTAACTCATAAAGAACCTAATAAACTAGACTATACAATGAACAAATGCTGTCATACAAGAGAGAAAATGATAGGAATAAGAAACTGATGGGATGAGAAGGAGGTATCATAGCCAAAGAAAAGCTTCATGAACTAGCACATCCCATATCTTCCATTCAGAGTTCATCAATTCTAGGGCCAGTTCTACTAAATCTTCATTCTAGAGAAAACTTTCCAAAATTCCAACCTTACAAAAGAGAAGAAGAAAATATATATATCAAGAGGGAAATTCTCAGATTGAAACTACAATTAACATGTGTCCCCTCAGAATTCCTTCCCAAAAAACTCAAAAAGCCTCTCTCTACTTTCTCTCTATAATTGCATATCAAATCCCCATCATTTGGCCTCTACCAGGCATAAAGAATCCCAGACATTTTGATTCACCATCATAACTAATTTTGATACCCAAGATGAATTCATGGTAAAAGTAAAATCAGTTGACAAGTGACTTCAAGAAGCCAATGTAACCTTTTTCAGATTGCTTTTTCCACATTCAGGTTTCAAAAGGTCTTCAAATCTGCCCTCTAACAAACTTTGATGCTCTATGATCAAATCTGCCTATTCTATCGCCAATGCCCTAGATTTTACAAATTGACCTATAGTACGAATTGGTGAATACCTATGCACAATCTAACCTCATATTTAGGAATTTCATCTTGTTCCAGTTTCGGTGGTATATTGGAGCCCCATTTTTGATAAAAAATTGCTCTGATTACGGCCCTCTGAAGATCAAGTTTCTGTTCATAGCTTTCATAGCATTATTGTGCAAAAATTTAAACTTTTCCAAATTTTTAACTATATGAATAGTTTAGACTTTATTTAAATGACTTGCATGTTCAGAAAATAATAAAATATTAAAATTTATGTTTTCTCAAAATTTCCCACCATTCTCCATCTAAGTCAAACTTAGTTTGACCATCCCATTGCATGTCATCACGTGCTTGGCTCAGGTCGGTATAGCTATTGAACCCCTCAAAATAGGCACCACATGTCAGCATGAGATTTGTCCACCTTGCCACCATGTCAATGCCACATGTCATTTTCCTATTATGATTCACTATGTTGCTATATTTTCTTCCCTGCAACTTTCCCTTCATGATATAGTGATGACCCTCTGATTTGCCACGTGGCATGATCTAGTGAATTTGAGATATTTGTTTCCACATCACAATCTATCTTGGGATTCATGCCACATGGCACCTTGTGATTGGTCTAAAACTCCACATCATGATCTCGTCATCCTACCAGCTACCACTTGGCGCTACCTGATTCATCGAATACATTGGAAGTGGGACCCATGTTGCATATTACCTTGGCTGAATTTTGGAGGTTAGCGAGTTGCCAGATTTTTTGACTTTTCCAGTGCACCTACTCATGCTAACATCATAGGTTTGTTGTGCATGTTCATCAAAATTTAACTTGTTTCTGGCCAACCACGGGCCCACCTGCACAAGGAGCTATCTTTAAAAGCTTCTATCTTGTTCACACTATGGATATGTGTGCAATTGTATTTAAATATCCAAAGGTCCTCTCAGATAGGTGATGTGGGATATATGATATCTCAATGGCTTTCGGCATTGCCATAGCCTTTCCTTATGTGGCTTTCCTCATTTTTGTGTCATGGCTTTACCCCTTATATTGCATGCAGATTCTCCTTACATTGGACTATTTGGATGCTTGTGCACACCCCTACTTGCATCACTCTGTATATTTTGAAAGGCTTGGAATTTGTATTTTTTGTCTAGAAATCTCAGAGAATTGTAGCTGGAATCTAAGTTTAGCTCCGCACTCTGCCATGATACTTTTCTCCAATCTGACTAGTTCAATGGACTTCCCTCACTATACTACTCACACAGGCTCTCCTTTTTTTAATGTTGTGAGCTTTGTTGTTTATGTTGTCTCCTTGATTGTAGCTTGTTACGTGGCTTTTCTCTAACCCTTTTAATGCCCTTTGCCCTTTCGCATCTATGGACTGCTCAGCTACTCCTCCTTATTTCCATATGGAGCTTCCTTTGTTGGGTGGTAACATCCTTTTTATTGCATGAGCACCCTCCTTGCAACACTCCCCTACTACCTACGTGAATGGCTTGTTCATGTCTAGGAAACATATTTCATGCCGAGATTTCAACACTTAAAGAATGAGGCTCCATTTATCTGATGCTAGTGGCTTTTTCTATGTCCTTACCTACATTTTTTCTTTGCACAG
Source organism: Cupressus sempervirens (assembly GCA_028749045.1). Lineage (NCBI taxonomy): Eukaryota > Viridiplantae > Streptophyta > Pinopsida > Cupressales > Cupressaceae > Cupressus > Cupressus sempervirens. Next base: position 29,125,534 of record CM053789.1, on the reverse strand, counting down.
GGTCTTTGGATGTTTTCTTAGACTTTTCTTTGCATACTTCATGTTGTGGAGGCTTGCCTTTTGATTTGACATTTCTTTTTCTTACATGTCACTTGCTTCTAAGCTGACTTCCTTTTTAATGGCATGTTCCTCTATTTTAAAATAATTTCTGTCTTACACCACTTGGGTGTAATTTCCCACACACACTCCAAAGTTAAATCCACACTTTTTTTTATCAAATTCAAAACCATGTTTCCTCTTTTATGCATGGATCTCCTCTGGATCTTCAAATGAAATTTTATTGTTATCACAATTGTGGGTAAATAAACATAAGATGTTGCACCTCCATTGTAAGATCTTTGACTTTCAACCCACCTATAAATCTCATTTGCTTGATCCTTGATGGTTGTCATAAAACTCAACAATTATAACAAAAGTTATGAAGCACATGGATTCTTCAATTCTTCGTCCAGCCTAGAGAGATATGTGCCTCTGGATGGAAATTTGATTATGCAAATTCTTTCTCTTTGTGCTCTATTTCATGGTGAGAATTTGATGTAGTTGCTAGACCCAACTTATCTTTTTCCAATAAAATGTTAGTACCTTAATGACCTGACAGGACTAGTCAGATCCCAAAGTGGGTCCAGCTAAAAAAAATTTCATTTTTGAACATCTAGTATGGAAAATTGATCTATTGATCATCTCAAACTGATTAAAATCAAGTTCGATCACTAAAAACAATTTTGAAAAATCATTTGACATCATTCGAAAAATTTTCAATTTTGCATCAGGAGGTCCTTTGACTGGCCTTAAAAATTGACTAGAACACCTGATCGAGCTCTAAAAATGGACACATTGAATCTTTGCTCTACACTCTTGCACCTTGTTGAATCTCATCTCATGAAAAATTCAGGGTCAAAAGATATTCGTTGTCAAAGTTGACCTCTCAGAAGTACCTGCAGGAAAACATGTCAGAAAATGATAAACTGGGTTTGGATTTGGCTTTGAAAATTGGGTAAATTGACACTTGGAAAGATGAAAATTGGGATGTTGGTTGTTTTTCATGAGGAGAGTATGGATCTTTGATTTGGGCTCATGATGAATAACTGGGCACAAATGCCAAGTGGTCAAAGTGGGCTACTTAGATTTTGCAAACTGGAAACACTATTAGTAAATCAATTTTTGCAAATGGAATTGACCTAGGAACGTGCACCAATGGATTCATCAAGACTTAAAAATCAGCATACTTAAAGTATTTTTGGAGGACAACATAGTGGTACAATCCATTTGATCTTACTGGTCATGAATCTCAAGTTATGATGTCACAAATAGGGGTACCAAACAATTTGCATTTGCTAACACTAGTAAAAAGATAGAAATTGCATTTCAAATCATGTTTGAAAACTAATCAAATAGATTCTTCATGAGCTTAAACTTGAAACATAACATTTCTTTGACCTCTACAATGCAACACAAAAGGAAATTTAACATTTTAGTCAATTGAGTCAGAGTTATATCTCATCAAATAGGGCCTTCAAGAATTATGTTCAATGTGCATCAGCATGAAAATAGCAAACTACCAACTTTGAGGGATTCAAAACCTAGTCAAATAGATTTGAAACAACTCAAAATCTAGAACATAGATTCTCATGTATGGACACTAGATACTCCCAAAGTGGTGAGTAATAAAACATTTTTGGGTGCAAGATATTCAGTTGCAAACACAACCTCCCATCACTATTAGACACTTGAGCAAAAATGCAGATTTGGAATTTACTCAAAACGGGACTTCATGAACTAGCTTAGAATGGTAGTTTGACTTCATGAAACACATAGATGCACTAAATGAAATGAGATAGAAACATTAAACACCTCATGGGGCTCAAAGGTACAGCCAGGTATGAAGGCATCAAAAAATGCTTATAGAACTTGAATTTCTCGATGGTACTCAAAATTGATCATGCAATTTTTAGTCCCAACAATTCCAAGGCCCCAATTGTACTAACACAAGGTCAAGGAGAGGACCAAGAAGAAGAAAAAGAAGTAGTGAAGGTGTTGAGGAAGAAGATGCAAATGAAGCACTTAAACTAGCAAAAAATAGGAAGAGGAAAGCTAATGATCCTATAGTGAGGAAACCAAAGATGGTTTTGAAGCCAACACAATAGAAGCCAAAAGTACTAATACAAGGGCTAGCACAAGAGAAACTAAAAAAGAAGACATAGGAAGCTGACAAACCCAAAGGCAAAATTGCTACTATAGAGTAGGGTCAACAAGATAAACCAAAGAGGAGAAAGTATGTAGCTCCTAATGAATTAGATGAGGAGAGGACTGGATTAGATGATGATGGTCAATTCCATGTGGTAAGCCATAGAACCTCTTCTAATTTAAAAAAATTATGTAAGAATGTCAAGAATAATGGAGATTTGCTAGGCTTCACACTTCTTGAGTTTGACAAACTTGGAAAGGTAGATATGAATAAGGTGGAGGAATCTATATATAAGATGATGGCCACATTTAAAAACATACCTATTGAGCTTGCCAACTCTTTACTCAAAAGTCTATATGATAGAGTTGAGCAAAGGTGGTAATATAGTTTAACAATTGAAAGGAATATCAAGGAGACTACTCTAGCCAAAGTAATATCAGATTTGGATAAGTCATCAATGACTAAGGCGATTAACAAATACAATGAGATATTTTCTCTCAAATAAAGAGCTTTCAATATTTTGTAGAATAATATTGAGGAATTTTTCAAATAGAGTACCCAAATATGGAAATTTATCTATGGGTTGCAAACAGGAAACATAATTGAAAAAAAACTTGAGGAGGTAGGTGAAGAAAAAGATGATCAAGAGGTAGTAGAGATTACCAAGGATGGATCTATCAAACATGGACACAAGGGAGGAAAAAAGAAGAAAGAATATATAGAGGCTACCACTAAAGATGTGTAGCAACAAGATCTAAATGTACCTGAGGTACATATGTCGAGTGCTAGCCCCCTCATGTACACCAAGAAAATAAAAAAGATACAATCAAGATAAAGGATGCTTCTAATAAAATACTCCAGAGCATCAATCCTTTGATAGAGGATGATTTGAAAAGGATGCTATAGGATTCTAATTTAGGTACAAAATTATGCACTAATCCTATATTAATTAGCATATTTGAGATTGACAAGTTATCAATAGGCGAGAACACAACTAACACATCTAGTGTGTCCCCTACAACTACAAAGACAAAAGATAAAGAAGGATAATGGGGTGTCACCATTGACACTCATGTTTCAAAGTATATTATGGTATATCAAAGAAAGGACACTATGACATCAAATGTCAGCACATTAGTGCCAAATGCTTCAATATAGGGATTTTTTATGATTGAGTAGGATGTGACACAAGTCCATATAGGCAAGGAAGTCAATCCTACACCTAACTCATAGATACAAGGTGAAGAAGAAAATATAGAGAATGATAAGAATAGGAATGAAGAGGTAGGTTTTACTAAGAAACTATAGGAACAAATAGCAATTTAAACAATGGTTACCCTTCTAATCTCTACATCTCCTATTCCCAATCAAACTCTTCATAGGCCAAGTGTAGATGCTACACCATTGCAATTGTCAATTCCTAGTCTTGATACATTTAAGGTTGGAGAAGGCACATATTATGGAGATTTCAACTTAGACAAGGTGATTAAACTTCCAAATTTTGATCTTACAACAATCACCGTAGAGGAAATGATCATATTGCAAGAATCTCTAGCAAGGAAGAAGCACAAAGAGTTACTCAAAAGGGACCATAAGAAGAGACAAGTTCTACATGACATCAAAGAAATATTTCTTGATGCATTTAGCCTCCCAACACCTAATGATGATAAACCTATTATTGAGAAATCAGTGAATATAGTGGATAAAAATTAATGATGCAAACCTCAACACAAACACTAAACTTATAGAATGGTTTGAGAAAAGATTTCAAACAAAGGCTGATGAAAATATTTCTAGTTCCATTGCACTAAGATGGGTTGACTTAGCAACCAAGATGGAATATTTGAAAAAGGTGTTAGAGAATATATTTTCTCTATGCACAAAGCTTTGTGATGTGAATTTACTTACACAAGAAGAACATAGGGCTATTGACTTGCTACAACAAGATATAAAGAAAAAATGTAATATTCTTGAGTAGTCTCTTGGTCAAAGCCAAACACATTTTTAAATGTTTTTACCTACTCAAGGTTAGCTAGTTGCATTACAAGCACAAGATGCAAGTATTAGAGCTACCTTGACAAATATTCAAGCCATTTTGACCACACATATGGAGGTTTTTCACAAGGAACTAGCCTTTGTCAAAACATTGATGAAGAAAGATTCTCATCTTTCTACTCATGAGGTCCTAGTGGACCTTGCTTCTGGGCTAGATGTTTAAATTCACTCTTTAGACGTAGCATGCAACAATTAGGATGCAACACTTAAGATTATAATGGAGGTCAATCAAATTGTTTTGGACAAATACACTATTCATGTACCACCCATGACATAAATGTCAAGAAAGGGGGATATTGAAGAAAAGGAGAATACACAAAGGGGGAGTATATGTAGAAACAGTCTAAGCTAGCAATTCAAGCCAAATTTACTCAATAAGAGTATCATATTCAGAGACAAAAAAGAACAATCAACTCAAGTGGAGTTATGAAGTTTTGGTTTATGACTAATAAGGCATCACTTTTGCAAAATTTTGGCATTTTGAAATTTTGTATGTGAGTTGAGTAACAAATCTAAATTATCTGAGGTATTCTCATAACTTAAGGTTATATATGCATAAAAAAGTATTTTTACCACTCATGTCAAAAGGGGAGATTGTTGATCTCATTGTGGTTTTGACATATGAGTGATAACACATTGAAAACTTCATTAGATAATAGTACTTAGTGCATGCCAAGAAAGTAGTGTATCATGAACATAAGTTGATAGATAATGCATGGCGAGGAAAATATGTAGTGTGTGTCAAGCACCAATATGTGCCGAGTAGATAGTTAGTGTTGAGTCACTCTAGTGATGAGGAAGTATATAGATGTCAAGTGTTTTTAGATGTTGAGTGAACAGTGAATGTTGGGTCATTTAGAGGTTGTGTTATAGCATTGAAGATCTCGTGGATGTTGAGCATGAGAGGTTTCAAGTGCTAAGTAAATAGTTTTGGACATAGTTGTTTGCAATGCAACAAAATCCTATATAAACCATTTTTGAGCTTGTTTAAGGATTGTTTTATAATTATAGATGATAAGAAAAAATCTATATTGAGAATCCCTATGAAATACATGCAACCAATTAGATAGAGGGATGAATTAAGTGACAAAATGGGAAAACCATAGTCTTTAAATCCTACCTAACCTTAGGTCACCTAAGTCTTCTTAAGGAATAACCTAAAGAGTTTATGAGAAAAGAGAGAAGTTTTCATGCATAGACAGAGCATTCATGGTGCCTAAGGAGTTGTGAAAGGATTGAATTGTATAATCAAGTAGAGAGAATAGAGGAAACTAGAGAGAGGATAGAAGTGATACATTTGATTAGAAAGGATCAAGTATGCACCAGAAAAATGGTGATATGATATCTAGCAGAGAGGTGCTAACCGAAGGATTAAGGGTAAGATATTCTAATAGGTGAGTTAGTAAAATATCTTAACCAAGTAGTTCTAATATGGTTTTGTAAACTCTTTACAAGAGTGCTTATTCATTGTACGTGAAAGTCCTTTGACCAGTTACACTTCTAATAGGGTATTGAAATCCTTTAACAGGGAAAACCTTTCATAGGGTAGATAATAGTTTATTATCAAACAATTGTAACATACATTGTATACACTTTACAATTGTAATAGTGAATATTTGTGGGTGTCATTCCCACCCTAGTTTTACCTTGTCATTGGAGGGTTTTTGGGTGGCCAAATATCTTATGTTGTATGTGTTGAATATTTTTTTTTCATGCTATGGATGAATATGTCTAATTTGATATTTCAATTTATATGGAAATTGCGAGATGGATGTGTCATGAATGTTTTAATGGTTGACATTTTAAAGTAATGATTCATGCCCCCCCTCCCCCCTCCCCCCCCCCCCCCCCCCCCCCCCCAACACACACACATGTACCCCTCAAAATTTACTTTAACGTCTTTAAACTATTGGAATTTACAAGTGGGAAGATTTACTTTTCAGGGGGGGGGGGGGGGGGGTTGAATCAGAAGTAACCAACTTTAACCTCTTTAAAACCTTTTAACTGAAAAAATTCACATACATCTAGTTCATCTAATAAGCATAAAAGTAAAGACATGCATGAAAAAAAATAACACAAGATTTGGTAAACCAGAAACCCTCCAAAATGAGAAGGTAAAACTGGGGTAGGGATGAAACCCACAAAGTATCACTACAGCTACTAAGCCAACCTATCAACATAGGATTTCCATTCTCACAATACAATGGTTAGAAAGTACGATAGAGTTTCTTGACCTCATAACTTGTAATGCTCAATTGCTGATTCTAGATCCTTTTTTAGCTCTTTCTACTTTGATCCTTGCTTGATATGATATGTCTTTTCTCAAAGTTATGATACTTTATTCTTGATCAACTAGATTCTGCAATGCTGCTCTACTCTTCACTAAGTCTTTACACCCTTCTGCACTTCACTATAATTCACCCATAAACTTATTCATGTGCTTATCTCCATCTCTCTCTCTCTTGCATAATGGGATTTTGTCTTTTTAAATATTTTGAAGACTTAGGGTTAGGTATGAATCTACAATCAATATTAAATCTTCATTTCCTACTCAATTCTTGCACTTTTCCTATTGGTTGCATGCTTTCTCCATTTTTCTCATTTTCTACATGCTAATTACTTAGGTAATGCAAAAGATTTGATCTTATCTTTAATATCCTTCAATATTCATCATATGTTGGCTTCAAAAATGGTTTACATCTGAGTTTGTGAAGATACAAAGTCATATGTTGATTTTGCGTTACTCAACACTTATTAATTGATGATGCTCAACACATATAGGAATTTTGTTTCACTCAACATCTATACTTTTCTTAGCATCTAAAGTGACTTGGAATCACTTATCACTCGACACTTGAACTTCACTTAGCACCTGAAGTTCACTCGGCACCTATTGAATTCTCTGGTTCAGTAGACACTGTGGCTTAGCTTCTATATTATACTCAGCATTAACTGAAGAATTGGTTAAGTGTGTTGACACTCAAATTTCAAAACCAATCTAAGACCAGCTATCTTCCCCTTTGACATGAGTGGCAAAAACACTTAAGTATACATTATGAATATGATCTCTATGAGTATACTACACATTTTGTTTGGCATATATACAAAACTTCAAAAACTTGTTCAAAATTCTATATACCTCAAAAAAAAATTGTAACTCCCCCTGAGCTGATGTGCTAATTCTTGTAACCAAAACTCTTGTGCTAAATTTGTCTCATGCTAATGTATCTGATACTCTTTTCCTTATCTGCCTTATCATTCTTTTGCCTCTATTTTTGTGTACCTTATTTTTGCTTGTACTTTATATCTATTCCCCTTTCACATCTTCTTGCAGTTTTGCATCCTTTTGGCTTTATTCACTTATTACTTCCTCAAAATTTGAATATCTCCCCCTTTGGATATTCTTTATTACTTCCATCAAAGAATTTATTATCCCCCTCTTTTATTTACTATCTCCTCCAAAACATTTTATCTCCCCCTTTTTGAAACTTATGTCAAAGGGTCTGTAGAATGAATATAATTATTTAGCCAAAAATGTTTTATTTACCTTCATGATCATCTTCAGAGAAGCATCCCAATTATCCAAAGAAATTTACAATGATTTGTGTTGGATGCTTGTCTCTGCTACAAGATGTACAAGGCCTTCTAAAGTAGAAAGCTTAGGATCTTTCTTTAAAACATTTTCTGCATAGGTCATTTCTTTATGGATTACTTCCAGATGTGGGGTAATGGAACATTGAATCTATATTAGTTTGGCCTTGACATTGGCCTCTTCTACTGTCAATATAGCTAAATCTTTCTATGTGTGAAGCATAGTTGCAAAATGCTTCTCACTTTGAGTTGGATCTTTGGGTAGCTGTGTGCTAGAAATCTTGAGATTTCATTCCAAACTCAAAATGCTCTGGCTAGTTTCTTGTGTGAAGTAAGATGATTCATATAACTTGGAGTAAATGAGGAGATATCCTCAAGCACTATCTTCACTTTTTCAACCTTCTTAGCCAATTCTACTTGTGAAAATTTCATCTAAACTTCTTTTCTCACCATTCTAATAATTTAACATTTGTATCAAGGTCTTCATTCTATACTTGGTCCACAATATTGGAAAATTGCTCCATGATGGGCTTCGTTTCATCAAGTACTGGCAAGTTGAATGAATCAAGGAATATATCTTTGATTTCTACAAGTGCTTGCTTCTATCTATACTCATTTTTTAGTATCTCTTGCTTCTTCCTTCTCTCAACTACCTCTTGCACTTCATTTTATTTGTGCTAAATTCATTGTTCTTGAGTCATAGCTAAGTATGACTATTTCTTCATCAAGTGTAGGGTCTCCATGGTGAAGTATCCTTGAAAACTTGGTGGAGCTTGAGCTTGGTTTTGACATCTACAATAGTACTGCATCAATGCTCGACTACTTGGTAGGAGTCCTTGAGGTAGGCAAGTTTGCCAATGTCTATATACCCTCCTACTCATTTTCTTTACAAATTTTCTTCTCTTCCTTCTCCTCTTCTCTGTTACCCTAATCAATAATGATGATTTGAGGAGGTGCACCTTGGCTTTGTGCTGTAGGAACATCCTATCTTGTTTGTTCCTTTGTTGGCTCCTCAATAGTTGTTGTTGCTATGACTATATGATCAAACTTAGCAGTTGTATCCTATGCTTCTTGCTCTTTAAGTTGATCTATAGTAGTTGTGGAAGGCTTTGAAGGTAGTTCTTGTGTGTTTTCCTTCTCCCTTGTGATTTTTGCTACAACCTTCTACAACTCGTCCACACTCACTAAAACTAGATTTGTACACAATTGTGATTGCATTGTAGTTTGATGAAGGATCTTTTTGAGATCCTCTACATTGAATGGGTTGATGTTCTGACATGAGGTGTTAGGAGCATCCTTAAAAATTACTATTTCTAAAGGTGATGTATGTCGAGGAATTGGTGGTGGTAGTTGGGTGTCTTGGACACTCTGTTCTAGCTACTACTCTTCAGCTATTGCCTATTCACCCTATGTCTTCTCCATTATTTCCTCTTCTTTTTCTTTCTCTCCCTCTTCATCTTTCTCATTCTCTTCTTCTTCATCATCATTTCTTCCTTCAAATGGGTCTTCCCAACCTTCCTTTACAGTTGTTAATCCATAAATTAGTTTCCACATCTATGTGGACTTTTGCACAACATCTTCAATTTGGTTTTGCAAAATTCTAAATGCTCTATATTTGGGTGCAAATTTTCACCCATATTTCTTACTAGCCTTAGTTATTTGACCTTTAGTTAGGTCTAGCATTACACAAGCTAGTGTAGACTCCCTTGTTTTATTTTCCATCATAAGGTAGTAGTGTCATTTATTCTTTACAATGGAGCTTAGCTCCTTAGGTATTGAATTGTCTAGTTCAAGTGGGGTGTTCTTGAACTTAGCCATCATAGTGTAGATGGACTCTTCCACTATGTTTTGTTGTTCTCTTGAAAACTTATTAAAATCAATAGTTTTCAAACCAGTAAGATTTGCATTATCTCTAATGTTATTACAAATATTTTCCAATTTAGAACGGGTATGTCTTACCAATATCAATTAATCTTCATTAAACTCTATCCTTTCTTTGTCTAATTCAGGAGGTGCAACATACTTTCTTCTCTTCTTTGGTTCTACATGCCCTCCTTGCTTTATTACCTTTTACTTCTCCTATTCTTTTGCCACTTGGGTTGTTGCCTTAGTATCTGCCCTTGTAGTAGGCTTGGCTGGGCTGGGCTTTATTGCCTTCTTCTTCCCCTTTGGTTGTGAAACTAGCTATTTTTGCACCTTTCTCTTCTTTGGCTAAGCCTTATGTGCTTCTTGCTTGGTACCTTCCTCTTCTTCAACATCCTCCCCCATACCTTGGGTTAAAAAAAAGTGGTCCTTGACCTTGTTCTTCTTCATCATCCTAGGCTTCTTCACCTTCTCCTTCTTCTACTTCTATAGTGCCCTCAGCAAATTTGGCCTTTAGCTTCTTAACAAGTTTATTCTTCTTTTTTAGTGTGGATGCAGTTTTTAGTTCCATGTCCACCTTTGATCTAACCATGTCATGGGTTCGAAAATGTGGTGCATTCTTGTCTACTTCCTCTACTAGTAATGTAGTTATTGTTGTTGATGCCTCATCTATATTTATTTCATAACCAAGAGGTCTTAACCATCTCACTCTTGGTATGGTAGCTTGTATGTATGTATAGTTAATATCTACAAGAAAACATACATCATTTACATGTTTCTCTATTAAGAAAACTAGAATTCTTAGCCTTTTCTTCATTGACTTCTTGAAGTATTCAAAATAGCTAGTCATAAGGGTCTCAAAATTAGCTCCCATCTGATCTATGTATTCATTAACTTGAGCTATTATTGACCTATTTTTTTTCCATACAGCTTTTCCAAAAGAAGGAAACTCATTCTGCACATAAAAGAATATACAAATCAAAATAGCACCAAATTTGCACTGGGCTCTCCCTTGGTTCTTCTAATTGCTACTAAATTTTCACTAATTTTTTGTAGTTGTAGTTCTACAAGGTCATAAGTATGATCCTTTTTCACTAATTTATAGCCTACATCTACTACAATGCAAGGTACACTATTGAGTCTATTGGATTGGTAGAATTTATGTGCATTGACTCTAAAAAATAAATTAAAAAGAGTGTCGTGAATGCTATCTATTGTCATCTCTCTCTTTTTCCACTTGTTTCTCAACTGCCTCCTTAGAATCACTCCTAAGGGTCTTTGGCTGATCTAGGGTTGGGTACCCTATCACTCTATGTACAATTCTTTTTTTGATTTTCATAGGGCCATCCTCCAACCATAAGCTTCTAGCATGTATTCTGCTAAGCACTAGCCTAATCCATTTAGTCTTGAATACTATGGAGAATTCTAAGGCACATGTTAAACCCTTATTTTCAACAATCTAGTATTCTTCCTTCAACGCTCCATTTTCACAAAGTCTCTCATAGGCTTCCCTCATTTCCATGTCACCTATGTCTCCAATCTTGAAATTGTAACATTTCCTAACATCTTGAACCATAACTAGCTTGGGGGATATGGTAGATAGGGCTCTAGCTAGGTCATTCTTGTACACAACTTTTGGGATTGGGTGGAAGTCAAGTTGTTTCACTTCAATGGACTCTAGTTGGACTTCAAATGGTTCCTTCTATTGAGCTTTCCTAGAGCTAGAACCCATTTTTGTAATCTAGGGTTTGTATGCAAGGAATATATAAAACTATGTAGCTTAGCACAAATGTAGATACTTGAAATATGCTTAATCACTAGATTCTCTATTTGGAGATAGCTCTACACTTTTTTTAATCTTTTCTCTTCATTCACAATGAAGACAAATGATTCACAACGTGATAATATACCCTATTTTCATTGCATTAAATGCTTAGTGCATTTACAACTATCCACTTGGCTTCTTAAGGATTCTACATTACTTAGCTTCCATTGACTTTTCATCACTCGACATCCATAGGAGTACCCCTTAGTCAGCTTCAATTGAAATTTCTCTTTACTTGGCTTCCGCTACCAACTCGACTCCAACTATTCATTCAGATTCTACTAATTTTCACAATCAACTTGGCATGTACTAGAATTTTACTTAGCATTTGAGGGCAACTTAGCAACACTTATGAAATCTTAAAAAATTAACTTTGCATATTTGATCATGCTAATCTCTTCTTTTTATTACTTTCTTTTTTAGGAACTGATGTATGATAAAGCATTGTAAATCAGTTCCTTGTGTCTTCTCTTTGCTTAGTTTGATAAAGTGTGACCACTTGACCTTTTAGCCATCTCTTATTCATTTCTCCTTTGATGTTTTCAACATATACTTTCTCTTTACCTGTGGTTTTCTTTGAGTTGAGTGCCTTTGACCTTGTTTGGGAATTCTTGCTGATATGACCCATCTTGAAGCAACTAAAACATGTGGTTTGGCTCAACCATCTACTGTGGTTGCCTCTGAAATGTGTCCTTAATCAATTTTTAGGAATGTGTCCATATTCTTGACAATAATGATAGCTATACTTGGTGTTATAATCCCAATTGCAGTGATGTCCATGGTTATTTCTCCTTGCTAGTTGATTGGCTGGCCACATAGGTTTTGATCTGCACTCAAAAGCTCTATATCCATACTTCTTGCAATTGTAGCAGTGAACTTCAAATCGTGGTGTTCTGATAGTCCTAGTTCTATAGTCATGCGCTTAATGTCCTTTCTTTTTGCACTTATGACAATGACTTACATTCTTAGGTTTATCATGTTGATGGGCATTCTTACTACTGCATACATTAGAGGTATGTCCCTTTTTACCCAAAAAATGACAAGCAGGTTTAGTGTTCTTACCTTTGTTACTCCTTTCATCTACAGTCTTGGATGACTCTCCTTGTTTAGTACTGGTGTATCCTAGTTCTAAGGTATCATTGCTTGTCCTTGGTGATTTTAGTAGCTACTCAAAGTACTTGATGGTTCCCATTAGGTCTTTTGAAGCTCTCTGCAATCTCCTTTTCTCTTTTTAGGTCATTGTGCATCTTCAGTGTAGAGATCTCAATACCCTTAACATTCAGTTCATGATGTGCATTCATCATCTGGCTTATGGTGTCTAGTTGCATGTTTGAAATTCTTGTAAGCTCAATTAACATTTCTTCCAGTCTATTGGGAAGGTTTCTCTTGTCTTCTTCTAGCATAGCCTTGTCTTTAATGGCTCTTTTCGTTTTTTTAGTCACCTCACAAAGTATCATGGCTTGTGATTCTTGTTCAAGCTTGAGTGTTATGATTTCTTCTTCTTAGGCTCTATTCTTCTCCATCGGGTCTATTATTGTTGCATCAAACTCTTTGGAATCTCCATTTGTAAATAGGTTTGAGGTGTCAATCTCATTGTATTGTGTATCATTCTCAGCTATGTCAATTTCTCTTCTTCTCTTTAAGGATTTTCTCCATTCCTCTCTGGCTTCTTCCAAAGCATGTAAAGCAAGTTGTATATCAATTGCCTAATTCTCTATGATCTTCCCAATTTTGTAGACTTCACTAGTACAAAAACAACAATATATGATTAAATAAACTACTAAAAATTACAGATATATGACCAATTTTGATCATGTGAGCATTGGTAGTTTATTGCCGGTCATTAATCTAGCAACCAAATTTATGACTAAACTATTTTAATCATTAATTTAGTCATTTAATTTTGTTTTCTAGTAATTTATTTGGTAATTTTGGTAGTATATTTGGTAGTTGGTTCGATAGTATATTGGGAAGGATATTGGGTAGTTTATTTGGTAGTATATTTGATAGTTTATTTGGTAATTTATTTGGTATTTGATTCTATAGTTGATTGGATAGTATATTTGGTAGTTTATTTAATCACTAGTTTGGTTATATTAAGGCACAATGGAATCAAACCACCATCCTCCTTGTAAAGTAGGTGCTCTTCCATTGAGCTAGTACCCTTTAAAGAATAGTGATGTCATTAAATGCATGATATAATTTTCATCTTTATCATGTGCATGTGTATTCACAATATTTTTTAATATATTGTCTTTGGAATCTTGAACAATCTTATCTTCTTCTTCAATAATAGAAAAAATTACCAATGGTTTAATGCTTAGTAGAATACACAACCATGAATCAGGATGAGATCTGGGACTATTTATGGTATTTTGTTTCTACACATGGAAACAAAACTAAATTATTTTCTTTTTTTTGTTGGAATTCATATGCACTTTCTTGGTCTAAATTGAAATTTATAAATTCTGTTGGATAATGTTGTCCTTGATGTCACACAAATGTCATATTAGTCATTAGTCTCAAGTTCATCGAGCTCAGACAGTCTGCAATGCAATTTACAGTGCCAATCGAGCTCACTCGGTCATCGAAGGAAATGTGGAAGACAGTGTTAACCGAGCTAACTCGATCAATGAAGGAAATGTGAAAAGCTAGTGCTAACCGAGATTCACTCGGTCTCCAAAGGTTAGTTTCCACCGAGCTCACCCAGTCATCAAATGAATTATGGAAAAGTTAGTGTTAACCGAGCTTCACTTGGTCTCCAAAGGTTAGTTTCCACCAAGCTCACCCGGTCATCAAACTGAATTATGGAAAAGTCAGTGTTAACCGAGCTTCACTTGATCTCCAAAGGTTAGTTTCCACTGAGCTCACTCAGTCATCAAATGAATTATGGAAAAGTCAGTGTTAACCGAGCTTCACTCGGTCTCCAAAGGTTAGTTTCCACCCAGCTCACTCAGTTATCTCAAGAAACTCAGTATTTATCGAATTCTCCCGGTGACTGATGGTTTGTCATGAAGTTCGTTGTATCAACTGAGCTCAGTCGGTTAACACAGGAATTATTTTTTGAACAAAGTTCACCATGCATGGTCGGCCAATATAAGGATTTGCTAATTAATTACTTTTAGCTTACTATTGTAATTGTTTGTTTTAGTTAGTGATTTGAGCCAACTAAGATAATCTGAAAGCTATATATGGTCATTCAAGTTATGAATTAAAGTGTGTGATCATTAAAAAAAAAAAGTTATGAATGCCAATTATAGTATGAAGAGGAAAATGTTGAGAAAAGTTTGATGAAGGATCAGATGTGTTAAAGGAGTTGCAAAGTTGTATTTGATCAATAAGGATCCAGTCAAGCATAATAGAGATATGCAATCAGCAAAGATAAGTTGCACATTATATCAGGTCATCTCATTGTTGCTTTCTAACCATTGTAACAGTGTATTCAAAATATCTTAACAGAGTTGGTTTAATAGCCATTAAATAAATCCTCTAACAAGGTGACAGTTTAGTTGAATTGTTCTAAATACCTCTAGCAAAGCCACTCCTAACAGGGTGATTAAATCCTTTAACAGGGTCACACCTAACAATGTGTTTTTTTAACCTTTAACAAGGTTGGCTCCTAACAGGGCTCACTTCAGAAGAGTGAAAAATTTACATTGGTGGTTTTTCCCATATTGGGTTTCCACGTTAAATCTGGTGTCTCTTGTGTTCTTAATTGCTAAATTACTTTGTGCATGATATCATATCAGTTCTTAATATTTATCATTGGCTGCATTATCAAGTTTTAACATTTTATTAATCAGATCAAGGGTATATTTAGACATCTTAGGGACTGTGGAAAGTTTTTGTTGTAACTGATTCACCCCCTCCCCCTCTCAGTTACTCTATTCTCTTTTCCAACAATTGGTATCAGAGCTTTTGGTGCTTGCAAGAAAAGATTTCAAGGATCTAAGCCAAAGATCAAGATGTCTTACAAAAGAGAAATTCCAAAACTCAACAGAGATAACTTCTCCGCATGGCAAGGATTGATGAGAGTTCATCTGGCTACTGTTGGTGATACTGGACTAAAATACCTTGAAGAAAAATATGAAGAACCTCCTGGCACATTGTCTATCAATGACATTGTTGAAAAGAAGACTCACAACAATATGATGATAGACATAGCATCCACTCTCAGTTATGAAGAATTTGATGACATTAAGGACTGCACAACTGCCTTTGAGATGTGGAACAAGCTAAAAGAGATCTATGGAGGAGATGATAATGTAAGAAGAGCAAAAGCAGAAAGTATAAGAGGAAAATTTGATCAAATGAGGATGAAAGAGGATGAAAACATTGCAAAGTATGTTGAAAGAGTTAAAGCATGTGTGAGTACAATCAGAGCATCTGGAGGTGATATCAAAGGAGAAACAGTTATAAGCAAAGTTCTCAGAACCTTGCTTCTCGTTTTTGCAATTCAGGAAAGAAGGTGTGAAGCAAATCATCAGATAAATCTTGAGGCCATAGTTGGAAGACTAACTGCATTTGAACTAGATAACTTTGATAACTATGTTCCAGCCTCCAAAAACATTGAATCAACGTTTCAAGCCAAGCTCTCACTCAAAGGGAAAAACAAAAAGGAGAAGGAATCTCAGTCCGAAAGTGAAGATGAATCAAGCCAAAGTTCAGACAGTGATCTTGAAGTGATTAAAGCTCTACTAGCAAGAAAATACTCTAGAGGCAAAGGAAAATACAAAGGTAAAGTTCCTCTAATCTATTTTTCTTGTGAAGAAATTGGTCATATTGCAGCAAGGTGTCCAAACAAGCAAAACCATGATGAAAAGAAATGGAATGGCAAGAAAGACTTCAAAACATCCAAGAACAAAGGTAAGAAATCATGCTTCATGGCTGAAAATTCTAAAGATTCTGATAATAGTGAGGATGAAATTATTTATATTTCTATTAAAGATGATTCTGATAATGATGAGGAAGATAAAATGGAACTTGTTTCTCATATAAGTAAGAATGATACATGGATTATAGACAGTGGTTGCTCACATCATATGACTGGTGATAAAACTAAGTTTGATTAGTTTGAAGACTATGATGGTGGCAGTGTAAGGTTTGGTAATAATGAACCTTGTTTCATAAAATGAAGAGGAAGAATCTGTCTAACCAAAGAACTTGTATGTAATAATGCCTATTGTGTTGAAGGTCTTAAACATAATTTTCTAAGTGTGGCACAGTTACTCAATATTGGATTCAAGGTGGAATTCATGCATGGAAAGGCAAGATTGTTGAATGAGCAAGGAAAGCTGATAGGATCTGGCACCCAAACTAAAGGTAACTTGTTTTATCTAGAACTTGGTGAATGCTCATGTTTTATTGCTCAAATTGAAGAAAGTTGGTTATGGCATAAAAGGTTGTGTCATGCCAATTTTGATAACCTAGTAAAAATAAACAAATTCAAGAAAGTAAGAGGCATTCCTAACATTAAGAAACCTGAGGTTGGACTATGCAAGAATTGTCAGATTGGTAAAATGGGAAAGACTAGTTTTAAAAGTAAGAAGTATCAATCTGAAGATATATTGGATATTGTGCATATTGATTTATGTGGACCCATTGGAATAGAAAGCTATACTGGAGAAAATATTTTCATTCTTTTTGTTGATGACTACTCAAGAATGACGACTGTCATGTATCTAAGGAATAAATCAGAAGCATTTGAGAAATTCAAATGGTATTTAGCAAGAGTAGAAAAAGAAACAACAAAAGGACTAAAATGCTTAAGGTCAAATAGAGGTGGTGAATTCATCTCACATGAATTCAAAAACTTCTGCATTGAAAAAGGTATTAAAAAATAGGTCTCAGCACCAAGAACTCCTGAACAAAATGGAATAGCTGAAAGAAGAAACAGATCCATCATGGATTGTGCAAGAACCTTGATGATAGAAAAGAAGGTTGCTGTCAAATATTGGAAAGAAGCCATCAACACTGTAGTTCATACCTTAAACTGAGTATAGTTGAAGAAGGACTCATTCAAAACTCCCTATAAATTATGGTATGGCTACAAACCCATTGTAAGTTATCTAAAAGTATTTGGAAGCAAATGTTATATTTTGAAAGAATCTAGAAAAGGAAAATTTGATGTAAAAGGTGGTGAAGGAATATTTTTAGGATATTCTTGCAAAAGCAAAGCATATAGATGTTTAAATCTATCCACTCACAAAGTTATACAAAGTGCACATGTGAAAGTTGATGAGTTTGCAGACAAATCTGAAAAAGAAAACAAAAAGGTACTTGAAGATTACAAAAGATTTGTTTACATTGAACTAGATATTATACCAAGTATACTGTTCACTCAAGAATCCTCAACTCCTGAGTCATTAGTAACTAAGTTGCAAAAAGTTCAAACCGAGCCACAACAACATTCAAACACACTACTGAGCAAGTATCTACCGAGTCTGAAGCACTTGAGCCAATTCTTACCGAACCAGAATAGTCTAAACATGAAATTGAAGCACAAGGAGATAGCAATGAAACTCATTCAAGAGGCAAAGAAACCTATATTAACTAAATATGTCATAAGACATCATGCACCAGATCAGATCATTGGAGACAAGTCTAAAGGAACTTTGACAAGAAGCAAACTGAAAAATACTTGTTTACTTGCTGATTTTGAACCTAGAAGCATTAAAGATGCATTGACAAATGATAGTTGGATTCAGGAAATGAACGAGGAAATAGAACAGATAGAGAAGAACAAGACATGAACTCTAGTACCTAGGCCTAAAAATAAGAATGTAATTTGGAACCAAGTGGGTATTCAGAAACAAGTTGACTGAAGATGGTAAAGTATCTAGAAACAAAGCCAGATTGGTATGCAAAAGATACTCTCAAGAAGAAGACATAGATTATGGAGAAACCTTTGCTCTTGTTACAAGATTGGAAGGAGTCAAAACCTTACTTGCATATGCTGCTCACAAAGGATTCAAAGTTTATTAGATGGATGCCAAGTCAACATTCCTCAATGGAATATTGGATGAAGAGGTTTACATTGAACAACCTGAAGGCTTTGTTGATCCAGATAAAAAGGACATGGTCTACAAATTACACAAGGTACTGTATGTTCTGAAACAAGCCCCTAGAGCATGGTATGAAAGATTGCATAACTATCTTATTCAGATTGGTTTTCAAAGAACTAATGATAATAGTAGCTTGTATATAAAGGAAGGACCAGATAATAAGATTGTCTTGGCAGAAATATTTGTAGATGATATTGTTTTCATAGGGCATGATGATCTTTGCAAAGAATTTTCAGAACAAATGAACAAGGAATTTGAAATGTCTACGTTTGGTGAAATACAATTCTTTGTTGGTCTTCAAATTCAACAAAATAAGAATAGCATCTACATCACTCAATCAAAATACATCAAGGAGATATTGAAAAAGTTTTGTATGGAGGACTGTAAACCTGTTGGAACTCCTATGTGTACTGGATTGAAAATTACCGAAGTTGATGAATCCAAAGAGGTAGATCAAACATTGTACAGATCTATGATTGGAAAATTGCAATACATAGTTCATACCAGGCCAAATATTGCCCTTGCAGTTGGTATTGTTGTAAGATTTTCAGCAAAACCAAGAGAAACTCATCTGATGGCAATCAAAAGAATAATGAGATATTTGAAAGGAACTAAAGATTATGGCTTATGGTACAAATTTGGAGGTAATTTGGATTTGAAAGTGTTTACTGATGCTGATTGGGTAGGAAACCTTAATGATAGAAAAAGCACAAGTGGAGGAGCATTCTTTCTTGGAAAAATATTAGTTTCCTGGACAAGCAAAAAGTAGAATTGTACATCCCAATCTATAGCAGAGGCAGAGTATGTTGCTGCAGTAGTAAACTATTCAAATATTGTTTGGTTTAAGCAATTATTGCAAGGAATGAAGATGGAAATCAAAGAACCAATTATCATGTTCTGTGACAATACTAGTGCAATCAACATATCTAAGAATCTAGTGATGCATTCCAAGACCAAGCATATTGCAATAAAATATCATTTTGTCAGAGAATTGGTGCAAGACAAGGAGATCAGATTGGAATATGTCCATACAAAAGAACAAATTGCTGACATATTCACAAAGCCTTTACCTAAGGATGCATTTTTGTATCTCAGAGGTAAGTTAGGGGTCATTCCTCTATCTGAAGTTCACTAAAAATAAGTTCTAGTGATGCATCAATGCATACAGGATTGAAGATCTATCTGTTGATGCAGTTTAATCAAAAATTATTGCATATGAATCAGTACTAAAGGTACATTATAATTCACTTAACTTTTGTTGTCTTTAGCATGTGTTGTCAAAGAGGGAGAGATTTTACTGTCATATCCTTCTAAAACTTCTGAAATTTGTGAAGATTTGAAAAGTTTTCCATGAAGTCCCTTAACAGAGGGAGACTATTGAAAGAAGGAGAAGTTTGTTATCTTGTTGAAGTTGTTTTCAAAATTTCATTTCTGTTATGACATGTTGTGTTGCCATCAATGCCAAAGAGGGAGATTGTTGGATAATGTTGTCCTTGATATCACACAAATGTCATATCAGTCATTAGTCTCAAGTTCACCGAGCTCAGACAATCTGCAATGCAATTTATAGTGCCAACTGAGCTCACTCGGTCATCGAAGGAAATGTGGAAGACAGTGTTAACCGAGCTAACTCGATCAATGAAGGAAATGTGAAAAGCCAGTGTTAACTGAGATTCACTCAGTCTCCAAAGGTTAGTTTCCACTGAGCTCACTGGGTCATCAAATGAATTATGGAAAAGTCAGTGTTAACCAAGCTTCACTCGATCTCCAAAGGTTAGTTTCCACCGAGCTCACCTGGTCATCAAACTGAATTATGGAAAAGTTAGTGTTAACCGAGCTTCACTCGGTCATCAAATGAATTATGGAAAAGTCAGTGCTAACTGAGCTTCACTTGGTCTCTAAAGGTTAGTTTCCACCGAGCTCACTCGGTTATCTCAGGAAACTCAGTATTTACTGAGTTCTCCCGACGACTGATGGTTTGTCACGAAGTTCGCTGTATCAACCGAGCTCAGTCGGTTAACACAGGAATTATTTTCTGAACAAAGTTCACCATGTAGGGTCAGCCAGTATAAGGATTTGCTAATTAATTACTTTTAGCCGACTGTTGTAATTGTTTGTTTTAGTCAGTGATTTGAGCCGACTAAGATAATCTGAAAGGTATATATGGTCATTCAAGTTATGAATTAAAGTGTGTGATCATAAAAAAAAAAGTTATGAATGCGAATTATAGTATGAAGAGGCGAATGTTGAGAAAAGTCTGATGAAGGATCAAATGTGTTAAAGGAGCTGCAAAGTTGTATTTGATCAGTAAGGATCCAGTCAAGCATAACAAAGATCTGCAATCAGCAAAGATAAGTTGCACATTATATCAGGTCATCTCATTGGTGCTTTCTAACCATTGTAACAATGTATTCAAAATCTCTTAACAGAGTTGGTTTAACAACCATTCAATAAATCCTCTAACAAGGTGACAGTTCCGTTGAATTGTTCTAAAGACCTCTAGCAAGGCCACTCCTAATAGGGTGATTAAATCCTTTAACAGGGTCACACCTAACAGTGTGTTTTTGTAACTTTTAACATGGTTGGCTCCTAACAGGGCTCACTTCAGAAGAGTGAAAAAGTTACATTGGTGGTTTTTCCCATATTGGGTTTCCACGTTAAATCTGGTGTCTCTTGTGTTCTTAATTGCTAAATTACTTTGTGCATGATATCATATCAGTTCTTAATATTTATCATTGGCTACATTATCAAGTTTCAACATTTTATTAATCAGATCAAGGGTATATTCAGACATCTTAGGGACTGTGTAAAGTTTTTGTAGTAACTGATTCACCCCCTCCCCCTCTTAGTTACTCTATTCTCTTTTCCAACAAATTCATCTCTCTTGAAATAGATAAAGACTTTAGGAGTGTGCTTTTATATACTTTGAAGAAGATAGAGACATGTAGTCCATAGACCTAAAATAGTCTCTTTCCAAATTGAACCATTTACAACTTAGAGAGATTTTGTTAGTTAAAAAAATTAAATCATTCAATTTAATGCTGATCAATAGAGAGAGAAATCTTAAAAAGGGACTAATTAAAAAAAGTGTAATAAATTTCTTATTTCACTTATCTTTAGGTAATAAGATTATAGTTGCAAGACATAATAAAAACACAAAAGATAAACACTAGTAAATAAGTTAAATAACATACCTGAGAGAAGAAAAAAGTTAGAAAGTGGACATTGCCAATTAAACCAAATTAGAACATATCAAAAAGTTAATGATGTTATAATAAGAAAATAGTTAATCATACATTGTAGAATCCCTAGGGTAAGGTAAAACAATTCAAGACACCAAATTTTGTGCAAGGAGATTATCATATTGCATAAAAATGATCTAATTATTTTTTTCTAGTCACAAAGTCAACAATATAATATAGACAAGAGAAAAGAATATAATGCAATATTTTTAACATCGTTCATGTACCATAGTATCTAGAACTCCAATCATTTAACATAGTTATAAGTGGTCATTCTATTTTCTTTTGGGAGCTTGTTGACTCTTCACTCAAAAGCATAGATCTATTATTTACATAACAATGTAAGTTTTCAGAGCCAAAAGACAAGGCTAATAAAGGGCATCTGATGTTCTTACCTATGGTAAAATATACATACATTTAGTGACAATACCCTTAATGCTAACTATGGTTCCAAGGAATGGAGAAAGGAGCTCGCAAGGAGGGAGCCTATCCAAGCCAAAATGGCCTTCGAATCCAACTTGAATTTGTTAACCAACCTATAGATACTTAAGATTCACATTTCTTGTCACCTCCCCCATCACATCATGTAAGCGATGAATGTATTCATTGGGACTCCTTATCACCCTATGAGCTAATTCATGGTTATAATTCCTTAGATCAGTCATGTCTATGAGCAAGAAATGGAGATCCTGAGTGATCACGCCTCTGATCTTTTCCATGTACACACCTTACCGCACCTACAAAATATCATCACAAATAAGTTAAGAGGCTATGTCATGCATTACTATCACACATACATTGCATAACTAAAACATGACGAATAAGGTAATCAATAATATGTGATTACGGTAACAATCATTGTGATTATTACTGGAATAAGAGGCGACTCTTCCAAATGTACCTCTTCTCTTCACCGTGCATATATTGGAGACCACATCATTTGTCAAAGACATTATGAAATATGATAATATAATAAAAATTGTATCATTTGTGGATTACTTTGTTTAGAGGTTGTATTTCCTTTGTCAATCATCGGTGCAGGTACAATAAATATCAGTCAAACACAACATCATACTTTAAGTATATTCACATAGGTTATATTATAGATGGCTTCCATTTTGTAGAGTATAATAATATTGACATACCACAGACAACTTGTTATAATATACACTATACATAGTTATCATGTCAAGACGACATGCATATTTTCTTATGTGCATTGCCTATCAAAGACATTACTAGGTTGAAGGAATAAGAATGGACTAAGTTATAATGTACAGTTGGATTACTAAAACATGTAGAATAAATGTTACCTCATTTTAAATATTCTAGTGTCGTAATAATACATTAATGGCCAATTGTTGACTTCTTCTAGTCAACAAGCTCCAGCCATTTATATCTCCCTTGGGAGTAACAACATCAAGAAAATGAATTGAATATGATATTCAAGTCTTGTTCAAGAAATTACACACTGTGATTTAATTTGAAGACCTCGTCACAGTGATTTAGTCTGTTAAAGTGAAATCTGAACCAATTAAGCTAGAGATAAAGTAATCATGCTATACTATAATAGCAACTCTGATATAGCACAAGTGTATTGATAAGAAAATGATACACCAAATATCAAGTCCTTCATGTTGTAATAACATAATAGCTATGTCATTCAAATTCGAGATCATACCTGAAGCGAAGTCACAAGAACAATTAACAAAATGCACTTTACCGATGCACTATCCTTCGCCTTTGTCAATGTTAGGATTGTCTCTTTAAAAGGTTTCAACAATTCTGAATAGCTTCGAGCAAGAGGACCCATGTCAGATCGTGTAACTCTGAGATCCCCCACATAATCCCCGTCTCTGACAAGTTTAAGAAACTCAACCTACATATCATAACTAGAAGTCTGAAAATGTCGTGATTGTGAACATAGAAATAATTGACCATCCTTTTATATCAAATATACTAAAAGTTATAATCAATGAGACCATCCCAATACCTACTTTAGTTGAAATAGAAACACACGATTTTCCTCAAAGAAGTTTGAATTCCATTGCTTGATATTTTTAACAACCTTGACAAACATGCCTTTGATTACCATTTCTCGCATCTCCAATACAAATTCAATTTTATCAGCATAATTGCAATTCAAACCACCCTAAATAAAAGATCAAGAACACTTGAGGATAAGTATCTAAGAAAACACGATCTCCTTAAGGAAAAATTTATCATGTTTGTCTCACCTGTACATGATCAAGAGTCTTACTACTAATGCTAGAAAGAATCTGATTATGATCTTTTTTTTGGTAGAATCCACCAATAAATTTCCTTGTGATTCACTCCCATTATGTCTCCCTTTCCACCTAGGATGATTTGCCAGATGTACTCCTGATTTATCAATCTGACAAGTTCCACTGGTGCTGCAAGCTTCACCACCATGAACATGTTCGATTGGAGATCTCAATTCAACATCTTGATGTTTCTTCTGTGAGAAATTTTATGGGAGATCATACATCACCATGTCATTTGCAATGGTTTCAATAACTGCATGCCCTTCCCCAATCCCAATGTTAATGGTAAAAAATCCCATTGAGCAAGTATCATCTGGTTTGCTATCGTCTGCAATCAACTTCGGTGACCTACTTGTGAGAGAGACGTTTGAACCTGTCAGCAAAAGTCACGAATTATGACAATTTGCAGTAATACCTTGTTGAGGATAAATTCTTTATTTCAAAGATTATTGGCATTTAAGAACTAAAATACAAGGCCACTTTGAAAAGACATCTTGCCCTTGCTTGAATCTATAAGTGACCTTACTTGAGGGAGAAATTATGCTAGAATCTACAAGGCCTCTTTATACACAATATTCTCGAAATAGGTCATCAAGCATTCGCATGTTCAACTTCATTTGGCTAAGCTCATTTTGTGAGAAGAAATACACATATCAAAGGAAATTCATGTGAAAAACCTGTGACAGCTTATCAAAAAAATCATTTGCATTTTGAGATTTTATTGTTACAGGGACGTGTAGATAAGCATATTGCACTTCCAACATGACAGAAGAAATTTCTTGATCACCATCCTCTTCTAGATTTTTACAGTCGATTCTCAATCAGACTTGTCTTTAATAAAGGATTTAATAAAAGATGAGTTATCAGCACAGAACCCTCTTGAAATTTTAGAAAAGCCAATGCATCTTTATCTTCATACCTGATTGCAATTTGCAGTGTGTATTACTAAATTTTAAGCTTTTTATATTTCTTAAATGGCACTGAAGGTGGCTCCGTGATTATCCTAGAGTGGACATTGCCTATATTCATATGGGATACTACAAATACAACTTATTTCAACTGGAGACCCTACTTTAAATGTAAGGGAGTCATTATTGAGTTCAAAGACATCGAATAGGAGCTACATCAGCAGTAAGCCAATGTTAAGATCATTGCTTCAGTATAGGATACACTCTCCCTCTCCCTGCAGACATCAATATGCACGACCCTGTGATCAACTCTAGCATATTCTACCACCAGCATGTTTTAAATGCTTAATTTATACAGATCAATACATATGCTTAAGAAGCAATTTACAATGATAGTTCAATGCAATAGATATTATTATCCAAAGTCGGTAGACAATGCAATCTTTTGAAGTGCAATTAATTGACATCTACTCTAATACAATATGTACATAAGAGGCATTCCTAATATAAATACAGATGTTTATTAATGTTTTTGATAATAATAAAAAATTGTATTCTAGTTTTCTTCTCAGAAATTTTATCCTATGTTCTTTCTATCATAAATATGACAGTAAATTGAACAGGGCAGAACTACGACACTTTTAATTACAACCCCAACATGAGATATATTCTTTCCATAAGTATCAGCATGTTCAGAAGATTTCATCCTACCTGAAAATTTGAAGCTCTAAAATGTCAACGAACATTCTTATCATCAAGAACTTGAATTTCAAATGTGAAATATTTTTTTAAGTTCTTGACAATCATAACTAGAAATGGCAACTTTATACCTAGTGTTGCAGCAGGATCTGCAAGACATGTGATGTAGGTTGTGTTCACATTCTGACCAACAATTTCAACTACATTGGATTGAATGTCCTCATCTTGAAGCCTTTTAATCTGTCCATTTACTACTGCAAAATATACACCAGATGAAAATTCAATATAAATAAAAATGCTCAATTGAATATTCTTAGAAAATAAAAAAGACACTACTATTTATCTCAATGATATTTGAGAATTTAGAAACATGTCCTATTTATGATATAAAAATTATCAAAATGTATCACCAGTTCAAATGCATGCAATCCAACTCATGGCTAACATTATGCTGACAAGATGTAGTTGAAAGCACTATAAGTTGAAGCTTTGACACTACATTTTTCATTATGTAAATACAGTGGGGCTACCCCAACAAGCTAAATAATAGAGCTTAATCTAAAGTTAAGAGAACAATCAGTCCAATGCCCCAAGTTTTATTTTTTGACATTATCAGCAAGAGTACAGATGTGACAACCAAGTCCACAAGTTTCCCAAAAGGCCAGAAATGTTGTCAAATGAATCCCTAGTGCAAAATTGTTGTAACAAATTGGTTAAAAAAGAGAACAGTTATCACATTGTGATATGATTATTAGTATCATTTATCATTGGTGACTAAGAATATTGCCCTGGTATGACCAACCTCATCTTATAAATTAATGTTTTTCCCATCACCTAAAATTAATATTATTTAGATATAAATCAGAGTTAGATGAATAATATGTGTGAACTTTTATTATTATTGGAAGTGTTGGTGATGTTGAACTAGTCCACTAAATTTTATAGCATTTTGACAAAGGAGATCAAGACACTGAGCATGGTCATTAGCAGGGATTAAGAGAAATTTTGAGTTTCAAAAATTGAAAGCTTACATAATGATTCTCCTGACGGACGGAAGCTGCATTTTCATTTTAGTAATGGTTGACCACGCAAGAGCACTAGATCGGATTATCATTAAGCATCAAGTAGATTAGAAAGTACTGGTAAGACTATGAAACACACAATAGGAAGTACAAAATTGATAGATCCTGTAAACCTCTCACCGAGATATTTAGGAAGATAGCCTGAGAGTAACTTGTGCAAAAATAAGACTTTTAGGTTGAGATAAATTCAACCTCAAATGATAGCAAAGATGTAAATTGGATACCAGAGAAGTAGATCGAAAAAGATTGTACTCTTGTTGAATGCATTATAAGTTGAGCTTGGAAATCGCGTGGTGAGGAATCTACTGTTGTGCATTGGACAGGCTTAAGTGCAATTTAGAGCCCAAATCAATGTACACCTTATAAGTTAGTAGAAATGTTATATTATGATGAGACAACTTATCTTTTATTTTATGGCATTATGAATGGGATACCATATTAAACAAAACACGGGTACAGAGTCAATTGCCCTATTTTTGTACATGCAATATCCACAATTCACGGGGCACCTATGTAGAATCTTAAATTTTACACCCTACAGCACTTTTTGAAAATGGCCTCAACTTGCTGGTACACGTTTGAGAGTTATCATGGCAAAGTTGCCTTGTTGTTTATTAGTGAACAAGACAATATTTAGCTAGTTTGGGGCTGAGAAACTATCCTCCATTCAGATCTCATTAGAGTAAAAATTAAGAGTCTTGCAACCCTCTAGCATCTTCAACATACCTACTATGAATAAGAAAACTATTTGTGTCAAGATAGTTATTTTTCTATCAGATTGTTCCAGAGTATCATTTACCGCACAATGGTGATTTCTACTATTTGAGTTTGGAAATGTAAATTTAAAAATTTGAAATTACCGCAAAGATTTTAGCCAGCCTTATTGAACATATACTAAATAGTTTGCTTGTCTGCAGACCAATACACATCCAAATATACACATTGTAAATGAAGAGTCATCTTACCGTATTACCAACATTGTCCACCCAGAATAACCTGCATGAAGGAGGTTTTCCATAGTGGAGTCTCATTAGTTCTAGTGTACTCTTCTAGAAAGGAAAATCAAAGCCACGCCATGGTTCTAAATCTTGAATTCAACAATCTACACTTCCCAAGATGATAAGAATCAGTAGTATTTAAATCAGGGACACTTATAAACTTGGGACAGTCTGAAACACGAGCTCTATATTCATGAATCTTAGTAGAGAACATACTCTACGCTCAGGAGAAGCTAGAGATACTAAAGATTAGATGGAGAGAAAAATGATATTTTATAGCGTGATAAATAGGATAGTCCTTTGTTTACTGCCCAAAGATACAAATACGAGCTACTAGTTAAGTATCTGGATTCTGAAGATGAAATCTTTCCCCCTATCAGTACACAAGACTGTGATCAATGTGAGAACAACACCTCTATTAAGGGTTGTCAAGAATAAATTCTTGCAATTATCTTTAAGATTTTTTTATACTGTGTTGATGTGAGTTTTGTATCACGTACATAACATATTAGGATTTGAATATTTGATACGGAGTATCAAACATGCAACTCCTCTCTTGACAAGTTAATGCTCATGGGACATGAGTATAACTCCAATGTTCCTTACTCTTGTAGATACTCGCTCAGTTTATCAATGTGATTTGTTGGTAATCACGTAGGCAGTCTTACGCTATTCATTCGAGGATGACTTGGACTTTGGTGGAATGATGGAGATGATAATGGGTTTGTGAACTATGCGAGTGGTAGATAATGTTGATGGTGGTGATGATGGAGGATGTGTCTGCCAATGGTGATGTTGATGGGAAAGCAATGGTGGTGGAGGGTGAATGGGTGTGTTCTAATACTTGACCTGCTCCTCTAACTTCCTTCTCTAAACTTCAACTACCCAACTACTCAGTATTCTACTCCTATGATGGAAGGTTAGCAAATGGACGAGAATTGAACCTAATGAGAGTTGACCAATGACCTCACTTTCACAGGTGCAATGATTCAAAGGAATGATAAATTAGTTTACCACACAAAGCTTCCCAACTAGCCGCTAGGATGCTAGTGGTCTAGTATTGATCCCTATTAAACATTTACCAATGCTACCATACAACTATCCATCTACTTTACTCTTGCTTAAACAACTTGAAATGAAATTTTCTTCAACAACTTGAAAACAAATCTAACTATGTGGAAGTAGAAAACATACAATAACACCCAATGTTCTTAATCAACATGCAAATCACAACAATGAAGAAGAGAGTAATCTTTGCAACAATTTCTCCAACACTTTACAAATGAGAGCAAATGGCCTTATATAGGTAGCCAAAAATACAACGAACGGTGGAGATCAAAACAAGATCAATGATCAAGATTATATCCTAAAAACCCTAATTAGGGTTGCCACCCCATCGGCCAATGAGAAGATGTCACCTCATCAATGGACCAATGAAAAAAGTGCAAAAAGTGGCAACGAATGAGAAGGCACCAAAATGGTGGCCAATCAGAAATAGACACTTGTCCTATTCTAGAAGAAAGGGAAATTGCCACTTGGGCTTACATCAAATGATCCTCTAATATAAATCTTCCATTTTCTTTCATTTTCTTAGCTAAGGCAATGATCTTAGCTAGCCTTTCATTAACTTCTTCCATAGGAGGACAAGGTGTGTTCTTCGCCCTGAGTTTTTCTGACTTCGCCATGCTGCTTGTTACTTGTAGTATCTTTTCATGATCCTTCTCGTATTCTTTCACAAATCCAATAAAAGCATTGAGAGAGGAAAGGGTGCCCAAATGCTTTTTCTTGATAGAAACCTTTCTCAACTCATCCAACCTCGATCCAAAATCTATCTCATTGATATTCTCCTCTTTGCCAAGGGGGATTGTCCTTCCTTCAGTCTTTTCTTCATTCGTATCATGTCCACTATAGCGATATTGGTGTTGGTTATTCTCTTCATTTTCAAGAAGAAGGGCATTTTGTGCATCATATCCTCTTTGTCTTTCTTAGTCTTGTCCACTTGGGATTCTTACTTGCACTAACATCCTCCATACTCATCGCCCTATTACAGGATGGTGAAGTGGTGGACTAGAAGGCAAGTAGAACCAAGGGAAGCAATCCTAAGACTAGAATGAAAGAAGGATGTCAGCTTAAGGACCTCTTGCAACTCTAGATGATGAAAATTCACCTTAACCAATAATCTTATAGTGACTTTTTGGAATTAGGACTTGACCTTAAGAACTTCAAATCCCTTGCAAATCAAAAATTTATAATACAATTCACCTCCAAATAAAATTACCCAGCCTAGGGAAAAACTTGCAGCCTCTTGCAAAAATTAGAATTTTATCTCTCACAAAATTTGGCTCCCACAAATTTTTCCCTCCACAAAATTTTCCAAGCAAGAAGAGTGCAGATCCGCTCTTGCAAAATCACCAACACTTTGAGAAGGAGAAGTGAGAAGTGAGGAAGAAATGGGAGAGAGAACTCCTCTTATAACCAACTTTCTTACTCCCCCCAAGCTAGCCAACTTGGACCTTGGGAGAAAGAAAAACAAATAGTTAATGAAAAATTATGGCCTATAATTAAATACTTAGCTAAAACTAATTTTGCCATGATGAAAATTGCTTTTTAAAATTACCAATTAGTTCTAAATTGCAAAAAGAAATTAAATGGTGCTTTGGAGATGTTAAATATTTCCATTTAATGAGGATTTAGTAATTAATACGTCATTAAAATTGGATTTTGGCAAAAAGGCAAAAAGTTTTCAAGGCAATTTTAATCTATTAAAACCAATTTTTTGCAATTTTCCACCAAATCAATTTAGCTAAGCAATTTTAACTTTTTTAACACAAACAAAATTATTTCTCTAGAGCCTAAAATCAATTTTGCAATTTTATTTCACCATCACAAAAATTAATCTTTTTCACCAAAAATAATAAAGATTTCTCAAAAGACCAAATTTAACAAAATTTTCATTTTTTTATAAAAATTATCCAAATTTACACAATGATATCCAAATTTTCAAAAGAAAATGTCTAAGTACAAAATTCACAACTTTGTCCTACTAAGAGTTGCTCTTTTAAAATTGTTTGGCTCAAGGATGAAATTGGTGGCTCTGGAAAATCAAGTTGAAACTGGGTGAAAATAAAACTAACCCTCTCCCCACTGGCCCTGAAGGTGTCCAAGGCTTGAAATATTCAAATTTGAAATCTCTGGACTGAAAAATTGCTAAGGCAATTGAAAAAAAGGGGGTCCCCAAAAGTTTTGGGGTGATGATGTGAAAACTTCACAACATACTGACCATCAATAGTTCATGTTATTCCTTTCATCAGTAGCTAGTGATATTTTGCTAGATAGTATGGAGCTCCAACTCTTTATCTTGTAAGACTCTAATTTTTTAACTATATCTAATACTTTTA
The DNA here is from genome assembly GCA_028749045.1 of Cupressus sempervirens. Lineage (NCBI taxonomy): Eukaryota > Viridiplantae > Streptophyta > Pinopsida > Cupressales > Cupressaceae > Cupressus > Cupressus sempervirens. The sequence continues at coordinate 29,094,339 of CM053789.1, read as the reverse complement.
TAGGAGAAACTTAAAAACTTGGGACACTTTTAAACATGAGTTTCATATTTATGAATCTCAGCAGAGAACATGCTCTATGCTCAAAAGTACTTTGACTAAAGTTGTTCATTGTATTGATGTCAAAGGTAGCTCCAATATGCTTTCTGTTGCTTCATAAAAATATGGTGTTGTATCTAATCATATTACTATTGAGAAGCTTTATCTTTCACTAGCTAATCTGAGGAAGGTTTTTCCTTCATTCGTTGATCTTGTTAAAGTTTGTCAAAATGCTTTACTTCTATTTGGACTAAGTCTAGGGTACTTAATAATCTTTTTTAGATGCCTTTTTTATTATCACAAAACTCATCGGTTAGAATGAATTACATTGTATGGGCATCCCTATTTAAACATTTTGGTTATGTAGTCATTTAGAGTCTTCTGAATATCATTTTTATGTCTGTCACTCTGTATTAGCTATTTGCTCTCTAATGTTTGGACACAAATTAGGTTGAAATAAAAAATCAAATTTTCTTGGTGAGAAATTATGTTTGGGTATGTTCAAACTTATAATGTTGAGCTTAATTATTTTATATGATTTTAAAAGTCATTAATTTAAATGCTAGCATAGTTCCAGTTACACTAATGCATCATGAAGAAAAACTAAATCACTAAAATCAATTATAGGTGATGTAGCATCTGGATTCAATTAGGTTTGATAATGAATATGGGTAGTTTTCATTAACTTTATGTTGAAAATGAGGAATATCATGTTTTTGTGGGATACTCATCTTACTATGTGAAAATGATAAGTCTAGGCTTGACATGCTCTTTTTAAATGAGCTATTATCAAGTTGTTGAAAATGATTATAGGTGAAATGAAAAATAAGTTAAAATTTTATTGATTAGCACATTAGTCCTAATTTTTTCTTCATAATATGCTAATTTACAACACATGGTGAAGGTTTTGCAAGTGGGGTTGCAAATAGAGTAGGTTTAACCATGAAGGAAACTCCATAGTTAAGTGCTCTCAAGATGGAGTAGTCCTAGGATGGGTAACCTCCAAGGAAGTCCCAATGCTTCACCTAGATCCAATGAGTGTTAAGTTCTCCATTCATTCTCATGAGAGATGGGTTCATGTGAAACACTACTCATAAGCATGGACCAATGAGTTTGACTCAAAAACTAAAACGTTGAATCCTAATAGCATATCACAATTTGACTCATTGTAGAAAAAATCTCCAACTTATTAGAGCTTCCCATTGTAAAGAAATGTCCTAAAGTTGTTAAAGAAGCTACGAGACTATGTTTAGCAGCTACCTGACAGAAGTTATGATCATCAAAACCAGCTACCAACATTCTAGGAAGTATAGATTCCTTGTCTCCATTGCCAAGCCAATATTTGTCACCACGCCCCATGTAAAAAGCTTCTTAAATAAGCAGTTACCAGAGTTTGAATATCTCATCATAAATTCTACCACTACAACAGTGTGCCATGCCCCACAAGCAGCTCTTATAGTTCGTAGTCCTTTTAGTGAAAATACCTCCCAAGGTGAAGTAGCACTATTATTGTGTCTATGACCTAAAACACCAAATGTCCCGTCACCAAATGTAAACAACTAAACTACACAAGTTAGCATAGTAGTGTGCCATGGTCCATAAGAAATTGAAGATACAAACATTCCTTCCAAAGTTCCATTTACCTTTTTTGGAATCCAGTGACTAACTTGGTTTCCATGTCCAAGAATCCCATAATTATGACTACAATTTCCCCATGTATAGAAATCTCTTGAAAGTATTACAACTCAATTGTGATACTCCAAATAAGGTCATATATCAATTGTGAATCCATTAAAAACTGATGCAAGGGGGAAGCTATCTATCCCAGGTTCATTCCCTAGAAAATGCATTATGGCGATAGCCACTCATTATGATGACTAATATATTTTATAAAAAGAAATCAAATGCAACATAAATCATAAAAATTGTGCAAATAGATGCCTTATAGGAATATAATATTTTATAATAGTCAAGATGTGGAAATGATCCCTAAACCTACAAATTATGGGCCCACAAAAGCTAATGCATATATTAGCTTGACCAATTTGAGAGTGACATATTATATCATAAAAATGCTTACACTACTAGACACTCCATATCAATTATTGAATTATTATGTAAAAGAATGGTACGGATCAGAAGTTTGATGTAATAGGCCAATTTTTGTGGAATGTTTATCATCTCAATATGGAGAAAACATAAGTTACTCATTATAGTCTACTTGAGCTAATTTTCAATATCACTAAGTTTTAGATATTAGAAGATTTAAATATAGAGCACTATTGAAAAAGAGACGATTGATTTCTTCTTTGCTAATATTTGGTACATTATGGGGTAACTAGATTTATTATTTCAACAAGGATGCTCAGTTTTCTCACAAAATTTGGTCAACTTTAGAGGAGAAAATAGAAACTAAAATGCTAAAGTGTAATGCCTTCCATCCTCAACCAATGGATAAATGGGGGCTATAAATATAAGACTAGTGTAGCTCATCAAAGGTTAGAATATAATGTTTCTAAAGCCAAGGGATGAGTAAATTGCCATATTATATAGCAATCACGAGTACCTTCATTTGTATGAGCCATCAATGTTGGATGAATAAGAAGAATTTTTGGTGTTACCTTTTGCAAGAAGCTCTATAAAAAATATTGCCTCTCTACCTTGAAATGATATCCTCAATTTTCCTAAGTCTAATCTCTATGCCTATGCCCTAAACCCCTAAACCCTTGTGTTGCAATTTAAAGTTGACTTTTTACTTTTAGTTGACTAATTTAATCTTTATGTTGTGACTTTGAAGGGTTTATGGTCATTCAATTACAAGCCTTATCTCCTTGCAACTAGTTGAACTTAGCATCTAATATTTATTAAGTCACTTTCTTTATTAATTTTTCCTAAGTCCATCACCTTACCTTTGATTTTCTTGTCTAGTGAGATCAATGGTGTGCACTGGTACACAAGCTCCAAATCTGTTAGACCTTTAAAGCCATGGAGCCATGAGATCTTTCCATCTATACAATGGAACTCATTTCTCATTCAAAGGACTACTTATTTTTTTCTTAAACTCAACTTTATCTCAATGGAGTGCAGCCTTGCAATGTCAGCACTATCAAATTTTGCTAGAAATCATACTCCCATGCTATTCTACCATATGTCATGTCCCCATTCCAAATAATCAAAAATAATAATCTTTATTAAGGCAGGCAGGCCCAAAAAGATGAAGTTTCGGAAAAAGGGGCCAATATTTGGAAACCAATGGACTAATAAATGAAAATTATTATTAAAATATGTTTTTTTAACCCCTCTTGGATGTGAGTTAGGGTTATAACCTCTTTTAAGGGATTTGGAGGCATTTTGGGCTCATTCCAGAACTTGATTTTTGCTCATTGCTTTGTTGTTCTTCAGAGGCTACCAAACTTGTGGAGAAGGAGACCCAAGGATGGGAGTTTGTAGGTTTTTTGGAAGGCTAAATATGGGATTTTAAAGCCATTCCATGTGCAAGCTCATGTAGAGTTTTCCCTTGTGCTGAATAGTGCAAATTTGTGGGTTTTCAGGTGTGTTTTTTGTAAGAGTTTGGTGTTTCCGGTTGAGTATTTCTTATCAGCTTGATTTTCTACTGTATTTCAGAAATTTATATGTTAAAATAGAGCTAAATATATGTATTTGGTTGTGGTTATAATTCTGTGATAAATTAATAGTGTTTTTGTGGTGTTTTCGAGCTATTTTGTGATATTTTCAGGAGCCCGATGAGCATTGTTTTTGTCCTCCATTTGGGAGTTGTTGTGTAAATGCTATACAAATCTAGAAATGTCATTTTGTATGCTGTTATGCTGGTGAAATTTTTGTAAAAATGTCCACTTTCAGATTTATTAATAATATGTGAAGCTTTGAAATTTTTGGCACTATTTCAGGCATACCCAATTTGGGTTTTATTGAGAAATTGGCGGATCTTTGAAATATTGGTTGTTTTGATTTTAAAAACCTGATTAGAGGCTTTAAATATCATATAAAATTAGAAAGGGGACATTTTAGTGGTATCAGAGCTATGATCTTGCTAGCCTGAGGGTTTGTAGAAGTTTGCATGCAACTAAGTGAAAGAGAAAAGAGATATTTGTAGCAAGAAAAGAATAAAGAAATTTTGACCAAACCTCCAGTTGAAAGTAAAAGTAAAAAATCCAAGGAAGGAAAAAGTATGGCTAACCCAGATGAGATGGCAAAGAAATTCTTCCAAGACATCCAAATTACTTAGAAGCAAACAGTGGATAGTTTGGCAGAAACTAGAGAGGCTTTGCGAATATTGACAGAAAAATTGCAAGGAGTTGCATCTATTAATGAGAAAGGGAGCACCTTAGAGGAGCCAAGAAATATGAAACCCACACCATCTAAATCAACAAAAACTATTTTCCTACCTACAAATGAGCCACCAGTGCCAAATCCAACCCTTAATCCTGTGGAAGAGGTTACATGTAACTTGATTGCATTAAGAGCTACTTACAATGGCTTAAATGATGACTTTCACAATTCAGTTCCTTTTAGAGAATACATGGATATGATGAACACTTTGATGCCTAAGAAAGAGTATAGGAGGGAGCATGACATAAGTGGAAGAGAGCTCAAAAATAAAATAAGCAAGTTTACATCACCTACTTTTGATGGAACGAATAAAATTTCAGCTAGAGCATGGCTACAAAAATTACAAACCTTCTTCACACTTAACCCCATGAAGGAGAGTGATGCTGTTCAATTTGCAAGTCTACACTTGGAATATGCAGCCTATGATTGGTTGTATCATGGAATGACTACTCAAGGTCATGATCAGGTAACTACATTTGATGATTTTAGTCAAAGAGTGATAGATAGATTTGACCTCAAGGATGATGAAGAGTATTTTAAAGAATTGTCAAAGTTGAAGCAAACCAAATTAGTTAATGAGTATATAGAAGAGTTTCAAAAAGTGGCTATTATGATACCTAATATGAGTGAAAAGAGGATTGTTTATCTTTGTCTTAATGGTTTGGAAGATTCTGTTAAGGGTTTGGTTAAGGCTTTCTCACCCTCAACCGTACAAGAAGCTATCAAAAGAAGCTTGCAACTTGAAACTTGCGTGCCTATGAGACCAGTCACTAATAAAAAACCCTCCAATCTTTTGCAACATAAGGGGAATTTTCAAAAAAAGGCTTTTCCAACATTACCACCAAAAGATGTGATAAATATGGCAAAAAAGAAGGTAGATGAAGAGACTAGGAGTGAATTACGAAGGAAAAAGCTTTGTTTCACTTGTAAAGAACCATGGGTTCTAGGACATAGATGTTTGGGGAAAGGTCAAGTGCACTATATTGAAGTTTCTTTAGAATCTAATTCAGATGAGCATGAGGAATTTCATGACACTAAGGAGGAGGAAGAAGAAGAGAAAGAAAAAGAAATCAGAAAGGATGGCACTTTAGCAACATTATCAGGAGTCCTAAGATACCATCCCTTTCAAATTCGAGGAGTACTAGTAGGGAAAAGGTTGACAGTTCTTCTTGATAGTGGGGCAACTCAAAATTTTATTGATGAGGGATCTATCATGAAAAGAGGGCTTAAAGCAAAAGATTTTGAGGGATTCAATGTTACTGTAGCTAATGGATTCACTCTGCCTTGCACATGGGTGGTGAAACAACTCAAGATGACCTTAGGAGATTATGAGTTATGTGATTACTTCTCTGTTGTTGGCATTGGGGAGACAGATCTTGTATTGGGTGTTCAATGGTTGCACACTATTGGAGGCTATTACATGAACCATCAAACTATGGATTTTAAATTTCATTCCAATGGGAAAGAAGTCTTATTGAGAGGCTTATCAAATGGAGCACCTAAGGTAGTCTCTGCAAAGAGGATGGAGAGGAGTTTTCAAAGAGGACAAGTAGCATGAGTAGCAAGAGTCATAATCCATCCAAAAAGCTCTCCAAAGAATCAAAGTAATTTCCATTTTGAAATTCAAAATATTCTTGATAAGAATAGTATAGTTTTCAATGAATTGCCTCCAGGATTACCACCAGATAGAGGTTTTGAGCATGTTATAGAGTTAGAACAGGGTGCCAAACTAGTTATAACAACCCCATACCGCCATCCAAGAGGTTATAAGGAAGAAATTGAAAAAACTATTAAGGAACTCCTAGACATGGGATTCATAAGGCCTATCTCTAGTCCATTTGCATCATCTATGGTACTTGTCAAGAAAAAGGATGGTACAATGAGAATGTGTATAGACTATAGGGCTATAAACAAGAAGACCATAAAAAATAGGTATCCCATACCATGCATAGATGAACTCATTGATGAGTTACATGGTGCTGTATACTTCTCAAAAAATGTTAGGAATAAGGTGTCTCAATCTTGTATAATTCCTATTCTTATTATTATTTGTTTTGTAAATGTATTTTTGCAAATAATATGTAAATATGAGTGTACATGTCTAGTTGGCATGTTGATCACTTACATGTGTTGGCATCTTGAAGTGTGTGAAGGAGATCATGGTTGAAAAGGTTATGATGGATTCCTATGACATGTAAGATCTATTTAAGGAATGAGCTATGACAAGTGTAAGAGCATCTTATGACATGGGGTCTTTTTGGGCACCAAAGAATGAGTGGTTCGTGTGTGTAAGAGAATATGCCAAAAATAGGTTGGTATGATGGATTCCCTTACACTTCTCTTGTGACCGCTATTTTTGGTAGATTCTATGACAAGTTGTCATTGCCTATTCAAGGGATGGACACCCTTTTCTTGGTATTGCATGTACATGTGGAATTTTTCATGGTTTTTGGTGGTTGAGCCATGAAAAATGCCCAACTCTTTTGTGGGCATTTTTTTGGGTCTTAAGATGTTCATAAATGTGGTATTGCATGTTGAAAATAAAAGTGAGAGGAAGAGGAGAGTGTGCAGGTACTGAGGTGTTGCTGAAGTCTTCTATTGTTGCTGTTAAACTTGCATTGCAAGTGTATTGTAACCTTGTGTTGAAGATAATACATTGTGCAAGTTTTGAAGGGGTGGGGTTGTTTTACCGAAGGTTTTTCCCCACTAGAAAATATTTGTGTTATGTGGTTCTTTCTCTATCTATTTTATGTATGCATGGTTGGTTGCAATATTGTTGTTTATATGATATTGAATCTATAAGTGTAAAAGATTTTAAAAGGATTTGCACCATACTTTCCTTAAGAAATTAGTGTAGGAAGCTGTTTTCACACCCAAGTTTCCTTACAAAATTTTTCCAAGTTTCCTTACAAAAATTGACTTAAGATCAAGGTACCATTAAATCTGAATGAGGACTGAAGATGTCAAAAAGACTACTTTCAGATGTCACTATGGGCACTTTGAATTTCTTGCTATGCCATTTGGCCTCACTAATCCACCTGTAACATTCCAGTCTTGTATGAATAAGGTATTCAGCCATCATCTTCAAAATTTTGTTTTGGTATTTTTTGATGATATCTTGATTTATAGTAAAACATGGGAAGAGCATCTAGAGCACATAGATACTATTTTGGGAATTTTGAAGCAGAAATCCTTCCATGCTAAGCTATCTAAATGTGATTTTGGTTTGACAGAGATCCTATATTTGGGACATATTATAAGTTCTAAAGGAGTATAGGTTGATCAACAAAAAATCTAGGCAATTTTGGATTGGCCTCCGCCCACTAATCTTACACAATTGAGGTGTTTCTTCAGGTTGTGTAGCTACTATAGGAGATTTTCCAAGGGATTTTCTTAGCTTTCTGCTCCCTTGACTGATTTGAAAAAGAAAGGATCTTTTCTTTGGACATAAGAAACACAAAAAATATTTAATAAGCTTAAGGAGGTAATGAGTTCATGCCCTATGCTTGCAATTCCAAATTTCTCTTTACCTTTTGTTGTTGAATGTGATGCTTCTGGAGAAGGTATAGGGGCTTTCCTAACTCAAAGGGGAAATCCAATAGCATTTTAGAGTAGAAAACTAAATCAATTAGAGAAAGGTTACTCCATCTATGATAAGGAAATGTTGGCAATCATGCATCCACTTCATAAGTTTAGACAATATTTGGTATGTGGGAGATTCATTGTAAAGACAGACCATAATAGTCTCAGGTTCTTCTTGAACCAAAGGGATTTGAATGATCATCAACAAAAATGGGTAAGAAAATTGCAACATTATGATTTTGATATTGAATACATGAAAGTAAAGAATAATGTGGTTGCTGTTGCTCTCTCAAGAAAGCCCACTCTGTGTTCCTTAACAGCTATCTCTGCTGATTAGAAGGTCTCCTTAATTTTAGAGTATGCCAAAGATTCCTTTTCCACCAAGATTTTGGATAAGTTAGTGGATGATAACATGTACAAGGTTGTTGATGAATTGATTTATTACAAGAACAGGATCTTCGTGTCAGGATCAAAAACTAAGGAGAGGATATTGAGGGCCTTTCATGACACACCTTTGGGTGGTCAACAAGGATACTTCAAGACATACAAGAAAATTTGAGAGCAGTTTTCATGGAAGGGTATGAAGGAGGATGTCCTTAAACACATTAAGGAATGTATGGTATGCAAACAAAGCAAGAGTGAGCAAAATTTTCCTACAAGGTTGTTGCAGCCACTTCCTATTCTCTAACAAAAATGAGAAAGTATTTCCATGGACTTAATCATTGGGTTGCCCAAGGTTCAAGGTAAGGATTGCATATATGTGGTGGTAGATAGACTAAATAAGTATGCACATTTCTTTCCTATCACATCTGATTTCAAGGTTTCACAAGTGGCCGAATTGTTCTTCAAGGAAATTTTTAGATTACATGGCTTGCCTAGAAGCATTGTCAGTGATCAAGATAGTAGGTTCCCCAGCTCTTTTTGGAAAGAGCTCTTTCATTTGGCAAGGACTGAACTCACTCCTAGTACTAGCTATCACCCTCAAATAGATGGACAAACAGAGATAGTTAATAAATGGATAGAGGGATATTTGAGGAACTATGTTTCAAATCAACAACATGCTTGGGTGAAATGGTTGCACCTAGGGGAGTATTGTTACAATAAATCTCATCACATGTCTATTGGTATGCATCCTTTTTATGCTCATTATGGTTATGATGCCCTTTCCTTTGTTGATCTAGTACTTTCAGATAGCAGAGTACCTGCAACAAGTGATTTCATCAAGCAAATCCAAGACATAATAAGGTCCCTCAGGGATAATCTACAACATGTACAAAACCAATAGAAGTTGTATGCTGATATGAAAAAGACTGAAAGATCTTTTGAGGTGGGAGATTTGGTATTTTTCAGGTTGCATCCATATAAGAAAAGCACCTTGAAGAGGAGTGGCACAAAGAAACTCAAGCCAAGGTTTTATGGGCCTTATAAGATCACCAAGAAGGTAGGAGAGGTAGCTTATGAATTGGAGCTCCCACCAAATAGGAAAATACATAATTTTTTCCATGTATCTTTCCTAAAGAAGGTTCTAGGCTAGAAAACCATAGCATCTATAGAATTACGACCTCTTGATGATGAAGGGAAATTAGTTTTGATACCAGAAGAGATTTTGGATACATGAGAGAAAAGATTGAGAAATAGAAGCATCATAGAGCATTTGGTCAAATGGAAAGAATTACCACTGGAGGATGCAATTTGGGAAGGAGCACATATTCTTGAGAATTCCAACCTTGATTTCTTGAGGACAAGCAATATTTGGGAGGGGAGGACTTGTCATGTCCCCTTTTCAAATAATTAAAAATAATAATCTTTGCTAAGGCAGATAGGCCCAAAAAGGTGAAGTTTTAGCAAACGGGGCTAATCTTTGGAAACCAATGGACTAATAAATGAAAATTCATATTAAAATATGTTTTATTAACCCCTCTTAGATGTGAGTGAGGGTTATGCCCTCTTTTAAGAGATTTGGAGGCATTTTGGGCTCATTCCAAAACTTGATTTTTTCTCATTACTTTGTTGTTCTTCAGAGGCTGCCAAACCTATGGAGAAGGAGACCGAAGGATGGTAGTTTGAAGGTTTATAGGAAGGCTAAGGGTGGGAGTTTAAAGCTATTACATGTGCAAGCTCAAGCAGAGTTTTCCCTTGTGCTGAACAGTGCAAAATTATGGGGTGCTTGGCTGTGTTTTTTTGTAAGAGTTTGGGTTACTACTGTATTTCAGAAATTTAGATGTTAAAATAGAGCTAAATATATGTATTTGGTTGTGGTTATACTTCTATGATAGATTATTAGTATTTTTGTGGTGTTTTCGAGCTATTTTGTGATATTTTTGGGAGCCCAATTAGCTTTGTTTTTGTTCTCCATTTGGGAGCTATTGTGTAAATGCTATATAGATCTAGAAATTTCATTTTGTAGGTAGTTATTCTGGTGAAATTTTTCTAAAAATGTCCACTTTTAGATTTATTAATAATATGTGAAGCTGTGAAGTTTTTGGCACTATTTCGGCATACCCAATTTGGGTTTTATTGAGAAATTGGTGGATCTTTGAAATATTGGTTGTTTTGATTTTAAAAACTTGATTAGAGGCTTTAAATATCATATAAATTAAGAAAGGGGACATTTCACCATATGTCTAGTGGGCCTTAGTTTTGTTAACAAAATTAACAGTTAGCCCTAATGTTCAGCTAGGATGTATTTGATTATAATACAACCTCATAGTGTGAGGAGTGTCTCAGCCTATTCATCTCTATAATGTTCTATAATGATGACATGTTTCTAGACCCACAAGCCAACTAAGTAAAGGAAAAGTGATTCTATAACCCTAACATTATGTGAGAAAACTGTAATCCCATGATTCCCCTAATTTTTTTTTCTAATGTTAAGGGAAAATGACATAGAGTGAGATAATCCGTTCTTAGAGAAAATGGACTTACAAAATTTTCCTAATATAGTCTTCAACTTATGGAATATTTTTCTCTACATTGAATAAAGCTACACTCTTAGCAAATACAATAATCATTGGATTCTTTTGTAAATTTAAGGGTACAAATCATAACTCCGCAACTATCTGACAAAATGCCTTAGGGAAATAGGGCTAGTAGGCCAAGATTTCATAAAGTAAATTTGAAGAGTGACTAACATATTAGTAGATTGGAAAGTGGAATGACAGTGCGTGAATACAATTTTTTGCTTTGCTGGGGTTTCTTGCCTCATGCAATTTTTTAGTTCTCTTGAGTACATCTCTTCATCTGAACTTGCCTTCTCTAGGCAACACCTATGAAACCGCATTTACTACGGGAGTCTTTAGGTTTTTTTATCATGGTGCCAACTAGTGGTGACCCAATTTTTTCTGGTGTGCACGCTGCTACTTCAGACTGCCATGGCACCATCTCCAAACAAACACCCACGCAATTTTTTTCGGAAGGTCTTTCACGAGGTAATCATGATATTATCCTTCCTTTGCAAGAATTTGATGATGCATGTGACTACTTAGAGCACCACACCTTGATAGGATATTTTGTGGGTTGGACTCCTCCTAAAGCCATGCTCAGAGAATGGGTTAACAAGAGATGGACCCCTCATGGGGTCCACCTTGATGCTGTGTAAATTTTTTTTTATTTCACTTCACTAACCTGTCACAAGTAGAGGCAGTTTTCACAAATGGCCCTTCGTCTGTCTATTCTTGTCTGCTTGTTTTCCAAAAATGGTCCCAAGATTTTACTATCTTGGATGATAAAAAACTTAGGGTCTCTGTGTGGGTTGAGTTCCTAGGTTTACCCTTGCCATGTTGGCATTTCATTGAGTCCATTGCCCAAACCCTTGGCAAAGTTGTCACTAAGGAGCCTAAGAAATTCTTTAATTCTCACCCTCAGCATTGTGTTTACATCGAAGTTGATCTTTCCAAGGATCTTCGAAATTCTATGGAAATACAGATTGGGGCATAGACCTTCTCTCAGAAGGTGCTTTACCAGAACCTTCCTAACACCTTCTATAGGTGTTAGTCGGGGGAACACAAGATTCGAGATTGCCCCTTAGTTACCTCCAGGGAAAACCCTATTCCTAAAGATGTGCCTGTCAAACAAGCCGAAGGGAAAAAAGAAGATTAGGTTACTATTGGATGCAAGGGAAAGGTTGCCTCAACTTCTTTGTAGCCCAAACAATCTTATGCAGCGATTGTCACTATTCCTCCTATTCCCAGAGGAAGCTCTACACCAGCTAGTGTGGGGACGCAAGCAACTTTGACAGTTCTTTCTTCAGAAGTTTTATAGGTTTCAAACCTTGCTAACATGCAGGGGATCAAGGCCACCACCAGGGCTTCTACCTTGGACGAGGCTCACACTCCTCTTGCGGTCTCTTCTATTGTGCCACTAGCAACATGGCATTCTCGTAGTCCTCTTGGACATGCAGAGGTACCAGAGATAAAGTGACAGGCTATAAGTTCAGAGGATTTCCTATCTAACTTTCACCTAGCTCCTACCTTCTTACAAAATAGCTACTCCTCTCTTGAGGATGAGGATGACATGGAAGAGTTCTCGTGAACTATCTTTCATTGAATGTTAGAGGTCTTATAGACCTCACTAGAAAGTACTATGTTTGGGATACCTATCATAGAATTGGTAATTTGGATTTTTTGTGTTTACAAGAAGTAAAGATCTCTAGTTTCATGGTTGATACTACATGCTGCATCATTTGGAAGGATGGTGTTATGTTTTCCTCACAACATGATGCTGGCCAAGGTGGTGTAGTTACTCTCCTGTCACTCGCCTTCATTTTGCTATTATTTCACACGGTACTGACCCTTCACATAGAATTTTTTGGCTTTTACTTTCCATTAACAATCACTCTTTTGGAGTCATTAATGTTTATGCTTCCAATGGCATTGTTGAAAGAGCCCAGTTGTGGAACTGGCTAGCTGAAAATTTGCCTCCAGCTACTTGGGTCATGTGTGGGGACTTCAATATGGTTGAAGTGGCATCTGACAAAGAAGGCATTCTACCTTTTTGTTGGACAATTGGGGAAAGAGCAGCTTGGTACTATATGCATAATAAATTGGGCTTGTTCAATCCCAACACTAACTGCCACCAAATTTGTGGGGTCTAGCACACTTGGTCCAACTTTTGAGTTGGCCCAGATTGTATGATAAAATGTCTTGATTGTGCCATGATCTCTGCGCAATCTTTTTTCTCCTTTTCTAAGGATCGAGATTTTCCTATCATTCCCCTATTAGATGTCAGTTTATCTAACCACTATCCTATTTATTTTGGCATTACTTGGATAACAACTATCTCCAAGGTAGCAAAGTCTCAATTTTTCCTCAACATGTCAGTGCTGATGCATGCTTCCACCATCTCACATATCCAATGTGTCTAGAGTTTGGAGCCACGTCCGCATTCTCAAAGGGGATGGATTCAATGGTGGAATGATGCCATTTCCAAAATTGCACAATTCATGCACATCTATGGTTGTCAAGTCACCATTTGCCAAAAAAGGGCTTATGCATCTAACATCCTTGCCCTCAAAAAAGCTTCTGAGGCTCTCACTCTAAACCCCTTTGATACAGATCTGCAAGTTCAACTTGCCAAGATTCAACATGACAAGAAAGTTGGTGACAACTATGCTACCCATGGAGCTTAACTCAAGGCTCGTCTCCATTGGTGGAAGGTTGGAGACAAAGCCTCAAAGGAATTTTTTCATGCTTTTCGAGCCCATCATACCAAAGTTGGAATTCAAAAACTCAAATAGGGCACAACTGTTCTGTTTAGTCTCCCCAACATCTTGCAAGCATTCGTTCATCATTATGAGGATGTCTTTTCTTCAAAGGGAAATTTGGTTGCCCAAGAAGAAGCTCTCCAAAAATGCATCTCTGTTACCCCAAACTACCTTGTAGAGGAGCAGCATGATTTCTGTGAGCAACTTCTTTCCCTTAGTGATCTCAAAGAGGTTGCCTTTTCTATGGCAGATGACAAGTCCCCTAGGTGTGATGGATTTCCCTGTGAGTTTTACAAGCACCTCTGGGAGAAAATTGGCCCTAATCTACACAGAGTCTATCTTGAAGCATATCATTCTAAAAGCTTAGGAGCCATTATAAATAAAGGAAATATTAAATTCATACCTAAGGCTGGTGATCCAAAGGACATATGCAATTGGAGGCCCATCACCCTTCTAAATGTGGCTTATAAGATAATTTCCAAGGCACTCTCTCTCAAAATTAGGCACATGCTACCTCTAATTGTGCGGCTTGAGAAAACTGGCTTCATCAAATCTAGATACATTCTTGACAACATTATTGTTGTCTAGGAAGGGATGGAATGGGGTCGCAAGTCCAAACAGAAGGCTATCTTTCTGAAGATAGATTTTTCTAAAGCATATGACCGCATTGAATGGCCCTTCATCCTAGCTATGCTCCAGGCCCTGGGATTTGTTCCCAACTTTATTCAATCCATCGAGATGCTTTTTGGTGATTCTAATGCTTGCATTACCATTAATAATTTGTAGTCTGAGGCCTTTGGGCTCTTTTGCTCCATCAAGCAAGATTTCCCTTTAGCTCCTGTGCTTTATGTTCTTGTTGCTAAAGGGTTTGGGTACTTACTTGTTCATTCTATTTCCTTAGGATTGGTTCATGGCATTGCCTTGCCTGATTCTACATCCTAGCTTGTCAATGGTCATTTTGCTGATGATTCCTTCCTTACTCTTCTTGATGAGGAGGAAGGCATCAACAATGCACTATCTTTTTTGAAGACTTGTTGTCAAGCCTCTGGCTCTGCCATTCAATGGCATAAAATGCTTTGCTATTGGCAGTCTTTTTTGCTAGCTCCACCTTGGCTCAACCAGTTTGAGTGGAAATGGGTCACTCAAGGTGAAATTTTTCATTTTTTTAGCATCGCTTTTTCCTTTCATGCTTCCCCTCTGGAGCTTTGGAATGTTGTCCTTGCTAAGATTGCAAAAAAGCTTGATTACTGGATTACCAAGCTGCTCTCTCTTGCTGGTAAATTCCAAATTTGTTCTAAGATTTTGGTGGCCACCCATGATTATTATTCTTCCTTTTGGGCTCCTTCCAAAGCTTCCTATCTTAAGCTAGAATGCCTGCTCATAGATTTCCTATCGACCTCTAGTTCCAATCATCATGGATTTCATAGAGTCACTTGGGAATTTTGTTGCCTTCCTAAAGAATTTGGTGGTCTCAGTCTACTTTCCACTCAAAAATAAGCCATTGCACTTTGTGCCAAGTGGATCATTCGAGCTATTAATGAAGAGGAAGCTTGGAAGATTTTGGTTTGCCACTGCATTTCTTCTAGCTTCCCTATCAACAAACCTATGAGGAAGGGGATTGGTTTTCAAACCCTTCTCATCATGCATGATCCTATTGTCATATAGGGCTTATTTGTTATCAAGAACATCTAGAAAGGTTGGGAGGCTATCGAGCCTTGGCTTCATTAGGCTAGGGATGACTTTTGTAATGGTCTCTCCTTGAATCAGCAAAATATTTTGACCTTGTCCGTGCAAATCGACAAATTTTTGACCTATTGCTTTCCTCCATCCTTGTACATTTCATGCACAAGGTTGGAATTTAGTCTGGTCGTCCTTGGTGGCATGACTGGAAGTGGTATCCTAACACTCCTTTTCCAACTAAATACAGGATATCAATGGCTTTCACCCCATCTTCTGATGGTAGACATGCTCAACAAGAGATGGCATTTGTAATCTTCAATTTTTCAATGGCCAAAACACTTTGATACCATCTGGTGCACTATTACTGAGCCAAAGATTGCCCACTTTGCTTGGTGCCTTTCCTTCCAATGTCTTCCATTGGGGCCTTTGCTCAAGCACATTGGGGTTCTTGATCCCAAATGCCCCTTCTGTGGTCAGCCTGAGTCCTTTCTACATATTTTCTAGTTTTGTAAACGTGCTTAGAATTACTGGCACTAGATTCATGAATTTTTCAAGCCCTTTAGGCCCAAACTATTTTCATGGCACATGATCTTGTTGGGTGATTCCCCCAGAATTCTCATAAAGTACTCCCAAATCTAGCATACATTCAGGATGGAAATTTTGTTTACTCTATGGAAAGATAGAAATGCTATTTTATTCACACACAACTTTTTGGATGTTAACATTGCAATGTACACTAAAGCATATATTTGTAACAATGTTATTATGCAGATACAGGTGCAAGCTAACAAAGTTGCCTTGGAAGTTGCTCACTTGCAGGAGCTGCTCAACCACTGGGGCAATGCCCCTTGCACTATGGCTTGAGTACCTCTAGATGCCTTGGGAGACACCTCGACACCTCGTGGCTGCTGATAGTAGTGCCACTCCTCAGGCTGCCACTCACACACTCCATCTCACAGGCTTCCTACCACTACTCTCCCAGTGTTGGGGCTGGTAGCTGTAGGTGTTGCTCTACCTCCCCACCCCGTGGTAGCTCTGGCTAGTCCTTAGCTCCTCCTCCTAGCACTCATCAAGATAATGCTAGCAAACAGCCTCACCTGGCACTGGCGATCTCTCCTCCATGGCCTGAGGTCAAAGATGCAGAGGTTGCCACTGATCCCCTTACTGTTATTGCTCCTGATGATGGCTGGTGTGTACCGATCCCGCCCCCCAATCCCACCAATAATTGGGGTTTCAATGAAAAAGATGATCCTCCCCCCTCGGCTTCCACTACTTTAGCATCCTGAGGTAGCTATATATATATATATATATATATATATATATATATATATATATATATATATATATATTTGATGAATAGTTGCTCTTTTCGGCTGATGCCGTGTGTTTAGATCCAGCTTAGGCTGCTTGAACTCTCTCGCAGAGTGATCTTGTATCCCCCAACCCCTTTTTGGTGAATTGTATTCTAAGTATATTTTTTAATAGAATAGGACTATTCATCAAAAACATATTAGTAGATTTTCAAAGCACAAATTATTATGCCACAACCATTTTACAAAATCATAGAAATGGGACTACAGATGTGATTTCACATAAAAAAGTGAAGGGGCATGATTTCAAAAAATACCTATGTTAGTGACTAGTATGTCCTCCGCAGACATTGAGTTTTAGACACAATTTCTTTTACAAAGTTGAATATGCTATTATTAGGAGATTTGGTTCCATAGAAAAATCATAATAAAGGGCACCAGTGGCAATTATGGCCTTCATCTACGCATAGAACATCTCCTTCCCCCAAAATGCTCTCTTTCCTAGGTTGAAAAACATGTTCTTGTAAGCCCATTCTCTCTTCTTCTAATAAATCCCTCTCTATGGATTGAACACCATGCAAAAGGGCCCTCGAATGGATTCCATGCAAGAAGATTTGGGTTAGATTTATGTTTTTGTTGCATGCAAATACTCACACGAAATTGTAATGGCAACATGTAGAAGAGGAGACGGGTCTCCAACAAGCATCCATTCTATCCAAAAGACATCCTCCCATGTAGCAGTGCATGTATTCTATGCCCTAGTTTAAGCTTGAGATGAAAAGTAGTGAGAGGGAAAAGATCAGATTAGTAATAACACGGAGAAGAGTTGTGGAATGTGAATTAAGAATAGGCTAGTTTGTCTTTTCCTTTTCTATGAATTTGTGTCGTTCAAGTTCCTTTAGTAGAGTAATGTTTATTTCTTTGGGATGCATTTGTGTTGGAAAGGAGATAAAATTTGCATCCACTTTCTAATATTGAAATATTATTACAAAAAGATAATCAAAGTTCACTCTCAATAATAATAATTATTATCAATCTATATTGTAATTTAATAATATATATTTTTAATTATGATTATCTTTATAATTTTATAAAAAAAATTTAATAATTGGTCTATATAAAACATGTTTTTATTTATATAGGTTTGTATTACACAATTTGATTTATGTTATTAATTTCTAATTGAACAATTATTTGAATGCAATAATTCAATATATTTATAATATACATTCAATTTCATATTTAAATTATAATAATAATAAAAATATAGTGCTTATTACTAAATGAAAGTCTAGTAATAATAAACATGTGGTGCTTATTATTAAATGAAAATTTATTTATTTATAGAGAATGAGATTATTTCTTAAATAAATTTCAACACATTTGTATTTTAAAATAGAAGTTATATATTTGATAATAATTAATATTACATTAGTTTAACTAATCTAATGCAAGATATTAAATAAAAACTAAATAATAGAAATAACATGGCATTAACTTGAAAAATAATTTTATGTAAATGAAAACCCAATAAAGATACTAAATTCTCTTAGGAAAGTGAAAGAGTTATTATCATTGTTTGAGTAATAATGGGGGTATTATATTAATGCATAAATGTATAGACGTAAAGTTTATGTCTATGTAATAGATTGTAACAAAATTCATGGAGAGCATCCAAGAAAGTATCTTAGTTTGTGATTATCTAGCAACCTGTACATCATTTATCCTAAAATTATCTAATGTTAGTGTAACAAAGAAATAATCATTCATTTACTTATCTGTGTCTGGGTGACTAATTATCTAGTCATTTATTTATTCATTTATTTAGTCACTTTATTTTATCTAACCTTGTGATTTGATTGGATGACCAAATTAGTCATTTATTGAATTATGTTTATATATGCATTACAAAAAATACTAGAATTTGATCAATTTTAGTAACGTGACCAAATCTTTGGTCATGTGACTAAAAATTTTAGTCACGTAGTCATTTATTTGCCCAAATTCTACTAGTTCTTCCATCTCTATTTATTTTCTCTAAGTTGTAAGGCTTCTTCTTGTGAGAACTCAACTCTGGTACCAATTGTTGGAATTTACAAGTGGGAAGATTTACTTTTGTAGGGGGGGTGAATCAGAAGTAACCAACATTAACCTCTTTAAAACCTTTTAACTAAAAATACTCACATGCATCTAATTCATCTAATAAAGATAAAAGTAAAGACATGCATGAAAATAAATAACACAAGATTTGGTAACCCAAAAAACCCTCCAAAATGAGAAGGTAAAACTGGGGTGGGGATGGCACCCGTAAAGTATCACTACAACAATATGTAACTGTTCAAGATTAGAAATTTTAACCACTTCTAATGGTATACCCTATGAAAGGCCTATCTTGGTAAAGACTTTACACATTTTTGAAAGTGACCTAGTTAAAGGATTTACAAACAATCACTTGGAATTCTACCTTGTTAAAGGATTTACAATCCTATTAAGGATCAACAATATGGCTACTAAATCAATGTAGCTATTAACCCAACCTATCAACATAGGATTTCTATTCTCACAATACAATACTGAGAAAGTATGATAAAATTTCTTGACCTGACAACTTGCAATCCTCAATTATTGATTCTAGATCCTTGTTCAGCTCTTTCTACTCTAATCCTTGCTTGATCTAATATGTCTCTTCTCAAAGTTCTAATACTCTATTCTTGATCAACTAGATTCTACAATTCTTCTCTACTCTACATTAAGTCTCTCTCTCTCTCTCTCTCTCTCTCTCTCTCTCTCTCGCATGATGGGGTTTTTTCCTCCTTTTAAAGATTTTGAAGAATTAAGGTTAGGTATGAATCTACGATCAGTATTAAATCTTCATTTCCTATTCAATTCTAGCACTTTTCCTATTGGTTGCATGCCTTCTCCATTTTTCTCATTGGTTGCATGATAATTACATAGGAAATGCAAAAGATTTGATCTTATCTTTAAGATCCTTTGAGATTCATCCTATTTTAGCTTCAAAAATAGTTTAGATATGAGTTTGTGAAGATACAAACTCATATGTTGATTCTATGTTACTTGGCACTTACTAATTGCTGATGCTCGGCACATATAGGAAGTTTGTCTCACTTGGTTCTTATAGTAATTCTGTTTCACTTGACATCTTTACTTTGCTTAGCATGACATGTGACTCAACATCACTTATCACTCAACACTTGAACTTCACTTGGAACCTATTGGATTCTCTGGCTTGGAACACACTAGAGCTCAACTTTTGTATTTTACTCAGCATTAACTAAAGAATTGGTTATGTGTGTTGACACTCAAATGTCAAAAACAATCTGAGACCAACATAAACATTGTTAAAATGTCCTTCACAAATTATTATATTTGAATTGAATATTATGTTAGCCTTATTTTAAGTCACCATGTTTTTATGGGAACTTTTTCATTAAATTTCCTAAATTCACATATTTAAGAATAGGGGGATTTGAAGAAGAACCAATGAAATTTCCTTGTTATACTCTAGGTTGTTTCATCATAGCTAAAATTTGTAGATAGTCATTTTTGGTAATTAAAGATAATCTACCTCAAGAAAATTGGGAGTCTATTTTCCTTGTTTAGGTTTTGTCACTTAACTTGTAGCAACATGATTAATGCCTCAGTCATTGGAAGTAGCTTGCTTAGTTTCAATTTTAGATCCTACCAAGGAAAGAGAAATTTTGATAGCAAATATTTCATAGCTAAAGTACTTGGTCTGAAGGGTCAATCACCCATAGTTCCACATTTAGAATATTTATGGCAAGATTGTAATGATAAAGATGTGATAAAAAAGGATCATTCAAGATTAACACTCATACAAATAAATTCTCTCAAATTAAAGTTTTAGTTGGAAGGAGTAGTTAAGGATGGTTTAGATGTTATTGAACCAAGATGGAAAGAAGCAAGTGACCTAAAAAAATTGGAGGTAGACTAGAACCAAGGGGAAGAAGATGATATAAATTTGAGAACTAGATATATTCTTACTCACAAAAATAATTGGTTGAGGAGAAGACACATGAAGGATGTCAATGAAAAACAAACAAGAGAATCTCCAAAGAAGGTTTCTTTCTTTGAAACATTGACCTCTAAGATATTAATTTCATCTCATGTTGTAGGTATTACTTTAGCTCTCATTAAGTAGAAAAGAATATTGTCCCCTAAACAAAGCATGACCCGTTAAACAAGTTCAAAAACTAAATCTGAGGCAATCATGTAGGAGGAGATTGAAAAATAGAAATTGATTTCTTAAGGACAAGGTCTTGGAAAAGAACTTAGCTTCTTAGATACTCAAGATGGTGATGTCTAATTAGTAGAAGCTCCTAGGTTGGACTAGCCTAAGTTCTTAACTCCTCCTAGGGGAAGTCAAGTGATGACCACTCCTCCTACTATTCCATCATGGTTATCTAATTCAATTAGCAAGAAATGAACACTGTAGCTTGTGTCTACACCTATTAAAGATATTATCGTCAAGTATGTAGCTCATAGTTCTAAGAGTAAAAAGATGAAGAGTGATGCATGGCTGATCAAAGATATAGTGATCAAAAGGGTAATGAAAAAAGTCGCCACATATAAATAGCAAGATGAATCTATAGAAATTGATGCCAAAGCCTTTAAGGTCACCACTGTAGAATTAGGGGCTATTACCAAAGACACTTGTAATCATTTCTTTAAATTCTCTATAGACCATATGATTACTCAATCAAATAGGGATAGCAAGGAGAAGAAAGAGTTAAATGCACTAGTAATCACCATGGAAACTTACATAGATTTGCTAATGAATTTAGGTGCCCTTCCATTGGTCCAAACCCCATAGTCTTTTGATCCAAATTCCTCAGACAACTAGTAGTTGGTTAAATAGATGCAAAGGGGTAAATTTCTTTTAGATGCAGTATATGAAAGATTGGCATCCATTTCAAAGAAAGGTGGTAAATTTCTTTTAGAGTTTACCACCACATTTGATGAAGGCAAAGTGCTATTGGGTGAAATTCAAACCCTTGTGCCAGTTTGGGAAGCCAACTAGAACCACTACCTAGCCATTGTGTTCCAAGTTCATGAAGTTGAGAAATATAGAGTATTGGTCTTTCTAAATGAAATTCCCATGACAACTATGGATTCATGCATGATTTTAGCAATATGGGATGGGAGAAGTCAACTTATAAAGGATCCATTAAAGAAATGCAATCAATGGAAAATGAAATCATAGAAATGCACAAAGAACTTCTAAAGGACATGTAGATTGTTAACCATACCAAAATCCTACAATTCAAAGATGGTAGCATAGACTTCTAGGTCTTGATCAAGAACTTCAATGATTCTATGATAGAAATCAAAGAAAATGACACACCTACCCCTAGAGTGTTCACTACCTTGATAAACATAAAATTGATGTTATATCTAAACAATAATCTTATGCCAAGACAAAGTTGAAGGATTAAAGAGCTAAAATGGAAAAAGGATGTTTGCAAGTCAAAGTTACTCAGTCTAAAGAAACCTCACTCCCATGCAATGAAAGAATTCACAAACACCTTCAAGAGTTGGAAACTACTGAAGCAAACTATGGTGGATGGAGGGAATACAAGCGATGGTGTTTAGTTAGAAGCAATTATTTCTTGTTTTGTTTTCTTTAAACTATTTCAAAACTATTTCTCATTCTCATAACTATTTGCAATCAAAAGATTGGGCTTTAATGTAGGCCATTTTATGTTTGTAATGAACTATAAATGTTGGACCACTTAGCTAGTTAGGGGTTAGATTTTTAGTACCAAAAATATACTCTAATAAAGCTAGTACTATTTTAAGTTAATTGTCTTGAAGTAGTGATAGACAAATAGTCATATATTTGGAAATGCTTTCTTAAATGACTTGGAGCTAAAGAAGTCTTTTTAAATATATATCCATCACATTTTTTTGTGCTATAAAACTTATTGTTTAAAGTGATTCAATCATGGTTACTTTTTGAGCTTTGATGATTAGCTCTTTGTGACATCATCTGGAATTTCTTTGTTGTTCATTTTCATTTATATTTTTCCAAAATTGGTTTGAATTGTTGTAAAGTTCCATGTCCTAATTAAATCTTACTTATTTGTGGAAAGACTATGAGCTTTTCATTCATTGAATCTTTGATTATGTAAATTATTACCTCAGTACCTAAGAGTACATGAGCATTCCTTATGCACTTTCTGGCAAAAGTGTGCATTTAGTTACTTTTTATCTTTTGAACTCATTGATAAATCTTTATAAAGTGAGCTATACCTATAAAATTTAGAGGGAAATGAGTAATACAACATTTTTCCAGTTGTTATGAACATTATTGGATTTTCTAAGCCTTGGGCATAGATTGAATTGTTGGTTTAGTAGGAAAAGAGAATCTTTTCACTAACAAATTTTTGGCAACTCTACTAGGGAGAGTCCCTAGAGAAAGAGGACTAAGCTATTTGAAGTAGTAATGAATTACAATGGTCCTACCACATGATAATATTTTTCCTATTTTGCAGCCTAACCTCAGATTTGAAGACACATAGGAAGATATAATTTCTAATTTAACCTTAGCTACCTGGACATTATGCCAAAACAATCAACAATTACAATAAGTGTTGAATGTACTTGAAAGAGAAGAAGAATATCCTGAACTTTTGAGAGGTCTGCTAGAATTCCAAGAAGAATCCATGGTAAATAAACTTGCCCAAGCCCCTGTGAGAACCTAAGTAGAAAGATAAGAAGTTGATTTGGCTGAAAGGAGGTACACAAGAGGAGAAAGAGAAAAAGGCATTTTAGATTAGAATTTTGAAACTTCAAAGGACTTGATTTTCCTACCTAATTTTAACAACCCAAAGAAGAAGAAAATTAAATCTTTTAGTAGACCTAGTTGTCCTCCCAAGTGTTCCCCTTTGTCACCTTTGGTGCAATCTTTACTTCCATTGAAAGATTTGGTCCCTTCTCATTTGAATATCCAACCTTTACAATTTGTATTACCAAACATAGTAGTCAACCAACCAAGGGGGCATTATATAGGTCCATTGAATCTTGGAGTCAATTATGCCACACTACCCAAAGGTGCAACCAAGATTTTACCCAAGTTTAGTAGAGATGAAAAAATTTCTACAAAAGATCGCTTGAGTGTTTTTCATACAGCTTGTGGAGTTATAAGTGTTCTTACCCAAGAAATCGTTGTCAGGTTGTTTGATCAAATTCTAATAGATGCTATGGATGATTGGATCAACCATCTACCCCAACATTATATAACTAGTTAGAATGAAATGAAAACAATATTTGAAACTAGATTCAAAACCCCTAACAATGAGTGTTCCATGTTACTTTAGCTAAGTCAATAGAGAATTTTTGGTTTTTGAGGGCCAAATAGGGAAAGAAAGTGTTTTAGGGTCCTTATTAGGTGTTTTAGATCCATCTTAATCCTTTTGGAAATTTTGGTAACAAGTAGAGAAAGTTTGGATAAATAATTTGCAAAATTGCAAAAATTGCTCATTTTTTTGCAAAGTTGTTATTGACAACTTTTGTAACTTTTATGCAAAAAGTGAAACTTATTTGTGGGAGACCTTTAACCACTTAAATTAGTTATAAACATCCATGCCAAGCCTATATTATTTTGAGCTCAACCTTTTCAAGAGGTTGGAGGAAGGAGAAATGAGAGTTTAAGAATTGTAATCAATATTTTTACTACGTTACAATAGTTTCTTGCTTCCGAGTATTTTTCATGCTTTGTAAAAATTAAACTTAGGTTTTTCTAAGTTTGAAGTATCAGTATTAGTTTTCCTTCAATTCTATTTTTAGTTTTTGTGTTGTTACAGAGAGTTGTGTGTGGTTGAATAAATTATTTTATAAGTTAGCAAGTTGCAAATAAAAAATGGAGTCTTAGGACCTTTTCCCACCATATAAAATGTATGACCTCTTGGGATTTGGAGCTAGACTCATTGTACATTATGTACAACAAAGGAGAGCCCATGGGAAGCATGAAAAGCATTTTTAAAGTGATGCCCTAAGCAAGCCAAATGCAACTTGGCTAGGGATCACAGTCGAAAAAACAAGCTATGGAGGGGATTGAGAGATCAAATGCCTTAATCTAGCCACATAGAAATTAAGGAGAAGGTATAAAATTGCTCTAGTCCAAAGGAGAGGTCTTGGAAAGGTGTCTAAGGTGGTTTTCTATCACAACAGTGATAAAGCCTTTGAAACCCTCATTTTAGCAAAATTTTGTACTTTGGTTGTATTCACAGTTTGAGGGTTGGAAAATTAAAGAATCTTGAGGTACTCCGCAAAGGGTATCCATAATTTTTTTTTTTTTTGCAGGGTTGTTAAGAAATTTACCAAGAAATCTTTTTGCCAGCTATTTAGGAGGGCTAATTTGTAGTACCCTTTTTGGAGCATTTTGGTGTTTGAAGCCTTGTGGGTTGAATGAGCCCATTAAATCAGAATTGTTTGGGATCTTGGATGTTAGAAGGAGTCCAAAGAAATCATAGATGACTAGTTAGAAACCTTGGAGGTCTAGGTGGACTTGAGGGTTGATGGTGGACTGGGGAAGGCTACTGAGCAATGATGTTACTTTGTTGGTGTGCCTCCAACTAAAGGAATAGGATCTCTTGAGCAAGATCCTAGGAATTATAGGGTGTGTATAAGCCCTAGTGGGTCAGGTGAATGACCTAAGGAAGCCTTGAGAAAGCTTGGAGTTTGGAAGCAAGGTTGGGGTGTTACATCAAAGTGGTATCAGATCAAGTTAAAGATTTGGGAAAAAGTAGTGGATGTCTGAAGCTATTGAAGAATCATTAGGAAAATACATGATGGTGACTAACATGGAGTTAGCCAAAGAGGTTAATGAAAAAAAGGAAAGAAATCAACTTCTTGAAGAAGCACTAGAAGAGGTGAAGCAAAAACTGGATGCAGTTGTAGAGGAAGCTAGAAAAAGGGAAGAAGAAGAAGATGGGAAGGGTAAGAAGGTAGCAGGGGAAGACATCATACTTGAACATACTCCTATCTTGCAAGAAGAACCTTTCTTGAAGGAAATCAAAGCCTTGGGAGGTAAAGCCTTGGAAGGAGTTCCACTTTTTAGTGGTAAGATGGATATTGATGCAGTTATGGATTGGTTAGAGGGTATGGAGAACCACTTTGAGTGTGAGGGTATCTCAGAGGCATAGAAGGTTAAGGTGGATAAGTCAAGGCTTAAAGGCTTAGCCTTAACATGGTGGAAGTATTTACAAGATGAAAGAGTCAGCATGGGAAAGAATCCAATTGCAAATTGGAGTGCTATGGCAAGCAAAATCAAGGAGAACTTCCTACCTGAAGACTTTGAGATCCAACTCCATAAAAAAAGGCAAGGGCTGAAGCAAAAAGATCTTGATGTGACCTCCTATACTGAAGAATTTCAGAGGTTGTGTTTGAGATCCAAGAAGCAAGTAGAGGAGTCACTCAAGGTGGAAAGGTATCTCGGTGGCTTGAAGTGGAACATTCAAGAGGAGCTTACCTTATGGGCCCCTACCACTATCCAAAGATGTCGTCAGCTAGCTTTGAAGGTAGAAGAAAAGAACAAGAGGAAAGGAGATTCTAACTTCAAAGATAGAGGCAAAGGAAAAAATCAGAAAAATCAAAGAGAAGGCTACCAAGGCAAAGGTAGTTATCAAATGAGCCAAGGAGAAAGTAAACCCATGGAGCAAACTAGTGATCACTCTTCAAGAGGTGGTTATAATAGAGGGAGAGACAATAAAGGAGGATCAAGTAGGGGTAGAGGAGGTAGGATAAGCTCTTACTTTGCAACAATGAAGTGTTACAATTATGGTCAACTAGGCCATCCTGCCTATAGGTGCCTGGACAAACCCTCTTCCTCAAGCCCAGATATAAGGCTAGCATATGCACAAGAAGATAATACAAGTTGGAAGGATGCTGATATAGAACATATTAAGTCTAAAAAAGGTGAGAACCTCATGTTTAGGAGGGTGTTGATCAAGCAACCAGCTCCTGATGAGCCTAGACATAGGAGGGCATTGCTTAGGATCAAGTGCAAGATCCAAGGAAAAGTATGCAAGGTGGAAGTTGATTTTGGATCAACTAATAATGTAATATCAAAGGAGGCTGTTGCAAAGCTCAAAGTAAAGAAGATACCTCATGACAACCCTTACAAGGTCATATGGCTTAACAAAGGGCAAAGCATCCTGGTGAATGAGCAAGCATGGGTGGACTTCTCAATTTTAGGATATAAAGAATGATTGTTGTGTGATATTTTTCCAATGGATGCTTGTCATCTTTTGCTAGGGAGGCCATGGAAATTTGATAGGGAGGTGGTGTATGATGGGAGGGCTAATGCCATAATGTTCAAAAAAGGAGCCAAGACTTTCAAAATTAAGTCTTTTTTGGAAGGGGAAGAACCACAGTCCCAATTACCTAGTGTGCTGCTATGTGGAGAGAAAGAGTTTGTAAAAGACCTTAAGCATAAGGAGAGCCAAGGATTTATAGTGATACTGAAATCCACTAATGAAGAAAAATCAGTCAAGGAACCCTTACTGGTTGAAGTCCAAACTTTGTTTGAAAAGTATAAGGATATAGTGAGTGATGGTACCCCAGCTACCCTACATCCTAGGAGGGTTCTAAGTCATCAAATTGACTTTGTACCAGGTGCATATTTGCCTAATAAGGAAGCCTATAAGCTCACTCCAAATTAGAACCTTGAAGTGACAAGACAAGTCCAAGAGTTGATGGACCAAGGTCTAATCCAAAAGAGCATAAATCCTTGTGCAGTCCTGGTGGTTTAGGCATCCAAGAAGGGAGGAAAATGGAGGTTGTGTACTAACTCAAGGTCCATTAACCACATTACAATAAGGTATAGGTTTCCTATTCCAAGAATTGAAGATCTTTTGAATTTTCTAGGAGGTGCTATGCATTTCACTAAGCTGGACTTGAAAAGTGGGTATCACCAAATCAGAATAAACGAGGGAGATGAATTGAATATAGCATTTAAGACTACTGATGGTCTTTATGAATGGCTTGTGATGCCATTTGGTCTTTCCAACGTGCCTAGAACATTCATGAGGCTCATGAATGAAGTGCTCAAAGACTTCATAGGAAAATTTATGGTGGTGTACTTGGATGATATCCTCATCTACAAAAAGACCAAGGAGGAACATGTCAAGCATGTAGAAGCAACTTTGAAGAGGCTTCATGAGGAGAAGCTAGCTATCAACCTTGAGAAGTGTGACTTCTTCAAGCAAGAGTTGGTGTATCTAGGCTTTTCGGTGTCTAAAGGAACCTTGAAGATGGACAAGGAGAAAGTTGTTGCTATCCTAAGTTGGCCTACACCTACCACTACCATTGAGGTAAGAAGCTTCCATGGATTGTCACAATTTTATACGAAATTCATTAGAAATTTCAGTGGTATTTGTGCACCCTTAATTGATACCATAAAGGGGGGAGTTAAGTCTAAGTTTAGGTAGACCTTAGAAGCTGAAAAGTCCTTTGATATGTTGAAGAAGCAAGTAGCCACTCAACCCATCCTACAATTTCCTAGCTTTGAAAAGTTGTTCACCTTAGAGTGTGATGCAAGTGGCCTAGTAGTGGGTGGGGTGTTGAGTCAAGAAGGTAGACCAGTTTCCTTCTATAGTGAGAAGCTAAATGAAGCCAAGAAGAAATACTCATCCTATGATCTAGAATTGTATGCCTTAGTCTAGTGTCTTAGAAAGTGGAGACACTATTTTCTGCCTAAAGAGTTTTTTTGTTTTTATTGATAACCAAGCCCTTAGTTATATTAATACACAAGAGAAGCTAAGTAACAGGCACTTGAAATGAATGGAGTATTTACAAGCTTTTACCTTCACCATAAAGCATAAAAAGGGGAAATTGAATAAGGTTGTTGATGCCATTAAGTAGAAGAGTCTTGACTATTCCAAAAATTCAACTCCAAAGCATTGGAATAGAGTGTTTTAAGGACCTATATAAAGAAGACAGTGACTTTGTTGATGCATACAAGGTATGTGCTGATTTCAAGAATCACTTCCATAGAAAATTTTCAGAATTCACATAACAAAATGGATTACTTTTCAAGGGTAATAAGTTTTGTGTTCCAAGAGGTTCCATGAGAGAGAACTTAATACAAGAGAAGCATAACGGCAGCTTGAGTGGGCATTTTGGTATCAGCAACACAATAGAACTAGTGCAAAGGTTCTATTATTGGCCTAAATTGGTCAAAGATTTAACCAAGTATGTGGAGCAATGCATGGTGTGTATGAAGGCAAAAGGAGGAATGATCAATGCAGGTCTTTATCAACCTCTACCAATTCCCAACTAGCCATGGGATTGTGTAAGTATGGATTTTGTTGTAGATTTGCCTAAAACTAAGAAAGGATATGATAGCATCTATGTTATTGTTGATAGATTCAGAAAAATGGGGCATTTCATTCCATGTAAGACAACTAATGATGCAAGTCATATAACTCATTTTTTTTTTAAAGAGGTTGTAAGGATTCATGGACTTCCATTAAGCATTGTGTCAGATTGAGATGTGAAATTCATGAGTCACTTTTGGAAGACTTTATGGAAGAAGCTTGGCACTAACATGTCTTTTGGTTCAGCTTACCATCCTCAAACTGATGGTCAAACTGAGGTGGTTAATAGGACTTTAGGTAACCTTCTTAGGTGCCAAACTAAGGAGTATGGTCAAACTTGGGATGTTATCATCTCACAAGCACAATATGCCTACAATGATAGCAAGAATAGGACTACTAGAAAGGGTCATTTTCAAATTGTTTATGGCATGCATCCAAGAGGTGTGTGTGAACTAAGGTGTCTTGGAAACATGGATCAGATTAGTGGTCAAGCTGAAGACTTTGTACAAACCATGAAGGAGATTTAGGAGCAAGTCAAGGAGACTATTCAAGACAACACTCTAAAACTCAAAGCCAAGGTGCATGAAAAGAAGAAGGATGTTTAGTTTGTTGTTGGGGACTATGTGATGGTCCATTTGAACAAAGCAAGGCTTCAAAAAGGTATTCCTACTAAGCTACAGATGAAGAGGGTAGGGCCTTGCAAAATATTGGCTAAATATGGAGCAAATGCCTATAAGGTAGATTTACCTTTCGATTAGGGCATATCCCCTATTTTTAATTTGCAAGACTTGGTGCCATACAAAGGTGACTCATCTTAGATCAGTCCAAATGTTCATGAAGATCTCGAATCTATTGCAACACCTACAAACAACAAGTTGGAAGTAGAAAAGGTATTAGACTCAAGGGTAAATAAGACTACAAGGCACAAGGTGTACATGAAACACCTCATCAAATGGAAGGAAAAACCAGTTTCAGAGGCTACATGGGTTGCTGAGATAGAGTTCAAGAAGATTGGCATACCTCTAGATTTGTTGCAAACTGATCCAAATTGAGTTCTTTGTTGGAGGGGGAATATGGTGCAGGAGCACCTAGGTAGGCTAAGCATGAAATGTAGATATTTCCTTATTTTTTTCTTTTAGTGATACTATCCACATCACTAGTCTAATAATAGGATCAACTAGGTCCTAAGGTGAGGTTAGATAGGTTAGAAGAGCCCCACAATGCAATATTGCTCCTAATTGCTAAAAAATGCTCATTTGGCTCAATAGAGAATTTTTGGTTTTTGAGGGCCACATAGGGAAATAAAGTGTTTTAGGGTCCTTATTAGGTGTTTTGGATCCATCTTAACCCTTTTGGAAAGTTTTGTAGCAAGTAGAGAAAGTTTGGATAGATAATTTGCAAAATTGCAAAAATTGCTCATTTTTTAGCAAAGTTGTCATTGACAACTTTTGTAACTTTTATGCAAAAATAGAAACTTCTTTGTGTGAGACCTTTAACCACTTAAAGTAGTTATAAATTTCCATTACAAGCCTATATTAGGTTGAACTCAACCTTTTCAAGAGGTTGGAGGAAGGAGAAATGAGAGTTTAAGAATTGTAATCAACATTTTTACTATGTTACAACACTTTCTTGCTTTGTTGTGTTTTTCATGCTTTGTACAAATCAGACTTAGGTTTTTATGAGTTTGAAGTGTTAGAATTAGTTTTCCTTCAATTATATTTTTATTTTTTGTGTTGTTATAGAGACTTGTGTGTGGTTGAATAAATTATTTTGTAAGTTAGCACATTGCTGTTCTGAACTGGGCAGTGAATAAAAAATGGAGTCTTAGGGCCTTTTCCCACCGTATAAAATGTATAGCCTCTTGGGATTTGGAGCTAGACTCCTTGTAAATTATGTACAGAAAATTAAAGCCCATGGGAAGCATAGAAATAATTTTTAAAGTGATGCCCTAGGCAAGCCAAATGCAACTTGGCTAGGAATCACAGTCAGAAAAACAAGCTATGGAGGGGATTGAGAGTTCAAATGCCTCAATCCAGCCACACAAAGATTAAGGAGAAGGTATAAACTTTCTCAAATCCAAAGGATAGGTCTTGAAAAGGTTTATGAGGTGGTTTTCTATCACAATAATGATAAAGCATTTGAAACCCTCATTTTAGCCAAATTTTGTACTTTGGTTGTACGGATAGTTTGAGGGTTGGAAAATTATAGAATCTTGAGGTACTCCAAAAAGGGTATCCATAAATATAATTTTTTTGCATGGTTGTTAAGAATTTTTCCAATAAATCTTGTTGCCAGCTATTTAGGAGGGTTAATTCCTAGTAGCCTTTTTGGAGCATTTTGGTGTTTGAAGCCTTGTGGGTTGAATGAGCCCATTAAATCAGAATTCTTTGGGATCTTGGATGTTAGAAGGAGTCCAAAGAAACCATAGATGACTAGTTAGTACCCTTGGAGGTCTAGGTGGACTTGAGGGTTGATGGTGGACTTGGGAAGGCTAGTGATCAATGATGTTACTTTGTTGGTGTGCCTCCAACTAAAGGAATATGATCTCTTAAGCAAGATCCTAGGAAGCATAGGGTGTTTAGAAGCACTAGTGGGTTAGGGGAATGACCTAAGGAAGCCTTGAGAAAGCTTGGGGTTTAGAAGCAAGGTTGCAGTGTTACACCACTAAAGCTCTTGGCTTTGATCTCACTAAAACCTTTGGGCATTTCTCTTCCATGGATGGAAAGCAAGTCCCCCTCATTGGCCAAGTGAAAGATGTACAAGTAGTCTTTTATGCTTTCCCTGATAGGAGACTAAAACTGACCATTTTTGTGGTTGATATCCTAGCTAGTTATGGAATATTGCTTAGTAGTCCATTCTGTAAGGACATGGGAGGAGAGATCAAGATGGACTGGTCTGAAGCTTCTATTCTAGTAGGAAAGAAGAATATAAAACTAGAAATAGAACCAAAGAATAAATACACTATGATGCCTTCAGACAATCCTATAACCTAGATATTATATGAAGAATGTTAGTTTGGAAACTACATCATGTTTCCTGATGTTAAACTTGAGGAAGATAGAATGGGAAGACTATGTGGATGCCTTGTAGATTTTGGAATTTGATGGCAGTTGTTGTAATTCAAGATCAAGGGTAGGAGCAGTTTTGACCTCTCCTTCAAGAGAAGTGTTTCCTTTCTCTTTTAAATTGGACTTTTACAACACAAATAATAGTATAGAATACAAAGCCCTACTCTTAGGACTGTAGGAAGCCAAGGCAAGAAAAATAGAATAGTTTAAGGTAAAAGGTGATGTTGAACTCATCATAAAATATGCAAGGAATCATTTTTTTTGTGAAGAATGATAGATTGTGACACTATAGGAACCCATTTTGGGATAAGATTGAATTTTTGATCCTTTTTCCATAGATTTTATACCTTTCTCCTAGAATTTTAAAGCCGATTCCTTAGCTATCTCTTTTTTTGAAATTTACAAGTGGGAAGATTTACTTTTGAGGGGGCAGGGTGGTGAATCAAAAATAACTAAGTTTAACCTTTTCAAAACCTTTTAATCGATATCATTCACATGCATCTAATTCATCTAATAAACATGAAAGTAAATACATAAATGAAAATAGATAACATAAGATTTGGGAACCCAAAAACCCTCCAAAATGAGAAGGTAA
Source organism: Cupressus sempervirens (assembly GCA_028749045.1). Taxonomy (NCBI): domain Eukaryota; kingdom Viridiplantae; phylum Streptophyta; class Pinopsida; order Cupressales; family Cupressaceae; genus Cupressus; species Cupressus sempervirens. Next base: position 29,061,658 of record CM053789.1, on the reverse strand, counting down.
AACTGGGGTGGGGATGACACCCACAAAGTATCATTGTAGCAATATGTAACTATTCAAGGTTACAAAGTTTGACAACTTCCAATGGTTTTCTTTATGAAAGGCTTGTCCTATTAAAGACTTTACACCCTATTAAAAGTGACCTGGTTAAAGGATTTACAAACACTCACTTAGAATGTTACCCTGTTAAAGGATTTAGCAACTTGTTTAAAGGCTTACGACATGGCTATTAAACTAACCTATCATCATATGATTTTCATTCCTAATAAAATTGCTAGAGAATATTAGAAAGTCTTGACCTGATGACTTGCAATCCTTAATTGTTGATTCCAAATCCTTTTTCTACTCTGACTACTCTAATCCTTGCTTGATCTGATATGTCTTCTCCTTGAAATTTTGATACTCTGTTCTTGATCAATTGAGTACTGCAATGTTGTTCTAGTCTTTCTAAGTCTTTACACCCTTCTACACTTGGCTAAAATTCACCCATACACTTCTCACATGTGCATACATAATGGGGTTTCATTTTTCTTTTAATGGCTTCAAAGACTTAGGGTTAGGTATGAATCTATGATCAATATTCATTCTTCATTTCTCACTCAATTCTTGCACTTTTCCTATTGGTTGCATGCCTTCTCCATTTTTATTATTGGATACATGTTGATTAGATAGGTAATGCAAAAGATTTGATCTTATCTTCAAGATCCTTCAAGATTCATCCTAAGTCAGAAAAAAAATAGTTTAAATCTAAGTTTGTGAAGATATAAACTCATATGTTGATTCTATGTTACTTGGCACTTACTAATTGCTGATGCTCGGCATATGTAAGAATTCTATCTCACTTGGATCCTATAGCAATTCTGTTTCACTCAACATCTATAATTTTCTTAGCAACTATACTAACTTGGCATCACTTATGACTTAGCACTTGAACTTCACTCAGCACCTAAAGTTCACTCGACACCTATTGAATCTCTGGCTTGGCACACACTGTAGCTCAACTTCTATATTATACTCAGCATCATCTTCAGAATTGTTTAAGTGTGTTGACACTCAATTGTCAAAACCAATCTAAGACCAACAATCTCCCCCTTTGACATGAGTGGCAAAAACACTTAACTAAGCATTATGAATACGATCTCTATGAGTATACTACACATTCTATTTAGCATATGTACAAAACTTCAAAAATTTGTCAAAATTCTATATACCTCAAAAATTTGTAACTCCCCCTAAGCTGATGCACCATATTTGTAACCAAAATTTCACTCTTGCAACTAAAGACTCTTGTATTGAATTTGTCTCATGCTGATATGTCTAATACTCTTTGTCTTTATTTCTATGTACCCTATATCTACTTTGTTTGTACTCCCCCTTTTCTTTTGCTCCCCATTTCACATCTTCTTTTAGTTTTTGCATCCTTTTGACTTTATTCCTATATTTCTTCTTCAAAATTGTGTTACATGAATATCTCACCCTTTGGATATTCTTTATTACTTCCATCAAAGAATGTATTATCTTCCCATTCTTATTATATGCAATAATAAACATCTCCCCCATTTTTACACTTATGTCAAAGGGTCCTAAGAATGAATAGAATATTTAGCCAAAAATGTTTTGTTTACCTCCATTATCATCTTCAAATAAGCATCCCAATTATATAAAGAAATTTCTAGTGATTTGTGTTGGATGGCTATCTCTGCTACAAGATATACTAGGCCTTCTAGGGTAGAAAGATTAGGATCTTTCTTTAAAACATTTTCTACATAGGCTATCTCCTTGTGTAGTACTTCTAGAGGTGGAGTAATGGTAGATTGAATCTGTATCAATTTGGCCTTGAAATTGGCCTCTTTTGCTATCAATATAGTTAACTCCTTCTAAGTGTGATGTGTTGTTGCAAAATGCTGCTCACTTTAAGCTAGATCTTTTGATAGCTATGTGCTAGAAATCTTGAGACTTTGTTCCAAGCTCAGTATTCTTTGGCTAGTTTCTTTTGTGAAATATGATGAGTCACACAATTTGGAGTACAATGAGAATATATTCTCAAGTACTGTTTTCACTTTTCCAACCTTCTTAACCAATTCTACTTGTGAAAGTTTTATCTCACTAGATATCTTCTCATTAACTTTCATTTGAAACTTCTTTTTAGACCATTCTAATAATTTAACATTTGTATCAAGGTCCTCATTTTGTACTTGGTCCACTATGTTGAAAAATTGCTCCATGATGGGCTTCATTTCATTAGGTATAGGCAAGCTGAATGCATCAAGGAATATGTCTTTGATTTCCAGTAATGCTTGCTTTTGTCTATTCTCATTTCTGAGTATCTTCTACTTCTTCTTTCTCTCAAGTGCCTCTTGCACTTCATTTATTTGTGCTAAATTCATTGTTTTGTAGTCATAACTAGGTATGACTATTTCCTTATCAAGTGTAGGGTCTCCATAGTGAAATACCCTTGCTACTCTGGTGGAGCTCAAGCTTGGTGCTAAAATTTGTAGAGGTACATCATTAGTGCTCAATTATTTGGTAGGAGTCCCCAAGGTAGGCAAGTGTACCAGTGTTTGAATTGCTTCTTGCTATATTTTCTTAGGGGTTTTCTCCTCTTCCTTCTCTTCTTCTCTACTGCCTTGATCAATAATAATGATTTGAGGAGGTGCACCTTGGCTTTGTGCTGTAGGAACATCTTTTCCTATCTGCTCTTTTGTTGGCTCCTTGGAAGTTGTTATTACTGTGACTATATGACCAACCTTATCAATTGTATCTTGTGTTGCTTGCTCTTTTGGTTGATCTTCTATAGTTGTGGGAGGTTGTGAAGGTGGTTGTTGTGTGTTCACTTTCTCCCTAGTAATCTCTATTACACCCTTTTGTAATTCTTCTACACTCACTAAAACAATATTTGTGTACAGTTCTGATTGGAATGTAAGTTGGCGAAGGATCTTTTTGAGATCCTCTATAGTTAATGGATTGATGTTTAGACCTAAAGTGTTAGGAACATCCTTAACTATTATAGTTTATATAGGTGTTGTATGTGGAGGACTTGGTGTTGGCAATTGGGTGTCTTGGATGCTCTATTTTGGCTACTGCTCCTTAGCTATTGCCTCTTTACCTTGTGTCTTCTCCACTATTACCTCTTCTTTTTCTTTCTCTCCTTCTTCATATTTTTCATTCTCCTCTTCTTCCTCAACATTTCTTCCATCAAAGGGATCTTACTATAGTTCCTTAATAGTAGTCAATTCATAAATTAATTTCCACATTTGTGTGGATTTTTGCAAAAAATCTTCAATTTGATTTTGTAAAATTCTAAAGGCTCTGTATTTAGGTGCAAATTTGCTCCCATGTTTCTTTTTAGCCTTTCTTATTTGACCTTTATTTACATTAGGCATTACATGAGCCAATGTTGAGTCCTTTATTTCTTTCTCCATTTTAAGGTAGTAATGCCATTCATTCTCTACTATGTAGCTTAGCTCCTTAGGCATTGAATTGTCTAATTCAAGTGGGGTGGTCTTGAACTTAGCCATCATAGTGTAGATGGACTCTTCCACTATGTTTTTTTCTTCCCTTGAAAATTTATTGAAATCAATTGTCTTTAAACTAATTAAATCTGCATTTTCTCTAATGTTATTACAAACATTTTCCAATTTAGACTTGGTGGAATGCCTTACCAATCTGAATTGATCATTATTAGACTTTATCTTTTTTTTTTGTCTAATTCTAGAGGTACAATATATTTTCTTCTCTTCTTTTGTTCTACAGGCCCTCCTTTCTCTGTGGCCTTTTGCTTCCCTTGTTCCTTTTCCACTTGCGTTGTTGCCCTAGTATTTGCCCTTGTAGTTGGCATGGCTATGCTTGGCTTTGTTTCTTTCTTCTTCCCCTTGGGCTATGTTGTTGGTTGTTTATGTGCTTTTCTTTTCTTTGGTTTAGCCTTGGGTGCTTCTTGCTCAACACTTTCCTCTTCTTTTGCATCCTCCCCCATTCCTTGGGTCAAGGCAAGTGTTTCTTATCCTTGTTCCTCTACATCATCTTCTACTTCTTCACCTTCTTCTTCTTCTTCTGTCGTGCCCACACCAAATTTGGCATTTAAATTATTTACAAGTTTGTCTTTCTTCTTTAGTGTGGATGTAGTCTTTAACTCCATATCCACCTTTGATCTAACCACATCATAGGTTCCAAAATGTGGTGCACTCTTTTTGACTTCCTCAGCTAATAATATTATTATAGTTGTCAATGTCTCATCTATATTTATTCCATAGCCAAGAAGTCTTAGCCATCTCACTCTTGTAATGTCAACTTGTATATAGGTGTAGTCAATATCTACAAGAAAGAATACATCATTTACATGATTCTCTACTAATGAAACTATAATTCTTAGCCTTTGGTTCATGGTCTTCTTGAAGTTTTCAAAATAGCTAGTCATAAGGGTCTAGCTCCCATTTGTTCTATTCATTCATTAACTTGAGCTATGATAGACCTACTTGCTTTCAAGAATACTTTACCAAAAGAAGGAAATTCATTTTGCACATAAAGGAATATAAAAATCAAAATAGCACAAAATTTGCATTGGGCTCCATTGGTTTTGTTAGATTGTGGCAACTGATTAGGAAAGTACTGTACATACTTCATAAATTCTTTGGGGCTCCCCCAAAAAAATAATTTTGGGCCCTATTTTATCAAGATTTTAGGTGAACATATCATTATTAATTATAACCCTAAAGTAGTACAAATACTTGTGTCAAAGAGCTTAGGGTTAGGGATTATTTCATAGTTGTGATGCAAAATTTGTTCTTGCAGTAGTATTGAGCTATAAGGGGTTACATATTATAATCAGGTTATAATCACTGGATCATAATAATATTGGACTTGCTATTTGGTGGACATAGCCCAAGGATTGGGTGAACCACATTAAATCTTGGTGTCTTGTGTTCTTTTCTGTTTTATCTATTATTTTTTCGTTATTGGTTATATTTGCATGTAATTTTTATTTCTGTTCATGGTTTAATCCTAACAAGTGGTATTAGATTGAGGTTATTTTTTAGTTATCCTCTGCAATAAAGTCTCATATTTGACTGGGAGTCTCACAGTTGAGTGAGAGCAATGGCAGATGAGGGTAAGCTGAGGGTTGATAGGTTTAATGGGCATAAATTCTAGTTATGGGAGATGCAAATGGAAGACTATCTTTATTAGAAGGATTTATGGAACCCGTTAGAAGGAAAAGCTAAGAATTAGGGATCTATGTAAAATGATGAATGGGATATTTTTGATAAAAAGGCACTTAGAAGCATTTAATTATGTCTAGCACCGTCAATGGCATTTAATATTACAAAAGTGAAGACAATAGAAGAGTTGATGAAAACCCTAGTGACACTGTATGAAAAGCCCTCTCCTTCAAACAAGGTATTTCTTATGAAGCATTTATTTAATATGAAAATGGTAGAAGGTGGATTTTTTTTAGATCATTTAAATGAGTTTAATACTATTACTTGTTAGTTATCTTCTATGGGTATCAATTTTGAGGAGGAAATTAGGGCTCTCTTTATTTTGTGCTCTTTTCCTAAAGGTTGGAATGGCTTGGCAATGGCTGTGAGTAATTCTATTCCTAGATCTAGTACCCTAAAATATGATTATGTTATCGGTGTTATTGTGAGTGAGGAAATTGTAGGAAATCCTTAGGTGTATCTACATCAGGAAGTACTTTGAATGCACAAAATAGGGGCATAACGACTAAGAGAGGAAGTAATTTTGCAAATCATGGGAAATCAAGAGGAAAGTCAAAAGGGAGGAGGTCTCAATCAAGAGGACCAAATGACTACTAGTACTGTGGGAAACTAGGTCATAAAAAGAAAGATTGCTAGAATCGAAAGAAAAATGAAGGAGATAAACTAGATGGAGACAAGGAGGCAAATGTGGTAGGTAAAAAATCTGAAGAGGATGCTTTGCTTCTATCTTTAGAAAGTGTTGATGATTCATAGGTTTTAGATTCTGGTGATTCATTTCATGCTACACCTCATAGAGATTATTTCATTGATTATTTCCAAGGGGATTTTGGAATTCTTTATTTGGGGGATAATGAAACCTATCAAATTGTTCGAAAGGGAAAATTTAACATTAAGTTGAAGAATGGGAATCATTGGCTACTACATGAGGTAAGACATATTCCAACATTGAGTAGGAATTTAATTTTAGTAGGACAACTCAGTGATGAGGGTAGTGTAGTTACTTTTAATGATAAAAATTGGAAGGTTTAAAAAGGTTCTCTTTTAGTAGAAAAAATTGTGAAAATAGGAACCTTATATTTTTGTACAAGTCATATTGTTCCTTCTACTTTAATTGCTTTAGAAAAAAATGAATGTTCAGGAATAATTTTTTCTGTTGAGCAGGGAGAACAAATAGCTATTGTAGATTCTGATATAGCATTGTGGCGCAATAGACTTGGGCACATGAGTGAAAAAGGTATGAAAGTACTTTAGTTAAAGAAAGTTTTAGCAGGTCTAAAATGTGTTAATATGGATTTCAATGAAAGTTGTGTGTATGGAAAACAAAAGAGAGTGAGTTTTGTAAAGACTAGGAAGCAAAATAGAAAGGAGAAATTAGAGCTTGTGCATACAAATGTATGGGGAATGGCTCAGGTATCTTCCATTGGTGACTCTTATTATTATGTTACATTTATTGATGATGCAACTAGAAAAGTATGAGTTTATTTCCATAGATAGAAATCTGATGTATTTCAAACTTTTAAGAAATGGAAATGCTTAGTTGAAAATGAGATTGGTAAGAAATTAAAATGGCTCAGATTTGATAATGGTGTTCAGTATTGCAATCATGAGTTATAATATTATTGCTCCACTAATGGTATTCATTATAGAAAACTATTCCAAGGATTCCATAGGAAAATGGAGTGGCTGAATGTGTGAACAGGACTATAATGGAGCGCGCAAGGAGCATGAGGTTGCATGTTGTGTTGACCTTATACATGTGGGTAGAGGCTATCAATACTATTGTATATTTGATTAGTAGAGCTCCCTCTACTCCTTTGGATTGTGGTATTCTAGAAGAAGCATGGACTGGTAAGAAGGTGAGTTATTCTTTTCTCAAAACCTTTGGTTGTGAAGCATTTGCTCTCATAGATTTTAAAAATAGAACCAAGTTGGATGCTAGGTCAAAGAAATGTGTATTTGTTGGATATGAAATTAATGAATTTGGTTATAGTCTTTGGGATTTTGAAAATCAAAAAATTATAAGCGAGGGTGTCATATTCAATGAGAAAGTGTTGTACAAAGATATATTGCAACAACATAAGAAGAAGGAAGATGCTTATGTAGTGTTGGATGATACTCCAAAAGCTGATGTTCTATCCATTCCTCATGATGTGCAACAACCACAACAAAAAATACCACATACACGAGTGAATGTTAGATGGTCAACAAGGAAAACTAGACCTCCAAAAATATTCTCTCCCTCTTTGTGTTCAATTTTATTTACTAATGTTGGTGAACTTGAATGTTATGATGAAGCTATGTAGGTGGATACTAAGATTAAATGGGAGTCTACAATGAAACATGAAATGAACGCTTTACTAAAGAATAAGACATGAGATTTATGCAAGTTGTCTAAAGGGAAAAGAGCTTTATAGAATAGCTGGGTTTATAGGTTGAAAGAAGAGGAAGGAGGTAAGAAAAGATTTAAATCCAGGTTAGTTGTGAAAGGATTTGCATAAAAAAAGGGCATTGATTTTGATGAGATATTTCCTCATGTTGTTAAGATGACTTCTATCCGTACTATTTTAAGTCTTGCAGCTATTGAAGATTTGCATTTAGAGTAGCTTGATGTTAAAATAACTATCCTTCATTGTGATTTGGATGAAGAGATATATAAGGCCCAGCCATTAGGATTTGTGGTCAAAGGTAGGGAGAACTTAGTGTGCAAATTGAAGAAAAGTTTATATGGCTTGAAGTATGTACCTCATAAATGGTATCTAAAATTTGATAGTTTTATACATGAGCATGGATACAATAGGTGTCATTTAGATCATTGTGTTTATTTTAAGAGGTTGGATGATAAGAACTACATTATTTTATGTTTATATGTTGATGATATGCTTGTAGCTAGGTTTAACATGGATCACATTAAGGGGCTGAAACACCAATTAGCACATGCATTTTCTATGAAGGATTTGGGGGCAGCAAAATAAATCCTTGGTATGAAGATTTTTAGAGATAGGAAAAATAGAACATTGAGGCTATCTCAAACTGATTATGTGGAGAAGGTGTTGCAACATTTCTCTATGAAGAATGCTAAAGCTGCTAGCATACCTTTACCTAGTCATTTGAAGTTGACTAAGGAGATGTGTCCTAAGACACATGAAGAGGAGGATAAGATGTCCAAGGTACCTGATGCTTCAACTGTAAGAAGCTTGATGTATGCTATGGTATGTACTAGGCTAGATATTGCACATGTAGTGGGAGTTGTTAGCAAGTATATGAGTCATCCAAGAATTGATCATTATAATGTCAGCAAATGGATTCTCAGATATATGAGAGGCACATCTAGTAAGTGTTTACACTTTGGGGGCTCTACTACTAATTTATAGGGTTATGTTGACTCAAATTTGGCAAGGGATATTGATACCAAGTAGAGTAATACCAATTATGCCTTTACTATTGGTGGGGTAGCCGTGAGCTAGGTTTCTAGGTTACAAAAGGTTAATGCTTTATTCATTAAAAAGGTAGAGTATGCAGCTACTACAAAGGTAGCCAAGGAGATGATATGGCTTTAGTTCTTCTTGGAAGAATTGGGTCATCCTCAGAAGGATAATTATTTGTTTATAGATAGTCAAACAATCATTCATTTTTTCAAGAATTTAGCTCTACATTCAAAGACCAAATACATACAGTTGTGGTACCATTTCATTTGGTTAGTTTTGGAGGATGGATAGTTAAAGTTAGAGAAGATACATACAAATGACAATACTGCAAATATGTTGACAAAGGTAGTAACAAGGGAGAATATGAACTCCTCTTCAGCTTCAATTGGTCTTCTAGACTGAACATGAGTATAAGAATAGTAGAGTCCAAGGTGGTTTGATCTAGTGGGAGTCTCATGGAGTAGTGGCATAGCTACAGGATCAGTCCCCAAGTGGGAGATTTTTATATTATGGTGACTAATTAGGAAAGTGCTATACATACTTCATAAATTCTTTGGAGCTTGGGGCATCACCTTGGAAAAAAAATTTGGACCCTATTTTATTAGGATTTTGAGCTAACATGTAATTATTAATTATAGCTTTCAAGTGGTAAAAATACTGGTAATAAAGAGCTTAGGGTTAGGGATTGTTTCATAGTTGTGATGCAAAATTGGTTCTTGTGGTGGTATTGAGCTATAAGGGGTTATAGATTGTAATTAGGCTATAATCACTAGATCACAATAATATTGGACTTGTTGTTTGGTGGACGTAGCCCAGGGATTGGGTGAATGACATTAAATATTGGTGTCTTGTTTTGTTTTCTATGTGATCTATTATTTTCTTTTATTGATTATATTCAAATGTAATTGTTATTTTTGTTCATGGTTTAATCCTAATAGGTTCTCGTTATTGCTACTAAATTCTCATTAATTTGTTGTAATTGTAGTTCTACAAGATCATAAGTATCATCCTTTTCCACTAATTTGTAACTCACATCTATTGCAATGCATGGCACATCGTTAAGTCTACTGGATTGGTAGAATTTATGTACAATAAGTCTAACAACAAAGTCAAAAAGAGGGTCTTGGATGGTTTCTATTGTCATTCCTTTCTTGTTCCACTTGGCACCAGTATTTTTCTCAATTTCTTCCTTAGAATTATTCCTAAGGGTCTTTAGCTAATCTAGGGTTGGGTAACCTATCACTCTATGTAAAATTCTCTTTGTGATTTTCACTAGAGTATCCTCCAACCATAAGCTTCCATCATGTATCTTGTTGAGCACTATCCTGATCCATTCAGTTTTAAATACTGTGGGGAATTCTAGGGCACATGTCAAACCCTTCTTGTCAACAATCTAGTTCTCTTCCTTTAAAACTCCATTTTCACACAATTTCTCATAAGCTTCCCTCATCTCCATGTCTCTTATGGCTCCAATTTTATAGTTGTAACATCTTCTAACATCTTGAACCATAAATACCTTAGGGGGTATGATAGATAGGGCTCCGACTAGGTTGTTATTACATGCTATTGGTATTGGCCAAAAATTTGGTTGTTTCACTTCATTTGACACTAGCTGGACCTCAAATGGCTCTTTCTCCTATGTTTTCTTAAAGCTAGAAGCTATTTGTTTGATCTAGGGTTTGAACACAAAGAAAATGTGAAACTGAATAACTTGGCAAAAATGCAAATAACTCAAAATTGATGAAATCGTGCTAAATCATTGTTTGAAATTTGCTCAAGTGTTGGATTCTCTACTTTGAAGTTGTTTTGCACTCTTCTTTGTCTTTTCTCTTCATTTGTGATGAAGAAAAATGATTCAAAAAAGTGATAATATACCCTATTTTCATTGCATTTAATGCTTAGTGCATTTACAACTATCCACTTGGCTTCTTAAGGATTTTTATATTACTCAACTTCCATTGCCTTTTCCACCACTCAATATCCATTGGAGTATCCCTTACTAAGCTTTAACTAAAATTTCTCTTTACTCGACTTCTTCTACCAACTCAAATCCAACTAATCATTTAGCTTCTACTAATTTTGACAATTAACTTAACATGTACTAGAATTTTACACAACATTTGAAGGCAACTTGGCAATACTTGTGAAATCTTGAAGTTTTAATTTTTGCATCTTTATTCATGTTGATCTCTTCTTTTCAATACTTTCTTGTTTAGGAATTGATGTATTATAAAGCTTTGTGAATCAATCCCTCATGCCTTCTTGTACTTAGTTTGATGAAGTGCGACCTCTTGACCTTTTAGGTGAAGTGATCCCTTCATTTGATGTGTTGCTCCCATTTTTCTTCTTCCATGTCTTAGTGTAGTGATCTCAATGTCCTTGACATTTAGTTCATGATGTGCATTCATCATCTGGCTTAGGGTGTCTAGCTGTATGTTCAAAATTCTCACAAGTTCAATTGGATTTTCTTCTAGTATGTTGGCTATATTTCTCTTGTCCTCTTCTAGCATAGCCTTATCTTCAATGGCTATTTTCTTCTGTTTAGTCACCTCACAAAGCATCATGGCTTGTGATTTGTGTTCAATCTTGAGTGTTCTAATTTCTTCTACTTGAGCTCTATTCTTATCCATGAGGTCTATTATTGCTGCACTGAACTCTTTGGAATCTCCATTTGTAAATAGTTTTGAGGTGTCATTCTTTGCTATGGCAATCTCTCTTCTTCTCTTTAAGGATTTTCTTAGTAGCTCCCTTGCTTCTTCCAAAGCATGTAAAACAAGTTGTATATCAACTGCCCAATTCTCTATGATCTTCCCAAGTTTGTAGACTTCCATTTCCAAATCTTTTCTCCAAGTTGTAAGGCTCCTCCTTGTGAGAACTTGGCTCTAATACTAATTGTTGGAATTTACAAGTGGGAAGATTTACTTTTAAGAGGGTGGTGAATCCAAAGTAACTAACTTTAACCCTTTCAAAATATTTTTAATTGATATCATTCACATGCATCTAATTCATATAATAAACATGAAAGTAAAGACATGCATGAAAATGGATAACAAAAAATTTGGTAACCCAAAAACCCTCGAAAATGAGAAGGTAAAACTGGGGTGGGGATGACACTCACAAAGTATCATTGCAACAATATGTAACTATTCAAGGTTACAAAGTTTGATTACTTCCAATGGTCTACCTTATGAAAGGCCTATCTTATTAAAGACTTCACACCCTATTAAAAGCAACTTGGTTAAAGGATTTATAAACACTCACTTGGAATGTTACCCTACTAAAGGATTTAGCACCTTATTTAAAGGCTTACAACATGGCTATTAAACCAACCTATCATGATAGGATTTTCATTCTAAATACAATTGCTAGAGAATATTAGAAAGTCTTGACATGATGACTTGCAATCCTTAATTGCTGATTCTAGATCCTTGTTCTACTTTGACTGCTCTGATCCTTTCTTTATCTAATATGTCTTCTCCTTGAAATTTTGATACTTTGTTCTTATCAACTAAATTCTACAATGTTGTTCTTCTCTTTCTAAGTCTTTACACCCTTATGTATGTCACTGTGATTCACCCATACACTTCTCACATGTGTGCATACATAATGTAGTTTCATCCTCCTTTTAAAGGCTTCATTTCCCACTCAATTCTTGCACTTTTCCTATTGGCTACATGCCTTCTCCATTTTTCTTATTGGCTATATGTTGATTACATAGGTAACACAAAAGATTTGATGTTATCTTCAAGATTGTTCGAGATTCATCCTATGTCAGAAAAAAAATAGTTTACATCTAAGTTTGTGAAGATGCAAAGTCATATGCTAATTTTGTGTTACTTGACACTTACTAACTGTTGACGCTCAGCATATGTAAAAATTCTTTCTCACTCAGCTCCTATAGCAATTTTGTTTCACTTGGCATCTATACTTGTCTCAACACCTATAGTGACTCAACATCACTTATCACTTGGCACTTGAACTTCACATGGCACTTAAAGATCACTCAGCACCTATTGAATCTCTAGCTCAACACACACTGTAGCTCAGCTTCTATATTATACTCGGCATCATCTTGAGAATTGGTTAAGTGTGTTGACACTCAATTGTCAAAACCAATCTAAGACCAACATCTTCTTCTTTATTATTGCCACATCTAGACTTTAAGAGTGATACTTATAAGATTGAAATGATCTATAGACTTAGGGTCATAGATAAAGTGAACCATTGGTAGGTTTTTGATATTGATTCACAATTAAAGGAATTTCTTGGATGTACTAGAAATTTTTTTGATATTTTCTTTGAAGGGTTGGAAAAAGATGGCAAATCAATTAGTGAAGATTTAGTGGATTTTGGAGAAGTTATTTAGTTAAAAGGAAACAAAATCTCAAAGAGGTTAGTTTCTTTGGAGCATTTATTTAGAAGAAAGGATGATAGTGCCATCTCAAGGGAGAGTGATCATAATAAGAACCTAAAAGAACATGACATGATAAACATGGGGGATGAGGAAAATCCTAAATAGATCTCTATCAGTTGAACATGCTCAAAGAGAGAGAATGATGACTTCCTAAAACTTCTTGTCAAATATAATGATGTCTTCACCTACGGATATGAAGACTTGAAGAATTTTAAGAATGGAGATTTCATGCATCACATACCCCTAAAACCCAAGGCATGCACTTTTAGGAGAAAACTTAGAAATTATAGCAATTGGTGTAAATAAGTATTTACTAGTTACACTTTACTTAAGTTTACTTAGGTTAATGTGTTATTTTATTATATTACAGGGTAAAAGCACAGATCTATGTCACCATTTATGATACCAAAACATGTTTTGGTCAAATCTCATTTCTTTATCAAAACTCAATTTTTTTCAAAAACTAAAAATACCCTTTTATAGATCTCAGATTCAATATTATCATTATATAAAATTTTGAGTGTTTTGATTAGTTATAATATGTTATAATCTCAAAATATTATAAGTTGATATTTCACCATTTCAGAAGATGCTCACTTGTAAAAGGAAATAAAATAGTATATCATATCAAAAAAATTTAAAAATTATATTTATCTCTAGAGGAGAGAATCCTCTTCATGAATATGCAATTTTTTTTCAAGAAGGTATAGATTTGATAGAAAAGTATTTATGAGAGGAAAAAATTGTTAGATTTTGATAAGGTCAAACTTGAGTACTTATAAAAAAGAAAATATACATCAAAAATAATTATTTCTTTTTTTGTTCACTAGATATACATGTCATCTATATGATATTTTCAAATTACAACAAAAAATTATGATTTGCATATACTTGTTTAACAAGAATTATACCCTAGAAAAGGGACTTCAAAATAAAATAAAATGAACAAATTCTTACTCAAAAGAATTATAAAAATTATAGACATAAAATTCATCCAATTCTACACATTTCATCAATTTACACAATCTTCATATTTTATACGCAAATACCATTTTTTTGTCATTAATGTTGAATTGTCACATTCTGATATCCCATTTTTTTATAAAATGTGACATAGGTTTTTGCTTTTACCTTGCATTATTTTATTATTTATTTAGGTGAGACACTTAGGACATTGTGTACTCTCATGAGTTGTCAGGTTCACAACACAAAAGTACACAAGTCTAATTTAACACATGGTGTCTACAACATTGCAGTTTGCATAATTCACTGAGTTGTCATGTAGACAACATAGTTATTCAAACTCCCATTTTAGCACAAGTTGTCTAAAGCATTATTTTTTGTGCTACACCATTGTAGGCTTATTCTCACATCATCGCACTTACTCCCATGCTTAATGAAGGATAACCCATATATGGTGGACATGTGCTTGGCTATATAACTTATCATGTTGCTGACTTCTATGAATTCTAGAAACTTTCCAGAGGCCTTTATATATAGGCACTCCTGGTGTACATTCACGTGGAATATTGAATGAATATATTGTCATTCTCATCATACTCTCCTTGGTCTATAGTTGTGCTTGTGTTTGAGTTCCTTGGTCTTGGGTGAATTTTTCCCTAAGGAAAATTCTTACATGGTATCAGAGCTCAAGGAGATTCTCTTCACATAGTCGTTTGTGACTGTTCATGCTTCAGCTCCTTGAAATGAATCTAGAAAAATTGTAGAAATTAGGAGCATCTAGAGCCAAATCTAACCTCACCATCACATTCAAAATGTCAATTCGATGAATATCGACTATAAATTTTCCTATGCTAGGCTAAAGTTGATCGTGAGGATTTTTTTTTTTGTAAACTAGCACCCAAAGGCACTGATTTGTAGTTCAAGTATGTTTATTTAATCAAACTATGCATTTATCTTCAAATCTAATTTAATTTATTCTATAATTTTTTTTTGATTTATGTGTATTTTCAAAAAAAAATTTCCCAGTCAAGCTAGTAGTGAATTTTTTTTTGTAGAATTGGGAAACGACACCCTAACCCTACAATTTGGGAGAATATTCCTTAATCGGTGAGCTTCGATCATCTAAATTTAGCCAATTTGAAATGGGCATTATACTCTAAATCTGGCAGCACAATATTCAATCAGACCAGCACAATATTCTAGCTGGCCACATCCAAACCCACATCTCATGGAAGTTATTTACTTATTAAACAAGTGGATTGTAATTTAAACTATGGATAGTTCTCTATCCCCATGAATGTGGGATTGAAAAAACAAACCTACTTATCATTAAATCATTTTTGACACTAGTTTTTATAACTCTAGCCACTGTCCACTCATATTTGGCTACTACCCCATCTTCGACTGATGTTCAGCAATCTCAGATGACATGAAAAAGAACTCCCATCATGACAATTTTCTAGCCTAGATTCATATTTTTGGCCACCCATGATCAAGTTCCCTGACACCACTTTAAACTTCTCTAGTGACACTGTTCAATCTCCACTAGCTAGACACCTAGTGACATGTGGTAGATAATAGACTCTATTAATGTTGCATGTCCACATCCTTAGACAAGTCAGCATACACATTAGTTAGGTACAATCACTTGGCACATCATTAGTGACTAGTCAAAAATCCAAATTAGTAGTATACATCAAATTTTTTTGTATAATGTTGTATGAGGTGACATCATCATGACATCATCATAGGGCTAATAATTGCTAACGTAATTAGTTCACTACTCTAAATTTGACTGTCATCTGACCTAAGTTCAGGGGAAAAATAGAATTTCTACAAAAATCATATGGCTGTTAAATTTAACCCCATCTTTTATTGATGCAACCCCTCTTTAGATTGATTTTTTATTTTGTAGTCCAACTTTGGGAGGCCATATCTTAGTCATTTGAACTCCAAATCAAGTGTAATTTTTTTTTAATTGGGTAGAATTTCCTAAGATTTTCTATGGTTTAACTATTTTCTAGTTTTGGTGGATAGATTGGTCAGAAGTTACATCATTTGGTGACTATACCTATCAAATCCTACATTTTGCAACTTCAAATGCTCTGCACAGGCTCATTTGTAAATGAAAAAAGGTTCCATTTTTTTGAAAGTGTATTATTTTTCATCTACTTTCTATATCTACAATTAGATTATAGGGTTGTGTGGACAAAACTATCACTTTCAGAATTAGGTCCTTTTTTTACATTATAATGCTTTGATATATCTTCAGAATTGTTGTATATCTGTGATACAATTTAATGTTCTAGTTTCGAACTACATAAGGAGGTTGTAAAAGAAAAAATCAAAAGTCTACTAAACCAAAAATTGGCATGTCGCCATTGTAAACACACTACTTATAAAGTGCCAAAAGCATCTTTTTTTTGGGGGGGGGGGGTGTTTTCATGATTTAGCGAAAAGGGGGGATGTTCTTGGTGTTTTGTGCATCTTTTTCTACAATTTTCTTTCATTTTCTACATCATGGGACATTTTAAGTTTCTAAAATTAACTCCACATAACTATGCTACATGGTCCATTAAAATGTAGTGTCATTTAATGCATAAAAGTGTTTCTCAATATGTAGATGGTACCCTTCCTAAACCAATAGGTGATCAAGTATCTACCAGTGAAATCACTAATTGGCAAATAATGGACAGGAAAGCCCTAGGTGATATTTGTTTGGGGGTTGCTGACAAGATCATGTTTTAGATTTAGAAGTCTTGTACATCCAAGGAAGCTTGGGATATTGTCCAAAACCTATATGGTAAAGTGTCTGAAGAGGATGTTTTCAAAATTGAAGATGAGCTTGTCTCCTTAGATTCTAAGTCATTTGATTCTATACAAGATTTGATCATTAAGGTGAATGAACTAAGGAAGAAAGCTTACTGATTGCGGGAGTCCTATTAAAGATGATAGGCTAATTTATCTCATACATAAAAAACTGCCATCTGAATACTTCACATTTGTTTCTACTTATAACACATCAAAGACTTCATTAGGGTCTACCTATTAGAAAGTCTCTTTTGATGATTATACTAATCTATTGGATAAAGAAGAAAATAAGTTGAAATCAATGGGGATTCTCAATTTGCCAAAGCCTAAGGCATTGGTGGCCAATAATGAGGGTTCTCAAAATTTAGCTAGTCAATCTTCAAATAAAGGAAAGGGTAAGAATAAGAAGTGGAAGAATAAATCAGAAGATGCATAAAAGACAACACCACAATCAAATCAACAAAGCAAGTCTTCAAATTCAAACAACAAGGGGCACAATAATAAGGATAAGAAAAAGTGTGCTTATTGCAAGAAATTGGGTCATGAAGAACATGAGTGTTATCATAAAAAGATTGATCAGTTGACCTCTATCATGAAGAAACATAATGTTCCACTACCTAATGCTTACAAGGAGAAAGGGTCTTCTTTAGATTCAAAGGACAAAGGGCAAGCACTCATGGAAAATTCAAATTCTTTAAAGGAATGGATTCTTGACTCAGGTGCCTCATATCATATGGGTTCTTCAAAGGAGGATTTTTCTTCAATGAAGCAATCAAAGGTATTGTACATCTTTGTGGGAGATGATACAAATATGGAATTTGAAGGAAAAGGAAATGTGGAGATGGAAAATGGAGAGTTCAAAGATGTTTCAAACCTAAGTTCTAATCTCCTCTCAATTTACCAAATCACTCACCTTGGAGATGGTCATAAAGTTTAGTTCCTTGCTAACTTAGTAAAGGTGCACAATCTAAAAGATGATTTGGTGGTTGCAATGGGGAAAGTTAATCATGACAAAAGGTTGTATTCTTTCTCCCACTTTGTGCCTAAGTCTCCTTCACAAGCCTTGTTGACTCAATCAAATTCACACATCAAATTATGGCATGAGTGGTTTGGTCATCTTGCCTTCCACTACCTTCAACAACTTTTCTCAAACAAAATGGTCAAAGGTCTACCTGCAATCAAATTTTGCATAGGTGAATGTTCAATAGGTTCAGTGGATATCCATCTAGAGGAGAAGTTACATAAAGGGAAGTCTTGAAGAGCACTAGTTGTTCTTTAGTTTTTTCACATGGTTTTAGTAGGTCCTTTTACAGTGACATTAGTCAACCAAGGTCACTACATACTCACTTCCATTAATGATTTTTCAAGGTATACTTTGGTCTACTTTCTTCATCAAAAGAATGAATTGTTGTATAAGTTTCTAGACTTCAAGACTCATGTTGAATAGAAATCAAGGAAAGTCATCAAAGTTCTAAGGATGGAAAATGGAAGTAGATATGTGAACAAAAGACTTAAAGACTTTTACAAACTTGAGGGAATTGATCTTCAAAATCCACCAGCATTCAGTTCGCATAAAATAGATGTTGCAGCATTGAGGATCTGAACTCTTAAGTCTATGGCAAGTTGCATGATACAAGCCAAGTCTCTTGATCCATCACTTGAAGTTGAAGCAATTAGTAGTGCCAATCACATACTGAATAGGTTTCCTCATCTTGCCTTAGATGGAAAGACTCCTTTTGATGGATGGTGTCGTAGAAAACCAATTGTGACACACTCCAAAGTCTTCGATTTTCCTACATGGGAAAATTGATCTTCTAGGGGATACAAGGCACCACCACCTTAGCATTGTACCTTCATCAAATATGAAGAAAATGTGAAGGCATAAAAACTTATGGATCTTGAGACATGTGAAATTTTTATGGAGAAGGATGTACACTTCAAGGAAAGTTCACCCAAATTATCCTCTAATCCTCTCTGCACATCATACATTATGGAAACTAATAATGACACCAATGATAGTGCTTCAATAGATTTAGACATGTGGGGTTCTATCAACAACTGCTGCAAGAGGTCACATCATCAGTATAGTCCACATGCATATATTGCCACAATGATAGGTCCATCACAAAAGAGTACACCTAGTCTTCCAACTCCAACAATAAAGGATGACAGCATATCAGATATTTCAAGTTTGTTTGTGGAGTCATACACAGTGGATTTGGGGGACATCATTGATGATATACATTTCTCTTTGATGCAAAAGATCCTTCTACAACTATTTTGAGGGCTCACTCGGACACTCATGTATATTTTCTACATGATTGATCCTCATTGGTTGATGTGATTATGGATACTTATGTATGACAATTGTAAGAGGTCTCTTTATCAATTAAGGAGATAGTACATTCTTTAGGATAGGTTTTACATTCATCCTTGATAGGGACAATTGAGCAAGTTTCAAAGACATTAGTGATCATTGGGATTCTTTCCACACATAATGGAAGCATCTCAATTGTACCTAGGGTATTGTGTGTTCCAAAGGGAAGGAACACTATTTAGCAATCTTGGATTAGCTTCTACATTGGAGTAGCTATCACTAATCAACACTCTTCATTTGGGGAGGAGACTACCTTGTCTCTCTTCTTCTTCTCTCTTGTGGGGGGGACCTTTTCCACTTTTGGCATAATGTTCTCCTCACATTTCTCTATTTTATATACTTGATGTATGTAATAATGGGGGGGTCTTATTTACTCCATCCATCCATGCATCTAGTTTTTTCATCTCTCTTTTTGGGGCAGTATTTTTCCCATGAGGTTTTCCCTCTTTCTCCACTTTATGAGAGATTGCATTTCATTACATACATGGGTACCTAAAATGGCCTAGTAGCCTGGACCCATCATGCATTGCATCCTAGATTTTGTGAACTTAAGTGCATTCCCCTAAGTTGCACTTAAAGGGGGTGTTGGTGTAAATAAGTATTTACTATTTACACTTTACTTAAGTTTACTTAGGTTAATGAATTATTTTATTATATTGCATTATTTTATTATTTATTTAGTGAGACAGTTAGGAGTTTGTGTACTCTCATGAGTTGTCATGTTGACAATACAAAAGTACGCAACTCTAATTTAGCACAATGTGTCTACAACACTAGAGTTTGTATCATTCACTGAGTTGTCATGTAGAAAATACAATCATTCACACTTACATTTTAGCACATGTTGTCTACAACATTATTTTGCATGCTACCCCATTGTAGGCTTATCCTCACATCATCCAACTTACTCTTGTGCTTAATAGAGGATAACCTATATCTAGTGGACATGTGCCTAGTTGTATGACTTATCATGTTGCTGACTTCTATGCATTCTAGAATCTTTCCAAAGGCCTTTATATACATGCACTCATAGTGTACTTTCACATGGAATATTGAATGAATATATTATCATTCTGGTCATACTATCTTTGGTCTACAGTTGTGCTTATGTTTGAGTTCCTTGGTCTTGGGAAAATTCTTCCCTAAGGAAAATTCTTACAATAACCCCAAGGTGTCTAAAGAATTTTTCAAAGAAGTAGACAAAATTTTAAAAGCTTGCATAATATATCCAATTCACCACTCAACCTAGATAGCGAACATTGTTCCTATGAGAAAGAAAAATGGTGAAATAAGAATTTGTGTGGACTTTAGGAATTTAAACTAGGCTAGTCTCAAGGAAAATTACGCTCTCCCCACTATGGATCAGGTTCTACAAATAGTTGTTGGTTTCAAAGTCACGTTAATGCTCGATGGGTACTTAGGGTATAACTAGATCAATGTTGCACCTAAAAATTAACATAAAACAACCTTTATAACTCATTGGGGTACCTATTCTTATAATCAAATGTTTTTTGGTTTGATCAATGTGGGAGTGACAGTTCAAAGGGAAGTGAATTCTTCTTTTAAAGACTTGAGGGATAAAATAATTGTTATATATATCTAGATGATTTGATAGTATATTCCAAAAGGAGGCAACATTAGTTGAGAGATCTTGAGGCAGTGCTAGGTCGATGTAGAGCATACTAACTTTCTATGTACCTAAAATGGTGATAAAGAGCATACTACCTCAACAAGAGATTGGGATAAACAAGAGAGTAGTGTGGATCACTAGTATTTAGGAATACAACCAAACAATTAAACCTACTACCCTGGTGAGGGGTCGGGGTCTGTGTAAGTTGATAGCTAAAAATAAATGATTACCATTAGAAAATACTAAGGTTACACCTTTTGGTTTGTTGGTAAGTTCAATTTATCCCTGGTTTTCTCATGTTGTATATTTCTAGACATATGGTGAATTTCCTAGAAACTTGAGTTATAGGAAAAATCATAACGTCAGGTTGAAAGCAACAAAATATGTAATCTCTCAATTTGTGTTGTATAAAAGAGGTATAGATGGAACCTTTTTGAGATGTGAAAAAATTTATTGAAGCTATATCATTCTTATGTTTGTGGTGGACACTTTTCCTCTACTGTGACTGCTTTTGAAATCCTTAGAAATTGCCTCTACTACCCAAGTATGTTTAAAGATGCTTATGCTTTTGTAAAAGATTATGACAAAGGCAAACTTTTCACAAGTTGTCCTCAACTAGTAGCTTTTCCCTTAAGACCTTTTGTAATAGAAGAACCTTTCTATCAATGGGGTTTGGATTTTATAGGTCCTTTAAATCCTCCATCTAGTGTTGGCCATATGTATATATTGACAGCCATAGATTATTTCACCAAGTGGGTGGAAGCCATACTAACTAAGAAAGATAATTCATAAGTGGTATATGAGTTCCTGATGGAATACATATTGGTTAGGTTTGGGGTTCCTCAAAAGATAGTGGTTGATAATGCAACCTACTTTTCATATGAAGAAATTTCTATATTTTTTTTATGAATCACATATCCTTAGCTCATTCCTTAGTTTATTTCCCTCAAGGAAATGGGTAGGTGAAATCTAGTAACAAAAATTTGGTTTCCATAATGAAGAAGTTGGTTAATGATAATGCTTGAAATTGGCATAAAATGTTGTATGAAGCATATGGGTTGACTGAATTACTCCTAAAAGAGCTATTGGAATGGCCCCCTTTGAATTGGTTAATGAGGTAGGTGCTCAAGTATCCCTAATTCTAGAATTATCTATCGTAAAGTTGCAGTCCATGATAAAAAATCCTTTCTTTCAAGACTCTTTAGAGAAAGGGTAATGTATTTGAATAAACTAGAAGAAGAAAGAAACAAGCTTGTGGACCACATTATTGAGCATCAAATGAGGGTGAAGTAGATTTTTGATATGAGGGCCAGGCCTTGCAACTTTCTAAAAGGAGATGATGTCCTCTTATGTGATAAAAGGAGAGAGCCCAAAGGAATGCATGACAAGATTGATTCTTTGTGGGAAGGGTCATTTGTTATTATAGCAACTATTGGTTTGAATGCTTTTCACTTGAGTTACCTGGATGGCATTGGTTTGCACTTTACTTACAATAGGTAGGACCTAAAATTATTGAAAATGTAATACTGCAAAGAGATCCTAATCATGTATATTCCCCCTTCTTGTGTTTTTGTTTTTGTTTTGTTTGTCTTTCCATCATTTCCTAGTTTTGGTCTATCCTTAGGTTAGTTCAATTTTAGCACTCTAAGTTCTCTCTATACTCGACATATATAGTCCCCATTTAGAGCCTCTATTAGCCTTATTTTGAGTCACCATATTTTTAACTTTCTCTAGTTTCCTTCAAAGCCCAAAGTCATACATTGAACGAACCTTTCTCAGTCTCATATCTTACAAATATCACCAATCCTTGCATATAGAGATTAATCCTATGATGTCTATCACAACTCTTGTGTCTTGAAGCTCTTTGAACCTCTCCGAACTTTGATTCAAATTAGTTCAAAGTAGTTCAACCAAATGTTTTGATACTAATCATTTTCTGCGTGTGGGACCCACTAAGTGTATTGAAGATGTTTGTTTAAACCTCAATGAACCTTTTTAAACCTCAGTTCAAAGCAGTTCAAAGTAGTTCAATCAATAAAGGTTTTTGGGAAAGCATTAATAATTCTCCAAGGATGATCAATTCTTGAGAATCCAATTATGATGTTACAAATAATGATTGAAGATCATGTCAGATTAAATTTTGTAAAGATGCAAGATTGGTTGTCATCATGATTCAAAAAGTCAAATCTTTCATCCAAGAGTTGGATTGTTTGTTAGAATTTTGTAATTATTGCAAAGACACCTACAAAGGGTGACCATTTGATGAAGTTGTCTTATAACAATTTTGAGTGTGCAAATCAAGCCACAATAAAATTTCCATGAATACCTCATAATGAGGTGGTACTTTTTCCAATTTGTCTCCTTTATTTTTAAAGTATGAGTTTCCTATTTCATTGTTTTATCATGTGAAAGTGCGAATTGAAGGAGGAGCAGCCATAAGTGAAGGAAAAAGGTCTAGTTTTCTCTTAGAAAATTATAGGTGAGAACACAAGAAAACCTTCATTCTTTCCTTTGTGTGTTTGTTTTGAAGAACAAAGAAGTATTAGGGTTTTAGTCCTTTCTGCTTAAAATTAAGCCTGTTCTACATTTCTTTGGGAACATTTCCAATTTAGAGTGTAGGAGACCTACCATTTCTGATACTAATTCGGAGGGTCTCAATGCTGAGAAGTTGCAAGGGAATTGTCTTGAGCAAGCTGACAAAGTTAATGGTTGTCTAGAAATCTTAAGTGGTTTGATGAAAGTTGTGGCTTTTCCCCTGCCCCCTTAAGTCTTGAGTTACTCTAGTTATTTATTGATCACTATGATGTAAGTACTAAGAGATTTTTGAATAAAGATGGAGAATTTATGTGATCCTTTACTAGTGAGACTATCTCATCAGTTTTGTGTCTGCCTAAGTGTACTTTTTCTACTTTTGGCCCTACCTAGTCTCTAGTTGAGTATCAAGAAATCCCAGAAAAATATAGTAACATGATGGCTAGGAAGTGGATAGAAACAAATTATAAAGGTAGTTCAAGACTTCCCAAAATAATCACTAGGGATCATATGAAGCCTCATGTTCATGAGCTCATGGTCTTATTACACTAGTTTAAGGGTTCTTCAGATGTTTTCCTCTTTGAAGATTGGATGTACTACTTTGTAGAAATCATTTTGAAGGGAGAACAACTATTGGATTGGGTAGAATTGATAGCCAATTCAATGAGAAATCAGCTAAAACATGTTAAGATGTCTAGAGAATATTTTTACATGTCCTCCTATTTGACTTATTACATTTCCTGTATTATCAATGTTACTTCTCTTCTCCATGAAACCTAAAATAAAGACATAATTGTCTACTAGTATTATCGTTTTCTCCAAAGAGATAGAGTGTTGGAAGATTTTAGGAAACCACATGACATGCTAATAGAGAGTCTGAATCTCAACCTCAAAAAGGCACCCATGCCTAGATTATCCCTCAAGGCCTAAATGCTAGTTTAGATTTATGGGAGCTTTTTCATTAAATATCCCAATTTCACATATTTAAGAATAAGGAGATTTGAAGAAGAACCAGTGAAATTTCCTTGTTATGCCTTAGACTATTTTGTCATAGCTAAAATGCATAGACAATTGTTTTCAGTAATTAAAGATTATCTACCTCAAGAAAATTGGGAGTTTATTTTCCCTGTTGATCTCAGTCACTTAACTTGTAGCAACATGATTAATGCCTCAATTCTTGGAAGAAACTTACTCATTCTCTATCTTGGATCCTACCAAGGAAGGAGAAATTTTAATAGCAAAGATTTCATAGCTAAAGTACTTGGTTAGAAGGGCCAATCACCCACAGCTCCAAATTTAGAGGATTTATGGCAAGATCATAATGATGAAGAAGAAGTGATAAAGAAGGATCATTCAATATTAACACTCTCACAAATAAATTCTCTCAAATTGAAGTTTGAGTTGGAAGGAGTAGTTGAGGATGTTTCATATATTGTTGAACTGGGATGGGAAGAAGCGAGCTAAAACAATTGGAGGTAGACTAGAACCAAGGGGAAGAAGATGATATAAAATTGATAATGAGATCTATTCTTAATCACACAGATAATTAGTTGAGGAGAAGAAACATGAAGGTTTTCAATGGAAAGTGAACTCAAGAATCTCCAAAGAAGGTTTGTTTCTCTAAAACATTGACCTCTGGCATATCAATTTCATCTCATGTTGTAGGTAGTACTTTGGCCCCCATTAATTAGAAAAGAACATCGTCCCCTAAGAAAAGCACAACCCCTAGAACCAATTCAAAGACTAAATCCAAGGCATTCATATATTAGGAGATTCAAAAAGAGAAAATTATGTCTCAAGGAAAAGGTCTGGGAGAAGAACTTAGCTTCTTAGATACTTAGGATGGTGATGTGTAGCTAGTAGAAGCTCTTAGGTTGGACCAACATAAGTTGAAGACTCCTCCTAGGGGAAGTCAAGGGATGAGCACTCCTCCTACTATTCCATCATGACTATCTAATTCAATAAGCAAGAAACAAACCATATAGCTTGTGTCTACACCTATTAAAGATATTGTCACAAAGTATGTGGGTTGTGGTTTTAAGAGTAAAATGATGAAGGGTGATGTGCAACTTATCAAAGATCCAGTGACTAGAAGGGTAATGACAGAAGTGGCCACATACAAAAAAAAAGATGAATTTGGAGAAATTGATGCCAAAGGCTTAAGGTCACCATTGTAGAATTAGGGGCTATTACCAGAGATACCGGTAATCATTTCTTTAAATTCTCTACAGACCATATGCTAACTCAATTAGAAAGGGATAGCAAGTTGAAGAAAGAGTTAAAGGCACTGGTAATCACCATGGAAACTTATATGGATTCATTGATGAATTTAGGTGCCCTTCCATTGGTCCAAGCCGCACAGTCTTTTGATCGGGCAATTCCTCAAACAACCAATAGTTGGTTAAATAGATGCAAATTTCTCTCAGACACAGTACAAGAATGCATGACATCCATTGTAAAGGAAGGCAATAAATTCATTTTAGAATTTACCACCACATTCACTGAAGGAAAAGTGTCGTTGGGTGAAATTCAAACCCTCATACCAGTTTGGGAAGTCGATCAGAATCACTGCTAAGCCATTGTGTTCCAAGATCACAAAGTTGAGAAAGACAGAGTATTAGAATTTCTAAATGAAAATCCCATGAAAACTATGGATTCATGCATGCTTTTCATTCTTAAGAGGAATATGGGATGGAAGAAGTCAATTTACAAAGAAGCCATTGATGAAATGTGATTAGTGGAAACTGAAATCATGGGAATGCACAAATAAGTCATAAAGGACATGCAGGTTGTTAACCCTACTAGTATCCTACAATTCAAAAATGGTAATATGGACTCAGAGGTCTTGATCAAGAGCTTCAATGATGCTATGAAAAAGATCAAAGAAAATAACATGCCTATCCTTAGAGACTTCATTACCCTAGGAATCAATGCTATATCTAAACAAGAATCTCATGCCAAGACAAAGCCAAAGGATTAAAGAGCTAAAATGGAAAAAGGATGCTGAGACAAAGTCGAAGGATTAAAAAGCTAAAATGGAAAAAGGATGCTTGTAGGTCAAATTTACTTAGTTTGAAGAATCCTCACTCCCATGCAATGGAGGAATTCACAAATGCCTTTAGGAGATGGAAATTGGTGAAGGAGACTATGGAAGATGGAGGGAATACTGGTGATGGTGTTTAGTTCTGAAGCAGTTGTTTCTTGTTTTGTTTTCTTTAAACTGTTTCAAAACTATTTCTCATTCTTATAACTATTTCCAACTAAAATTCTGGGCTTTAATGGAGGCCTTTTCATGTTTGTAATGAACTACAATGCTAGAGCATTTAGCTAGTTAGGTGTTATATTTTTAGTAGCCAAAATATGCTCTAATAATGCTAGTACCATTTTATGTTAATTATTTGGAACTAGTGATAGATAGATAGTCATATATTTGGAAATGCTTTCTTAAATGACTTGGTGGTAAACAAGTCTTTTTTAATATATATCTATCACATTTTTTCATGCTATAAAACTTGGTGTTTAAAGTAGTTTAATCATGGTTACTTTGTGAGTTGTCATGATTAGCTCTTTGTGACATCTATTGTTATTTCTATTTTGTTCACTTTCATTTATCTTTTACAAAAATTGGTCAGAATTGTTGTAAAGTTCAATTTCCTAGTTAAATCTTGATTATTTATGGAAAGACTATGAGTTTTTCATTCATTGAATCTTTGAATATGTAAATTCTTATGTCAGTACCTAAGAGTACATGAGCATTCCTTATGCACTTTTTGGAAAAAGTGTGCATTTAGTTAGTTTTGATCTTTTGAACTTATGTATAAATCTTTATAAAGGAAGTTGTATCTATAAACTTTAGAGGGAAAAAAGTAACATAGCATTTACCTAACTTTTACGAACTTTATTGGATTTTGTGAACCTTGGACATAGATTGAATAATTATTTTAGTAGATTTATATCCTTGTGCATATAAATGATATATATATATATATATATATCAAAATACATGTATCCATAGATAAATTATGCAAATATAAATCAAAGTTCATTTATCCATAGACAAATTATGCAAATGTATATCAAAATACATAGATCCATTTACAAAACATGGCTAATCATGTCATCAAAACATGTATAACGTCAATGTTTCTATATACAATTTGGCATATGCCATCTCAAAATGTCTCATGGAACATCTTGTGAAAACTATACTATCCTATGCTGCTAGTGGATCATCAAAATGTAGCCTCTTCATTGAACTATGTAATGTCCCCTTTTGGGTCATTTATGTATTTCCCCATTTTCATCCGTACAAACTTGATAATCTTCCTTAATTCGATGTCACCCAACATTGTTTGAAAAAATCAATGCGATTTCTGATGGCACTATCCACATCCCCCCAACCTGCTACCTTTATCACGTGTCATGCTTTTCTCCTTCATATTTCTTACTATGAATCCATCCCAATCATTTGGTGATATATTCCTCCCAATGTGATTCCACGGTTGATGGATTTGATGGAATATTTAGATCTATGAAATATGTATATTCTATTAATGGCAAATGACGAATTTGCCCTGCCTTCTTCGTTAAGGTTGATGCCTATCGAAAATGTTTGTACCTTCCTTTTAAAATGCTCTAGTTAAAGTGTTTTAAATACCATACTTAGTACTCTCATAAATACTACTGCAATGCATCTATGAATGAAGTAGTCGTGCCCCTCAGCATAAAGGAAAGTTTTATCCATTTGTTTAGTATTTTGCTTATTGCCTTTATATATGTTGATTTGGTATGTATTATGTTTATTAAGTTTATATTTAAATATAATGTAAATGCCATTGGTTAGGCATATATATATATATATTAATTAATGTATTTTTACATAATAATAATAATTTATTATTAATCATTATTATTAGGAATATATTTATAATATTATGATTGGTATAAATAATTACGCTAAATGAATGGACTATAGATATTTATCTATATAGTCGTTAATAATGTTCCTTGTGAGAATAATCAATATATATTTTATTCATATATTATTATATCGATTAATTTATTAATTATTAACATTAGTTATTAATAGTATATATATTATAATCTTTATTGGTTTATAGGGTAGTTATAATAAAAATATTATTATTTATTATTAAAACATATGTCAAAATTAGGGATATTACAACCCTCCATTCTCAAGTTTTCTTGTCCTCAAGCAAAATCATTCATACACCAGCTCCTTCATAGACCAAAAAAAAAAACATATTTTCATGCAAAGGCCTAGAAGATTTTAACATATATCTTTAATGAATGAAAACACGGAGCAGCCACGATGTAGATAGATGAAGACATGAAGCAAACACGATGCAGACACATCATACATTTATAATTTTTCACAATGAAGTAGAGTAGAGGGAATGATTTATAACATATAGTTTTCCAATACACCTTTTGATTGTAGATCCTACACACACAAATAATTATTAGCATGTATATGTATATAATAGTTTCAAAGAAAAGATTAGTCATCATAAATTGGTTTTGAGCAAATATCCTACCAAGCCCAAGAGTAGAACTTTGGCCCTCTTGGCCTTGATGACAGCCTTTGACACCCATCAAGGTAGTCTACTTGGCAGATTCTTAATTGAATTAAGTTGACATGATGTCAAATCTTAACTTAACCAAATCTAAGCTCAGGAGTGGAACTTTGACCCTTCTGGCCTTGATGGCAGCCATTGACATTCGTCAAGGTGTTCTACTTAGATGGTAATCTTATTCTTTCTACCTAAGCCCAAGAGTGGAACTTTGGCCCTCTTGGCCTTGATGGCAGCCTTTGACATCCATCAAGGTGGTCTACTTAGGAGGTAATCTTATTCTTCTTAAATATCCTACCTAATCCCAAGACCAAAACTTTGGCCTTCTTGGCCTTAATGGTAGCCTTTGACATCCATCAAGGTGGTCTACTTAGGAGGTAATCTTATTCTTCTTAAATATCCTACCTAAGCCCAAGAGTGAAACTTTGGCCCTCTATGACCTTGATGGCAGCCTTTGACATCCATCAAGGTGGTCTACTTAGGAGGTAATTTGATTTACTAATTTTATCACCATTATAACCACAACTAGAGTAATAATAATCTATTGAGAAAGTAGTTTGGATATTTCTTTTACCCACCTCATAAGGGCAATAGAATATATGTTTGTTAAATATTTTTAAAATAATTGTTTTTGAGCAGTTCAAAATAATAGTATTTAACAACAGAGACGAGAAGTTTATCTCTCAATGGGAAAGCTTGATATGTAGAAGAGAGATTGAAATACTAAAGACAATTTTATTTTTATTTCTTATATGTGCAGATAGCAATGCTAGTTTATCCAGTTAATTTGGATAATCAATCTTTATGAATTCGTTGTGTTATGATTTTCAATAAAATTCAGTTTGTTGAATCAGATATGCATAATCCAATATGAAAGAATCAGATTTAGCTAGTGTTGAATATATCCCATGATAGCGAGCTGATGTTGGTGTTTAAAGAAAAACTCATTTTCATTCATGTTTATAGTGCAAGAATTGGCTACATGTTTCCAATTAGTACTGGTCATTTATTGGACAACACAATTATTATGTTGGCTTCAATATAGTTGGTTATTCCAATTTTGTGAAACTAAAACTTGATTCAAGTATCCAATGTGCTAGTCCCTTATTATTTCTGGTAGGACTAGAGTAATGGTTATACAGAGTGTTTTGATTAATAACGTGAGTTGGGTGTTTACTCAAATTTGGAAAAAAAAAAAATTGCTTCTAAATATTTGGTGGTTCATGGCTATCAATTCAACAACTAGTAAATGTTTATAGCAGAAAAAATGGGCTACATGCTATTGTGTTAATTCAACCGCTTATTATTCTTTAAAGTCATCAATTTGGAGTGGAAGTTTCAAATTTTACCAGAGGTCAAAACCTGATTTTGAAGAAAATTATTGATGGGATGAAATTTGGCATGTGGTAAAAGAAACTATAGAACAGATTGGACAATAAAACTGGTACATTGCAAATGTTTTAAGATGCATATAAATTAGATTGAGTGCTGATTTAAATGAGAAATAAAGTACAAGAACTAAATTTGAATGGATTATTGGCTGGACTGTTAATACAGTTTTGAATGAACATTAATCGATTCACTTGGTTAGAGATAATGATAGAGTTCTTCCAAATGAAATGGTGATAATGGAGAGTGACTGATTTTGAGGCAAGTTATTGTGGTTGGATTTTCATAATGACATCAGTAATTTAAATTTGTGACTGATATTATTCTTGTAATTAGGATTGGGTCTAAAAAGATGGTATCAACGAGACATTGTTCAATAAGTTGTGGAATTCATTGCTAGTTTAGATGATGATCATCTATAGCCATGTTGCAAATGCTCTCCATACATATTTATGTCATCTAAAATAAATGGTTACTCTTATTATTGCTTACCCTCTGGTCTATCTCTTTATCTAACTATTGTATATTTCTCTTTTTCTTTGCTGACTGCACGTTTTTTTTTCATTTTTCTTTCGCATGTCTTTGATGACAATAGTTGTTCATATATGCTGATCTTTTTTTTAGATTCACCCTATAGAATGACAAGATCATGCTCGGATACCACTTATAATGTCCCCTTTTGAATCATTTATGTATTTCCCCATTTTCTTCCGCACGAACTTATAATCTTCCTTAATTCTATGTCACCCAGCATTGTTTGAAAAACTCAATGCGATTTCTGATGGCGCTATCCATGTCCCCCCAAGCCACTGCCTTTATCACGTGTCATGCTTTTCTCCTTCATATTTCTTACTTTGAAGCCATGCCAATCATTCGGTAATATATTCCTCCCAATGTGATTCCATGGTTGATGGATTTGATGGAATATTCAGATCTATGAAATATGTATCTTCTATTAATGCCAAATGAGGAATCCACCCTGCCTTCTTCGTTAAGGTCGATGCCTATCGAAAATGTTGGTACCTTCCTTTTAATATTCTCTAGTTAATGTGTTTTAAATACCATACTTAGTACTCTCATAAATACTACCGTGATGCGTCTATGAATGGAGTAGTCATGCCCCTCAGCATAAAGGAAAGTTTTATCCATTTGTTTAGTATTTTGCTTATTGCCTTTATATATGTTGATTTGGCATGTATTATGTTTGTTAAGTTTATATTTAAATATAATGTAAATGCCATTGGTTATATATATATATATATATATATATATATATATATATATACTTTTACATAATAATAATAATTTATTAATAATCATTATTATTAGGAATATATTTATAATATTATGATTGGTATAAATAATTACGCTAAATGAATGGACTATAGATATTTATCTATATAGTCATTAATAATGTTTCTTGTGAGAATAATTGATATATATTTTATTCATATATATTATTATATAGATTACTTTATTAATTATTAAAATTAGTTATTAATAGTATATATATTATAATTTTTATTGGTTTATAGTGTAATTATAATATTTGTTTTTATTTATTTATTATTAAAATATATGTCAAAATTAGGGATATTACAAACTAGGTGGATCAGATGCCTCCTACATAAACAAAAAAGGAAAAATCAAAGACTACTAAATTTATACATGATTCTATGTACCTAACATTGAGTTAATCAAATACATATTTTCTCCTTTTTTAATGAATATTTATAGTTTTAAACTTTCATCATAAATAGCTCTCTCATCAACCTCTTGTGGCTGTCAGGATTCCTCTCATATGTCAAGATTTCTAGAACCTATTGGTTATGGACTGTATATGTTCAATTACATTTGTCAGATGGATCTACAACTCAAACTATAACATTTTAATTCATATCATTCTAAATTTATAACATATAATCAATAATTCAAACTAAAAGTTACCTTTGTTGACTCCTCGTTTGGTTATAATGATTGTGTGAGCAAAGATACAAAACTCAGATGTCTAGCCTCCTACACACTAGGTGTTCCCTATGAGATACAAAAAGCTAGTTGTTAATATCATGGAAATCAGTTTTGTAATTGTTTATGAAAATAAGATAAATAACAAATAAATGATACTTATACATATGATGGGGCTCTCACTATGAATGGAAATGCCAGAGGGTATGTGATGCTAAATCTGCCTGGACTCATCACAAGTAGCCACACCTTCTACAATAAAGAATGTGATTAAATTTCATTAGCATAAACATTTTATAAAAATGCATCAATATTTAATCACTTTGAAAACACCAAATTATGTCTCCCTTGTCAATGTGTTGTGGCACACCCCCTACACTCTGCCCCCCACTAGCAAGTGATTCCTACAAGGGAAAAGAAAGATTAGAAACCCTATATGTTCCAATATCAAATAGAAAAAAAATGAGAACATAACATAATGTATTGTAGATGTCTCAAGACCAAATGGACTAGCCAAGAGCATGACATCATCAACTTGTCTAAGCTCCTCCTTAGTCATCAACTAAAAATTCATGAAAATCACATACATGTATAAGCTAGAATGGGTTAAAACTACTCTATTATAAATTTTATCTTTAAATCACATATTCCATAACAAAAAAATGTATACACATACCAGCACAAAAGGATACCATATCTTTGCATGCCCCTTCTCTCTCACGTTAGAGTGTGAAATCCTTGTAGGTGCATCTGATGTATCATCCTCCTCAAAGAGTAACCGATACTCAAAAATATCACCTATGGGACCTAGACAAATATTATTGCACATTATGCAAGTATTAGACACACAAACATGTAATGAGCTCGCTGATGATGAACTCGCACTAGCATCATCAACATGGGGAGGCAACACCAACCTAGCTTGGGATATCAATAGGTTACTCAATCTTTGGATGACTCTAATAGTCTAAGAGCTAGCCTCTACAACAATATTAGGATGCTGCACTGAAGGAGGTGGGGAGACATTAGTAGGAGTACAAAAGCACTAGCTTTCTTGTATTGGACAAAGGGTCTATCCTAAGGAGCTCCTCCTCCTACACCCATGTTGGGCCTCATGCTCTAGTAGTTCACCTTGAGGCCCAACACATATTCAACATATATTTTTTTAATGAAATAAAATGGCACCTATAAATTGTTGCATGGAGGTTTGTTAAATAACTATCCACCAATGATCCCAAAAGTTGACACGCATAGCCTCATTTATGCACAATTTAATTTAAAATTTGAGCTTTTTGTAGTCTACTTTTTTTTTATAGGTTTTTTGGGTTCACCAAAAGATTAACTATATGGGTGATCGCAAGAAGTTGGGTCACAATTTTGTGAAAGTCAGATCTATGAAATTGTACTTCTCAAAAATGGGTACCCAATTGTTAAAAAATTGGGTACCCATTTCTAAAATTAAGCTTCGAGCACCCGAGCTGAATTTCAAAAATTGGGTACCCGATATTTAAAAGTGGATCAAGTGCCCGAGGCGCTCAAATATCGGGCACCCGACTTTTTATAAATTGGGTACCCGATTACTTATAAATTGGGTACCCGATTACTTATAAATTGGGTACTCGATTTTTAAAAATCGGTGTCGAGTACTCGATTTGTAAGACTTTATTTAAACTCTTTTTTGGCATTTTTGAGGTCATTTTCATGACCTTAAAAATGGGAGCCTGATTAGAGATGCATACGGGAGCCCGATTTTTAGCCCTACTGACCACCCCCTTGCTGCTAGTTTTCGATACACCAAGTATTTTAATATGTTTTATACTATTTTACTCTTTTTTTTCAATTTTCAATTTAATATGTATGTTAATTTATTATTTTTTTCATTTTTAATATACGTAAAATTGTACAAATTTACATTGTTAATGAGTAGATGTTTAAACTTTTGTATTTGTTAATTAAAATATAGTTTCATAAATGTTTATTTAAAAAATTATTATTTTAGATGTTTTGAAATGTATTTAATTTATGTATTTATTACAATGTTGAATGATTAGATTAGATGTAAATTCATTGTTTAACATGTAATTTTACAAATAAATATAACCTTGACCTAGAACCATATAACCTCGACCTAAATTCATTGTTTAAACTATAATGTTGACTTAACCATATAAATAAAACCCTAAACATATGTAACTAAGTACTTAATCACATAACAGCCCGTCAAGGGATCTAAACAAAAAACTTTTAGTATTTAAAATGATTTTACTTAAATTGTATTGTACTTTGTTTCATGGATCGAAAATGGATGATGTAAAATATTTTATAAATGTATATTATTTCAGCCTTTCATACCCTGTGACATGTACAGTGGATGATTGTGCATTCCGAATTAATTTTCCAAGTGGCATTTGGAACAAATGTATGTATAAATTATTTAAATGGATTGAACTGAAGTAGTTAATTTTCTTTCATGTGGATGTGTTATTTATTTTACTTTTAGTCTACTTATAGTTATTTAAAAATGAAATGTAAATGTGCTCATTAAGGAATGCAATCTCTTATGTTTTTTATAAATGTAAATTATTGTATGTATGTTATTGCTTGCTTAGTAAAACCTTTGATTAGTTCTTTGGATCCCTTGGCCGGGTGTCATTTAGGATTAACTATAATGTCAATTTGTATTGAATTTAACTCTAATCATAACCCTTACTATCATCTTAACCTTAATCTTAATTTGCTAAAACCTACACCAAGTAATATATAAATAATTAAATAACTTTCCTATCCTACCTTGAGTACTAATTTTATATTTATGTGTATGACATGTGTGTGTGTGTGTGTGTGTGTGTGTGTGTGTGTGTGTGTGTGTGTTTCTTTTTAAACGTATTCACATACTACATGTACATGTTTAAATTTAAATATTGTTAATGTATGTAATTGTGTATTACTATCCATAATTGATTCTATGTAAACATGTGTTTGTAGTAAATATATTAATTTTAAATAACCACACATGTACACACACACACACACACACACACACACACATATGTATGTTAAAATTGAAACATATGTATTAGTTTTTAATAAATTTGATAACTATCCATGATATTTAAACTAGACTTTAATCCTACAAACATAACCTTAAATTGCTAATATTCTAAACCCTAAGCATTGATAAGCTCTAACCCTAAATTTCAAACTAGAATCCTAACTAGATCAACCTAAATACTAACTTCCCAATACTTGAACCCTACTCCTAACTATATTAAGTTAGTTCCATAAGCTAAACTAGTTCCCTAATAATAACCATAACCATAACTTAATTTCTTGATATTAAGCCCTAGTCCTTAATGTTAAACCACATTCCTAAATACTAGATATAGGTTAATCCTAATCCAAACTTGCAAGCTCTTTAATATTAAAATCTATCAACCCTAAATTTAAATCCTATGATCTTAAATCCAAAACCTAATCCTATATATAATTCTAGAGTTCTCCTAAGATGTAATAATTTTAACTTTAATTTCAGGTAGATATCTAGAACTTGATGTAAATTTGTGTGCCCTAACCCTACTAAGGTGAATAATCAAATGTCTAAATTAAATTATAAGCCTAATCCTAAATGATAAACCCTAATTAGACCTAGTAAAATTAAACTTAGTGAACCCCAAGATCCTAAAAATTCATGTAATATACAAAATCCAAAATCATAAGGTCTAAGTCAAGGACATAATCTTGAATTTCTAAGTAAATCCTTAAATTATTTAAACATGTTATCCCATACCATACTATAGGTCCTAATCCTATTATCCTAATTGCTAAACTCCAATCCAAACTAGTAAACTCTAATATTAAAAGCTCTCAACCCCATTTAAATCTTAATCCTAATTCCATTTAAATCCTTACTCCTAAGCTCATTATTTACTTAACTATATAATCCTAGAACCATGATGTACTAACACATGTATGAAAATTATCTAGACATGTGACTATTTAAGTTTAAAAAATTACAATCCCTATTAAGGCTTGATTTTAGGAATCATGTAATATCTAATTAGGAGGGTATTGAAGCACTCTAACACCCCAATCCCTAACTAGATATTTATGTTAGGGTGGACTAATTTCTATTTATATTGGGTTAAAAGTGCCTAAAAGTTTTTTTTAGAGATTGGAGATTCCCCTATTTGTTTCCTATTTTCCTATATGGGTAGCCTAAATGTTTATTGCCTTTGCAAAATGGAAGGCCACATAAAAAAATATTGCCTTATTCTATAAAAAGAAATACCCACCCCGTAGTGATATATATAGTAAGATCCTTTTCCTAATTTTAGTATCAATTTTTTTGGTTAGAAGATGATGATAGTTCAAAATGATTTAGAAGATAGGGATAAAATGAGAACCATCATTCCTAGAATAAAGATGCATTATTCCAAGTAATAAACCCATTTCTATCATAAATCAGCTCTTCCATCCAAAAAATTAGTAATGAGAAATCCCTACGTCAAGTAATCAATGGAGGGCTCATAAAATTGATCAAGTGATCAACGAAGGGCTCATAAAATCCCTAGGTCAAGTAATCAATGGAGGGCTAATAAAATTGATCCCCAAGGGGAGATAAGAATCTCATTAAAAATTAGAGACAAGACACTCCTAAATACATATCATACAAAATTATTGTCAAGGTCTTAGCCTCTAGACTAGAAGATATCCTACCCAAGATCATTAACCCTTCACAAAAGTGTTTTGTTAAGGATATTTATGCATATTGGAGAACTTGATAACCTATTGGAAGACTTTGGATTGGGAAACATTTCTAGGATAGCATGTAGGCATGCTCAAGTAATTGATTATGAAAATGTCTACAAAAGGGTAGAATGGAGTTTCACTATGATGATGTTGCAAGCCCTCCATCCAATATTATGTCAAATGGTGTCCTCTCTTATGATTGGTGCCAGGGTTTTAGTAAAGAAATTAATGGGGTTAGATAATAATTTTTAGGACTCTCTAGATCAATTATGAAAGGGTGTCCTCTTGCATCCTCTTTATTTTTTATTGTTGAACATTGACTCATTACATTATCTCCTTAGAGATGACCAGTTGTCTCTAAAAGTTAGAGGATCTACTCTCCAAATAATTAATAAGTATCTAACGTACATAGTTTTTTGATAATATTTGTATTCTTTTTAAGCTACAAGAGTGCAACACGAGTCATTTAATGATCAAATTGGACCTCTTTTCTTTGTATCAGGTAGTAAGATTTATGTCTCTACATCTATCTTATCGGGGCTAAATATTGAGTCCCCTACCTTGTGTAGTAAATATGGTATTGGATGGAGATTTCATAATTAAGTGGTTAGGTACCTAGGGATTCTATTTGTAGTAAACCCTAACATATACATGAAATGTGTCTTTATATCAACAAGAAAATCTTTGGAAAACTCAACAATTGGAACTCTAATTATCTCACTTTGGTTGGTAGAATTCAAGTACGTTAAAAGATTCTCTCCTCATATTGGATGTAATTTTCTCTTCTTCCTGCTCATTTTATTTAAATCAATTTAGTCTTCTATATAAATCTGTTAGGAACATTTTGTGGATAGCCAAGGGATTACTCTGGCAATAAAATGGATAGCCAAAGCTTCATAAGGTAATGAATTATGGATTATGATTAGAATTAGGATTATTATATGGTTAGGGATAGGGTTCACATGTATTAGTTCATTACTTGACATGATCTACACTTACAGTTTCCATTAAAAAGTGGATAATAGTTAGGATTCAAACTACAATCATAAATATTTTTTAATCAAATCATGTAATTCTGTCTCTAAGCTTTCATTAGACAATTTTGTAACCTTAACTCTCATCCTAACGCCATCTATTATATATCCTATAAACAATAGGACCATAATAAATATCCAAAACCTAAATATAATTCTAACTAAAACCATAATCCTAGGTAAGTTCCCTAACATTAAAGGACCATAATCATTATAATAATCTTAAGCTTAGCCATCATGAAAACTGTTAACATAACAAAATTGTAAACCATAACCTTGTCATAATCTTAACTTTGTTTCATCCTGAGATGAACATGTATAATGCATAATGAGTTCATACAATCTCACAGTGTCACAAAATAAGTGTACATGAAAGCAAAATTAGCTTGGTGGCTCCTATTTTAAGAAAAGAAACCTTGAACTAACCTAGATATATTTTTTTGGACTATTATTTTATGATTAGACTTAAAAATCTGGTATTTAATGTTTAATTTGACTTAAGTGTTTAACTTTATTTATTTAATTGATATGATTTTAATAAAGATATGTGCATTTATATAGATCTAGTTGATAAATTTTAGATTTAAATTTTATTAAATAGTAATTTTGTCATGTTTTAAATATTTTATGTTTTTTAAACATATATGCAAATTATATTTGATGGACCCAGTGTCACCCCCTCCCCCTCCCATACCCTTGCCTCTGCCCCCTCCATCTCCACCTCCACCTCCACCTCCACCTCCACCTCCACCCACACCTCCACCACCCATCGCAAATGAGCTTCGTGAGACCATGAGGTGTAACCTCAATGACCTCATGCGTGATATAGAGGCTATCCAACATGAGAGGCATGCCCCCACTCACCTACTACATCTTGTAGATAGCATGCAAGGTGTGGTTGACTCCATCCATAATTTTAATTCAGACATTGATTCATTTAGATCGTGGAGGGAAAACATGCGTGTGTTCTACTCTGACGGCTTATCATACAAAGAGGTTTATAACTTGCATATAGGTAAAGGGAAATTTCAACATTATTTTGTAAACCCTAAGACGAGTGAAGAAATTAGTGATAAGAAGCCTTAGATTTCTATTAGGTGGTGTACACATCCACGTATAGCACCACATTTTTGGGAGTGGTGGTGGATGGTATTTGACCATCCACCACACGCTAACCATGAGGTGCCCATGTACTTCCTTAGGAATTTATGGGCTGA
Source organism: Cupressus sempervirens (assembly GCA_028749045.1). Lineage (NCBI taxonomy): Eukaryota > Viridiplantae > Streptophyta > Pinopsida > Cupressales > Cupressaceae > Cupressus > Cupressus sempervirens. Next base: position 29,022,348 of record CM053789.1, on the reverse strand, counting down.
GTTTGAATTGGGTTTGAAACCCAACTATTTTGATATGAAAGCATTTCAGGGGGTTGGTAGAGGGATGCCTTAGGATAGGCCTGGGGCAAAGCTGAGTGATAAATGAGAAATCGCAGGAGAGCTGAGCCCCTTGTACCTCTTCTTGTGCCTGTTGTACCTACCCCTCAGCATCATCAAGTAGTTTCATCTTCTTTTACCCATTTGAGTGCCCTTTCAGGCCATTTAGTATAGCAGTAGATGCAAGCGATACATGCTCCTCCACTTGGACATGTTTGTACTAGTTGTGGAGGCATATGCACAGGCCCCGAGAGTGATCTTGGTGCAGCACACAATGGCCATTATGCTGAGGGTGCAAATTTTGATGATGATGTATACGTTGCCCATGGTGATGGTAGTGATGAGATAGACGTGTCATCATTTGTTGACCTCATGCAGTAGGGAGAGCCTGGAGAGAGTCAAGAGCAGTAGGTAAAATTTTAATTTCAATATATAAATATAAAGTACACATAATTATTTACTTTCTACATACATGTGTAATTGTATTAACTATATTAATTTGTACTTTTGAAATAATAGAGGATGGATGATATTGTTCCTCCTAGGAGGCAGTATAGTCTTTTTTCGAGACCTACAGACGTTGGCATCCCTTATACGGTATGCACTTTGAATTACACTATAAAAATGTACATTCAAATTTGAATTTAATACCATGTGCTCATATGTTCTTTTTATCTGATTTTGTAGGGATTGGCTACATCTACATAGATTGATGTTAGTACAAGTCCTACTCCAGTTACCACTAAGGCACAGCCTCAAATACATGTGGTATGAACTTTTGACTGAAGACAAATAATTTACATATTATTTTTATGTATGTACATTATTATTAACTTATTATCTAAACAATTTTGACTCACATGTATATATATTTTATGTGTTTTGATTTTACAAATAGGAGCCATATCATACTCATCCATACAGGCCTTGGTATAGTCTATTTTCGACTCCATCTTATGATTATCATGCTAGCATACCTATAGAAACATCTATGAAATTGGCTACCACTTAGGTATGATATATATATATATATATATATATATATATATATATATATATATATATATATATATATATATATATATATATATATATATATATATATATATATATATATATATATATATATATATATATATATATATATATATTACATACACATGCTAAATTTATAGTGTATAAAAAATGTAGTGTACAAATTATGTACTTTGTAATTATTCATGTATATTTAATTTTGACTAAATGTTTATGTATCCATAATTTTAGGACTATGTCACCACAAGTGTTGCTGAGAGCATAGGACTTAGCCAGATGGAGGTGCGTACATCATCATTTGAGATCAGTATTGTGATTTATGTACATAATGTATAGTTCATTATGCTCTAAAATTAAATTTAAAAAATGGATGTATTGTAAATTACAACACCTCACCATTGCTGCATTTGGTAGTTTTGACAGTGCGCCTCCTCCTGTTACTAAGGGACACCCATCACATGTGGTATAATTTAGTTTATTATGTAGTGAATATTTAATTTATTTGCAAGCTAGATTTTGAGACCCATTTCAATTAAGCATGTACATGATGAGATGTGCCTTATGTTACACAGGGTGATACATCTACCTCACAGGGTGTCCGACATGACGAGATGACTCATATTACACATGATGATCCATGTGAGTCCTCTTCATGTGGAGTAAAGAGGGCATTCAATCAGATAGATTAGGTCTTGTTGGAACCTATAGATTATTTTTTATGGTGTATATTATTTATAATGTATACACTTTGTGTTAGGATAGTTAAAACTATATGTTAGACCATGTATTTTTTCACTTCATAGATCATGTTATGATGTATGTTAGACCATGTACTATTTTTTTATGACTTCTTATCATACTTTTGTATGTAGTATATATTATTATGTTTCACCATGTTTTAAGTATATTCAAACCATTTTCTTTATTCTAACATATTTTATTCATGAACATATGACACATTTTGTAAGTATATATGTAAGATGAACAATAATTTTAACTATCTATAGAGCATTATTGGATAAATATCACATCAAATTTATGCATTGAGATTCATACAAATAAAATTGACCTACTAGATTAAAAAATGTATTGATAACGTACCTAACAATGTATCATAAGTGATCTTAATGTGTTGTTTGGTAATGTAAGACTCATTGTCACCTAATAAGACCTATTACGTGGTAGTAAACATATGAATACCTATCATAACCTATAAAAAACATAACGTTACCTATTAGGACTCCTATGTCCCCTTAAGAGACACATGTATGGATAGCATACCTAGCAATGTATCATAAGTGATCTTAATGTGTTGTTTGGTAATGTAAGACTCATTATCACCTAATAAGACCTACTATGTGGTAGTAAACATATGAATACCTGTCATAACCTATAACAGACATAATGACCTATTAGGACTCCCATGTCCCCTTAAGACACACATGTATGGATACCTAACAATGTATCATAAGTGATCTGAATGTGTTGTTTGGTAATGTAAGATATAATCAATACAATGAATACAATGAGTAATGATTTAACATATAATCAATACAATGAGTAATGATCTTTAAATTATCATGTGCAAGTGAGTTGTTTTTAATATCACAATCAATAGTAATTTGAAACTTCAAACAAACATTAATTTAAACATGCTTGTTCATGTAAAAGTAATGGAACAAAATAGGAGGTCATTACTTAAATTGACAATTAATTTATAATTTATCAAGTGCATACCTTTAACTTTCAAATAGAAGTAAACTCTCATTTTTGAATTAGTTTGTATAGTTACATATTTTCACAATATATGTAAGACAATGTCAATGATATATTCATAGTTCAATGAACTCATTTGAAACATAAAATTGGTTCAACACATCTCTTCAAATGAGGTCCTGTAAAATAAAAATGTAAAACAAAAACACACATGTTAATAAACACATAAATTAATATTCAATGTATCTGAACTATGTAAATATATGTGTAATTTGTATGTACTTACTATGTGAAATTGCACAAGATGTTGATGTTCGATCCACTTTAACATTTAAATTTGCATAAATTGTAATTGAGACCTGAATAAGAGGTATATAAGTTCTCTAAATTGGTATTGACAACACAAACATACATGTAATTAAATTATATAAGTACATATATATATATATATATATATATATATATATATATATATATATATATATATATATATATATATATATATATATATATATATATATATATATATATATATATATATATATATATATATATATATATATATATATATATATATATAAAATACAATAATGAAAAAACTTATATGTGTTTGATTTAAATGTAGTCATCCCACTGTACCATCTACATCCTCTCTCTTTTGCAATGCATCTATGATTGTCTCGTGCTCATCCATTGAAATTGTCCATAATACCTTTTTGGCAGGTCTCCCTTTATATCTTTTTAATTTGATATTTGTTGCCGCAACCAAATGAGAATAGTGTAAAATCTTCTTTTCAGTTTGGTAGTCTTCAAATGCTAGTAAACCATTTCTTCTTGTTAGGTATCTACGTAGCTAGGTGCCAGCTACAATGATAGACTTGATTGGATACTCAAAACCATCATTGTCTACTTGATGACATGTCAAATTTTTCTTAGGTTCCACACATCTAGCTAGCCAATACTCAGTCTGTTCATCATTACCACTAGGTGCAATAATAGCATAAACATGTCCTACAAGATAATATAAAGTATAGAAACACTTTAATCACATGAGTGTACATATGCAAATTATATAAATTGAAGCATGAGATCACAAAAAAATCTAATTGAATTGTGCATACCAGGTTCTATGAGGTTTGAAATACGATCATAGTCTTCTAATGCAAAAGTACCATTCTAGCCTTCATTTACTATATCATCTTCAAAATGCATGTTAGTAGGTGCTAATGATCTTTGTTGCCAATCTTCAACCCATTCTGTATTCTCACATTCCCCCAATTCACTTGCAAGACAAAATTGACAAAAACAAGCAAGCTCCCTAGTCCATATAGTCGAAGTGTTAGAATCTGAACTCCTAAATGAATGCCATTTAGCTGACCCACTAATTGTATCACAATCATATCTTGAAGGGATATTATTTTCTTCAACTAGGTAGAAGAAACGTTTGATTGTAGAGTTCTGACTTAATCCCGTGTATAAATATTTGTTACACCATTCGACAATCTCATGTGCATTTTTGAATTTAGCTTTTTCCTCAAATTTTAATTGCTCTCTACTAAGGGCTCTCTTCACGCATGCACTAGCACCATCATGTTCTCCTTTACCATGTCCAGCCTCAAAAAAACTCCACACATGTTGGATGTTAGTTTTCCTATGTGTCCTACTCAACCAATAGAACATTCTAGCATTCTTGAATTGTCCTGTACAATTATATGACCATATCCAATTTTGTGTCATTTGAATTTGTCTCTCTCTTAAATTGTCATAAAAGACCTTGAAACAATATTGGACAAACTCAGATGAATGGAGTTTATTATCACTTAAATAAAAATGGTACTCTTTCAATATTTTTTGATCCTCCTCTGTACTATCAGGTGCATGCCTATAAACTATATGAACATAAATTGTTACTTGCACTGAATTGTAATATTTTGGTTGTACCTCTTCTTGTGGTGCAAGTGTGTAGTTCTCTACAAAGTCAACAACTAAAAGTATAGTACTAATTGGAAATGTATTCTTACATATGTGAAATTGTCCATCAAGCCATCTAGAATATTGAGTGTTTAACATATTTTTGTATGATCACACTCTTAAACTCATCCATAAATGCGTGACAACTAACTTTAACTGTAACTAGATCACACCTTCTTCCAATCTTCCCATCCTTCAATGGATATTCAATAGTTTTGAATCTTTTTACCTCAACTAATTGTTGTCCAAAAGTAGTCAAAGCATTTTCATGTAAACATTCATCTAACAAAGAAAGATTGGTGCACATATCACATGTACTAGAGAGACATGCATTGAAAAGAAAGTATTGATCATTAGGCGGCTTACAAAAAAAACTTGATATGAAATCTTTTATAGTTTGAGGTGGTATTTTTATACCACATTCTTGCAACATTTATTTACTATGTATGGTACCATGTATAGATCGAAATACATCATAATGGTAATGAAATTGAATATGAGTTTTACAAAAACATGTGATTCTTTCCTTGTTAATCCTTACATACCATGGTTTACACTTTTCAAAAGATCTTTGACTAATGGTAATATTTAATACCTTACCATCTAAATTTTTTTAAAACAATTCAGTTTGAGTCATGTCCAAAAGTTGTTTAGGATGTGGATCACATATTTTTGACCCAATTCTCAATTTAAGAACATCTCTTGAATTAGGTGATACTCTAGTATTATCATGCCAAAAAATTTCAATCAAACTTTTGACTTCACTAGTAAGTTTCATATCACATCTCAGGAGTCTACCACTAGAAGTCCATAAAATATTTGCTAGATCACATTCAAAGTTAACCCTTCTCTTTATAGCCCTTTCTAAAGTCTTACGATTCACATTAAGATATCCACTTATGTTGCTAATCAATTTTTTTTAGATGTTGATTTGTTAACTAAAGTTGTTGTTATTGCTCGTCATGCTTCATTCTTATCTTTAGACTAATTGTTATTGCTCATCATGCTTCATTCTTATCTTTAGACTAACTTCTCTTTTGGATAACATGAAAGGCACTAGCAACAGTGGATACAACTTGTTTTAAAGACTCTTTTTTATTCTTGGGTTTTGCATACATTCCCAACCTTCTCATTACTTTTCACGTTTTAGACATTTTAATTAGTTGCAACATTAGCTGACATTGAAACCCAAATTTCTTATTATAAAAAAAATGCCTATACAATCTATTAGCATGTGTCCTAATTTGTCTCCATGAAACCAATCCCTCAAGATTATCTAACACATCATTATGAATATGAAAATTATGTTCAAACACTTTGCTATCATCCTGACATGTTTGTTCAGTAGTTGGTGTTTCTATGTCTACATTCATGCAATTTTTATTTTCAAACACTTTACTATTTTCACTGTTATTTGGGATTTGAATATCATTTTCAAATTTTTTTGGTTTTTCTTTCGGGGCAGGCATTTCAATTGGAGTGTTTTGTGCATGATCATTTGACAATTGCTTCTCATGAAGAAAATCTAAATCATTTAAATCGTAACCTGCTTCTAAAAAATCACCAATTTCATCAGGAGAGAAAATTTGAGGGTTTGGAGACACACCTGTATTGAATGCATGATTAGAATGTGCACCTGAATTTTCTTGTATTGGGTTCTCTTCTTTGACCTCTTCATCCATCATGGTATCCTCAATGTCTTTCTCTTTTGAAACATTGTTCAAGTCTCTAATTCTCTGTCTTCTCTCTTGTTGACGTTGTGCTTCATTCTCTTTATTTGCTGCAATCTCTTCATTTGTCAGAACTTTTGCTTTCTTCTTTCTTCATTTTTTTGATCCCATGTTCTCACCAATTTTAAATTTGAATTAGTATCTTGCAAATTGTATAAGAGGACAAAAAAATAGAATAAGCATGACAGAATTCGCTAGTGCAGATCAAAACTATTATTCAATCATTTCAATCATTAAAATTCAGTCAGTGGGATAACTTTTGGGGCCCAATGGGTACAATAGAAATGGGTACCTGATTGCTTAAAAATCGGGCACCTGATTCTTTAAAAATCGGGTACCCATTTATAAATCAGGTACTCAATTTTTAAACAGTCAGGTACAACGATTCAAAGCAATCAGGCACCTGATTTTTGAATTACAAATTGGGTGCCCGATTCTTGAGACATGAGCAGGAATTTGGTATAGCTCTCGACTTTTGCATGGGGTTTTGCCTTGGGGAAAGGCATGGCATAGCCTTGGTCCCACCAAACCATGCCTTTATGATTCTTTTTTTTCTAGGACATTTAATTGACAATTTTTGGTATTGTCGTAATTTTTTTATAGTCATTCCCATTGAATTTTTTAATGAGACAAAAACCCATTATTGGTCTTACTGTTCTAATTTCAAAAATGTAAATTTTATAGTGTTATTAGTTTATTTTATATTTTTCATTATTTATTAATCAAAACTATCTCCTAAATGTTGAAAAGTGACATTCACTAAAATTTTAATAACTTAAATAACATCTATATTTAACTTTCATCATTAATTTTTTGTGTATTTGTATTGAACTATGTCAGGGAAACAAGCCAATTATCACCCATGTATGCATTTCCGTCACATGAAACCCCCCAACTACTGCTACCTCCCACCGCCCCCCTACCCCATTACGGTTCATAAATATCCAAAAACATTATTGCATATGCACAAATAGTTGATCATTATTTAGTTTTCTTGGTTGCAAATTGGTCAATTTGTGCAAAAAGTATAAATTTTTGGGTGACAACTTTGGGGGTTTTAGTGGTGACTTTTGGGTGACTATTTTATAATGGCACTTTTAGACCACCTCACACTCTACAAGTTCTATAGAGAGCTTTGTAAATGTGGGAAAGCCAAAAGGTTATCTTTAAGCTTTTTATTCACCTATGGAGGTTCACCGAAAAAAGCAACAAATTATGACATACAGATTAGGAATTGTAGGTGCACAAAGTTAGCCTAAGTGGCTACTAGGTTGTTTCCCCTATCTATCTTCAAGCAACAGCTATCCAACCACTAAATTTGTTCTTATTGAATGCCCCATTCCTTCTCTATACATGACATATTTGTATTTGTGACAACAATCATCATTCGTGCATTAAAAGAACTATTTAAGTCTTACACTAGTGATATCAAGTCTTAAATTAATGATAAAAGAATACTTCAAAGAATTTCTTATTTCAATTCTTTTCTTTACACTTAGCCTTTTTTATAGTTACCTTAATCTTAGATTTTTGTTTTCAATTAAGGTTTGGACAATATTTAATTTATGAAATATTTTTAATAATTCATTCTTTTAGGTGAGATTATGTGTTATAAAGTTTTAATAATATCAGATTTTATTTATTTTTTAGAGCACTATAGATCTTAACATATAAAAATAATCAATAGATGAATTGAATTGACAAATTCTTCTTGCCCCTCATTAATATATTATGTATATTTCCTTTCTTAATTCTTCATAATTGAAATAATTAGTTTTTAAATTTCTTAATTTAAAAATAACAAATCTTAATAGAAATTTTAAAAAAATAATTTAGAATTTTTTATGTTTTCTTAAATAATTTAATTATTAAAATTATTTGTAAATCAAGTATTGTCTAAATCAGATCTAGCATAATTAATTCCAAAAATGCTTAAGCATCACACATTAAGACTTAATTTCTATAAGAAAAGTTTTAAATAAAACTTAATTTCTTCCTTCCTATTGAAAAAAGACCATGGAAAAAATTCATAGAGCATCATCCATCAAACATTCTCACATTACGGTTGTCTAAGTGTTCAGTAATTTAAAGCGAATAGAAAAGAAAATGAAAAATAGAGCAGGTTTTCCATAGGCTTGCTGTCTGAGTTTCATCTGGGTAAAAAGCCCAACCCCAACATGGTACAAGATACATCAAGACTGCAAAAGTCATAAATATTCCAAACTAGAAGAGGAAATTAAATCATAGACTAGTCATGGCAGCTTCATTACAACATCAAAACCTTGCAGGATAAAATACCTCAAGGTTATGCAAGATATATTAGGACTGTAAAGGTAATAAATATTTGAAGAATTGGAGAGAAAATTTAGTGATACAAAAATATTAGAACTAAATATTTCAAGAGTTGGGGAGAAAACAAAATCATAGATGAAAAGATGAGATCAGATCATATGGTTGAAACCTTAGGAACGTCAAACAGGGAACTGATGAATAATTTGAGTCCATGGATTCTTCTCTGAAGCAGGATTGACAGCTCTGAGAGCCCGCCAGACAGCACTGTTGCACTTGAATCCAGACCCAAATGCAATTTGCCACGTTCTGTCTCCCTTCCTCATTCTTCCCTTGGCTTCACTGTACGCCAGTTCATACCATAACGAGCTGCTAGACGTATTACCAAATCGGTAAAGGGTCATTCTTGACGGTTCCATATCCCATTCTGAAAGCTGCAAATTCTTCTCAATTTCATCCAAAACCGCCCTTCCTCCGGCATGTATGCAGAAATGCTCAAATGCAAGCTTGAAATCTGGAATGTAGGGCTTTACCTTCATCCTAAAAAATTTCCTGCCCACCAAAGTTGCAAAGAAGAGAATTTGCTCTGACATGGGGAGAACCAGAGGACCCAGAGTGGTTATGTTAGTCTTCAAAGCATCCCCTGCTACTGCCATGAGCTCTTTAGATAATGAAACCCCCACCCTTCCCATATCATCCTCTTCTTGGCAAACGCACTGAAAGCATTTATCATCAGCACCTTTGTTGGTCCTAACGGTATGCACTAGCTCATATTTCGCCCTCCTCTTCTCTGATCTTTTGTTCGACAATAAAATGGCGGCACCCCCCATCCTAAAAATGCAATTAGATACGAGCTTGGATCTGTCGTTCCCAATATACCAGTTCAATGTAATGTTCTCCATGCTAACAACTATTGCATAAGAATTCCTATGAGCTTGAAGCAAGTCCTTCCCCAGATCAATAGATATCAGACCAGCGCTACAACCCATGCCCCCTAGATTGTAACTCAAAATGTTCCTCCTCAACTTGTAGTGGTTTATTACCATTGCAGACAGGGAAGGATTGGGATTGAAAACGCTACAGTTCACAATTAGTATCGCAATGTCCTTGGGCTTCACACCCGTTTTCGCAAAAAGGTCATCAATGGCACCGAACATAACCATCTCCGCTTCTTTCCTAGCCTCTGCCATGCACGGATTTGGGGGCACTCTAAGCACTGCTTCAGGAAAGTAAGTCTCCTCCCCTATACCTGAAAGCTCAAGGATCTTCCTTTGGAATTCTAAGCTCGGCTCGGAAAATGTATCAGTCGATTTAGAGCAATTCATGAACAATTCTCTACTACATTTCCTCTCATCCTCCGGCTCGTAACATGCAAAATCCACAAGGAAAACTGACCTTGGCCTTGTCATAATGTGGAGCGTGGTACAAAAAACCAACAATGTTGAACAGAGGATTGCGATGGCACAAAGCAAAAGATACATTGCGTCTGTTCCACCTCTTTGAAAATCCAGGAAGCTGGTGCTCAAATTGTAGGCGTTTGAATCAATACCAGAATAGGGAATTCCAGTACCCAAATGAAACGGATTGAGTACAGAATCTCTACTAAGGGGAATTACGGATCTGAGTCTGGGCCGAGATGGCGAAAAGGTTTAATACTCAATGCCCAATATGCTTAACACAGAGATAAAACCCTCGTATAACAAACCAGATACCCGAATTGCCCGTCAAATGAGATTGAGCGTCATTCTCAGAATTTCCTTGATTGCTGAATTGAATTGAGAAAGGCCAAAAACTATGAGAAAATATGGGCAACGAATGCAGGATATATAGAAGATATTTTATGTGCAAGAAGGCGCAAGCATGGGGGATTCTATTTAGTGCCCTCATGACACAATAAACAAAACGGCTAACTGCATTGAACGTGGTTGAATTCAACTATGCACACTCTTTTGTTGGTTTTTACCACGTAAGATATTTCAACTCACTTTGCAATCAACGGTTATCATGACCATAGATAACATTTGTTTTCCTGTTTTTTGATTCGTGAACTGCTGCTCACCTCTTTTTTAATTCGTCCAACTGTTACATTTTTAACGATTCAAAATGAAAGCGCAGACTCCAGAATTTAGAATAAGAAAATATTTATAAATTGCTATTAATGAATATGTTATTTTGTAGTTTCATCAAATTAATTTAACTAGCAACTGTATGGTAGTGCAATGATGATGCTAATAGATAGATATATTGTGTGGTATATAATAGTTAGATATATTGTGTGGTATATATTGTTCAAGTTAGATATGTTGTGTGGATCTATTAATCATTAGGATTATAGAAATAGGTTATATATTTTAGTTTTGGTAGTTATTAAATATCAATTGAACCACTATATGACTACTTTATTTATGTAAAGAATCTCATTGATCAAAACATAATAAAGTTTCTATTATTTTCTATTACATTCAAATTTGGGGCATAACAGTATGTATCCTTCAACAATGGACTGAAGTTTACTGTTTTGATGGTGCTTTTGTTTCTCCGGTTTCATCAAATTAATTGTTATACTTGATTGTGTTTGTTTTGATATAATTGAATATAAATAATTTTTAAACTAAATTAAATTCAATTAAATTCTAATATTCTTGTAATAATTAAATAGAAAGTATAATTTGAAAATTATTTTATAAAATACAATATATATAAATAATGCAATTTTGATATATTTTGTAAGAGGATAGTTATTAAGTTGTAATTGGTTAGTAATTATTAATAGATTTATTATTTTAATAAAAGTTTAAATATATTATAGAAATATGAATATAAATTAAATTTTTTATATATCATTTGATTAATATTTTCCCCTTATATTTATCCCCACTTTATTTTATTGGCCAAGTAACATAATTATAATAATTTATATATACTTCTTTATAGTTGAATTTATTCACAAAATATTTCAATAGTCATATAAAATGGAATATGGAGGAACAAAAAGGTTCTTATAGCAAAATTTTCTTTCAACCAATAGGATTTCATAAAAATAGCTTTTTTTATTGTAAATTTTTTGTAATGATAAATATGGACATCTTTCAATAGTCATATAAAATGGAATATGGAGGAACAAAAAGGCTCTTATAACAAAATTTTCTTTCAACCAATAGAATTTCAAACAAATAATTTTTTATTATAAAAATTTTGAAACCATAAATATGAACATCTTTCAATAGTCATGTAAAATGGAATATGGAGGAACAAAAAGGTTCTTATAACAAAATTTTCTTTCAACCAATAAGATTTCAAATCAATAGCTTTTTTATTATAAAAAATTTGAAACCATAAAGATGAACTTTACAAAACTTAAAATATTTTGCAAATAAAATAAATAAAGTGATATAATGAGTGAAAACTAACAATGAATACAATATTATTAGTCTACAACAAATACAATAAAAATAGAATTATCTAGGAGTTTATATAAATAGTGAAAAAAAAGTGCATGTAAATAATTTTGATTATAATGTTGGTTCAATATTATTAGTCTACAACAAATACAATAAAAATAGAATTATCTAGGAGTTTATATAAATAGTGAAAAAAAAGTGCATGTAAATAATTTTGATTATAATATTTAACCAACAAATTAAGGTTAAATATAGATTAAAATAAGATTTACTTTTGATAAATTGAAATTATATATTATTTTCTTTTTACTATCTTTTGATTGTCTAATTATGTAATTTTAGAGTTTTAACATATATAAATATGAATAAATTATGTATTACTATTGATTCACTTTTGGAAATTATGAATTAATATCTACTAATTAGAGATTACTATTTTTTTCTAATAAATTTTTGTTATCTATTTAAAACTTATATATATTTTAAAAATTATTTTCTTGAAATTTGATTGCGTTGCTTTATTTTGATGTTGTAGGACCACCTTAGTGAGGGGCTTACTCCATCTTCCTTTTCCTTTTGGACATTAGTTTAAAATTTATTTTTACTAACAATTATTTAAAATATTTTATATAGTTGATGAATACATAAGTATATTATAACAGATTATTTGAAGAGGAAGATGAGCCAATAATATATTATTATACTTGCTAGTAGGTTGAGTACTATTGCAATTTTTTTGAATTTTATGGTTTAAATGGTGATTAATTTTTATTTTTCATTTTCTACCTAATTAAATTACTCACTAATTCAATTTCCTTATCAAACTATTACTAGATGTGTTGCCCTGGTATTTATCATACCCAAATTTCAAAAGTTTCAATCAAAATGTGCAAGAGGACATAAAAATTCAATCTTTTAAGTGTTCGAAGACTTATCCAATTGTTGATAGTCTCATGATTTCTAATCCTCCTACTAATGACCAACTTTGCCCTGACTTGAAATTATTGAATTTTGTTTCCTAAGTCTCAAATTATCAATGGTTAATGAAAGACACCAGAATACATGTTTAACCAAACAATTAACCGTTAACCTTCTAAAAGGTTAAGGTTTGGGGGTCAAAACACATATTCTAAACCATTAACCTTTAAAAAGGTTTAGGTTTGGGGTCCAAAACATGCATTTCACTTTGAAATATTAACCTCTCCATCAAAAAGAGGTTAAGATAAATTTCCAAAACATGTATGTTGAACCATTAACCTTAACCTCTCATCCAAAAAGGTTAAAGGTAGAGGTTCAAAACATGCATTTTTGAAAAGCATTTGAATATAGAAGTAACAGTCGGCAACTTAAGCATGTGACTTGCTTGACAAATAAATTTCTATCATTTCTAGAGTTCAGCCTGTGATACATTGGATGGTGTTATTAAATCACTTTCAAATGAATTGAATTCACTATGTGAAGAGAGTTTGGAGTTTGTGGCACCTTGATCAGATATGTAGAAGAAGATGCGATAACTACTTGACATAATATTTGGTCCACTTTAGACATCGTTTGGATCACGAGATGGTTCAAACACCATGGAGATCATGCAAACACACATAGAAGTTGAGTCATGCCATTCATCTAGTGTAGAAGACAAGAATCACTACTAAAGTTTGTGTTGACAAACTTTAGTCAATGTGCGCCTTTATCCTTGTTTCACATACTAGATTTATATTGTAATATATCATGTAATGCCCCACTCAGAGATCCTTGGAAATAAGGATGAAATACAAGCCAAGTTTTTTTTTTTTTTACAAGTATGAATGCACATGACAACATCATACAAGGATCACAACGATTGCTACGGAAGACTTCACCACCATCCCGACAACCAACGAATCTCCAAACGCCACTACCAAACTGACACACACAAACAAAGCCAACAAAGACAACACACATGATGAGGGCGCAAGAAACAACCACTCATCAACAAAACACCAAGCTGGGGTAAAATGTAGAAACCTAAAATTTGGCTAAGCCTGAAATCTTGAAGCCTTGAAAATTGGCTAAGTCTGAATTTCTGAAGCCGTAAAATTTCTTAGAATCCATAACTTATCTCTGAGAGGTCCGAAACCTATCTCAAACAATTTTTCACATATATTAAAATATATCTTAAGTATAAGGAACTTATACTTAAACGATATATTTTAAACCCCGAAGGACTACAACAGAAACCCAAAAATTGATTTCCAAAAAAAACCTCCACAATACAAAATGCAACAACATAGGCTTCAAGAACGCCCAAAAGGGTATCCATATCAACTATCAAAATGATACAAAAAGTGCCCGCTATTGGCACATGCAAGTTTTAACCAAAAGGCGTGCGACACTTTTTACTAAGGGAGGGCGACACATCTCCCATAGTGCGTGCGACACTTCTCAAGAAGCCGTGCGATACTAGAAAAGTATCGCGCGACATTTCTCATGAAGTCGTGCGACACTGTTCCAATATCATACAATACTTCTCTAGTAATGCATGCAATACTTTATAGTATCGTATGACATTCTTTCTATGGGCGTGTGATACTTTAACAGTGTCGCACAATGCTGAACAAATGTCGCCCATAGAAAATAAAAATACTTCAAGAAACTCGAAAAAAGGCCAAACACATAGAAAAAGCTCCACATCAGGGAGTATCGAATCCACATTCTGAGGCGAGAGCACTCGAACAAAAATAGAGTAACAGAAAGATAGAACACTAGAATCTAACCATCTACCAAACAAAGAAGGAAAAAAGTACAGAAAGGAAACATCACATTCAACTGAAAGAAACATTGCAATAACATAGTTAACATTGCAATGAGAAAAATAACCAAGTACGTGGTTCCTCCCAACCGTCAATAGCATCATAAGACCATCGTGGGTCCTACCCATCCCCTGCGCGTAACATCCCAAGCCACCGACCAGATCGTCGATACTGTCATAATCAGGACATCACTACTAAAAACATGCAACAAAATAAGCGTAAGGAAATCTAACATGCTAGTAGAAAAGCATAAGATAATCCTACAATAGATAACATCACCTATCACATGCTAAACAACAATAAGCAACAGATATGCTAATACAACAATTCACAACATCTAATCATATGCTAACCATCATGATAAGGGAATGCGCCAAGTAAACTAACATCATCTAAAAATGATATACAAGCATCCCAATGAAAGCATAAATCACAATAAATTATACTCTGAAACCCGAAGTACCAAGTGAAGACATCTAGTAATGGTCACACTAGGACAAAAAATCATCTTTGTACACCGATCCCTAGCAGTGGTGAAGGTAGCTACGCTTCCCAACCACGTGGCACCCATAGGTCCACACCCACCATGCTGATAGAGATAATGATCCAACCACAAACACACATAAAACACAACATCCATGGCTAATACTCACGCCAGACAGTATGATGGCTACAACCAAGAACCTAAGACAATGCAAGGAGTACAGGTCCTGGTTAGACACTCAAAAGGCTGCTAAGTAGGGGCTGACATCCTCGAGAGTCGCTTGGCATCAAAAAGCCCAAGCTTGGATCATGTGTCCTCAAACTTAAATGGGTGCTCACAAATTGTGTCCTCGAACTTAATCATGTGCTCACACAATTTACTTATCTTAATTTTTATTAACAATCACACATTTTATTTAGTTATCACTTACTTAAAACTTTTTATCCTCTGTCAACCTCCGGCACCATGAACGCCGAGTTGCGAGATAGAAGCCCCATCCAGATGCTACCCTACCCTACCCATGCTCATCTTACAACAAGTTCCCGTGGGCATGCATACTCCCATCCTAACCCAATGATCATAGCTTCCAACAATACTATGGAAGATCGGGCCTCGCAAGTCACCTGACAAATGTACACACACGTACTCGTGTGTGGCGCACCACCATCACAAAGATCACAACACAAGGATAGGAATGAGAACACAATGCAAAGAAAATACCCAACTGAAAGCAACATGGGAAGGATGGATTCTACACAAATCCCAAAGCCAATAAAACCATACATCATAAAATCACTCAATCGGCCTCAATCCGAGAGTATGGATTCTACACGAATCCCAATGATGTAACAAGACCAAAAGTCATGAACTTACTCAATCAGCCTCAATTCGAGAGTATGGATTCTACACGAATCCTAGCATTCATGAAACAAAAGCAAAGGTTCAATAGAAACCATAAAAACAGGTAACAAGTCACTCAACCGAACACAAAGTCAGGAGTATGGGTGCGACATGCATCCCAATGCAACAAAAAGTGAAAAAGTGGTCTAACTGATATCCAAACAGATCATCCAAGTCCACAACCCACATTGTGCCAAGAAAACTTGAGAAAACAGGGTAGCATGCAAAACGAGGTAAAAACTCCAAAAATTTGGAAAATTTCAAAATTAAAACCCATTTGGCCTTTGGGTTCAGAAACCCCAAAAATCCAAAAATAAATGGAATTGGACACCGTATGCAAAAATAGCCAGCATAACGGCGTAAAAACCCAAACCCCCATTTCAAAAACAGGAAAAATGTTCATACCCGACCAACTAGGCAGAACCAACAAACAAAAACGGAGGGGAACACTATTTCTCATCCTCCTAACATACAGCTACAAGAAACAGAAGAAAAAATAGAGTAAAACCAATAAAACGGGAAGGCCCTACCTGATGGAAAAAGGGGCATAAACTAAAACCCGCATGATAAAATAATCGATCCGCCAAAACTGCTGAAACTGATGGCAAAGCAAGAACTCCTCGAGCTGAATCCAACGAGATCAACTTTGCAAAGATCCCATGCTCACAGCTCCCAGAACGAACAAAACAAGAATCCTACAAAAGAGGATTTCCAAATTGCTCTCCCAATTTCAATTTCCAAATTGTGATAAGTGATTTATGAAATCACTTTTCCAATTCTTATTCACTTTTTGGGTGAATAGTCGATTTTGGAAAATAGCTAGTTGGAGTAGTTCAACTCCGAATCGACCCAAACAAAAATAGGTTATTATCTGTAATGGAAATTCACGTAAGGGAAAGCTGCCAGAAATTAAATCTAAAAAGATTAAAATCCAAAAACCCTGAAAACATAGAAAAACACTTAACACTTTCGTGACAAATGCGAACTTCTAAATGCATAGACACACTCACTGGTCTAATCACATAATGCAAATGAGTTCGGATTTACTAATCACTGAAAGGTTTAAATTAAACATTTAATAAAGGATACATTGACCATACAAGGACGTCATTGGTAAAATATGAATGGTTGAATCACTAACTCCATGTACCACTGCC
Organism: Cupressus sempervirens; assembly: GCA_028749045.1. Lineage (NCBI taxonomy): Eukaryota > Viridiplantae > Streptophyta > Pinopsida > Cupressales > Cupressaceae > Cupressus > Cupressus sempervirens. Next base: position 29,004,819 of record CM053789.1, on the reverse strand, counting down.
AAGGATATAAATCCTACACACTAAACAACACGATCAAGTGCAATTGCATATAATAACATAGCCGAAGCAATAATGTGTTAAATCACCTAATTTAACCATTTATTTAATTAGATTAAAATAATCTATTTACATCACTCACATTCGCATAAAGCATAACAACGCAGGAATGAAGTAAATAACCATAGCATTAAATCCATCACATAACATAATCAGAGATATGTCCAAATACCAGATAACCAGATATCATCATGAAACACACTGTCATCTCAAAATGGCATCATCATGCAATATGATTAACTGAACAACATAGTAGTCTAATATCTATGATATTGGAATCAAAGAGTAACATCTAACCCTCGGGTCCTCTCAAATGTAAACATAACATGAGTAACAAATATCTCTCTAATCAGAAATATAACAAGGTAAATGTCCACAGCACATAACCAAATAATCCAACAAGAACAATCCATTCTAATCACTTAAGTATTTAATAATGATTGATTACTCTGCATTAAAAGGGCACTTAAAACACATAAGCAAACACAGTCATAAACATGACTAACCACTGCTATAGGAACCTAGTCCAATGTAGCATGGTAAAAAGTACACAGTGCAATCTCTGCACACATCTCAAGGTAGTCACATAACAACCTCATGATACCACATTGATCCTGGTAACCACTGGCACAAACCTCAGTGAACCAAAAATCACATCATAATCTCATAGATCAGTCAAAAGCATAATCAAAGAAACTGATACAGAAACATAAATTGAAACACCTCGACGGTGTAGACCACTCAGGGTCACAATCATGATCCATCACAATAAAAGATCATCAAGGTTGCATCCATCAGGATGACTTACAAAAGTCAAATGGGAGAGGCACTACATATCAAATTCCATGATGGTTGAATGTGTAAAATCTAACCCTCAGATTATTGCCACTGGTAAGTAAGTCACAAAGAAGATGTGTATGTGAATGGTGGAATTACAACTACAGTCCTAGGTCATTTGATGTAATGCCTCGATAGAGTGGTAGTGAGCTCAAACATAGCATGTAAACTATTTGATAGAATACTTGACAAGCTGTAGGGTTAATAGAATGTAAAGATACACAACCATGGTTCATGTTGAGTTTGATAATGGCAAAGAGAATAGTGGGCATGCACAGTTATAATCTGAGGCTTACAAGACGATTGAGAAAAAAAAATAGAGTTGGTCATCATGAATTTGTAGAATCCCCAAACTTGTCAAATTTTATAGCTTACATTAGATATTTGGTGGGCATGTTGTCTGGTGCCTTAGTTACCAACAATAATAATGTATCAATTGTAAGATTAGGTGACTAACATGTTATTTGCCTAACAAAAATAGTGAAGGAATTAATCCAACTCAACCCTAACACGCTTTAAACCATTGGGGATGAATGCTAGCCAATTTGGACACCCTATAATATTTGAGGATGAACTCATCACGGTGCTTCCAGATCTCATAAACCCCAACTAGAATATTGTTTGCATTCTTGCTAGAACTAATGAAAGAAAGTTAATTGGAAAGGTAAACTGTAGGGAAGGTTATGCTCTAGGATGGGTGCATTCTTTTGTAGTGATAGAGAAGTACATAATTATTCCTCAAATTCCTTTGAGATATTCATTAGATAGTATATTCAAAGGGGTTCATATTTCAAATAGCATTTGGAGTCCAAGGCATTCATGCACATACTCTCTAGAGTCACTCGAGAGATGGTTACCTCTATTGAAGTGCCATTATTTATGGCATTACATATCATCAATGATGCAGAGCCACACCTTGGAAAACTCAGGAGGAATACTCACTCAACTGAGTTGATTCAAGGGGCACGACATCAATTAGCCGGGATCAAACTCAAACCAAACTCAAGATTGGATTAATCAGAATATATAAATCTCCATAGTTTATCTTCACCCGCACACCAAGATCTTTAACCCAGAATGTCCTCAAAGAAAATATATTTGCACTTTTACAAGAGAGACCAAGATCGAATTGCTGCCAAACTCCATAGTTGATTATCTATATCCTTTCTAAGGCAAAAACTGAAACTTTCTCTATTACCCAAATTTGAATGCCTCTCTTACATAGCCAACTGGCTTATTTAAAACTGACTCTCCTTTTCTAATAAAAGGATGAGAATTTTTTTTTCGTCTTCTATCCAAGAAACGGATAAGAATTCGAAAACCGCCTACTACCTATTATTGGAATTTGACAATCATGCAGTAGGCCACATGTTTTTTCTGTCTTCTATCCAAGAAAAGGATAAGAATCCGAAACTGCCTACTACCTATTATTGGAATCTGACAATCATTAAACACTCCACCTACGAACTAAAAAAAACTATTCTAATTTAAGATCCACACACTTGGTCCTAGGTGGCTATATCTGGAGAGCTTATCGAACTGCTACTCTAGGTATGCCACCACATGTAGGACGTTATTACAAACTTCAAAAACTAAAAGCATTTAAAACATAACATTAAATTTCCTATTACATTTTCAACAATGTTGCCTCCTATAGCGTTTCTCTTCTCTGCCACTGCAGCATACTCCCCTGTAGAATGAATCTCAAGTCCTCTTGAGATGATGTGTTGTAGAAATAAATCTCATACTTCTTTCAAACTTTCCAATTTCTTTGAACTAGGATGAGCATATCTATAAGAAAAACAAAAATAATATCCAACTTCTCCACCTTGTAGCTTTGATTCTTTAAGGCTATAAATGTCACATAAAATTCTCCAGCATGATTCACTATACATGAAATCTGCATCCCTGCATAAACATTATTAGAAGAAAACATATCATCAACATTAAGATTATTTGAGTTCTCTTTTTTAATATGAGCTTCCTTATACACCATGTAATGTGCATCATATCTATCTTCATCAATAGTACCCATAAACTTATCTGCTTCTTGACTATCAACCAGTTTCATATCTTGAATCTTAAGAATCGTATTTATCTCTTCTTCCTTTATTAAACATTTATCATCATCTTGATCTTCTATAGTAATCTCACTTTCAAATATCTCTTTCTTATTACAACTTTGCTCAAGAAAAATAATAGTATTGCACTCTTTCCTTTCTTCTTCAAGCTGAGTTTTCGTACTACCGCCATGCCTTTTCCATTCTCCCATAATGGCTGCAATTTTTCCCCATAAATCAGATTCTTCTTTAGAACTTGCTGTTACACATTCCTTAGCTTCATCTTCATGCCATTCCTCTTGACATTTTTCTTCGTTATGCATATTTAAGGCTTCATTAGTTGCCTCCAAAATCTTTTCCATAGGAGTACCTTCCAACATTGTACTCTTCTCTATTTTCAAAGGACGTGTTACTGTTGCAACCATAGATTGTTTGCATTCAAATCCAATAGGGCTTGTCTTGTTACTGCTCTCGTCAAGAGATACTTGCTGCACTTCTTGTTGCTGCACTTCTTTCAACTTAGCGTCATTCTCCTCAAGTCTCCTTCTCAAATTGTTTATCTCCTCTTCTATCTTGCTTAGCTCTTCTCTTTGTTTTCTCCTTTCTTCTTTCTCTCTTTTCTTCTTTTCCTGTATCTCCTTCTGTTTAAAATCCTTTCTCTACCGATACCTTCTAAAAAGATACAATAAAGCTGCTTCTTCTTGTCCCATCATTCCTTAGCTAGGTTATTTTCTTCTTATCTAGTCTCCTGGACTTCTTCTTAGGCTCTTCTCTCAATCTTTCACAATCACACAAACATATACACAACTACTTTTTCCCAAACCTTTTGCTGAGCTCTGATACCAAAAATGATGCAGAGCCACACCTTGGAAAACTCAGGAGGAATACTCACTCAACTGAGTTGCTTCAAGGGGCACGACATCAATCAGCCGGGATCGAACTTGAACCAAACTCAAGATTGGATTAATCAGAATATATAAATCTCCATAGTTTATCTTCACCCGCACACCAAGATCTTTAACCCAGAATGTCCTCAAAGAAAATATATTTGCACTTTTACAAGAGAGACCAAGATCGAATTGCTGCCAAACTCCATAGTTGATTATCTATATCCTTTCTAAGGCAAAAACTGAAACTTTCTCTATTACCCAAATTCGAATGCCTCTCTTACATAGCCAACCGGCTTATTTAAAACTGACTCTCATTTTCTAATAAAAGGATGAGAATTTTTTTTCGTCTTCTATCCAAGAAAAGGATAAGAATTCAAAAACCGCCTACTACCTATTATTGGAATTTGATAATCATGCAGTAGGCCACATGTTTTTTTCGTCTTCTATCCAAGAAAAGGATAAGAATCCAAAACTGCCTACTACCTATTATTGGAATCTGACAATCATTAAACACTCCACCTACGAACTAAAAAAAACTATTCTAATTTAAGATCCACACACTTGGTCCTAGGTGGCTATATCTGGAGAGCTTATCAAACTGCTACTCTAGGTATGCCACCACATGTAGGACGTTATTACAAACTTCAAAAACTAAAAGCATTTAAAACATAACATTAAATTTCCTATTACATTTTCAACAATGTTGCCTCCTATAGTGTTTCTCTTCTCTGCCACTGTAGCATACTCCCCTGTAGAATGAATTTCAAGTCCTCTTGAGATGATGTGTTGTAGAAATGAATCTCATTCTTCTTTCGAACTTTCAAATTTCTTTGAACTAGGATGAGCATATCTATAAGAAAATCAAAAATAATATCCAACTTCTCCACCTTGTAGATTTGATTCTTTAAGGTTGTAAATGTCACATAAAATTCTCCAGCATGATTCACTATACATGAAATCTACATCCCTGCATAAACATTATTAGAAGAAAACATATCATCAACATTAAGGTTATTTGAGTTCTCTTTTTCAATATGAGCTTCCTTATACACCATGTAATGTGCATCATATCTATCTTCATCAATAGTACCCATAAACTTATCTGCTTCTTGACTATCAACCAGTTTCATATCTTGAATCTTAAGAATCGTATTTATCTCTTCTTCCTTTATTAAACATTTATCATCATCTTGATCTTCTATAGTAATCTCACTTTCAAATATCTCTTTCTTATTAAAAATTTTCTGAAGAACAATAATAGTATTGCACTCTTTCCTTTCTTCTTCAAGCTAGTTTTCGTACTACTGCCATGCCTTTTCCATTCTCCCACAATGGCTGCAATTTTTTCCCATAAATCAGATTCTTCTTTAGAACTTTCTGTTACACATTCCTTAGCTTCATCTTCATGCCATTCCTCTTGACATTTTTTTTCGTTATGCATATTTAAGGCTTCATTAGTTGCCTCCAAAATCTTTTCCATAGGAGTACCTTCCAACATTGTACTCTTCTCTATTTTCAAAGGACGTGTTACTGTTCCAACCACAGATTGTTTGCATTCAAATCCAATAAGGCTTTTCTTGTTACTGCTCTCGTCAAGAGATACTTGCTGCACTTCTTGTTGCTGCACTTTGTGTTCTTGCTGCACTTCTTTCAACTTAGCGTCATTCTCCTCAAGTCTCCTTCTCAAATTGTTTATCTCCTCTTCTATCTTGCTTAGCTCTTCTCTTTGTTTTCTCCTTTCTTCTTTCTCTCTTTTCTTCTTTTCCTCTATCTCCTTCTCTTTAAAATCCTTTCTCTGCCGATACCTTCTAAAAAGATACAATAAAGCTGCTTCTTCTTGTCCCATCATTCCTTAGCTAGGTTATTTTCTTCTTATCTAGTCTCCTAGACTTCTTCTTAGGCTCTTCTCTCAATCTTTCACAATCACACAAACATATACACAACTACTTTTTCCCAAACCTTTTGCTGAGCTCTGATACCAAAAATGATGCAGAGCCACACCTTGGAAAACTCAGGAGGAATACTCACTCAACTGAGTTGCTTCAAGGGGCACGACATCAATCAACCGGGATCGAACTCGAACCAAACTCAAGATTGGATTAATCAAAATATATAAATCTCCATAGTTTATCTTCACCCGCACACCAAGATCTTTAACCTGGAATGTCCTCAAAGAAAATATATTTGCACTTTTACAAGAGAGACCAAGATCGAATTGCTGCCAAACTCCATAGTTGATTATCTATATCCTTTCTAAGGCAAAAATTGAAACTTTCTCTATTACCCAAATTTGAATGCCTCTCTTACATAGCCAACCGGCTTATTTAAAACTGACTCTCCTTTTCTAATAAAAGGATGAGAAACATTTTTCGTCTTCTATCCAAGAAAAGGATAAGAATCGGAAAACCGCCTACTACCTATTATTGGAATTTGACAATCATGCAGTAGGCCACATGTTTTTTCCATCTTCTATCCAAGAAAAGGATAAGAATCCAAAACTTCCTACTACCTATTATTGGAATCTGACAATCATTAAACACTCCACCTACGAACTAAAAAAAACTATTCTAATTTAAGATCCACACACTTGGTCCTAGGTGGCTATATCTGGAGAGCTTATCGAACTGCTACTCTATGTATGCCACCACATGTAGGACGTTATTACAAACTTCAAAAACTAAAAGCATTTAAAACATAACATTAAATTTCCTATTACATTTTCAACAATGTTGCCTCCTATAGCGTTTCTCTTCTCTGCCACTGCAGCATACTCCCCTGTAGAATGAATCTCATGTCCTCTTGAGATGATGTGTTGTAGAAATGAATCTCATTCTTCTTTCGAACTTTTCAATTTCTTTGAACTAGGATGAGCATATCTATAAGAAAAACAAAAATAATATCCAACTTCTCCACCTTGTAGCTTTGATTCTTTAAGGCTGTAAATGTCACATAAAATTCTCCAGCATGATTCACTATACATGAAATCTGCATCCCTGCATAAACATTATTAGAAGAAAACATATCATCAGCATTAAGATTATTTGAGTTCTCTTTTTGAATATGAGCTTCCTTATACACCATGTAATGTCCATCATATCTATCTTCATCAATAGTACCCATAAACTTATTTGCTTCTTGACTATCAACATGTTTCATATCTTGAATCTTAAGAATCGTATTTATCTCTTCTTCCTTTATTAAACATTTATCATCATCTTGATCTTCTGTAGTAATCTCACTTTCAAATATCTCTTTCTTATTACAACTTTGTTCAAGAACAATAATAGTATTGCACTCTTTCCTTTCTTCTTCAAGCTGAGTTTCCGTACTACCGCCATGCCTTTTCCATTCTCCCACAATGGCTGTAATTTTTTCCCATAAATCAGATTCTTCTTTAGAACTTTCTGTTACACATTCCCTAGCTTCATCTTCGTGCCATTCCTCTTGACATTTTTCTTCGTTATGCATATTTAAGGCTTCATTAGTTGCCTCCAAAATCTTTTCCATAGGAGTACCTTCCAACATTGTACTCTTCTCTATTTTCAAAGGACATGTTACTATTCCAACCACAGATTGTTTGCATTCAAATCCAATAGGGCTTGTCTTGTTACTGCTCTCGTCAAGAGATACTTGTTGCACTTCTTGTTGCTGCACTTTGTGTTCTTGCTGCACTTCTTTCAACTTAGCGTCATTCTCCTCAAGTCTCCTTCTCAAATTGTGTATCTCCTCTTCTATCTTGCTTAGCTCTTCTCTTTTTTTTCTCCTTTCTTCTTTCTCTCTTTTCTTCTTTTCCTCTATCTCCTTCTATTTAAAATCCTTTCTCTACCGATAGCTTCTGAAAAGATACAATAAAGCTGCTTCTTCTTGTCCCATCTTTCCTTAGCTAGGTTATTTTCTTCTTATCTAGTCTCCTAGACTTCTTCTTAGGCTCTTCTCTCAATCTTTCACAATCACACAAACATATACATAACTACTTTTTCCCAAAACTTTTGCTGAGCTCTGATACCTAAAATGATGCAGAGCCACACCTTGGAAAACTCAGGAGGAATACTCACTCAACTGAGTTGCTTCAAGGGGCATGACATCAATCAGTCGGGATCGAACTCGAGCCAAACTGAAGATTGGATTAATCAGAATATATAAATCTCCATAGTTTATCTTCACTCGCACACCAAGATCTTTAACCCAGAATGTCCTCAAAGAAAATATATTTGCACTTTTACAAGAGAGACCAAGATTGAATTGCTGCCAAACTCCATAGTTGATTATCTATATCCTTTCTAAGGCAAAAACTAAAACTTTCTCTATTACCCAAATTCGAATGCCTCTCTTACATAGCCGACTGGCTTATTTAAAACTGACTCTCCTTTTCTAATAAAAGGATGAGAAACATTTTTTGTCTTCTATCCAAGAAAAGGATAAGAATCCGAAAACCGCCTACTACCTATTATTGGAATTTGACAATCATGCAGTAGGCCACATGTTTTTTCCGTCTTCTATCCAAGAAAAGGATAAGAATCCAAAACTGCCTACTACCTATTATTGGAATCTGACAATCATTAAACACTCCACCTATGAACTAAAAAAAACTATTCTAATTTAAGATCCACACACTTGGTCCTAGGTGGCTATATCTGGAGAGCTTATCGAACTGCTACTCTAGGTATGCCACCACATGTAGGACATTATTACAAACTTCAAAAACTGAAAGCATTTAAAACATAACATTAAATTTCCTATTACATTTTCAACAATGTTGCCTCCTATAGCATTTCTCTTCTCTGCCACTACAGCAATCAATGCTTATGAGGAAAGCGCATTTGGTAGATATAGACACAAATTGGAGACATGATAAACATATAGTCACTATTCGATGGATATGTGTAAGGTCTAAGTTTTAGCTCATACTGAGTTAATTTTGTAGAGGTTAATTAACCTCACCCAAATCATGTATTTGGGAAGTAGTTATTAATCACAGAAGGGTAGTTCTTAATGTCCATCTCTATATAAGGAATCATCTTATCTTTGTTTAGGGACATCTTGGAGTTTAGAAGAAGGGAACAATATGGAAAAATTTTGATCAGAAGATAATATTTGTAAAGTGTGTTCAAATTTTGTCTTTGTAATAAAAAATTCCTTTTAGGTTCTTGGTGCAAGAAAATAAAGGAATGCACAATTTGAGTTCTCTTCTTTTAAATCTAAATTGTTAGAAATATTGATTCTCTTTACAGTGAGCATTCTTATGGTATTGTGCAGATCTTTATGAATCTTTGGATCAACATTGTACTAGAAATAGTTCTCAAGCATAGTTCTTGATTGTTATTATTAGTGATTTTAAGTTATCCTAGGAAAGCTTTGGAGTTGTCTAGTGTATTCATCATCAATGGATTTCTATTGATCTTTAAAAGTTTGATTTAATTTTTTTAGTTTGTAAAACTTAAAAATTATATCATACGAGGGAGCTACCCTTCTAAACATAGAGGAAGGTTGCATATCAAGGGCCTATCCAACTGTTGTGAATGGTTTGCCACATGCACTCTATTGGGCCATTTTTATAGTGACAAATCTATTTACCAACAAATTTTGGGTGACTCTTATAGGGACTAAAACAAGAAAGATTAATCAGTTGCCTATGATGAAAGAACATAGTATTGTTATACGAGAATGCGCTTCTAGTTCTCCAACCAAATCTTGGTTTCCAAGACACACAAAAAGATATTATTTAAGATTTGAAGACTCTATCCTAGAGTTGTAGATGAATTAAATATCAATATCATCAAGTAAATCATGTTCTAGAAGAAGAAGAAGAATTTGGGGAATTATTGCGAAGATCTCCTATTGGTCAAAATGTTGTACTCATTGAAAGAATAGTTTATATTCCAAAATGGAATAGGAAAAATCTTGGTCACATCCAAGGTCAAGTCAATAATAATCAATAAGTTTGCTAATGAATGTATCTTCCCTTGAATGAAGGTTGGTGATTCTATCTAGAAGATTGAATATTGGTGACTCTATGTGAGGTTCGAATTCAAAACATGGTTTGGTACAAAGGGAAAGTGGAAAGTGATAGTGATAGTGACAGTGATGAGGAATACTTTTGATACTCAAAGAAATAGATTCCTAATGACCATCTATAGGTAGATTTCTTGAAGAATTTCTATGGCGGTAGGAGGCTAGATCCTAGAATGGTTCATCCTTATTTGCTACAAATTTTCCGAAATATGAAAGGAAATGATGGAAAAGATTATGAGTTTCTTTCTCATGATCATGATTCTTTATTTGAAAAAGGTTCAACATATAAAGATAAAGAAGGCCTTGTTGAAAAATATGTTTCATCTGAATCAACAGTAAAGAATAATGTAAATGTTTCTCATGCACCTGAAATACAATCAGATTTCCATTGATCCTAAGAAAGGTAGCTTCTTGAAGAGTTTCTTTAGTGGATAGAAACCGGATTGATCCTAAGCAAGGTAGCTTCTTGAAGAGTTTCTATGGTGGATAGAAACTGGATCTAGAAAAGATCCATCTGCTCCCAACCTTGCAAAAGATAGATGAAGAAGATGGTAAAGATAATTAGTTTTTCTCTCACAAGCCAAAAATCATTGTCAGAAAGAAGTTCCACATGCGAGCATAAGGAAGAACTTGATCAGAAAAATGATTCATCTGAATTGAAGATGGATAATGGTGGTAAAAAAGGTGCCCCAATTCCTACACCTATTGTTCATCAAAATCATGCTTCGATTAACCCTAATTAGGTTGAATTTTTAAAAAGATTCTATGGAAATGCATGCCTAGATCCTAACAAAATACATCCTTCTTTACTTCAAACACTGCAAGAACTTGAGAAAGAAGACCCATGCAAGAACTATTTTCTTGGGAGCAAAACATATCTTGATCCAAATGTTAAAAAGGAGTCATCTAGATCTGTATGCATGAAAGAAGATAAGGATTTTATTTGTATCAAGAAGATGGTTAGGAAATGAAGTTTATAAAAGAAGAAGGATTTGCTAATGTATCAATACATCACTGTGAAGATTTCAATACCCAATAGAATGTATTCAATTATCTCAATCCTAACGAGAAAGAAAAGGAAATATCAAATATTTCTCAAGAAACTACACAACATATGATTGAAGATGAGGTTATTTTGGAACAAGGTGAATTTCATACTACTTTTATTCCTACTTGGTGCCTTAATACTTTAGCGATGACTTCCTCTATGGAGAAGACCTTCGTATTCACTCACCTCTAATCATTAATGATGAGAACTCTATTGCTGAAGTTGATTCTTTAGAATATATTTCACAATCTTCTATTATTGCCACTGATGAAGAAATGACCTCAAGTCATATCTTTCTAACATCTCCCTTAACTCTAGAGATTGAAATCTTTACTTCTAGGGATGTTGAGGAGTTATCTTTTTGAAACCTCCCTTAACTCCAAAGATTGAAGTCTTTACTTATGAGGATGTTCATGAGTTTTCAGAAAGTGATTTGATCATCACAAGAGTAGAAGAGGAATTTCAAGAGAAAGATAATGAGTTCTCAAAAAATCATTTTCAAGGTTACATGCAAATTTGGAATATGAAACTTTCCAATTTTGTGAAGATGGTCATCAATAAGAATCAATGAACCAAATTTGTGAAAACATTGATGAAAAATTAATAATAGGTATGATGGAAATGGGAATTAAAGATAGGCTTCAAGTAAGATAGGATGACACATCAAGTTCTCACTCTTCCTCATGCATGAAACTAAATTTGGAGCATTCAAGTTCACAATTGGAGACTATAATGAAGAAAACTTTGTGACAATATCTTTAATTAGAGAAGTACTTGGCCTTGAAGAAATGTGTTGTGATCTAATGATTGAAAAATGTGAAGATGAAGGCCCACATATGATGATGCTCTTTTAAAAGAATTTCCCTTACATCAATATCAACTGATGATCAATTCTCCTAATTAGATAGACCCATTAAAGGATGCGCATTCATATTGGGATAATTTCATAGAGAATACAAACACAATTATTTGTGTGGAAAAGAATGTGTGTCTAGTGTCAGAAATAAGTTCAGGAATTCATGATGACCAATCACTAGAATTTCAAGTAGAAGGCTTGTTAAGAAGACAAAAGTATCATAAATGCATTCAAAAATTTGAGATCCTTATCCTTCAACTCTTTCAAAATGAAGTCATCAATGACATACAACATTCAAAATAGAGTTGATTCTGAAGTCAGATATTTTTTATGAGACATGATCATATGGATACATTCCTTTATCAAGTGATGTGAAGCATGTTAGGAATCTTAGAATTGGAATTCATAGAGAGGACTTATAATTGAGTCCATAGGAACCTAAAATTTTCCACATGTTCGAGCACTATGGTATTTATTTTCCCTAGCCAGTGAATGGATTTGCATGATTATACGTTGATTAACTAGAGGTAGGGAAACTTGCCTTGTATATAGTCTAGTTAGGAGTTTTTATTGTGTTGTTTTTTTGTGCCTAGCCTTCCTTTTAGTTGTTCCATTTTTGGTGTTCGTTCCCTCTTTTGCAAAGTGGTTCCTCATGTGACTCTATAGCCCAATAATTAAGGCTTTGTTCTAGTTATTTTGGGTTTGAGGTTCATCCTTGTTAGTCCTTGTCCCCAATTAGAGCTAGTCATTTCCCTAGTATTTATCATACCCAAATTTCAAAATTTTCAATCAAAATGTGCAAGAAGACATAAAAATTCAACCTTTAAAGGGTTTAAAGACTTATTGAATTCTTGAGAATCTCACGATTTTAAATCCTCCAACTAATCACTAGCTCTGCCCTACACTTCAAATTTTTGACTTTTGTTTCCTGAGTCTCAAATTATCAATGGTTAATGAAAGACACTTGAATACATGTTTTCAACCAAATCATTGACCATTAACCTTTTAAAAGGTTAAGGTTTGAGGGTCAAAACATGTATTATAAACCATTAACCTTTAAAAAGGTTAAGTTTTAGGGTCCAAAACACGTGTTTCACTTTGAAATCTTAACCTCTCCATCAAAACAAGATTAAGATAAATTTCCAAAACACATATTCCAAATCATTAATGTTAACCTTTCATCCAAAATGGTTAAGGTTAGAGGTTCAAAACAAATAATTTTGAAAGACATTTGAATATAGAAGTAATAGCCGACAACCTAAGCATGTGACTTGCTTGACAAATCAACTTCTATCATTTCCTTAGACCAGCCCATGGAAAATTGGATGGTGTTATTAAATTGCTTTCAAATGAATTGAATTCACTATGCAAAGAGAGTTTGGAGTTTATGGCACCTTGATCAGATATGAAGAAGAAGATGTGATAACTACTTGACAAAATGTTGTTGGAATTTACAAGTGGGAAGATTTACTTCTGAGACGGGGGTGAAGTAGAAGTAACAACATTTAACCTCTAAAACTTTTAGCTAAAATCATTCACATGTATCTAGTTCATCTAATAATCGTGAAAGTAAAGACATGCATGAAAACTGATAACACAAGATTTTGGTAACCTAGAAACCCTCCAAAATGAGAAGGTAAAATTGGGATGCGGATGAAATCCACAAAGTATCACTGTTGCAATATGTAACTATTTAAGGTTACAAAGTTTGACTAATTCCAATGGTCTTCCCTGTGAAAGGCTTGTCATTTTAAAGACTTTACACCCTATTAAAAGTGACCTGGTTAAAGGATTTACAAACACTCACTTGGAATGTTACCCTATTAAAGAATTTAGCACCTTGTTTGAAGGCATAGAACATGCTATTAAATCAACCTATCATCATAGGATTTTCATTCCTAATACAATGGCTAGAAAGTATTAGAAAGTCTTGACCTAACGACTTCCAATCTTCAATTGCTAATTCTAGATCCTTGCTTGATCTGATATGACTCTCCTCAAAATTTTGATAATCTATTCTTGATCAACTAAATTCTATAATGGTGTTCTGCTCTTTCTGAGTCTTTTTACCCCTCTGCACTTTGCTAGCATTCTCCCATAAACTCTTCTCACATGCACATGAATAATTTGGTTTCATCCTCCTTTTAAGGGCTTTGAAGACTTAGGGTTACGTATGAATCTATGATCAATATTCATTCTCTTTTTCTTGCTCAATTCTTTCACTTTTCCTATTGGTTGCATGCTTTCTCCATTTTTCTTATTGGTTTCTTGTTGATTGCATGGGTGATGCAAAAGATTCAATCTTATCTTCAAGATCCTTCAAGATTCATCTTGGTTTGGCTCAAAAATGGTTTACATCTAAGTTTGTGAAGGCTTAAACTCATATGCTGATTTTGTGTTACTTGATACTTACTAATTGCTGATGCTCAACACATATAGGAATTTTGTCTCTCTTGGCTCCTATAGTAATCTATTTCACTTGACATCTGTACTTTTCTTGGCACCTATAGTGACTTAGCATCACTTAACACTCAACACTTGAACTTTTCTCAGCACCAAAACTTCACTTGACACCTATTAAATCTTTCTCTCGGCACACACTGTAGCTCAACATATTTATTATGGCATCAACTTAAGAATTGGTTAAGTGTGTTGACAGTCAATTGTCAAAACCAATCTAAGACCAACAATCTCCCCCTTTGACATGAGTGGCAAAAACACTTAACTAAGCATTATAAATCTGATTTCTATGAGTATACTATGCATTCTATTCGGCATATATACAAAAATTGTTAAAATTTTTGTAGAAGACAATATACCTCAAAAATTGTAACTCCCCCTAAGCCAATGTGCCAATTCTGTTAGTAAAATTCCCTTAAGTTGACTTGTCTCATGCTGGTTCCATTATCTACCTTATCATTCCTTTGCCTCTATTTTTATGTACCCTATTTCTAGTCTATTTTTACTCCACCTTTGTTTTTGCTCCCCTTTTCACAACTTCTTGCAGTTTTTGCATCCTTTTGGCTGTATCTCCTTATTACTTCCTCAAAATTGTGAGATTATCTCTTCGTTACATGAATATGTCCCCCTTTTGGATATTGTTTATTACCTCCATCAAAGAATGTATTATCTCCTCCATTCTTATTATATGTATAATGTTTATATCTCCTTTTTTTTTACACTTATGTCAAAGGGTCCTAAGAATGAATAGAATATTTAGCCAAAAATGGTTTGTTTGCCTCCATTGTCATCTTCAAAGAAGCATCTCAGTTATCTAAGGAAATTTCCAGTGCTTTGTGATGGATGGCTATCTCTATTGCAAGATGTACAAGGCCTTCTAAGGTAGAAGATTGGGGTCTTTCTTTAAAACATTTTCTGCATAGGCCATTTCCTTATGTAATACTTCTAGATGTGAGGTAATGGAAGACTATATTTGTATTTATTTGGCTTTAACATTGGCCTCTTCTACTGTCAATACAACAAACTCCTTCTAAGTGTGAAGTTTTGTTGCAAAATGCTTCTCACTTTGAGCTAGATCTTTAGGTAGCTATGTCCTAGATATCTTAAGATTATGTTCCAAGCTTAGTATTCTTTGGCTAGTTTCTTGTGTAAAAAATATGAGTCACACAATTTGGAGTATAATGAGAATATATTGTCAAGTACTATTTTCACTTTTTCAACCTTTCTAGCCAATTCAACCTATATAGTGCTATCTCACTGGATATCTTCTCATTAACTTTAATTTGAAATTTCTTTTCAAACCACTCTAATAATTTGACATTAGTATCAAGGTCTTTGTTTTGTACCTATTCCACTATGCTAGACAATTGCTCCATGATGGGCTTTGTTTCATCAAGCGTGGGAAAGCTAAATACATCAAGGAATATGTCTTTGATTTCTACTAGTACTTGCTTTTTTTTATACTCATTTTTGACTATCTCCTACTTCTTCTTCCTCTCTAGTGCCTCTTGCACTTCATTTATTTTTGCTAGGTTCATTGTTTTGTAGTCATAACTAGGTATGCCTATCTCCTCATTGAGTGCAGGGTCTCCATAGTGAAGTACCCTTGCTACCTTAGTGGACTCAAGCTTGGTGCTGAAATTTTCAGTGGTACTGCATCAGTGCTTGGTTGCTTGGTAGGAGTCCCTGTAGTGGGAAAATTTACCAGTGTTTGTATTGCTTCTTGCTCTCTTTCCTTGGGGGTTTTCTCCTCTTACTTATCCTTTTCTCTTCTATCTTGAACAATGACAATGATTTGAGGTGCTACACCTTGGCTTTGTTTTGTAGGAACATCTTGTCCTATTTGCTCCTTTTTTGACTCCTCCATAGTTGTTGTTGCTATTGCTATGGAATCAACCTTAGCAATTCTGTCTTGTGCTACTTGGTCTTCTAGTTGATCATCTATGGTTGTGGGAGGTTGTGAAAGCGATTCTTATGTGTTCACCTTCTCCTTGGTAATTTATACTATAGCTTTTCGCAACTCTTCCACACTCATCAAAATATGATTTATGCACAACTATGGTTGCAATGTTGTTTGGCAAAGGATCTCTTTTGAGATCCTCTATAGTTAGTGGATTGATGTTCTCACCTAAGGTGTCAAGAATGTCCTTTACAATTACAATTTCTATAGGTGTTGTATGTGGAGGACCTGGTGGTGACAATTGGGTGTCTTGGAAACTCTATTTTGGTTGTTGCTCCTCAACTATTGCCTCTTCACCTTGCTGTGTCTTCTCCATTGTAGTTACCTCTTCCATCTCTTTCTCTCCTTCTTCATCCTTTTCATATTAATCTTCCTCTTCATCATTTCTTCCCTCAAAGGGATATTCCTGCCCTTCCTTGATAGTAGTCAATCCATAAATTTGTTGCCACATTTGTGTGGATTTCTTCACGACATCCTCTATTTTATTCTGTAAAATACTAAAGGCTCTATATTTGGGTGCAAATTTGCTCCCATGTTTCTTACTAGCCTTTCTTATTTGACCTTTTGTAAGGTTTGGCATCACATGAGCCAATGTTGACTCCCTTATTTCCTTTTCCATATTAAGGCAATAATAGCATTTATTTTCTACAATGGAGCTTAGCTCCTTTGGCATAGAATTGTCTAGTTCAAGTAGGTTAGTCTTGAACTTGGACATCATAGTGTAGATAGACTCTTTGACTATGTTTTGTTCTTCTCTTGACAATTTATTAAAATTAATTCCTTTTAATTCAGTCAAATCTACATTATCTCTAAACATATCAGAAATATGTTCCAATTTAGATTTGGTGGACTGTCTTACCAATTTGAATTGATTATTGTCAGATTCTATCTTTTCTTCATCTAACTTTGGGGGTGCAACATATTTTCTTCTTTTCTTTTGTTATATAGGCCCTCCTTGCTCTGTGGCTTTTTGGTTCCTCTATTCCATTGCCACTTGTGTTGTTGCCTTGGTATCTTCCCTTATAGTTGGCTTGGCTAGGCTAGGCTTTGTTTCTTTCTTCTTCCCTTTGGGTTGTGTAGCTATTTCTATGCTTTTCTCTTCTTCATCATCTTGAGCTTCTTCTTCTTTAGTTGTGCCCTCACCAAATTTGACCTTTAACTTCTTAACCAATTTTTCCTTCTTCTTTAGTGTGGAGGTAGTCTTCAACTCCATATCCACCTTTGACCTTACCACATCATATGTACCAAAATGTGGTGCACTATTGTCAAATTCCTCAGCTAATAATGTAGTTATGGCTACAGATGCCTCATCTATATTTATCTCATAGCCAAGAGGTCTTAGCCATCTAACACTTGGTATGGCTACTTGTATATAAGTATAATCAATATCTACAAGAAAGAATAAATCATTTACATGCTCTTCTACTAATGACACTGGTGTTCTTAGCCTTTGCTGTATGGATTTCTTTAAGTCTTCAAAATAGCTAGTCATAAGGGTCTCAAAATTAGCTTCCATTTTTTCTATTTATTCATTTACTTGAGCTATTATAGATCTATTTTCTTTCCACACAACTTTACCAAAAGATGAAAATTCATCTGTACAAAGAAAAATATACAAATCAAAATTGCACCAAACTTGCATTGTGCTACCTTCGTTCTCCTTATTACTGTTAAGTTCTCATTACTTTTTTTATTACAATTCTACAAGATCATAAGTATGATCATTTTTCACTAATCTATAGCCCACATCGACTCCAATGCATGGAACACTATCAAGTCTACTGGATTGGTCAAATTTATGTGCAATAACTCTAACAACAAAGTCAACAAGAGGGTCTTGGATAGTGTCTATTGTCATTCCTCTCATATTCCATTTGGCACCAGTATTCTTTTCAATTTCTTCCTCAGGACTACTCCTAAGGGTCTTTGGCTGATCTAGGGTTAGGTATCCTGTCACTCTATTTACAACCCCTTTTGTTATTTTTACTAGACCATCCTCCAACCATAAATATCTATCATGTATCCTACTAAGTACTATCCTGATCCATTCAATTTTGAAAACTATGGGGAATTCTAGGACATGCATCAAAACCTTCTTCTTGATGATTTGATACTCTTCTTTCAATAATCCATTTTAACACAATTTTTCATGGGCTTCCCTCATCTCCATATCTCCTATGGCTTCAACTTTTTAGTTGTAACACCTCTTGACATCTTGGACCATAACTACCTTAGGCAATATAACAGATAGGGCTCCGATTGGGTCAGTTTTATATGCCACTTCAGTGATTGGCCAGAAATATAGTTGTTTCACTTCATTTGACACTAGTTGAACCTCAAACAACTCTTTCTCCTGTGGTTCCCTAGAACTAGAAGCCATTTGTACGATCTAGGGTTTGAACACAAAGAAAATATGAAACTGTATAACTTGGCACAAATGTAAATACCTCAAATTCAATGAAATAGTGGTAAATCACTATTGAAATTGGCTCAAATGTTGGATTCTCTACTTTTAAGTTATTTTGCACTCTTCTTCATCTTTTCTCTTCCTTCGTGATGAAGCAAAATGATTCAAAATGCGATAATATACCCTATTTTCATAGCATTTAATGCTTAGTGCATTTACAGTTGTCCACTAAGCTTCTTAAGCATTTATGAATTACTTGGCTTCCATTTTCTTTCCACCACTTAGAATCCATAGAAGTATCCCTCACTCAACTTCAACTAAAAATTCTCTTTACTTGGCTTCCTTTACTAACTCGATTGCAACTAATCATTCGACTTCTACTAATTTTGATAGTCAACTTGACATGTAGTAGGATTTTACTCAGCATCTAAGGGTAGCTTGGCAAAACTTATGAAATCTTGAAATTTTAACTTTGCATCTCTATTCATGTTGACCTCTTCTTTTAGTACGTTTTTTTTTAGGAACAGATGTATGATAAAGCTTTGTATATCTATTCCATATGCCTTGTTGTGCATAGTTTGATGAAGTGTGATCACTTGACCTTTTAGGTGAATTTATTCCTTCATTTGATGTGTTGTTCCCATCTTTCTTTTTCTATGTCTTATTCATTTTTCTTGAAATGTGTTCAACATCCACCTTCTCTTTTCCTTTGTTGATCTCTGAGTTGGGTTCTTTTGACCTTGTTGGGCAGTTCCTGCTAACATGACTAGTCTTCAAACAATTTAAACATGTGGTTTGACTTAACCATCTATTGTAGTTTCCATTGAAATGTGTTCTTATGCAATTTTTAGGAATGTGTCCATATTCTTGATAGTAATGACAACTATACCTGGTGTTGTAGTCCCAATTATAGTGATGTCCATGGTTATTTCCCCTTGCTGGTTGATTAGGTGTCCACGTAGAATTTGATCTACACTCAAAAGCTCTATGTCCATACTTCTTGCAATTGTAGCAATGACCTTCAAATCTTGGTGTATTGATAGTCCTAGTCCTGCAGTTATGTGCTTGATGTCCTTAGTTGTTGCACTCATGGAAGCGACCCACATTCTTGGGTTTGTCATGCTAATAGGCATTTTTGTTCCTGGATAAATTAGAGGTATGTTTTTTTGTACCACAAAAATGATAAATAGGTTTAGTGTTCTTACCTTTGTTACTCCTTTTTTCTACAGTCTTGGATGACTCTCCTTTTTTAGTGTTGATGTAACATAATCCTAAAGTATCATTGCTAGCCCTTGGTGATTTCAGTAGCTGCTCAAAGTATTTAATGGCCTCATTTGGTTTTTTGAGGCTTTCTACAATTTCCTTCTCTCTTTTTAGGTCATTTTTCAATTCTTCATTCTGCACCTTCAGTATAGAGATCTCAATGTCCTTGATGTTCAGTTCATGATGTACATTCCTCATCTGACATAGGGTGTCTAGCTGCATGTTTTAAATTCTTGCAAGTTCAATTGACTTTTCTTCTAGTATATTGGCAAGGTTTCTCTTCTCATCTTCTAGAATAGCCTTATCCTCAAGGACTCTTTTTTTCTATTCAGTTACTTCACAAAGCATCGTGGCTTGTGATTCTTGTTCAAGACTGAGTGTTCTAATTTATTTTACTTGAGCTCTATTCTTCTCTATTAGGTTTTCTATTGTTGCATCAAACTCTTTAGAATCCCCTTTTGAAAACAATTATGAGGTGCCAATCTCCTTGTATTGTGTATCATTCACATCCATGGCAATTTCTCTTCATCTCTTTAAGGATTTTCTTAGTTCTTCTCTTGCTTGTTCCAAGGTGTGTAGAGCTAATTGTACATCAATCGCCTGATTCTCTATGATCTTCCAAAGTTTATAGAATTCTATTTTCAGATCTTTTCTCCAAGTTTTAAGGCTCCTCCTTGTGAGAACTTGGCTCTAATACCAATTGTTGGAATTTACAAGTGGGAAGACTTACTTCTGAGGGAGGGGGGTGCAGGCAGGGCGTGAATCAGAAGTAATAACATTTAACCTCTAAATTTTTTAGATGAAATCATTCACATGCATCTAGTTCACCCAGTAATCATGAAAGTAAAGGAATGTGTTAAAATAGATAACACAAGATTTTGGTAACCTAGAAACCGTCCTAAGTGAGAAGGTAAAACTAGGGTGGGGATGACACCCACAAAGTATCACTACAACGATATGTAACTATTTAAGGTTACAAAGTTTGACCACTTCCAATGGTTTGCCCTGTGAAAGGCCTGTCTGATTAAAGACTTTACACCCTATTAAAAGCAACCTGGTTAAAGGATTTACAAACACTCACTTGGAATGTTACCCTGTTAAAGGATTTAGCACCTTGTTTAAAGGTTTACAACATGGCTATTAAACCAACCTATCATCATAGGATTTTCATTCCTAATATAATGGCTAGAAAGTATTAGAAAGTCTTGACCTAATGACTTCCAATCTTCAATTGCTAATTCTAGATCCTTGTTCTACTTTCTCTATTTTGATCTTTGCTTGATCTGATATGACTCTCCTCAAAATTTTGATACTCTATTCTTGACCAACTAAATTTTTCAATCTTGTTCTGCTCTTTCTAAGTCCTTTTACCCCTCTGCACTTCACGAGCATTCTCCCATAAACTCTTCTCACATGTGCATGAATAATGGAGTTTTGTCCTCCTTTTAAGTGCTTCAAAGACTTAAGGTTAGGTAAAAATCTATGATAAATATTCATTCTCTTTTTCTTGCTCAATTCTTTTACTTTTCCTATTGGTTGCATGCTTTCTCCATTTTTCTTATTGGCTACATGCTAATTGCATAGGTAATGCAAAAGATTTGATCTCATCTTCAAGATCCTTCAAGATTCATCTCGAGTTAACTCAAAAATGGTTTACATCTAAGTTTGTGAAGGCACAAACTCATATGTTGATTTTGTGTTACTCGACACTTACTAATTGTTGATGCTTGACACATATAGGGATTTTGTCTCACTTGGCTCCTATAGTAATTCTATTTCACTTGGCATCTATACTTTTCTTAGCACCTATAGTGACTCAACATCACTTATCACTCAACACTTGAACTTTTCTCAACACCTGAAGTTCACTTAGCACCTATTGAATCTTTGGCTTAGCACACACTGTAGCTCAACATCTGTATTATACTCGGCATTAACTTGAGAATTGGTTAAATGTGATGACACTCAATTTTAAAAACCAATCTGAGACTAACAAATGTTTGACCCACTTTAGACATCATTTGGATTGCAAGATGGTTTAAATAGCATGGAGATCATGCAAATGCACATAGAAGTTGAGTCATGTTGTTCATCTAGTGTAGAAGACAACAATCACTACTAAAGTTTGTGCTGACAAACTTTATTAGATATGTACCTTTATCCTAGTTTCACATACCATATTTCTATTACAATATATTAGATTCTATGATGGTTAAATGTGCAAAAGTCAGCCCTTAGATTATTATCATTGGTAAGCAAGTCACAAAGTAGATGTGTATGTGAATGGTGAAGTTACGACTATAGTCCCAACTTATTTGATGTAATTCCTTGATAGAGAGGCAATGAGCTTGGACATAGTATGTAAACTATTTGAGAGAATGCTTGACAAGTTGCTAGGTCAATAAAATGAAAATATACACAACCCTAGTTTGTGTTGAGTTTGATAATGACAGAGTGAATGGTGCACATGCACAATTACAAATTGAGGCATACAAGATGGCCAAGAAAAAAATAATAGAGTTGGTCATCATGAATTTTTAGAACCCCTAAAATAGTCAAATTTTATAGCTTTAATTGGATATTTGGTGGACATGCTCTCTAGTGCCTTGGTTACTGACAATAATAATGTATTAGTCATAAGATTAGGTGATTGATGTGTTACCTATCTGATAGAAACAATGAAGGAATCAATCTAAATCAACCCCAACACACTTGAAACCATTATTGATGAATACCAACTAGTCTGGGCACCCTATAAAATTTGAGGGTGAACTCATCATAGTGCTTCTAGATCTCATAAACCTTATCTACAATGTTGTCTGCATGCTTTTTGGAGCTAATGAAAAAAAATTAATTAGAAAGGTAAACTGTAGAGAAGGTTATGCTCTAGGATGGATGCATTTTCTTATAGTAATAGAGAAGTACTTAATTATTCCTAAAATTCCTTTGAGATATTCATTTGATAGTATATTCGGAGGTAAACTTTTCAAATAGTATTTGGAGTCCAAGACATTCATGCATTTACTCTCTAGAGTCACCCAAGAGATGGTTACCTCTATTGAAGTACCATTATTTATGACATTACATATCATCAATGCTTATGAGGAAAGCACATTTGGTAGATATAGACACAAATTGGAGACATGATGAACATGTAGTCACTATTTGATGGATAGGTGTAAGGTGTAAGTTTGAGGTTATACTGAGTTAATTTTGCAGAGGTTAATTAACCTCACCCAAATCACGTATTTGGGAAGTAGTTATTAAGCACAAATGGGTAGTTCTTAACCTCCATCTCTATATAACAAATCATCTTATCATTGTTTAGGGACTTTTTGGACTTTGGAAAAAGTGAGCACTAAGCTAAAATTTTGGCTAGAAGATAATATTTGTAAAGTGTGCACAAATTTTGTCTTTACAATGAAAAATTCCTCTCAGATTCTTGGTGCAAGAGAATAAAGGAACATGCAATTTGAGTTCTCTTCTTTCAAATCTAAATAGTTAGAAATATTGATTCTCTTTGTAGTGAGCGTTCTCACCATATTGTGTAGATCTTTATGAATCTTTGGATCAGCATTGTGCTAGTAATAGTTCTCAAGCGTAGATCTTGATTGTTATTATTAGTGGTTTTATGTTAGTCTAGGAAAGCTTTGAAGTCATCTAGTGCATTCATCATCAATGGCTCTCTATTGATGTTTAAAAGTTTGATTTTTTTATCTTTTTATTTTGTAAGACTTCAAAATTATATCATACGAGGGAGTTGCCCCTCTAAATGCATAGGAATGCTACAATTCAAGAGCCTATCCAACTATTGTGAACAATTTTCCATATACACTCTATTGGGCCATTTTTACAGTGACAAATCTATTTACCAACAAGATGCAAGATTTTTAACTTTACAATTTTTAGAAAATATTTTTCTAAAATTTGATTGGGTGAATTAATTAATGGATTTTAAAAATAATACTCTTTAAGACATATTTTTTTATTGAGCTAATGTGATTAATTATTTTTTAACAATTTTTTTGAATGCAAATGCATTGATTTAAATTTTTAAATTTTTAAATTTTTATATTGTATTTTCTTATAATATAATTTTTTGTTATTCATCAATACTAAAATTATATTATTTATATTATATAATTATTTATGAAATATTATTTTATATTATTATTATGAAAATATTACTATTTTAATGTTGTAACTTATTTATATATATAACATACTATAATGAATTTACTAAATTAAAATTAGATTTATATAAAAACCAAAGGCAAGTACTAAGTCATTATGTGACACTTGTTAAACCTTGTTTTACAATACTAGGTTCTATATTTTACATTCATTTATTTTCAACTATTTAATATTAGATTTAAAATATTTTTACATTGAAGGTAAGAAAAATAATATTAACAATTAAGTTAAATTAATTTATTGATGTTGAAAATAATTATATTTACTATTAAATGGCATTCATTAGAATGAATGATTATAATTTTAAAATTTATTGTTCTAATCTTTGTATTTTTAAGTTGTAATGTAAAATAAAATCAAAATTGAATCCAAAATCATCATTCATGTTTTTTAATGATTATATTCTCTAATCTAGCTTTGAAAGCTGAGAATTTAATTATTACTTCATATTTTGAAGTATTAAGGCATTAAGATAATTATGTAATATGTTTCCGTATGGTAATAATGAAGTTAACTAAACCTTAGGCAATTTGAATTATAAATATAACATATCCAAAACAAGAAATAAGTTGCAGGATTTGACTGTTTGGTTGCAAAATTTAAATTTGAGCTTCCAACACTTCTTATTCACTATAATTTATCCAATCTATAATATTTTTGTGAAGTGTTAAATGAAATAATATTTGAAATTAGATTTCAATTTTCATGTGTTTCAACGAGAAGTAGAGACCAAAATTGATGTATCCTTGGCTAGAAATTGACACTACATAGAAGTTAGTGTGAGCAAGTTGGGAGGCTATGAAATAAATATTATTGACAATCTTGTTAATGACAAATTGAAGAACAACTTTGATGGATTCATTGTATAGTATAAAATTATTATGTATATTTCATAGTTGATAGACACACAGACACTAAAGAAATGTCAATACAAATAATTGTTACATGTGTAAAGAAAATGAAGTATAATTTAGTTGGAAAACTTGCATGATATACATGCCAAAATAGCATCATGTTGTGTTAACTATGTGTAAGAGTTGTGACGTAGTGCAAGGAAGGAGAATCCCCAAAGTAGATGTCCTAGCCCCCAACAAATAACTATTAGAATTACAATTAGTCAACATACACTTTTGAGAGGGCGGGGGGGTGTGAATCAGAAGTTCAAACTTTATCACGTAAAGCTCTTATACCATTCATTAGATGCATGTAATGAACTGAAATGAAATATAAAGCAAATGCATCAGAACATATACGCATACGCACTTGATACCTAATATGATTACCTAGAAACCCTCCAAATGAGAAGGTAAAATTGGGGTGGGGATGACACCCATATTTCTTCACTACTACCACAATAAAATGTCACCTATTAAGGTTACAATAAGTAGACCATAAAACATGATCTACCCTGTGAAAGGCTTGCTCTATTAAAGGCTTACAAGAGACTAATAAATCTCACCTTGTCAAAAAAATTTAAGACCCTGTTAGAAGTGTGCTTGGTTAAAGGACTTTAAAACATTCACTTGGAATATCATCATGTTAAAGGATTTTACAATGATTGTTAAGTCGACCTTATTCCAGAGGATTTCACTCTGCTAATATAGTTGTTAGAAAGTAATAGTAGAATGTTTTATCTAATGACTTACAACTTTAACTTGCTAGTTTTAGATCACCATTCTATTCTTCTTAATCTTTTCTGATCTAATTTGCTAATGCTGAGTCTTTGATCCTTTGTTTTGTAAACTAATTCTGAAATTCTTTCACTCTACTAAATCACCTTGAATGCTTTCTAATCAATTCACACCTTTTCTTCCTTATACTCTTTTCTTGCATGCATACATACATACATGCTAAATTATGTGCTTCATCTTGCTTATAAAGACTTTGGTGGCTTAGGGTTAGATGTGAATCTACAACTGAAATTCATTCATTTTTTCACTTAATCCCTTCTAGTTTTTTGATTAGTTGCATGTGTATTACATAGGGAATCCAAATAGGTTCATCTTTATCTTGAAAGCTTGAATATTTATCCATAAGTTAACATAAACATTGAGAAGAACCTCCGTATAGCAATATCGTGAGAATGCTCGAAATAACAGAATACAAAGTGATAGCAGAACTCAGAATGAATCTACAGATCGCAGGCCACTTCGAGGGGGTAACCTCCTTTGAGCAAGCTCAATACAATAAATTCGTCCGTGCCCATCAAGGGCCTCAACCTATTCTTATATACTGGGTACGATCTAGAAAAGTAATACTACCTATGCATGTGGGATAATAAAATATACTCACGGGACGACTTACAAAGCATATGCGTCCAACAACACTACTCTAACAAAATAAATAGAAGGAACACACAGGTTCCTAACATCCCCTCTCCCTTAGAAAAAAGCTTTGTCCTCAAAGCTTAAGGTGTGGAAATTGTTGTTGAATCTGAAGAAGGGGTTCCCAGGTAGCATCCTTTGGTTGCATGCCATGCCACTGAATCAAGAACTCAGAGATGGAGCGAGAGCGAAGCTGGCGAGTGCGCTGGTCAATGATTGCCACCGGCTCCAGGATAATGGATCCTTCCGTATCCATTTCAGGGAGAGTAGTTTGTGTTCTGACAGTGGTACCCAGAACTTTCTTTAGACAAGAAACATGAAAGACTGGATGAATGCGGGAAGAAGGAGGAAGTTCCAGTTTATAAGCAACTGAACCAATCTTCTGCAGAACCTTATAAGGCCCATAAAATTTTGGGGCCAGCTTATGACGCCCTTTCAGCTTTAGGGAGGATTGTTTGTAGGGCTGTAGACGAAGAAAAACCATATCCCCAACTTGAAATGAGCGCTCAGAACGGTGTTGATCTGCTTGCTGTTTCATCCGATTACGGGCCATGTGAAGATTATCCTGTAAGGTACGAAGAATCTGATCCCTGCTGCGGAGAACTATGTCAACTGCCTGGACTGGTGAGCTGTTGGGAGTGTAGGGAAGGAGCACTGGAGGTGCCTGACCATAGACTGCTTCATATGGAGTCATTTTAGAGGCAGTGTGGTAAGAGGTATTGTACCACCATTCGGCTAAAGGGAGCCACTTGGCCCACTGATGTTGCTGTTCGGAAGTGAAGCAACGAAGATAAGTTTCCAAGCATTTATTGACAATTTCAGTTTGACCATCAGTTTGTGGGTGATAGCCCGAACTCATCTTCAGTTTGGTGCCAGTTTTCTGAAACAATTCAGTCCAAAAATGACTGGTAAAAGTTGCATCACGATCAGAGACAATGGAAGAAGGGAGTCCATGAAGACGAAATATCTAGTCCATGAAGATTTGTGCAACAGAGGAGGCAGTATAGGGGTGGCTGAGGGCACAAAAATGACTATATTTCGAGAGACGATCAACCACAACCAAGATCACTGTCTTGCCACCGGATTTAGGAAGCCCTTCAATGAAATCCATAGAAATATCAGTCCAAATCCATGTAGGGATGGGCAATGGTTCGAGCAAGCTAGGAAGGAGGTTCGTTTCACCCTTGTGGCGTTGGCAAGTATCACATTCAGCCACCATCTGTTGAATCGTCTGTTTCATCCCTTTCCAAAAGAAGTTTCTCCTTGCTCGCTCATAAGTTTTGAGGAAGCCTGAGTGCCCTGCTGAAGGAGAAGCATGGAGTTCATAAAAAATAACCTGATGTAGAGCTGGGTTCTAAGGAAGCACTAGCCGACCCTTGTATCGAAGAGAAGCACCATCCCAAGAGTAATGTGGTATAGCAGAAGGATTATTGGCTAGCTGGTGAATGATTTGAGATAAAGAAGAGTCACTGTCATAGCCCTGCTGAACAGATGCTAACCAATTGGGAATGGGCATAGAAATAGCGGAAAGGGAAGCTTGATTATCAAATGTGCGAGAAAGAGCATCTGCCACAATATTCTCCTTACCCTTCTTGTAGGTGATCTCATAATCATACCCCATGAGTTTGCTGACCCATTTCTGTTGTGTAGGAGAGGATACCCGTTGTTCCAGGAAGTATTTTAGACTTTGGTGATCGGTTCTGATGCAAAAATGACTCCCTAAGAGGTATGGCCACCACTTCTGTATAGCATGCAAAATAGCCATCATTTCTTTTTCATAAGTAGAGAGGGCTAGATTCTTACCAGAGAGGGCTTTGCTAGTGAACGCAATAGGATGGTCATCTTGCAGGAGAACAGCACCCAATCCATTGCCGCAAGCATCACTCTCAATAGTGAAGGGTTTGGAAAAATCTGGCATCGCGAGAACAGGTGTACTGCACATAGCCTGTTTCAGTTGTTCAAATGCAGTCTCAGCAACAGGGGTCTAGGAGAAGGCATCCTTTTTTAACAGAGCTGTCAATGGTGCTGCAATTTTCCCGTAATCTTTGACAAACTTGCGGTAGTAGCCAGTCAACCCCAAAAAACCCCGAAGGCTCTTGAGAGTTTTAGGATGCGGCCAAGTTTTCATGGCATCTATTTTTGTAGGATCCACCCGCACTCCATGGTGTGCAACAATATGCCCGAGATACTCCACTTCCTCCTGGCCAAACACACATTTAGATAGTTTTGCACAGAGTTGATGATCAGAGAGAAGTTGCAAGACAAGCTCCAGATGATGGAGATGCTCAGCCCAAGTTTTGCTATATATGAGGATATCATCAAAGAAGACCAGAATGAATTTCTGGAGGTATGGTCGAAATATGTTATTCATCACTGCCTGAAATGTTGAAGGAGCATTCGTGAGGCCAAAGGGCATGACTAAAAATTCATAGTGACCATCATGTGTGCGGAAGGCAGTTTTAGGTATATCCTCCTCATTAACCCGAATTTGATGATACGCAAAATGAAGATCTAACTTGGAGAAAAAATGAGCCCCATGAAGTTCATCAAGAAGTTCATCAACAACTGGAATGGGAAACTTGTCCTTTATAGTGAGATGATTAAGTGCTCGGAAATCAATGCAGAGTCGCCATGACCCATCTTTTTTGCGAACAAGCAGAACTGGAGAAGAAAAGGAACTGGTACTAGGGCGAATAATACCTTGCTTCAGTAAGTCACGGACAAGTATCTCGATTTCGGTCTTCTGATGAAATGGGTAGCGGTAGGGCCTGATGTTGGGCGGAACACTGCCAGGAAGGAGCTGAATACGGTGGTCCTCTGGACGAGAAGGAGGTAATCCCACAGGTTTAGCAAATATACCAGAATACTTGTCCAAAATGTGTTGGAGATCGGCAGGAGTGCTAGAGACTGCTGATGGCTGCATCTGAATGGAATGGAGCTGAGCGATGACACCATGTGAATTCTTCTTAAGAAGTTTTTCCATACGGTGTGAACTGATGATGCTGAGAGACCCTGGTTGTAAGCCTTTCAAAGTGTGTTGGTGCCCCTCGGCTGAAAACTGCATCCAAAGTTTAGCAAAATCCCAGAGAATGGGGCCAAGAGTGCGTAACCATTGGGCACCCAAAACCACATCACAGCCACCTAAGGGTAAGGCAAACATGTCAGAGCGCATGTTATAATCTCCAATAGAGAGACGCACATTGCGACATTTCCCTTTACAAGGTAAAGTGCCCCCATTGGCAATCATAACTTCAAAGCTAGAGTAGGGATGGATAAAGCAATCAGCCTGTTTGGCTATTCGTGGATCAATGAAGTTATGAGTGCTACCAGAATCAATGAGTATAGTAAGAGGGATCTTCTTGAAGAAACCCTGGACCCGCATGGTTTGTGGAGTAGTGACTCCTGCCAAAGCATGGACAGATATCTCTGGTGGAGCTTTTGGTGAAGGAGGTTCAGGCTGGTGAGGCTCAACCTCATCATCCACTGTTTCCTGAGCATCTACATATTCTTCCAGTTCCGGTGGAGAATCCACATCCAAGAGATAGAGCTTTTGCTGAACACATCTATGGCCCCGAGACCATTTCTCATCACAATTATAACAAAGCCCTTTGTCTCGCCTGACTCGCATCTCTGTTTCAGACAAGTGCTTGATCGGAGTAGTTCTGGGAGCTGGTATGACTGGAGGGTTGTGAGAACCTGTATTTCTGAATGGAACAAAATTAGATCTGGAGCGTTGCAGAGCACTAATCTTGTCTTCCGCTAACTTAGCCAACCCAAGGGCTTCCATCATGGTAGTAGGTCGAAACATTTTGACTTCTGAGCGAAGTGCATCCTTCAGACCACTGACAAAACAACTACGGAAGAATTCATCAGACAAGCCCTCTGTGTAATTAGCTAATTTTTCAAACTCTGTCTGGTATTCTCTTACAGTGCCTGTTTGACGCAGTTTAGTTAGTGCTCCTGTGAAATCATCAAAGGAACTAGGGCCAAAGCGCTCCAAAATGAGGGTGCACAATTCTCTCCACGTTGGGCCTACATTAGCCTTGATGTACCAACGAAACCATTGAAGAGCTTCATGTTCCAAATGAAAAGATGCAAGGGAGACTTTGTGGTTATCCAAAGTATTATGCAAGCTGAAATACTGCTCTGCCCTATAGATCCATCCAGTCGGATCAGAACCATCGAAGCGTGGAAAATCAAGCTTTGGTCCACGGAAATTGCCAGAAGAGGACCCAGTATCTCCTGAATGGTTTCGGCTCATGGCTGACTGCTGAAAGTTAAGACCCAAAATTTTGTCATCCAGATCTTGAAGTTTGGTTTTGAGGGATGCAATTTCCTCTTCCATGATTTTTGCTCCTGTACGCGTAACAACCATAAAACAAGGTTTTTTTTTTTTTTTTTTTTTTTTTTTTTTTTTTTTTTTTTTGGAATGGTTAGAAGATGAGAAACAAAAAATTTTTTAGTTACGGCAAACTTGGATTTGGGTAAAACTCATATAGGAAATGGGTGTTCGACGGGTGGTGGGAGACTATCTAGGGACAAGGGAAAAAGAAAAATGAGGGTTTCAAGGGTAGGGAGGCGAAATGAGGCGAACAGTCCAAGAGGGATAAGGGAGCAAAATGAGGAATTGAATCTTGTGGCTCAGTTTGGTGGCGATTGGATGAGAGGTGAAAAAGATAGGGCAAACCCTAAAATTAGATAAATGAGGGATTTAGGGCTTTGATATGTAAAATTTGGGGTTGGGTCACCAAGGAAGGAAGTATGCGAAATGATATTGCAGACGTTCTGCGGAAGTATGAGCAGAAACAGAAAGCAAACAAGGAAGCTACGACTAAAAAATAGAAAAATCACTCAGACAACAACTGAAAAGAGCTATTGCAATAACAAGAGATATTAGAAGTGAGAGGAACCTGAAGGCCACGACAGAAAAAAAATTTGATGTAATTTCCACCCAGCGAGCCCAAGAGAGTGCTCTGATACCAGATGAGAAGAACCTCCGTATAGCAATATCGTGAGAATGCTCGAAATAATAGAATACAAAGTGATAGCAGAACTCAGAATGAATCTACAGATCGCAGGCCACTTCGAGGGGGTAACCTCCTTTGAGCAAGCTCAATACAATAAATTCGTCCGTGCCCATCAAGGGCCTCAACCTATTCTTATATACTGGGTACGATCTAGAAAAGTAATACTACCTATGCATGTGGGATAATAAAATATACTCACGGGACGACTTACAAAGCATATGCGTCCAAAAACACTACTCTAACAAAATAAATAGAAGGAACACACAGGTTCCTAACAAACATGGTTTACATAGTTGTTTGTGCCATCACAAATAACTATATCTAATCTGTGTTACTCGGCACTTGATAATATTAATGCTTGACACATACTGTAGTTCTATTTCTAGCTTGGCACCTAAATTGCTCAGCATCAACTACTTCCTTAGCACTTTAGTCACTTTGCATGGTCTATCTACTTGGCACTTGAGTCACTCAGCACATAAGTGACTTAGCACTCATTTCAACTTGGCATCTATACATATTATACTTGGCATGTATTACTAGCTCAACATGAACTTAGTAAATATCTTAAGTGTGTTGACACTCAATTGTAAAAACCAATCTAAGATCAATAATCTCCCCCTTTGACATGAGTGTCAAAAACACTCAACTACATCTAGAAGATCTAATCTCCTTGAGTATAATACATTCATTGTTTTGCATATACACAAAACTTCAAAAAAATTCAAAATTCTATAATAGACTTATATACCTCAAAATTTTGTAACTCCCCCTAAGTTAATGTGCCTGTTTTATATCCGAAATCTATTCTAAGCCATAGATTTTTCTTTTGCTAATACTTTTTGGCTTCAAAAATACTAATACTCTTTATCTAATATATACTCTATTTCTGCTATTTTTTTGTTTGCTCCCTCTTTTTGTGTGCTCTCCCCCTATGATTTATCTCCTTGTTTTTTTTATCTCTCCCTTGCATATTTATCTCCCCCCTTTTTTGACACTTACGTCAAAGGGTCTATACGTTGATTGTGTATTTGTACAAAAATTTCTTGTGGACTTCCATTATAATCTTCAATGCAACATCCCAATTGTCTAATACAACATCTAAAGATTTTTTTGGATGGCTATCTTTGCTACAAGGTGAACTATTCCATCTAATGTTGAAAGATTTGGATCTTTCTTCATAAAGATTTATACATAGCCTAGTTCCTTGTGGGGTATCTCCATGTGAGGGGTAATGGAAGATTGAATATTAGTCAACTTGGCTCTTATATTAGCCTCTTCTATTGTTAACACAACTAGTTGACTTTGTGTTTGAACTAATGAATGGAAATGCTTTTCACTTTGAGCTGCATTCTTAGGTAATTGCATACTTGATAGTTTCAAATTGTTCTCGAGACTTAGAATTTCATGGCCTGTTTCCTGTGTGAAGAGTGTGGGATCACACAATTTTGTGTACAATGAGAATATGTTCTCAAGTACCTTCTTCACTTCCTCAATTTTTGTGGCTAATTTAACTTGTGAGATTGCTATATCACCTAATATTTTCTCATTGAATTTCCCTTGAAATTTTCTTTTAGACATGTCATATGATTGACATTGGCTTCCTCGTCTTCATTATTCACCTGTTCCACAATTTCTGATATTTGTTCTAATATTGGCTTGGATTCATCAGGTGTTTGCAACCTAAAAGCATCTAAATAGATGTCCTTAATATCTTTTAATGCTTGTCTTTGTTTGTACTCTTTTCTAAGTATTTCCTATTGTTTCTATTTTTCTAAGGCTTCTTGCATTATGCCTATTTACTCTTGTGTCATGGTTGCATAGTCATATTTTGGTATCACTATTTCATCATCTAAAATTGCATCTCCATAGTGAAATACCTTGGCAACCTTGGGTGAGCTAGAGCTTGGTGCTAAAATCTAAAGTGGTATTGCGTCAGTGCTTGATCTCTAAAGGACTTTTGTTGGAATGCCAGATGTTGGTAAATTTACGAATGTTTGTATGCTTCTTGCTCCTTCTCCTTTGGTATGTCCTTTTCTTCATTTTTGTCTTGATCAATCATTAATATCTAACCTAATCCTTGTTTTTTTTTTTTTTTCAATTATAGATACCTCTATCTATCCTATTTGTGCTTCTAGAGAATTCTCTTTTTGAGTAGTCTAAGAATGTTATTCAACCATTTTAACTTTCATAGTAGTGTCAACCTTTATAGATGTATCATCTGGTGTTTGCATTAGAGGTTGAGCACTAGTAGTTGGAGGGATGACAAAAGGTGGATCTTGTGTGTTCACCTTATCCCTTGTTATATCAGCTACTTCATTCTAAAGCTCTTAAACACTGACCAATATAGGATTCTCACACGACCTAGCTTGTAGTAAGGACTGTTCAAGTATTTTCTTCAGATCCTTTGTAGTTAATGGGTTGATGTTCTAAGGTGAGTTGTTAGGAACATCCTTCACTATTATGGTTTCTGTAGGTGTGCTTGTATCATGTAGAGGGCTCATGGCTTGTATTTGTGTGTCTTCCACATTTTGCTCTTCTTGTTGCTTTTCAACTATGGCCATTTTATCTTTCTTCTTTTGTGTCTCCTCCACATTCGTATCTTCTTTTTCTTTTTTTGTGTCCTCTTCCTTTCCTTCCTTTCCTTCTCAATTATTTCTTCCCTCAAAGGGATCCTCTTCTCCTACTTTGATAGTTGTTAACCCATATATCAATTTCCACATTTGAGTGGATTTCTTTACAACATCTTCAATATTATTCTAGAGAATGCTAAATGCCCTATATTTGGGTACAAATTTGATACCATTCTTCTTATTTCCTTCGATAATTTTCTTGTTTGTTAGGTTAGGCATCACTTGGGCTAGGGTCAATTCCCTTATTTTATTTTCAAGGTTTAAGAAATAATGCCACTTATTTTCTACAAGGGTGTATAGTTCCTTGGGTATTATGTTGTCTAATTCAAGTGGAGTATTCTTGAACTTAGACATCATGGCAAACACTAACTCTTCTACCTTGTTTTGCTCTTCTCTAGCAAGTTTTCCAAAATCAATGTTCTTTAATCCTATCATATCTACATTATCTTTAATATTATCACAAATACTCTCAAGATCAGATTTAGGTGCATGACATACCACCCTAAACTGACTTGTATCTTTTGACTTTGTCTTTTCATCATCTATTTTAGGCTGTACAATGTACTTTCTCCTTTTTTTCTTTTGCACTAGGCCCTTCTATTTAGTTGCTTTTGTTTTCTCCTTCACCTGCTCTTTGGCCTTTTAAATAGTGGCCCTTGTACTAGCCCTTGTTCTTGGATTAGTTGGCTTTGTTGTGCTTTTCTTGGTAGTAATCTTTTCTTTAGTTTGACTATAGGCTATGCCTTAGCCTTTCTCTTTTTAGAGTTTGTCTTTACTGGTGCTTCCTTGGCTTCTTCTTCCTTTGCACCTTCTTCTTCTTGGTCTTCACCCATGCCTTGGGTTAAAGCTAAAGGTTCTTGACCTTGCATCTTTTCTTCCTCTTAATCTTCTTCATCATCCCCTACACCTTTTCAAACTTGGCCTTCAATTTCCTTACCATTATGTCCTTCTTTTTTAAATTAGAGGCCATCTTTAGTTCCATCTCAACCTTTGACTTCATAACATCATAATTGCCAAATATCTTGGCACCTTTGTCAATTTCTTCAGCAAGGTGTGCAGTGATGGCAGTTGAGGCTTCATCAACATTTATTTCATAGCCTAGTAGCCTTAGCCATCTAACCCTAGGTACTACAACCTGGATGTAAGTGTAATCAATATCTACAAGGAAACAAATGTCATTGTAGTATTTCTCAACTAGAAAATAGGAATCCTTAACCTTTTCTTCATAGACTTCTTAAAATCTTCAAAATAGCTTTTCGTAATTTAATCAAAATTATCTCCCATTTTCTCAATATATTCATTAATTTGAACAACAACTAACCTATTTGTCTTCCATCCTATTTTTTCAAAAGATGAAAACTCATTTTGTAAATAGAAAAACATAAATACAAGTATTGATCCAAACTTGCATTGAGAACTCTTTGACCTTCTAATAGCTCCAAGATTTTCATTTATCTATTAAAGTTGAAGTTCTACAAGATCATAGGTGTGATCTTTCTTAAAAATCTTGTATCTAACATCCACTGCTATGTAGGGCACACTATTTAACCTGCTTGATTGATAAAATTTGTGGAAAATAACTCTAATAGAAAAATAAAGCAAAGGGTCTATAATGGTGTCAATGGTCATACCATGCTTGTTCCACTTTGCACCTATATTTTCCTCTATTTCATTTTTGGAGTCACTTCTTAATGTCTTGGGCTGATCTAGGGTTGGATAACTAGTAATCCTATGGACAATTCTCTTTGAGATTTTAATGGTCCACCCTCTAACCATAGACATCCATCATGTATTTTGCTCAAAAATTTTTAATCCACTCTATTTTAAAAATTGCGGGAAAATCTAGGGCACGAGTCAAACCCTTTCTCTCCACAATCTTGAATGCCTCATTTAGGACTCCATTTTTACACAGTTTGTCATACTCTTGTCTTATTTCCATGTCTCCTATGGCTCTTACTTTGCTATTATAACACTTTCTTACATCTTGTACCATTATAGACTTAGGCTAGATCATGGATAATGCTCTTGCTAGGTCATTTTTATAGGAAACTTCTGGAATAGCTTTGAAATCTAGTTGTTTAACCACATTGGTGATGAATTGAACTTCAAAAGTTTCTTTCTCCTTCATAGTTTTTAAACTAGACACCATATCATAAAACTAGGGTTTAACAAGTACAAAACTGCATAGCTCGACAAATGAAGAATACATTTAAAATCAATGAGCTAGGGTTTGATCTTTGCTATAATCCATTCAAATGCTTTGAACTAGTTTTTAGATAGCTTCTTCACTCTGCTCATTCTTTCTTTGAGTTCATAATGATGAAAAATACATGAAAATCAACCATATACCCTTTAAAACTCTGTAATTAATGCTTAGTTGCGTACAACTACAAAACTTATCTTCAATGTGATTTTCGTTTCACTTGGTATCCATTGATTTTACCCCCACTTGGTAGCTACTGCTGACTTAGCTCCAACTAAGTTTTACTATTAGCTTGGCACACACTAGTATTTACTTGGCATCAAAAGTGAACCTTTCATACTTGGTAGACATGTGAGAACTTGATGTTTTGACATTGGACTTTCCTCATTATCTCACATCTTTATTCATGCTGATCTATCTTTTCAGTACTAATATATCTTGGAACTGATGTATGTCAAAAATTTTTAAATATTAGTCCTACAAACCTCCTTTTTCTTATTTTGATGAGGTGTGACCACTTGACCCATTGGATGAAGTGATCCCTTCTCCATTTGATGTACTGCTAGCATCTTTATTCTTCCATGTCGTGTTCATTTCATTCCTGATGTGCTAAACATATGCCTTGACTTCACCTTTGTCAAATTCAAAACTTGGTGCCTTGGACCTAGTTACACAATGCTTGCTGATGTGACTAGTCCTATGATAGCTAAAACATGTGGTTTGACTCTCTAACAATAGTGATAGCTATATCTTGTATTGTAATCCCAGTTATAGGAGTTTTGATAGCTTCTTACCTTTCTTGGCTTGATTGATGACTATGTGGACTTGGATCTGTAGTCAAAGGCTCTGTATCCATACTTTTGACAATTGTAGCAGTGTCCTTCAAATTTTGGTGTATGCATGGTTCTAGTTCTACATTCATGTGCCTGATGACCTTATTTGTTGCACTTGTGACAATGAGTCATGTCCTTTGGCTTAGAATTCCAAATTGCATTCTTACTCCTACAAACATTACTTATATGTCTTTTCTTACTACAATGATGACAAGTAGGTTTAGAGTTCTTAGCTTTATTGTTCCTTTTCTCAGTAACTTTGGATGATTCTCCTTCTTAGGTGTCTATGTAACCTAATTTTGATGTATCTCTACTAGATCTAGGGGATTTTAGTAGTTACTCAAAGTACTTGATGGCTTCATTTGGCTTGTTGAGACTTTTAGAAAATTCCTTTTCTCTTTTTAGGTCATTCTATAGTTGTTCATTCTACAACTTCAAAGAGGTTATTTCAATGTCCTTGACATTCAACTCATGATGAGCATTCATCATTTGGCTTAATGTGTTCAATTGCA
Organism: Cupressus sempervirens; assembly: GCA_028749045.1. Classification (NCBI taxonomy): domain Eukaryota; kingdom Viridiplantae; phylum Streptophyta; class Pinopsida; order Cupressales; family Cupressaceae; genus Cupressus; species Cupressus sempervirens. Next base: position 28,967,243 of record CM053789.1, on the reverse strand, counting down.
TGTTTGAGATCTTGGATAGCTCTGCTAACTTTTCCTCTAACCTGTTTGCCAAAATTCTTTTGTCTTCTTCATTAATGGCCTTGTCTTCTATAGCTTTCTTCTTTTGTTCAATCACCTCACACAACAATATAGCTTGTGATTCTTCTTCCAATTTGAGATTTCTGATCTCTTCAGCTTGTGCTCTATTCTTTTACATTAGATTCACAATTGTTGCATTGAATTCACTAGGGTTACCATCTCTAAATAATTTTTGGTTTCAATCTCTTTGTATTGTATATCATTTTCTACTATAGCAATCTATTTCCTTCTCTTCAGGGAACTCTTCAAAGCATCTCTAGCTTAATTTAGTTGATGTAGTATGAGATGTATCTCAACCTCCTAGTTTTCAATGGTCTTTCCCAACTTGTATACTTCCCTTTCAAGATCTTTTCCCCAAGCTATAAAGTTTCTCCTCCTAAGAACTCAACTCTGATATCAATTGTTGGAATTACAAATGGGAAACATACACTTCTCCGAGGGGTGGGGGGGGGGGGGAATTAGAAGTTCAAACTTCAACACTTAAAACTCTAATACCATTCATTAGATGCATGTAATGAATTGAAATGAAATGTAAAGCAAATGAATCAGAACATATAAGCATACACACTTGACACCTAATATGATTACCCAAAAATCCTCCAAATGAGAAGGTAAAGCTAGGGTGGGGATGACACCCACAATTCTTCACTACTGCAACAATAAAGCATCACCTTTTAAGGTTACAATAAGTTGACCATAAAACATGATCTACACTATGATAGGCCTCCCTTGTTAAAGGCTTACAAGAGACTATTAAATCTAATCCTATCAAAGGATTTTTACACCCTATTAGAAGTATGCCTAGTTAAAGGACTTTATAAAATTTGCTTGGAATGCCACCCTATTAAAGGATTTTAAAATGACTATTATGTCAACCTTAGTCCAAAGGATTTCACTCTATTGATGCACTTGTTAGAAAGTAATAGTAGAATGTTTGATCTGATGAGTTACAACTTTAACTTGCTGATTTCATATTACCATTTTATCCTTCTTAATCCTTTCTAATATGATTTTCCAATGATGAGTCTTTGTTCCTCTATTCTTTTAACTAATTCTACAATTCATTCACTTTTCTAAGTCACCTTGAATGCTTTCTCATCAATTCACCTCTTTTTTTCCTTCTACTCTTTGCTAACAGGCATACATACATACATACATGTTGAATTATGGGGCTTCATCTTCCTTATAAAGACTTTTGTGTCTTAGGGTTAGGTATGAATCTATGGCTGAGATTCATTCATTTTTTCACTTAATCCCTTCTAATTTTCTAATTGGTTGCATGTTGATTGAATAGGAAATCAAAATAGATTTTTCTTTATCTTTGAAGTTTTGAGATTTATCCATAAGTTAGCATAAAAATGGTTTACATAGTTGTTTGTGCCATCACAAATAACTAGATCTAATTTGTTCTACTCGGGACTTGATAATATTGATGCACGATAGATACTATATTTTTATTTTTGGCTTAGCACCTGAATTGCTTGGCATCAAGTACATACTTGGCACTTGAATCACTAGACACGGTCTATCTGCTTGGCATTTGAGTGACTCGGTACATAAGTGACTCAATACTTATTTAAACTAGGAATATATACATATTATACTTGGCATGTATTAGTAGGTTGACATGAACTTAGTAAATATCTTAAGTGTGTTGACATTCAAGTGTCAAAACCAATCTAAGATCAACAATAACCACATAATGAATCCTAAATAAAAATGAAAGATCTCATACCGATTCACATATCTTTATTCATAGAATAATTTTTTACATGCAATGTGTCAAGTTGTAAGGTCTTCCTAATTATGGCCAAATACAATAGTTCTGCAAGATCCCTCAAGATCTAATCCAAACCCTAGCTAGTGCAAATCCATACTTCTAGAAACCTCCAATAGAGGTCTAAACTAGTGCTTGTAAACCCACTAAGTTATTTCCTTATTTCCCAAGCCTTAGCTACTATCCCTTCTCAAAATTTACCCAAGATCTGGGTGTAAACCACCTCACATTTAGAACTTAGCTCACTCAACTACTCCATCTTCTCCATGTTGGATCCCATACTAACTAATAATGATTCTATAACCTAAATGAATGTCTTAAGACTCTACAAGTCAACCTAGTAAGATTATGATAGGAATAGTTTATGACTTAATAGTTAGATGATGCACACTTCTTGAATATACTCTACTCAAAAAAAGGATTAACTCTAACCACTACAAGATCCTTTGATAATAGACCAACATAACTTTTTAGGCTTGCTTTACTATATTGAAACTTAATTCCAGACCTCTCTATGACTCATCCTGTCTTGCAAGGGTTGGAGGCTCATCCTTGGTTGGTTTGGATAATATTACATCCATATTTACCATTCCATTCATTAATTCCTATTTGATCTCTACAGAACTAAGATAAAACTATGTGTAGGCCTAATAGCCCTCAATTAGCCCTCCAACTAGAGTAAAACTAGATTTGTGCTAAACTTTCCTTAACAAGGATCCCAATTAATTCATGATAATCTAAGGTAATTATTCATTCTCTCACTCAAACTTAACTTGGAACACCTCTCCTTGAACCCCTAGAAAATTCACTCAATTATCTTACCTTCCATTACACCCATTCCTTCAAAAAATAGCTAACCCTTGCAACAAATAAGTATTCTTTCCTTCAATTTCTAGTTGAGAACAACCTAGTCTCGCCTAAGGCTTCAAGGGAAATTACATGGCCTTGTGTTTCCTACTCCATCACTTCTATGATACAAAGAATAAAGTGTCTACTAGCATTTCTCAAGGTTTTAGAGTTTTCCAAACATGGGAAATGATGAAAGACACCATTTTGTGAAGTCTGCCCTAGTTTTGGCCAAGAAAATAGGCAATTCCCAAAAACATTTATTACAACAACCAAAAGATCACTAGAAACTTAAAAAAAAAATATTAAGTAATAAATATACATAAACTAAATCCAAACACCAAAGGATGGTTCAATAACATTGCAATCAAATCCCCACTCTTTCATTTAAAACTATCAGTATTTTCTATTGACTAATTAGCACCCGCACTACTCAAAACTTCCAACCTCTTCCATTTTTATTTGGAGGGCTTTAACATCTCATTTTGCAACCAACTAAACTAAATCCTACACATTTATAACCTCCTTGCACTCTCTAGCCACTTTTTCAACTTCTTGGACAAGAAAATTGCAAAATTACAAAATTGTCATGTGCAACTTTTGCAATATTGACAATTTTTGAATTTTTACACTTAAAATTTTATAAAGCTAAAAATCTTGACCCCAAATCAAAAATGAAAGTTATTCAGACCATTTTTAGGCCATTTACACTCCTATCTACCCTCCTACACTAAACTAGCCATCTAAGACAATATTTAGTAATAATAGATTTAATTGACAACATTTTGACACCAAGTTACCTACAATGCATTACATTTTCTCTCCGCTTTCATCATGACCTCAAAACTAAGGAAGGACTACTCTTAAGTCTCTCAAAGACTTTTTTTTTCTTATTACCAAACTAGAGGACCTGAAACCTAGGTGCCCCTACACTAGATTACCAATGAAATAAACCCTTACATTAAATGCCCATGCAAGCCACAAGTTGGCTACAGGACATATTAAATACCTAATATCCAAATTAAATGCTCAAGGTCATATCATAGTAGAAACTAACTCCCAGATAACTTGGGTAACATTGAAATTAAGTGTCAGAAATAACCTCTGAGCATAAGGAAAACCATAAGAATCATTGAGTTCCACCAACTCTCAAGAAACCAAATCCCTTTATTGACCGAGCTACTCAAGCAATATTGTAATGCCCCACCCAAAGATCCTTGGGACACAAGGATAAAACATGCACTAACTAATTTTTTTCTTAAGATAAGTTACTAACAACAACATGAAGTAACCAAGTGCAAGAGTGAAATAAATATACAAGATAATAAAATAGGGATCATGACTAAGCTCACATGTTGACTTACACTAGTAGAAGTCTTACAAACACTTCCAAAGATCTCCAAGCACAAAATAAAAAATTACAAAACAACGATCACATGAATCAAGAGAATAAACTAAGGAGAGATGTTCTTTTTAAGCCCTAAAGAACAAGTTCCTAGCATGGTTAAACATACAAATAAATTTCCAACTAACCAAAAAATCAAGAAATCTAAGCAGAGACTAGCAATTGTCATGTGCAAGATGAGGTCTAAAAGTTACAACCACTCATCTACTAGAAACCATGTAGAAAGATAAATGTTGAATCCTAAAATTTGGCTATGTCTAAAATCTTGAAGCCCTAAAATTTGGCTAAGTCTAAATTCATTCAGCCCTAAAATTCCAAGGAATCTTTATCTTAACTTGAAGAGGTCTACATCCTATCTCAAATGAATCATAACATATATCAACTTATACTTAAATATTATATTTTAAACCCCAAAGAAAAATTGTTGAACAAGGAAGTTTAACAACCATAAAGGGTACCCAAAACACCCTTAAACTCTCAATAGAAAAGTCTATGGATACCTACTATTTGCCTGAGCAAGTTTTTGCAAGAAATTAGGTGATACTTTTCCAGTGTCATATGGCATTTCATAGTACTACCAAACATTTATTTTCCAATATCATACAATGTTTCTCATAAAAAATGAGCAATACTTTCCAAGACTATGTAATAAAGTTTACTATTACTATGCAATACTTTTCTAGTATCATATGATAGAACTTATAAATATGTGTGATACATTCCAGTATCATACAATCTTTCTCCTTAAGGCATGTGATACTTTTCCACTATCGATGATGAACCATTGTTTCCTAGGATTAAAAAGAAACAACTCTATAAACAAAGAGAAGGGAATTGAGTTAGAGTCTCTACATTGGGGAGTATCAAACCCACTATAATTGAGGCCTAAACACTCAAACCCATAAAATAAAAGACACCATGCAACATGAAATAGAAGCATCTATCCATCCAAACCATAACAACATAAGAAAGAATCCATGGAAAGCAACATCACAATGTACATACATGGTTCATAAACCAAACATCATCTGAGGGAAATCATAACCATCTAAGTACCAACACATCTAAAAATCATGCACACTTCCTCACAACCATAATAGCATCATTAGACCTCAAAGGCCCTAGTCATACCTCATGTGTCACATTCCAAACTGCCAACTAAATAGTCAGAATTATCTTATGAGGGTGTCATTACTATAATGTAATAACATCATAAGAACAAGAAGATCTAACATGCTAATCTAAAAAGCATAGATACTCCAATGAAGTAAATCAAATAATCAAACCATATGATAAAAGATTATAATAAAGGAATGCATCAATGAAGCTAACATCATCTAAACATGATATCCAAACATTCCAATTAAAGTATAAACCACAAGAAAATATAGTATAAAAACTTGAATATACCAAGTGAAACATCAAGAATTGGTCTCAACTAGAAATATATAATCTATATACACTGGTCCCTAACAATACTATAGGTAGCTATGCCTCCCAACCATGTAGAACCCATAGGCCCATTCCTACCATGTTGATGGAGATAATGATCCAACCACAAACACACAAGGAAATCACCCTGGATAACGGACATGCCAATCAAGAACATGATACAACATCCATATGATCATGGAGACAATGTAATACTTTAGGTCAGTAGTTAGACCCTCTATGGATAACTATATAGGGACTCTAGGTGAGTGTTCTTACTTTCCATCAGATAGTGCACGTACTTTGAGCCTTCAATCAACTCCCTCAGGAGGTCAGACTCAAAATGTATCTTCGATCAACTCTTGTAGGAGGTAAACTATTGTGCCTTCAATCAAATCCCTTAAGAGTCCAAACACACACCTTTGATCAACACCCTCAGAAGGCCAAGTATTCTATAATCTTATCTTTCATTAAGTCTTAGTTCCCATTTATAAATTGAGTTATCACTTGTTAGAACCTCTTCACATTACCGTGTTAGCTTCTTATAGGTTGGCATACATAAGAGAAGCCACTCCACACATCTATCTTACATACCTATGCTTGTCACATGATGAGTGCCCAAAGGCAATGCAAGTTCCCAAACCAACCACCAAATGAACAATCTCTCAACCATCCTATATTCAAGAGTTTGGGTCTCGTAATATTTTCTCAAATGCATGTGCATGTGCACGTGTGTGGGCATAACTAACTACACAAAATAATCACATAATACTAATGCAAGGGTTCAATATGAGAAATGCAACAATCAATAAGTACAACAATCTCACTCAACTGACCTAAGATGCATTTCAATACAAACATAAAGATGTAAAGTGGTCAGATTGATATCCTAGATAATATAAATCCATGCAAAGAAAAGCTAAGAAAAAAAGGTGACAGAGAAATCGAGGAAAAAACCTCAAAAAACCAATGTTGATTAAATCAATGAAAATAAAACCCATTCTACCCAAGGATGAATAAGCCACAAAAATTGGGTTTGAGCACCATATAAAAAAATGACTAGCATAACAATGAGAAACCCCAAACCCTCATCCTAAAAATTAGGGAAATGCTTATGCCTACTAAATTGGGTAGAGCTAGCACTTAGAAATAGAGGGGAACACTAGTTCTTAGCCTCTTAACAAATAGATACCAAAATCAAAGTAGAAATGAATCTAAAATAATAAAATAGAAAATACCTACCTTGTTAGCATGAATTCCAATGATACCTCATTGGGGGATTATTCTAAGCATTAAAAAGTATTGATATGTTCCATTCCTGATTGTTTTTATCATTAATATCAACATAATAGTAATTCTGTAAAGGCTGGAAGAATAGTAGTCAGTCATTTTATGATGCACAGAAGTAAAGGAAGTCTAAGATGATGTATAGTAGAGGATATTTTCATAAGGTTATCTTGATGATGTGGTCAAGAGAACTCAGTCTAATTCGATGTTGTATAGAGGTTACACTTGGTTTATTGGAAGCAATGTAGAAACAAAAGCATTGGAAAGAAAAGTATAAATGATCTATCACTATCTTTCATTTGAGATGTAATGAATATGATGTGAAAACATATTTTATAGTGGATAGGCATTTGGTGATGTCAGAGAGTGCAAAATATTTGGTTTTACACATGTGAAGATTTGTATAGACTATGAGTCAGCAGTGCTATTGTAATTGTGAATTCATTAATTGTTAATTGGGAAAGCCTCAAGGCCAACTCAGGGAATTATTATGAAGACATGGTATAAAGGAAAGTTGTGTTCCTTTTTTGTAGTGTGAACTTGGATTAGAGGACCAAGTAGGATGAGAAGTATTGTGCATATAGAAAAAAGGAGAAAAATCCACTTTTTTGAATGTGCACAAGCAATCTAAGGGATCATTGGATGTGCAATATGAGATCTAGTGACAAGATCTAAAGGAGAAAAAGTCTAGTTGATAGGATAGAGATAGAGAAAGGAATAATATAGAGATCATTTGGATAGTGGGTCTATTTGTCTTTTACAACTCCTAACAAGGTTAGCATCTCCTAATAGGGATTCAAAGTCTTCTAATAGGGACTCATATTTACTAAATGTTGTAATAGATTTCTAACAAGGTTTATCCTCTGATAAGGAATATTTATATTAGTACATCATCTTGTGGGTACCATCCTTGTTGGGGTTTTCCCTCTAATCAAGGGTTTCCCTAGTTAACATATCTAGTGTTAATTGTGTATGAGTATGATATTTTGGTTTTAGTTTATATTACACACACAATTAATTTTTTTTAAGGATAATAATTGTGATAATTTTTTTATAACTGATTCACCCCCTCTCTTAGTTATATTAGTGGACTATATATTCTAACAATTAGTATCAGAGCATTACGTCCTTGTAGATAAGGTTTAATAGCTTTGGGAGATTAGTTTTGAGTTATTTTAGAAAATATAGTCCTAAATTTGATGGAGGAAATTTCAACACCCGAAAGATGGAGCTTCTTGGTGATAGATTCAAATTGTTTACAAAATTGAGCATTGAGTTTTTGGATACAAGCACATGAAAAGGTAGATGTAGATCTAAAGAAGACATGAAGATCAAGGAAGGTATTGATCTACTTATAAAAATAGAGAAAGAAGGTGTGGAAATTTTCTTGTTGGACATGTAATGAGTTTGGTAATTTTTCATCTACATGCCCTAAGAGAGTAAGAAAAAACTAGAAAGAGTTTTCTTTTTGATGAAGATGAATAATTTAGAGAATGCATGGAAAGATTCTTGAATGACTATGATGATAAAGATAATGAGCTTGAATTAGTTAAGGAGGAGAAACTAACAGAATATATAGCTTTGGTAGCTATTGTTGAGGCAAAGACTAACCATTAAAATGTGGAACTTATGATTACAACTAACACTGCTTTGCAGAATGAGAATTAGATTGAAGAGTAGAGATTTGATCTTAGAGAAAAAGAAAGAGTTGAGTTGATGACTCTTGAGAAGAATAGCATTACAAAGAGGAGAAATAGATCAGTACCATAAGTAGCAAGAGAAATGTTATTTGAGAATGATGTTTCAAAGACATTTTGGAAAGAAGTAGTTAACATCATAGTATGTACTCTAAACAGAGTATAGATCAGAAAAAGGATGAGCAAGACACCCTATGAGTTATGGTTTGGTCATTCACCATCATTCAAATATTCTAGAATATTTGGAAGTAAATGTTACATTAAAAGAGAAGATCATATTAGTAAATTTTATCCTATAAGCAATGAAGGTATGTTTCTTGGTTACTCATTGAAAAGTAAAGCATATAGATATTTCAACTATAGGGCTAAGCGAATAATTGAGTGCACAAATATAAGGATTTATGAAAAATTTGGTACTAAAGAGAAGATACTAAATTATAATTTTGATGAGGAAGAGGATAATTCTAGAATTATTAGATAGAATGTTGAAATTCTTTTTGAGACTAACAATAACTTGCAAAATTATGTATCTATTGAGCATAGAGAAGAAAAAAGAACAAAACCTAGAGATAAGAGTTGAGATATCAACTCCTACCTCTATTAGAAATATGACAAAGCACCACCCTCCAGAGGAGATGATTGAGAGTAGAGGTAAAGGTGTGATGATAAGGAGCATAGTGAATGAGGAATTGTGTCTAATTTCTCAAGTGGAATCAAATAGCATAGAAGAAGCATGTAAGGATGATGACTAGATGAAAGCAATGAAAGAAGAATTAAATTAGACTGTGAAGAATGAAACATGGGAAATATTTCCTAGAACTAAAGACAAGAATGTGATAAGAACCAAGTGAGTATTCAAAAATAAAATGAATAAACAAGGAGAAGTTGTGAGAAATAAGGTCAGACTTGTTTATAAAGGTTACTCATAACAAGAAGGCATAGATTATGAAGAGACATATGTAGCAATGGTAAGTATGGAAGTAGTAAGAATGTTCTTGGCTTACACAAAAAGCAAGAGTTTAAAGGTTTGTTAGATGGATGTCAAGTCAGCTTTTCAAAATGGAGAACTTGAAGAAGAAGTCTACATAGAGAAACTTGAATGATCCCCTCTGACATAAGAAAAAGAGTTTGTATGCAGACTAAGAAAGCATTGTATGTTTTGAAGCAAGCACCTAGAACTTGGTATGCAAGATTGGAAAATTATTTGTCTAAGCTTGGATTTACTAAAGGTACAACAAATAGATGGTAATCTATATTTGAGGAAAATTGACGATGGTTCATTTATCAATTTATTATTTGTGGATGACATAATATTTGGAAGAAATGATAGAGAAAGTGATAAGTTTGCTAAAGGATGAAAAATGAAGTTTTTCCTAGGATTGTAGATTGTGTACAATAAAGATGGGATATTCATTTCACAAGGTAAGTATCTAAAAGACTTGTTGAAAATATTTTTTTTAGAGAGCTATAAACCTATTGGTGCACCCATGATAAATGGTCACAAGTTATCTAGTAAAGATGAGACGACTACCTACAATTGAGTAGAAGAAGTACATATTTGTGATTAGATAATTGCAATATCTAACTCACACTAGACCAGGTATAGAAAATGCAGTTGGGATTATGGAAAGATTCCAAGCTGATCCAAAAGAGTAGCATTATGTAGTAGTAAAGAGGATTTTCAAATATTTGAAGGGAACATCTGATTGTGGAATTTGGTATGATAGATCAAGTGATTTTACCTTGATGCAAGGTAGTCTAAATGACAAAAAGAACACCAGTGGTGGAGCATTCTTTCTTGGAGGGAGATTTCTTTCTTGATTGAGCAATAAATAGGATTGCACCTCTCAAAGTATAGCTAAGGAATATTATGTCGCAATAGAAAATAATTGTAATCAAGTTATGTGGATGAAGCAAATGATGTAGGATATTGGAATTTAGTTTGTAAAACCTATTATCATTTAGTGTGATGACAAAAGTACATTAAGTATCTCTAAGAATCTATTATTTCATTCTAAGACAAAGCACATAGCCATAAAGTATCATGTTTTGAGTGAGAAGGTAGCAAAAAAAGAGATAAGGTTGGAGTATGTAAGTACTAAAGATATCTTTACAAAGCCTTTTCCTAAAGATAGTTTTGAGTACCTAAGAGTTACACAAGGGTTTATGCCCTTGACTACTTCAAAGTAGATGATGCAAGGAGTGCATCAGTCGAGTGGTATAGAGCACTATGGTTAGACTAGATTGAATGTCGATGCTTCCTATATGGGGGAGTATCTAGTATGTACTGAGTCATCGGGGACTCTTGGTATTTGGTATCTTGTATTAAAATAGTGTCTTTTGACACTTGATCTAATAGAATAATTGGAAGAAGTATATTACAACAATTGGTATTTTGTACTTGTAATTGGCACCTTTAACATTGATGTCAATGGGGGAGAAGATATGCATGAAAAAAATCTCCCAATCATTGAAGGAGAAAATATGTGAAGAGAAGAATCTATTGAGTTGTCAATGGGGGAGTGTTATATCTTAAGGGAGATTTAGAAAGATTAACATAAGTGCACAAAAGGATATGTAAATGTGTAGAAGAATATGTGAGTGTGTATAAGACTATGTCACTACACAAAAGAATATGTTAGTGCACAGAAGGAAATGATTATGCATATAATAATATGCAGTCAAAAAGAATTGTAAGATGTTGATCATGAACATACAATATCCAGAAGATTATATATTGATAAAGATTATTTGAATAACAACAACAACAACAACAAAGTATAGTTTGGTATTCTTGGAACTTAGACATTTTTTTATCTATGTTGCCATCAATGCCAAAGGGGGAGATTGTTAGCATGAATTTTGATGATACTAGATAGGGGTATTATCCTATGCATTAGAGAATATTGATATGTTGCATTCATGACTATGTTTGTCACTAATGTCAATGTAGTAGTAATTCTATAAAGACTAGAAGAATAGCAGTTAGTAATCTTACAATGCATAGAAATAGAGGAAGTGTTAGATAATGCATAGTGGAGGATATGTTTATGATGTTTTCCTAATGACATGGTTAGGAAGACTAAGTATGATTCAATGTTGTATAGAAGTTACAGTTGATTTACTTGAAGTAGTGCAGAAACAAATCATTGGAAAATAGAGTATAGATGATCTATGACTATATTTCATTTGAGATGTAATAAAGATGAAGCACAAACATATGTGATAGAGGAAAATCATATGATGATGTCAACATGTGTACAAGATGTGGTTTCACATATTTAGATTTGTATAGACTTTGAGCTGATAGTGCTATTGTAATTGTGAATTAATTAATTATTAATTGGGAAAGCCTCAAGGCCAACTCAAGGAATTATTATGAAGACATAGTATAAAGGAAAGTTTTTTTCCTTGTTTTCAATGTGAACTTGGATTAGAGGACCAAGTGGGATGTGAAGTATTGTGCATAGAGCAAGAAGGATCAAAATGCTTGTTTGGTTGATAGGACATAGATAGCGAAAGAAGTACATTCTAGTTCTATTATTTTGCAAGGAATAATAAAAAGATCATTTGGATAGTGGGTTCATTGATCTTAACCTTGAATTTTTTTGTGCAGTTGGTCTAGCTATCTTCCACAACTCCTAATAGGGTTGCCATAACTCCTAATAGGGTTAGAATCTCCTAATAGGGATTCAAAGTTTACTAACAAGGACTCGTATGTACTAAATGTTGTAATAGGCTCCTAATAACAAGGAATATTTATAGTTTTACATCATCTTGTGTGTACTATCCCCCCTAAGGTTTTTCCTCTAATCAAGGGTCTCCCTACTTAACATATCTAGTGTTAATTGTATATGAGTATCTTGTTGTGGTTTCAGTTTATATTATCACATGGTTAAGTTTATTTAAGGATAATAATTGTGAAAAATTTTGTATAACATACTCACTATATATTCTAACATACCTAGCAGCCAAAAGGGAAAACATGGGAACTTGAACAGTAAAATAGAAACCCTACAAAAACTGTCAAAAATCATGGCAATCCAAGGTCTTCCCAAGCTAGATCCAATGAGGCCAACCTTGTGACCGTGCCATGCCTATAGCTCCCACAATGAATAGAACAATATTTACTCTTGAAGAGGATTTGGAATTCATTCTCAAATTTCTATTCCAAAAAGTGATAAGTGAGGAATAAAATTCATTTTTGGATATATTCACTTTTCAAGTGAATAAAAGATTCGTGTAACTAACAAGATCACTGAGTTAAACCCTTAATCAACCCCCCAAGAAAAGGTTATTCCAAGTATTGGAATTCAACTATGACAAAGCTTCTAGGAATTAAATTAAATAAGATAAAGCCCAAAATTCCCTTAAACAAAAATCATAGAAATTCTTAATAAGTTTCTTGACCAATGCAAACCTTTAAATGCATAGACACACTCATGGGTCTAATCACATAATGCAAATAAGTTTGGATTTATTAAATTAATGGATTGTTTAATCAAATCACTTAAATGTAGAGTTTGACTTAGTGAAGGTTCCAAATGTTGGCACCTAGTTTGGTCTTTCAAATTGGTTTTTAGCACCCATTTTATGTAAGTCTTGTATTTTGAAACATTGTGTGTATCTTTTGTAAATGATGGGTTGTAGATTTAAAGTTGAAGTTGTAACTATATTCTTGGTGATTAACCAATAAAACTTAACCAATTTGGAAGTGTGTTCTATATATTATCCATTGATGGTGTATGATAATTACATGATCCATTTCATTTCTTCCTCTATTTATTTGTTGCATTATTCTAACCAATTGGTATTAGAGATGAAGGTTAGAGATCTAGGAAAGACAAAAGTTTGGAAACTATAAGAATTTATCATAAGCAAAGTGAGGAGAACATAAGGAAGGAATTGAATCAATGAGATTGAATATTTTAGGTGAACAAATTTTTCTCATGATTGTATCCTGTAGAGAAAATGGGAGAACTTTCTATATTTATATTTTTTGGATACAAAGGGATGACTAGTCATGTCTAACCTACAAAGGAAAAACATGTAAGAGTGATGTACTTCTAGAGAGCAGTTAAATTTGAGGTACCCAAAAAATTGCGAAGAGTTTTCTGAAGGTTTTTTTTTGAGTGAAATGGAATCAGCAATAGTCAATGATATGGAGAATTTAAAGGGGCTAAGTTTGTCTTATGGAAATCCCAAATGGAGGACATATTGATGTTCAAGGATCAATACTTGCCAATTGAAGGAGTGTCAAAGAAAGCCATGAAAATGAATGATAAAGATTGGAAGAAGCTAGATAATAAAGGTTATTGCATCCCTTCATCAATACATGGACAAGAATGTATATTTTAATTTTGATAAAGTGAAACAACAAAGGATTTATGGAAAAAGTTACACAATTTGTATGAGAAGAACACAAATTCAAATAAATTTTTCTTGATGGAGGAGGGTACTTTAGTAGAAGAGCACTTAAATGAGTTCAAAATAATCACCAACCAACTTGCCTCTATTAAAATTGCTTTGGATGATGAGATTAGATCCATTCTACTAATGTGTTCCATGCTAGAAAGTTGGGAGAACTTGATTGTAGGCATTAGCACTTCTGTAATAGTAGGAACCTTGAAGTTTGACAATGTTTTTAGTAGCCTAATGAATGAGGAGCTAAGAACAAAATCTACCACAAAAATTAAGGGAAGAGAATCCTTGATTACATCTAACTGTGGTAGGAAAATGGAAATAAGCCTTCAAGGACTTTCAAGATCAAGATGAAGATCAAAGTCTAGAAGGGGAAAACTAACTTGTTTTCATTGTGAAAATCCATGCCACATGAAAAGAGAATGTAGAATCTTGAAGAGAGAGAAAAAGGAGAAAAAATCAAAAAACACAAACAAGATATCAGCTAGCAAAAATGAAGGTGAGAGTACAACTATAGCTTCAAATAATGATGTTTTAATTACTATTTCAAAGGAAGAGGTGTGTTTTTATAACTCTGACTATAGTTTTGATTGTGTTAAAGTGTTGCTTTAGTTTCATTTATTAAATTACCTTTACTCTCTTCTTAAGATTTAACTTTATGCAATTGTATTTCCATTTAATAATTAAATAGTAATTATTAAATGTCATTTACTTCTTAGGGATTCATGTTTAGGTTTTTTAATCTTGTTTTATTAGAATTGATCTTTTGTAAATATCATTCATTCATTTCAGTCTAATAATATAATTTGCATATTCTTAGAGCCAAATGCTTGCCTCTTCTTTGTCTTTTCTTCTCTGTAACAAGTTCTTGCATGTAGGTCTTCTTTGGGATTTGTAGATTTTTATTGCTCAAATCCTTCATGGTATCAAAGCCTAGCTTGTTGTACCATGTTCTTATTTGGAGAAAAAGAAGAATGAGGGCTTGATAGAAGATGTCACATCCCCTATTTTCATATGAAATTTTTCAATTTTGGACAACATTGACTAGGGAGGAAAATAAATTTCGCATACCAAGGTCATACAACCTATAGCATGCAATTTGAGCCATACTTAACAAAAAATTATAAAACAGTAAAGTTTGGACAATTTTGTAACCATGACAGTTCTAAAAAATATGTAGTGGTTATCTATAAACTACAATAGTTTCCCTAACCATCATGCCAATCACAATGATTTCCTAGCTCACCACTCTATCACTACTCCATAGCCACTGAATCTCCTCCACCACCTAGTGTGCAACACTTCTCCCACCACCACTCTACTCAACCCTAGTCCATGGTCACATGGGGGGACTAGGGGACAACGCCCTCTTCTTTTATTTTTTTAAAACTAAATAAATATTTTTTAGTCTTCTGGAGTACCTGATAATCTTCTGGCTCTAACTTGGGCATAGTGAGGCATTTTTTGGATCCAAAAGAAGCACCAGAAGGAAAATTTAGAGAGGGACATTATGTTATAGGTATTTATTTAATTTTTTTTCTAATTTTGTATCTACATTTGTTCTCAAATTTAGATGATGTCTTCTATCTTTGGAGGTGCATAACTTTCTCATTATAGCTCAATTTTTTGATCTGAAAGAAGCATCAGAAAGCTCTTTTTAAGTACTTTATGGATTTTATTTCATTTCACTATTATTGTTTACCAAGTGTTTGAGATACTAAATTGAAGTATGTTTTCTCTATTCTTTTATACACATTCCTTCTGCAAGATGGGGTTAGGTTTTTTGCATTGTTAGGGGTGTTTTTTCATTATTTTATAGTTATAATATCAGTATATCAGAAAAATTTTAAAAAAATTCTTAAAACAATGGCCAAGACCTAGTACTTCTAAACCCACATAGCTATTTGACATGACTATGTAATGAATTCTCCATTTAAAGGATTTGTTGTCTTGTTTAAGATACCTTATAGTTTCATCTTAATGAGTGTTTCATTCCTCAAGAAATATGGGACAAGTTCAAGGACTTGTTTGGTACCATTAACCATTTCAAAGCACTTTAGATTGAGGCAGAGATTACATCTCTTAGACCATATTCTTTCCCATCTATTGAGGAATTTCTCATAGGTTTAAAAAAAACAGATAAATTTTTTATAGGGATGCAAAAAAGTGAAGCTAGATAAGGAGTGCATCTATGTGATTCTTGTTGGGAATGAGAATGGAGTAACTGAGAGGGGGAGGGGGTGAATCAGTTACCACAAAAACATTTCACAGTCCCTTAGATGTCTAAAATCTTGATCTTAGTTACCAATTACTGAAACTTGATAATGCAGAAAATACTAATAATTATTAAGAACTGATAACCAAAACAATTCAGCAATCATGAACACTAGAGACACCAGATTTAATGTGGAAACACAATATGGGAAAAACCACCAATGTAACTAGTTACTGTTTTTCACTCTTCTGAAGTGAGCCCTATTAGGAGCCAACCCTGTTAAAGGTTACAAAACACATTGTTAGGTGTGACCCTATTAGAGGATTTAATCACCCTGTTAAGAGTGGCCTTGCTA
Source organism: Cupressus sempervirens (assembly GCA_028749045.1). Lineage (NCBI taxonomy): Eukaryota > Viridiplantae > Streptophyta > Pinopsida > Cupressales > Cupressaceae > Cupressus > Cupressus sempervirens. The sequence goes on along the minus strand of CM053789.1, from coordinate 28,950,731 downwards.
GAGGTCTTTACAACAATTCAACTAAACTGTCACCTTGTTAGAGGATTTATAGAATGGCTATTAAACCAACTCTGTTAAGAGATTTTGAGTTCACTGTTACAATGGTTAAAAAGCAACAATGAAATGACCTAATATAGTGTGCAACTTATCTTTGCTGATTGTAGATCTTTGTTATGCTTGACTGGATCCTTACTGATCAAATACAACTTTGCAACTCCTTTAAGACATCTGATCCTCCATCAAACTTTTCTCAACATTCGCCTCTTCATACTATAATTCACATTCATAACTTTTTCATAATCACACTTCTCTGTTTTTGATTTGCAACTTGAGTGACCATATATACCTTTCAGATTATCTTAGTCAGCTCAAATCACTAACCAATAATCAAACAATATACAATAGTCTGCTAGAAATAATTAAAATTACAAACTAACAAATCCATTTACTGGCCGACCCTACTCGGTTAATACTATTCAGAAAATAATGCCTGTGTTAATCAACTGAGCTTGGTTAATACAACGAACTCTGTGAAAACCCTTCAATCACCGAGAGAACTCGGTAAGTACTGAGTTTCCATAGCTGACTGAGTGAGCTCGGTGGAAACTATCTTGGTAATCACTGAAACCTTCATTTACCTTCCTGACTCGATAAACAATAAATCCTTTGTTTACCTTCCTGACTCGATAAATACTAAATCCTTCATTTACCTTCCTGACTCGGTAAATACTTAAATCCTTCGTTTACCTTCCCATCCCGGTAAACACTAACTTTTCTTCACTTACCTTCCCAGCTCGATAAACACTAGCTTTTCTTCATTTACCTTCCTAGCTTGGTAAATACTCTATCACAGTTTCCTTTGATCATCGAGTGAGCTCGGTAAGTACTGAACTTCCTTCGTTAACCAAGTTAGCTCGGTAGAAGCTATCTTTACAGTGTAATATACAACAATGCTTAGTAGACTCTATAAACTACTATGCTTACCTTCTGAGCTCGGTAGACTCTGTCTGATGATTGATATGACATTTGTGTAACATCAAAGACAACACTCAATTAACCAATTGTATCCAACAATCTCCCTCTTTGGCATTGATGGCAACACAACGTGTCATAGCAGAATGAAATTTGAAAACAAGTCTTTCTTTTATAGTGCAGCACAATATGTCAACATAATACTTCTCCCTCTTAGATAGAAACTTCTCCCTCTTTTAGTAATCTCCCTTTGTGAAGGAATTGTATAACAGAAAGATATGACAGTTTTATTCTCCCTTTACAAATGCTTACAAATTTCAGAATAGATACAGTTTTACTCTCCCTTTTTGACAACACATGCCAAAGACAATACAACACAGTAAAAGCTCTTCTCGTTATGCCAAAAGTACTCTCAACTAGATTACAACATACCTTATGTACATATTCATATGCAATGACTTCAATACTCTGCTGCATCAACTTGATAGATTTTCAACTTGTCATAGGTTGATGCATCACTTAAAACTTTATTTTAGTGAACTTCTGATAGGGGAGTGACCCCTAACTTACCTCTAAGATACAAGAATGTATCCTTAGGTAATGGCTTTGTGAATATGTCAGAAATTTGTTCCTTTGTATGCACATATTCTAGTCTGATCTCCTTGTTCTGCACCAATTCTCTGACAAAATGATATTTTATTGCTATGTGCTTGGTTTTGGAATGCATCACTGGATTCTTAGATATATTGATTGCACTAGTATTGTCACAGAACATAACAACTGGTTCTTTGATTTCCATCTTCATTCCTTGTAATAATTGCTTAAACCAAACAATGTTGGAATAGTTTACTACTGCAACAACATACTCTGCCTCTGCTGTAGATTGGGATGTACAATTCTGCTTTTTGCTTGTCCAAGAAACCAATCTCTTTCCAAGAAAGAATGCTCCTCCACTTGTTCTTTTTCTGTCATCAAGATTCCCTGCCCAATCAGCATCAGTAAAAGCTTTCAGATCCAAATTACCTCCAAATTTGTACCATAGTCCATAATCTTCAGTTCCTTTCAAATATCTCATTATTCTTTTAATTGCCATTAGGTGATTTTCTCTTGGTTTTGCTGAAAATCTTGCAACAATACCAACTGCAAGAGCAATATCTAGCCTGGTATGAACTACAGTGCTGATGGCTACCTTCCAGTATTTGATAGCAATATTTTTTTCTATCATCAGGGTTCTTGCACAATCCATAATGGATCTATTTCTTCTTTCAGCTATTCCATTTTGTTCTGGAGTTCCTGGTGCTGAAACCTATCTTTTAATACCTCTTTCAATGCATAAGTTATTGAATTCATGTGAAATGAATTCACCACCTCTGTCTGACCTTAAACATTTCAGCCTTTTCCCTGTTTCTTTTTCAACTCTTTCCAAATACCATTTGAATTTCTCAAATGCTTCTGATTTATTCCTTAGATACATGAAAGTCATCATTCTTGAATAGTCATCAACAAAAAGAATGAAAAACTTTTCTCTAGTATAGCTTTCTATTCCAATGGGTCCACATAAATTAGTATGCACAATTTCTAATATATCTTCAGACTGATAGTTTTTCCCATTTTACCAATCTAACAATTCTTGCATAGACCAACCTCAAGTTTCTTAATGTTAGGAATGCCTCTTACTTTCTTGAATTTGCTTATTTTTACCAAATTATCAAAATTGACATGACACAACCTTTTATGCCATAACCAACTCTCTTCAATTTGAGCAATAAAACATGGGCATTCACCTAGTTCTAGATAGAACAAGTTACCTTTAGTTTGGGTGTCAGATCCTATCATTTTTCCTTGCTCATTCAACAGTCTCGCCTTTCCATGCATGAATTCTACCTTGAATCTAGTATTTAGTAATTGTGCAACACTTAGAAAATTATGTTTGAGACCTTCAACCCAGTAGGCATTATTACATATAAGTTGTTTGGATAGACATATTCTTCCTCTTCCTTTTATGAAATGAGGTTCATTATTACCAAACCTCACACTGCCACCATCATAGTCTTCAAACTGATCAAACTTAGTTTTATCACCAGTCATATGATGTGAGCAACCGCTATCTATAATCCATGTATCATTCTTACTTACATGAGAGATAAGAGCCATTTTATGTTCGTCATCACTATCAAAGTCATCTTTAACAGCAATATAAACAATTTCATCCTCACTATTATGAAAATCCTTAGAATTTTCATCCATGAAACATGATTTCTTACCTTTGTTCTTGGATGATTTAAAGTCTTTCTTGCCATTCTATTTGTGATCTTTCTTTTCATCATTTTTTTGCTTGTTTGGGCACCTTGCTGCAATATGACCAATTTCATCACAAGAAAAATAGATTAGAGGAACTTTACCTTTGTATTTTCCTCTACCTCTAGAATATTTCTTGGCCAGTAGAGCTTCAATCACTTTGAGATCACTGTCTGAACTTTGGCTTGATTCATTTTCACTTTTTGACTGTGATTCTATCTTCTTTTTGCTTTTCTCTTTGAGTGAGAGCTTGGTTTGAAATGCTGATTCAATATTTTTGGAGGCTGGAACATAGTTGTCAAAGTTATCTAGTTCAAATGTAGTTAGTCTTTCGACTATGGCCTCAAGATTTATCTTATGATTTTCTTCACACCTTCTTTCCTTTATTGCAGAGACTCTGATTGCATAAAGGGGAAGCAAGGTTCTGAGAACTTTGCCTACAACTGTTTCTCCTTTGATGTCACCTCCAGCTACCCTGATTGCACTTACACATGCTTTAACTCTTTCAACATAATTTTCAATGTTTTCATCCTCTCTCATCCTCATTTGATCAAATTGTCCTCTTAGACTTTCTGCTTTTGCTCTTCTCACATTATCATCCCCTCCATAAATCTCCTTTAGCTTGTTCCACATGTCAAAGGTAGTTTTGCAGTCCTTAATTTCATCAAATTCTTCATAGCTGAGAGCAGATTCTATGTATATCATCATATTGTTGTGAGTCTTCTTTTCAGTAATATCATTAACTGACAATGTGCCAGAAGGTTCTTCATATTTTTCTTCAAGGTATTTCAGTCCAGTATCACCAACAGTAGCCAGATGAAGTTTCATCAATTCTTGCCATGCAGAGAAGTTATCTCTATTAAGTTTTGGAATTTCTCTTTTGTAAGACATCTTGATCTTTGGCTTAGAACCTTGAAATCCTTTCCTACAAGCACCAAAAATATCTGATACCAATTGTTGGAAATGAGAATGGAGTAACTGAGAGGGGGAGGGGGTGAATCAGTTACCACAAAAACATTTCATAGTCCCTTAGATGTCTAAAATCTTGATCTTAGTTACAGATTACTGAAACTTGATAATGCAGCAAATACTAATAATTATTAAGAACTGACAACCAAAACAATTCAGCAATCATGAACACTAGAGAAACCAAATTTAACGTGGAAACCCAATATGGGAAAAACCACCAATGTAACTAGTTACTATTTGAGATCTATTAGATTTCCACAATCCATGCTAATGTGCTATCAAATTTTTGGATTTGATTGTGTATAATTTTTTTACATCAACGTTTCGGATCATACTACATGATCCATCATCAATTTTTCATGTTCTCTTTTCTCTCTAGCATCCTGATGATGGATCATGTAGTATGATCTGAAACGTTGATGTAAAAAAATTATACACAATCAAATCCAAAAATTTGATAGCACATTAGTTACTATTTTTCACTCTTCTGAAGTGAGCCCTGTTAGGAGCCAACCCTGTTAAAGGTTACAAAACACACTGTTAGGTGTGACCCTGTTAGAGGATTTAATCACCCTGTTAGGAGTGGCCTTGCTAGAGGTCTTTAGAACAATTCAACTAAACTGTCACCTTGTTAGAGGATTTATAGAATCGTTGTTAAACCAACTCTGTTAAGAGATTTTGAGTTCACTGTTACAATGGTTAGAAAGCAACAATGAAATGACCTGATATAGTGTGCAACTTATCTTTGCTAATTGTAGATCTCTGTTATGCTTGACTAGATCCTTACTAATCAAATACAACTTTTCAGCTCCTTTAAGACATTTGATCCTCCATCAGACTTTTCTCAACATTCGCCTCTTCATACTATAATTCACATTCATAACTTTTTCATAATCACACTTCTCTATTTTTTATTTGCAACTTGAGTGACCATATATACCTTTCAGATTATCTTAGTTGGCTCAAATCACTAACCAATAATCAAACAATATACAATAGTCAGCTAGAAATAATTAAAATTACAAACTAAAAAATCCCTTTACTGGCTGACCCTGCTCAGTTAATATTGTTCAGAAAATAATTCCTGTGTTAATCGACTGAGCTCGATTAATACAGCGAACTCTGTGACAACCCTTCAATCTTCAGGAGAACTTGGTAAGTATTGAGTTTCCATAGATGACTGAGTGAGCTCGGTGGAAACTATCTTGGTAATCATTGAAACCTTCATTTAACTTCCTGACTCGGTAAACACTAAATCCTTTGTTTACCTTCCTAACTCGGTAAATACTAAATCCTTCATTTACCTTCCTGACTCGGTAAATACTTAAATCCTTCGTTTACCTTCCTAGCCTGGTAAACACTAACTTTTCTTCGCTTACCTTCCCATCTTAGTAAACACTAACTTTTCTTCACTTACCTTCCCAGCTCGGTAAATACTCTGTCATAGTTTCCTTTGATCATCGAGTGAGCTCGGTAAGTACTGAACTTCCTTCACTAACCAAGTTAGCTCGGTAGAAGCTATCTTTATAGTGTAATATATAGCAACACTCAGTAGACTCTGTAAACTACTATGCTTACCTTCTGAGCTCGGTAGACTCTGTCTGATGACTGATATGACATTTGTGTAACATAAAAAACAACACTCAATTAACTAATTATATCCAACAATTCTATCAAAGCTTCTAAGAATTTTTTTTTTACAAGGATACAAAAAAGTGAAGCTAGATAAGGAGTGCATCTATGTGATTCTATCAAAGCTTCTAGGAAACTTTTAGACTATCTCTTCTACCTTCCATTCCACTATGGATGCTTTGGGTACCAAATTTACCATGCCCACTTTTGAGATTTTTTGTGATTGATTAAATAGAAAGTAGTCCAAGCTTATAGAGTTGGATATTATTGTAGGTTCACAGTTGTAGGCATTGGCTTCTAGAAAAATTATAGGGAAGCCAAAGGCCAAGACATATTCAACATGCAGTGAGAGCTCCTCCAAGCCCACTCCTAAATCAGATGCTCAAAAACCCAATCCAAAGGGTAAATCTTCTAATTCTAATGAGTCTTCCTCCAAAACTAAGAAGTATATAGGTATCCTTACAATTTTTTGGCAAGGAAGGACATCAATTTTCTAAGTGTTGGAAATGTCTTGAGGCTTTAGAGGATGCCATACAACAATATAAGATTGCTTCTCTGAAGCCACCACCACCTCCTTCAGGGAGAGGAAATACTTTTTTTACACAAGAATTTTCTTCTATAGCTACTTGGATTCTTAATTCAGGTGCTTCCCACCATATAAAACACTAACATGATTTGGTTACCTCACTTTCTCATAGTGTTACTACATAGATTACATTTTGTGACTCTATACAACAATATAAGATTGCTTCTTTGAAGCCACCACCGTCTCCTTTAGGGAGAGGAAATACTTTTTCTACACAAGCATTTCTTCTATAACTACTTGGATTCTTAATTCATGTGCTTCCCACCATATAAAAAACTAACATGATTTGGTTACCTCACTTGCTCATATTGTTACTACATAGATTACATTTTGTGACTCTATACAACTTTTAGTTTCAAGTTTAGGAACTATCTCTTTAGAGGGTGGTTCACTACAAGACATTCTCTTGGTTTTGGCCATTTCTATGAACCTCCTATCTATCTTTCAGATTTTTGATTCTAGCTCTAGTAAGATAGTTGATTTTTCACCACATGATGTGGTTATTCAAGACCTCCATGATCTTGACTTGGTTGTTGCTACTGGTAGTGTTGATCTTTAGTCTCACTTATATTAGTTTGATGGCTTTGAGAGCTTTGATTCTATAGGTTTTTTTCTTATTTATCATGAAACCATAGTGAGTGAGATTTGGCATGAGTTTTTTGGCCATGTCAACAAAATTTTTTTACAATAGATGAGTACACATGAGCTAGTGATTGGACCACCTTAAATCTCTTGTACTAATGGTGTTTTCCAAGGTTGTGCACTTCAAAAGCTTCATAAAGATCCATTTTTGTCAGGTAGATCCACATGTGCTAAGGCATCATTGGTTTTGATACATAGTGATCTTATGTCATTCTGCACTCCATCTTTTCCAAGTGCTTAATATGTGCTTACCTTCATAAATGACTTCTCTAGATGCACATGAGTACATACTTTTTGAATTATAAGTCTAATGGCTTTGCTTCATTTTGAATCTTTAAGACATTTGTGGAGATGTAGTATGATCTTTCTATTAGGTGCATTCATACTAACAATGATAGGAAATATGTGGATCAATATTTTAGAGATTTTGCACTAAGCATGTTTACAACATTAGTTCACAATTCCACATACCTCTTAGTAGAATGTGGTTGCAGATTGCAAGAATGCGGCATTGCAAGGGATGACCAACTGTATGATACAGTATCAAGCTATGAGTTCTTCATTTTTGGGCTGAGGCTATCAATTTTTCCAACTATATTTGGAATCAAATGCCTCACAAGGCATTCCAACACTTGACCCTTGAGGAGGTTTCAACTCATGTCAAGCCCGATGTTTCTACATTCTGCATTTATTCTAGATGCTCAACAAAGAGCCATGGAGAGGAAGAGTCAACCACTCATCTTTGTTGGCTACTATGATGATGTGAAGGTGCACACATTGTTTGATCATGATTCTAGAGATGTTTAGTTTGATGAGAATTATACTCATAAGGAGCCTCCATCACTAGCTTCTCTATTACTACCCAACACTTCCTCTGCTCCTCTTCATGATTACACATCCTCAGAGGAAGATCTAAATATTGATCCCCCTTCACCATCTCCAACAATTATTTAGTGACGTCCCAAGTGGGCTCATACTATTATTGATGTAGTAGGACCTATGATAGGTGATCCTCAAAATTCTCATTGAACTTGTGTGCATACTTCTACTACTAGACTATGGAGTCACACCATTTTAGATGATCCATATATTTTTTCATAGGTGACAGGACATGGGATAGGGCTACTGATGAGGAGTACTCTTCTTTGGTGAAGAGTCACACATGAGATCTTTTTCCTCTTCAAAAAGGAACAAATATTGTCCATTGCGAGTGGATGTACCTTACCAATTATGCTATAGATGCTTCCATTGATAGGTACAAGATATGTCTTGTTGCAAAGGGATTTTCTTAGGCTAAGGCTATTGATTACTCCAAGACCTCTACTCATGTTGCCAAGATGAATTCTATTTTCCTTATACTCTCTCTTGTAGCGTCATAGTGATTTATATTTTATCAAATGGTCATGAAGAGTGATCTTTTTATGGAGATCCACATGAGGAAATCTATATGGAGCAACCTCTTGGTCATGTCTAGGACTCTTCTATTAGAAATAGATAATACTGGGAGGTGGGGGGGTGTTGAATCAGTATTTTAAAAACTTTTTCCCATAAATGAATATTGTTAATTACTTTATAACTTGCATATGAAACTAAAAAAAAAATGTTGAATAGTAAACATAACCATGCAAATAGAGAACTCATAACACCATCATTTGTTAACTAGGTAAACACTTGGCCAAGGGAAAAATTTGGTGGAGATGATACCCACTAGATGATTCACTAAACAAAAAGATCATGTTATGGATATTGACCCTGTTAGGAGCCTATGAAGTACATATAGTGTCTCGAGTCCTTGTTAAAGGACTAGCCCTTGTTAGAAGCCTTAACCCTATTAGTATTTGCTACAACCTTGTTAGGAGTTGGAAGATTAAAATTACAATGTATGAAGGAAGAGCCCACTACCCTACCATGCAATTATACAATTCAATTCTTTCACAAGATAAGTATACATACAGTACTTGGTTTGCTGCTATAACTCACACTTCCGTTAATATTACATCAGATTTTGCATCACATAAGGCTCACAAATATTTCTCACAATAGTTTGCATGTCACATCTAATCACAAAACTTTCCCAATATCTACACATGATAAGATTTTTACTTATACTTTGCACGTTCTCAAAATTTTACACTTTTAGCCTTCATATCCTCACACATTTGACATAATGTAAAATAACTTATGGCATAGTATCCATATAGTAAGATTAACATAACTTAGTAATTATTTTGTAACCAATATAATTCCTAAAGGCATACAATTCTCTTTACTACTATGCTCTATTCTTGATTATTAAATACCAAAACTGTTAAACATAGTACAACTTGTGCATACTATCTGTACACACATGTACACTAGTACATGATATCATGAAAATATCACAAACCTTTCCTTAACTATGCATAAGATAATTGTCTATGCAATGTTTTTACTTTGTACTACTCTAAACTTTCTAACACTTTGACATTTTTCTATCTCTAAATGCATAAATGAAATGTTGAATATACATTTCAATAAATGACAACCATCAAGAAATCTAATTAACCGTATTTCCAATAATCTCCCCCTTTGGCATTAATGACAGCATTTTTAAAAATTTACTAAGTCCCAAAATTATGTCATGCATAACAAAGATAAATAATAGTAACTACACAAAAATTTCCTTTAAAACATACCAATTTTATTCATGTTTTGATGGATCATTACATTCCTTATCAATCCATTACATTGATAATATATAAGCTACTCATTACATATAAATTTATATGTATACAAATTTTCCTCTACATAATAGTCCACCTTTGACATCAATGGCAAAGGTACCAAAAACTATAGCTCAAAAACTTGTAGTCTGCTGGTGATTAACTTGTCATTCTAGATATGTAGTCTACAAAATCAATCTTTAGTCTTTCAAATTCCTTCTTTCAATTGTTTTTTATTGTATCTTAGATACGAAGGAGTGTGTAGAGTCCATAAGATGCTACTTTTCTTGTGCTTAGGTTAGTATAGGAAAATTTGTCATAAGAATTCTTTACTGAAAGATATTCCTCTAATTGCCTCTACAAAATGACAACTTTAGGTGCCAAATATTCTTGAAGAATAGAGAATCTTTTTATTACCTTTTACTTGTCAAATTCAATGCTTCTAATAGCATTTTGGATCTTCTCAATCTCATTCTTAGAGTCTTCAATTCTGATCTTAGGTTGTTGCAATCTTGTAGTGAGTATCTAAAACTCACTCATATGGCTCTTGATCTTTCCATCAAAATCAGATAAGTAAGTGTATGGCATTGTGCATTTTCCATACAACTTCTTACCATCAAAAATATATTTTCTCAATTCATTAATTTTTTCATCAAGTTCATTCAAATCATTGCATACATTGGTGCATATTGTGTGAAATAGGGCTACTTCATGGTTTGACTATGATTGCAATGTGGCTACTTCAGCCAAAGTTGTAAATTTTCCATCAAAGGTCTTCATAAAATCTTTTGCCTTAACTTGCAAGTCTAGATTTTCTAATGTTTTGGAAATTATCTTCTATTGGATACAATTATTCAATTGTGTGTTGTCCTTGATGTTACACAAATGTCATATCAGTTATCAGTCAAAGTCTACTCAGCTCTGTTGGTTAGCAAGGTAAAAGAAAGAGTCTACCTAGCTCAGTTGGTCAGCAAGATAAAAGATAGAGTCTACCAAGCTCAAAAGGTTAGAAAATAAGGTTTATAGTGACTACCTGGCATCTTCAAACTTTACCTTGTGCAGATAGTTGTTACCAAGCTTTCAAGGTTAAGCAAGGCAATTCAGTGTCTATCGAGCTTACTCGGTCATCAAAGGGAAATATGGCAGAGATAGTTCTTACCAAGATCTAATGCTTAGTGAAGAAAATTTAGTTTTTATTGAGTTAACTTAGCAGCCAAAGGATTTTTCAAAAATTACAGTATTAACCAAGTTGAGATGGTTAACTCAGGAAATTATTTCTAGAGCAATGTTTACTCAATAGGGTCAGCCAATAAAGGATCTCATTGTTTTGTGAAATAAATTTTATTTGTTTAATGTAATATTTGTAGCCGAATAATGTATAGTTTATTTGTAAATGTAACTTGTGAATGAGCTGACTTGATAATCTGAATGGTATATATAAGAGGTCAATTTGCAAATTCTAAGTGTATGATAGATTTGATGTGATATGAGTGTGAAGGAGCGTTGATTATTGTGAGAGTGAATTTTGAAGGATGATTAGAGATCATTGAGGAGCAGAAAAGCCATATTTAATCAAGGAGGATCTACTGGTGGAGAATAGAGATCTATAATAAGAAAATATAGTTGCATCATATTTAGGTCAATTCATTGTTACTTTCTAACCATTGTAGTAGTGATTTCAAAATCTCTTAATAGAGTTGGTTTAGCATCCATTTTGTAAATCCTCTAACAAGGTGACAATTCAATTGAATTTTTCTAAAGACCTTTAGCAAGGACACAATTAATAGGCTAATTAAATCATCTAATAGGATCACACATAACAGTGTGTTTTGTAACCTTTAACTGGGTTGGCTCCTAATAGGGCTGACTTCATAAGAATGAAAATTGGTAGCTAGTTACTTGGTAGTTTTTCCCATATTGGGTTTCCACATTAAATCTTGTGTCTCTTGTGTTCATGTTATTTAATTTTGCATGCATGCTAATAACTACGAATGATTGAAGGTCAGTAACAAGTTAATCTACCAAGTTACAAAATTTTTATAGTGTTTACTCAACATCAGTAGTAACAAGTTATTTAAGACATCTAAGGGATCTATGAACTTGTTTTTGTGGTAATTGATTCACCTCCCCTCTTAGTTACTCCATTTATAATTCCAACAATTGGTATCAAAGCTTTTGGTGCTTGCAGGAAAAGATTTCAAAGATCTCAGCCAAAGATTAGGATGTCTTATAAGAAGTAAATTCCAAGACTTAATAGAGACAGCTTCTCAGCATGGCAAGGGTTGATGAGACTTCATCTAGCTTCTATTGGTGATATAGGACTAAAGTATCTTGAAGAAAAATATGCAGAACTTGCTGGTACACTATCTACCAATGATATTGCTAAAAAGAAGACTTAGACAAACATGATGATAGATATTGCATCTACCCTAAGTTATGAAGAATTTGATGACATCAAAGATTGCCAAACTACCTTTGAAATGTGGAACAAGCTGAAAGAGATCATAGAGGAGATGATAATCTGAGAAGAGCCAAAGTAGAAAGTTTGAGAAGTCAATTTGATCAAATGAGGATGAGAGGAGATGAAAACATTACAAAATATGTTGAAATAGATAAAGCTTGTGTTAGTGCAATCAAAGCATCTAGAGGAGATATCAAGGAGGAAATAGTTATAATTAAAGTTCTTAAAATGCTAATTCCCATTTATGCAATAAGAGTTTCTACAATTCAAGAGAGAAGATGTGAAGCAAATCATAAGATAAATTTAGAGGCCATAGTTGGAAGATTGATTGCATTCGAACTAGATAACTATGTTTTGGTAAACAGATTGTTCTTCTTCTGATTCTCCTTTTAATTTGCCCAGTTTGTAATGAAGAACAACTTTACACAACAGTTGGGAAACTATTTCTGAGAATAACTAGTTTCCCTCTAAATTAAGGTATAGCTCCCTATGTGAATAATTTTCAAGGAATTATGTTTCTCTCCTAAACTAACATGGGGTATGCTCTTAACCTAAAAGAAAAAGAGACAAACTAAATTAAGCCTAAACAGGACTTAATCTAGGCAAGAAAAACATTCTAATCTATAAACCAAGCAATAGAACTCACAATTCTTATGAATCCATATACTCAACATCAACTAAACTATAGAAACTATCAAAAAAAATATAAATGAAATGATCAAGAACTTCCAATGAATCCTTCTCTAAATCTCCCAAGCAAATCATACCTTAGTTAATTCATATCTTCATAACGAAGGAATGAAACATCTTTTCTTTCTTTCTGTAATTCAGAGTTTTAAAGAAAGAAACATAGAAGCAACCATTAACTAACTAAATGGGACAAGAACTTATTGATATAAAACACCCTTCCATTGACTCTGCAATATTAAGTCTATTACATCAACAATTTACCCCCTCTCTAATCCACCTCTTTGACTGTATGTAGAAAACGCTGACCCCCCCCCCCCCTCTTGGTTCTTTTACAATAGTTTATATAGAAAACATAGCCTATGCCCTTTAGGGGAATGTGAATTGATTCAAATTCAAAATTCAAAATTTTTTTAGAAGACTACTTTCAAAAATAAAAATAAGAGAAGCTCAAGAGACTTCTATCTCTTCCTTTGATCTGCCTTCAAGAAAGCTACTAAGTTAAACCCTATCTTGCATATATGATATGCTGGCTCATTAAATAAGTGGAGCATGATGATCATGTGTAGTCTAAATTTCATAATATTTGAAAGCACTTGTTAGTACTTGATCAATATTTGATAGAACAAAGTTCCCAACTACCTTTTCCATCACTCAACTGTCATTCCATTGAGTGGAAAGGTATAAGAGCAGGCCTTTGTGAAATAGTAATTACTATAATGTAGAGATTCTGTGCAAGCTTAAAGAGCTTTTCTTCAACATCAATACTTGTGGCATTGGTACACTCATCAAGAATGTCAAATTTGGGCTTATAAAAAAAATAATCGAGCCATGCCAAGTCTCTATTGTTCACTCAAAGATAGCATGTCTTCCCAATTGGCAGCTACATCCCAGCACCTTCTCACTCTAGTAGATAGACAAGTCTAATATTCTTTAAAATATTTCTCAGCTATCCATCAAGTATCTCTATAGCATCAAAGCTACTACTTTGTCTGAACCCTTGTGAACCTTTTAAAGTGGCTTCTGCAAGTGTTAGTGGATATATAATTTGATCTTGAAGGGTGCCAAGATTAGTATAAGGTTGCTGAGGCACATAGAATATGTTTCAACTAATTTGTGAACTTAGAATGTTATAACAATTCTCATCTAGTTTTTTTATTCTTCCACTTGCTACTGGCCAAAGACCTTGAAGAACATGAAATATTGAACTCTTGCCACTTCCATTTGGACCAGTCACAAGCAAGCTTCTTTCTGGAGTGACTTCAAGAGTTAATTTCCTCTCAAATAATTTTTTTGCAGGAGTAATGATATCATCTTCAAAAAAGGAGATAACATCCTTGTCCAAAAAATGATCAAATTTCTTTGAGTTCCTATTTTCTTCTATAAGCAATAATGGATTAAGCATAGCAAGCTTTACATAAAGTATGGTTTGGCTTGTTAATGTGATCATGAATGTCATCAAAATGCTTGACAATGAATTTTCTATCTGGACGGTCTAAGCCTCTGGTATTTTGCCAGCTTTGGTGATAGAATGGCTTTTGGAGCCCTCAAAATCCAAATTTATGCCTTGAGCATTCTGTACACTTTCAAGCCATCCTTTCTAAATAGAAAATTTTCTTTGAACCATTTAAGAAAGACCCAAATCATTACAATTTAAAAAGAACTTGAAATTGCCAAGATATAGACTAGCGGGTTTTTGCATCTGAGGTGTGAAAATGAGTTCGATGCACTCAATTTTAGATTTTTTGCCTTGGGTATTTGCAAGCAATTTTAGAACAAACTCTTTGAAGATGAAATAATCCTTTAGTAATTCCAAGGTGACCCATATGATTGGTCTCAAAATGACTCTGAATTGTGTAAGAACGATGTAGGCGAGTTTTAGCATTTTAGGTGCAAAACTGCAATGGTGCACTTAGATTTCAAATTTCCACTTTCATTAATATGCGTGAAATAAAATTTTGAAAATTATAATCAATCCCACTCTGCATTAAAATTGTGAGCATGCATATGCTAAAGATGGGAACCTTCTCTGTAAATGGAAAAATATGAAATGATCATCAAATCTACTTTCTTAAAGATAAAGTTGTTCAATACTGTTTAAGCCATACAGAAGTAGATTGCATGACACACAATTCTCCACCTCTAAAAATTTCTCATCTTCACCACTTAATAAAATAGCTTTAGACCTTCCATCGTGATTGAAGAAGTCAAAAAATGGTATTGAAGTTAAGCCTTTGAATTAATTCTTCAAGTACGTGAGCCAACTAAAGTGTATGCATGCATAAAGATTCCAAATGTTGCATCTCCAAAAATGTGAGGGCACTGATGTAAACCATGTTGAACTGCAACAAATTCATTTTTGATGCTTCCTTTATGGTGCATTATCTCATGGTAGACATCACTTTGTTGAATCATCTCTAATTCCTCCTTAGTTCAAAATAACTTATCTGCAATCATCTATAATTACATCAATCATGCGAGAAAAACTTTCATTAAGTTCCTTGTATATGCCTAAAAATCATAGCTTTGCAATCATCTTTTATCTAAGAAGATCATCAATGGGAACATGATATCCTTTTTGGGCTAGGAGCCATCACCTACCCAACATGATGACACTTAAACCAACCACCTAGCTTATGAATGAGAGGCCAAGAAAGAGGGAAACCTGACAAGGATGGCCTACCTATGAAGGACTTAGATCTAGACACAAAACTGACTTGAGGACTGTATGACTCAAATATTTCCAAAAAAAAGGGTGACTTAAAGTCAGGCAATAGCTGGCTTCGACTAGGAAATATGCACTGCAAAGTGCATAGAGAATCCAACATCTCTGGTTAAACAAGTGCCTTTAGGATTGGGTTACAGAGTCTAGACCAAAGAAACAATGAGAGGCTACATACAAAGAGAGTGGAGGGATACGAAAAATTAAAAACACAAGAAGGAAAACAACCAAAAATGAAAGTGAGAAAAGACTACACTACAACACAAAAAAACTAGAAAGCAAAACTTATTTACAAAAGGTGAGGAGACCCCACTAGCAGAACCCAAAGTAGAGAAAAATTCATATGTGGCCATTTATAGGAAGAGAGAAATATGAACCTTTTTGGCAAAGAGGAGAATGCTTCACCAGATTGCAACAACATTGATATCCTCTGGCCACCCCTTTACTACTGAGTTTGATTCCAAGAGCAATCTACAACATAGTGACCAATAGAACCTTGCCAAATAGCCATGCCTCATCATATACTTCTAATTACTCTGTATTAGTCTGCATACTATCTTTCACATGCTCTATCCTATTTTGTGAAGAAGAAAACTCACTGGATTCTAAAAACATCACTGAATCATACTTACATTTGTTATCCTCAACCTTGTCACTTATAAAAAAGATATCAATATTCCAATCCAGACTGGCAAGATATTCAAGCAATTCCAAATGCATTGCTTGAAAACACTCACATCCGTTTACTCCATTATAACTCTCAGCAAAGATATCACCTTTCAAATCATCTAATGAACATAATTAGAAAATTGAACAGCTTTTGGAAGTGAACTAGCATCATACCAATCACAGGTTTTATCATTAGCAACTTTCGATTTCAAAATGGGGTTGAAATTGAAGGTTTCTTCATTTGCTACAACATGCATCTAGACTAAGATATCTTCTTCATTTGTTATAGAAAGATGTTCATCTAAATTCACAATTTCAATATCTGGATTAATTATGGAAGAGGACTCACATATGATTGGCACCATATCTTCATTAAATTTTATTTCAAGATTAGAAAAATCTTCATTTATTTCTTCATCTTGCTACAGTACTTCATTTACATGTTCAAAATCTACTGTCGCATTGATTTCTTCAACATTATTTTCAATAAGTTGGATATCTTTTTCATCCACACACAATTGATTAGCAACATGCAGCATTGTATCATCTTCAAAACAAAATGTTTCAAGAATCTGATCTTTATCAGTCGTAGTGAAAAAAGAATCATCACTATTACGTTCTTCCATAGCATCAAAAATTCCATTTTCAAAAAGTCCATTAGCCTTAGAATAGTTTTCAGAAAAACACTTTGAAAAATCATCCACATTCTTTTCATCTTATTCACATCTTTCATCAACACAAGGAAATGAAAACATAGATACATCTTCAATTTTGTTTACCTTTTCTTTTTTATCTTCAAAAATCTCTATAGGCTGAAAACATTCTTTTTGCTGATGACTCTCCTAGGGTAATTCATTGCTCCTTTTATCCATCTTGTAAAAAGGTACTTGATCATTTGAGGCTTGAGGTTTTTTAAAAATATCAAAACAATTATCTCCATTTATTTCTCTTTCAACTCTGCTTATCATCTCTTCAACCATATTTTCAGCTTTAGTAAAACATGACCTCACTTTCTTTTCAATATAAGACTCATAAAGAGAATTAATCATTACTTTTTCTTTAAAACAAATAGATTCTACCATGGGATCCTTGTTGACCAATCCGTTATCACTATGAGGAATACCTTTGTTTTCTAACAGTTATATTTCTAGAAACCAGGATATCTCTTGTTTTTCAAGAATAAAATCACTGGTTGTCATGGAATCTTCATTTTTCTCACTAATTATATCTTCTTCAAAAAAATTCTCTATAGCCTTAAGTGATTTAACTAAGCGAGATGATTGCTCATTGTGCCTATGAGCAGTATTATCTTCAATCATTGATTCCTCACTCATTTTCACAATCAATGCAGTTTCTCTGGCTTTAATAATTTCATCATCTGAAATCAAAACTAATTCTTTTGCTTTCAATTTAGAAAGTGATTTTAGATTCATACCTATTGATTCTTGAGAGAAACTGAAATCCTCCATAATTACATCTGAACTATTGATGGTGTGTTCTTGATATTTAAGTTTAGACATAGGCAGAGTATTTTCTAAACTCTTCTCATTATATTCATCCTTAGGAAAGAAAATCTTCTTTTCAACCTCAAATGAAGAATCTAAAGGTGAAATTAATGATTCCAAACGAAATACTGTTGAGTAACAAGGAATAAAAAAAACCTTTTCTTCTTCTTGTGGTGGTTCAGGTTGGAAATGCCTTTCATACTGATTACCTTCTTCATGCTGATGGCTCATGAATGGTAATATGAAGGATGAAGAAAATTTAGGTTCTCTCAAAGCAGGGAAGATGGAAGAAGACAAAGCATCCTTTTTAGAACTCACATTAGTGCTTTTCTATCTAAACTCCTAGAGAACATATAATCTCTTTTCAATCAGCTCCCATGATTCTACAGACCGATGGTCTTGAGCTATACTCAAGTTGTTTCTTGTGGCATAGCTGACACTCTCTTTGAATTTACTCTAGAGTTGTTGAAGCATAGGATCATCATCAATCACAATCTCTTCAATAGATGGCGAAAGTCTCTTTTTATATTTTAAATCATTTCTCAGAGGAATCTGACCTCGATACATTTCCTGAGATTATTTGTACAATAGAGTAACATAAATCTGTATAAACTTCATCAAAGTAACAAGAAAGAGAATGATGTTACCTCCATCTCATGGGTCACTGAGTGTTTTGAATTGGTGCTTAAGTTGGCCTCTAATTTTGTATTTGTCTTTGTAGCACAATGGCCAATCTTTCAGCTAGTTCTCATTCTTTCAAAACTTCACTAGCTTTTCTGTAATTAGAATTATATACTTATGAGGTTGCACCATTTCCCTCATGGTAGGTAAAGAGACTAATTGTGAGCATTTGTCTTTTGAAATCTTTAATCATCACCAAGGTTCTGCAATTAGAAACTTTATAATGCAATTTTTTCTTGAATTGTAAATGGGGTTCTTTGAGAATGGAGTCACCAATTGCTCAGGAAGCAATGAAAATAATGAAGCTTGAAAAATCAAAGTGTTCTTCCTCTTAGTTGCCAAAGTCTATTGTAAATACAAGCTGGGAAACTAAACGATAAGAACTTTCAAATCCTTCAAACTCTGATAAGAAAATAAAATTATTTTAAAGACATAGAGTCGCCAATCTCAAATAGAGATAACAATAATAAAACTAGAAATACAATCTCCAGCACTGGTCTTCTTTTCTAACTCCCCAGCAGAGTTGCCAAAAATATGTTGGTAAATAGATTATTCTTCTTCTGATTCTTCTTTTAATTTGCCCAATTTGTAATGAAGAACAACTTTACACAATAGTTGGGAAACTTTTTCTGAGAATAACTAGTTTCCCTCTGAATTAAGGTACAACTCTCTATCTGAATAATGCTCAAGGAATTATGTTTCTCTCCTAACCTAACATGGGGTATGCTCTTAACCTGAGAGCAGAAGAGGCAAACTGAAGTAAGCCTAAATAGGACTTAATTTAGGCAAGAAAAACTTTCTAATCTATAAACCAAGCAATATAACTCATAATTCTTATGAATCCATATACTTAGCATCAACTAAACTACAGAAACTATCAACCAAAATATAAATGAAATGATCAAGAACTTCCAATGAATCCTTCTCTAAATCTCCCAAAGCACATCTTACCTTAGTTAATTCATATCTTCATAACGAAGGAATAAAACATCTTTTCTTTCTTTCTGTAATTCAGATTTTTAAAGAAAGAAACATAGAAGCAAACATTAACTAACTAAATGGGATAGGGACTTATTGATATAAAACACCCTTCCATTGACTCTGCAATATTAAGTCTATTACATCAACAATCTACCCCCTCTCTACTCCAGCTCTCTAACTGTATGCAGAAAAGGCTAAACCCCCCCCCCCCCCCCCCCTCTTGTTTCTTTTACAATAGTTTATATAGAAAACATAGCCTATGCCCTTTAGGGGAATGTGAATTGATTCAAATTCAAAATTTGAAAAGTTTTTAGAAGACTTCTTCCAAAGATACAAATAAGAGAAGCTCAAGAGACTTTTATCTCTTCCTTTGATCTGCCTTCAAGAAAGCTACTAAGATAAACCCTATCTTGCATATATGATATGCTGGCTCATTAAAGAAGTGGAGCATGATGATCATGTGTAGTCTGAATTTCACAATATCTGAAAGTGCTTGTTAGTACTTGATCAAGGTTTGATAGAAGGAAGTTCCCAACTACCTTCTCCATCACTCAGCTGTAATTCCATTGAGTGGAAAGGTATAAGAGCAGGCCTCTGTGAAATAGTAATTACTATAATGCTAAGATTTTGTGCAAGCTTATAGAGTTTTTCTTCAACATCAATACTTGTGGCATTGGTACACTCATCAAGAATGTCAAATTTGGGCTTATAAAAAAAGAACTCAGACATGCCAAGTCTATGTTATTCACCCAAAGATAGCATGTCTTCCCAATTGGCAACTACATCCCAACCACCTTCTCGCTCTAGTAGATAGACAAGTCTAATATTCACTAAAATATTTCTTAGCTATCCATCAAGTATCTCTGCAGCATCAGAGCTACTACTTTGTTCGAACCCTTGTAAAGCTTTTAAAGTGGCTTTTGCAAGTGTTTGTGGATATATGATTTGATCTTGAAGGGTGCCAAAAGTAGTATAAGGCTACTGAGGCACATAGCATATGTTTTGACTAATTTGTGAACATGGAATGTTATCACAATTCTCATCTAGTTTCTTTATTCTTCCACTTGCTACTAGCCAAAGACCTCGAAGAACATGAAATATTGAACTCTTGCCACTTCCATTTGGACCAGTCACAAGAAAAATTCTTTGTGGAGTGACTTCAAAAGTTAATTTCCTTGCCAACAATTTTTGTGTAGGAATAATGATATCATCTTCAGAAAAGGAGATAACATCCTTGTCCAGAAAATGATCAAATTTCTTTAAGTTCCTATTTTCTTCTATAAGCAATAATGGATTAAGCATAGTAGGCTTTACATCAAGTATGGTTTGGCTTGTTAATGTGATCATTAATGTCATTGAAATGCTTGATAATGACCTTTTTTTCCTGATGGTCTAAGCCTCTAGTATTCCGCCAGCTTTGGCGATAGAATGGGCTTTGGAGCACTCGAAATCCAAATTTCCACCTTGAGCATTCTAAACACTTTCAAGCCATGCTTTATAAATAGAAAATGTTCTTTGAACCATTTAAGAAAGACCAAAATCATTATAATTTAAAAAGAACTTGAAATCACCAAGATATAGACTAGCGAGTTTTTGCATCTGAGGTGGAAAAATGAGTTTGATGCCCTCAATTTTGGATTTTTCACGTTGGGTATTTGCAGGTAATTTTAGACCAAACTCTTTGAAGATGAAATAATACTTGAGTAATTCCAAGGTGACCCATATGATTGGTTCTCGAAATGAGTCCAAATTGTGTAAGAACGACACAGGCGAGTTTTAGCATTTTAGGTGCGAAACTGCAATGGTGCACTTAGATTTCAAATTTCCACTTTCATTAATATGTCTGAAATAAAATTTTAAAAATTATAATCAATCCCATTCTGCATTAAAATTGTGAGCATGCATGCATATGCTAAAGATGGGAACCTTCTCGGTAAATGGAAAAATATGAAATGATCATCAAATCTTCTTTCTTAAAGATAAAGTTGTGTAGTACTATTTAAGCCATGCAAAAGAAGATTGTAGGACATGCAATTCTCCACCTCTAAAAATGTCTCATCTTCACCACTTAATAAAATAATTTTAGAGCTTCCATCGTGATTGAAGAAGTCAACAAATGGTATCAAAGTTAGGCCCTTTGAAGTAATTCTTCAAGTACATGAGCCAACTAAAGCATATGCATGCATAAAGCTTCCAAATGTCGCATCTCCAAAAATGTGAGGGCATTGATGTAAACCATGTTAAACTGCAACAAATTCCTTTTTAATGCTTCCTTTATGATGCATTGTCTCATGGTAGACATCACTTTGTTGAATCATCTCTAATTCCTCCTTAGTTCAAAATACCTTATCTGTAATCATCTATAATTACATCAATCGTGCGAAGAAAAAATTTCATTAAGTTCCTTGTATATGCCTAAAAATCATAGCTTTGTAATCATCTTTTATCTGAGAATATCATCAATGGGAACATGATATCCTTGTTGGGCTACGAGCTATCACCTACCCAACATGATGACACTTAAACCAACCACCCAACTTACAAATGAGAAGGCAAGAAAGAGGGACAACTAACAAGAATGGTGTACCTACGAAGGACTTAGACCTAGACATGAAACTGACTTGAGGACTATATGACTCCAATATTGCATAAAAAAAGGGTGACTTAAAGTTAGGAAACACTATGATAATTTTGTTTTAGGGAAGAAGATAAAGGATTCTCAGTTAGATAGTGATGAAGAATCATAACAGAGTTCAAACAGTGATCTTGATGTGGTTGAAGCTCTACTAGCAAGAAAATATTCAAGAGGCAAAGATAAATACAAAGGTAAGGCTCCTCTAATCTATTTTTCTTGTGAAGAAATTGGACATATTGTTTCTAGGTGCCCAAATAAGTAAAACAAGGATGAGAAGAAAGTTCATAAGTGCAATGGTAAGAAAGACTTCAAATCATTCAAGGATAAAGGTAAGAAAACATGTTTCATGGCTAAAGATTCTAATGATTCTGATGATGATGAAGAAGAAGAAATTGTCTACATTGTTGTAAAGGATGAATTTGATAATGATGAGGAAATGGTACTTATTTCTCATGTGAGTAAAAATGATACATGGATTATAGATAGTGGTTGTTCTCATCACATGACTAGTGATAAAACTAAGTTTGAGCATTTTGAAGATTGTGATGGTGGTAGTGTGAGGTTTGACAATAATAAACCTTGTTGCATAAAAGGAAGAGAAAGAATCTCTCTAACCAAAGAACTTGTATGTGATAATGCATATTGGGTAGAAGAACTAAAACAAAATCTATTGAGTGTGGCATAGCTACTCAATAATGGATTCAAAGTGGAATTCATGCATGGAAAAGTAAAACTCTTGGATGACAAAGGAAAGCTAATTGGATTGGGCACTCAAACAAAAGGTAACTTGTTTTATCTTGAACTTGGTGAATGTTCATATTTTATTGCTCAAGTTGAAGAAAGTTGGTTATGGAATAGGAGGTTATGTCATTTGAACTTTGATATATTGGTGAAAATAAGTAAATTTAGGAAAGTAAGAGGCATTCCTAACATAAAGAAACTTGAGGTTGGTCTATGCAAGAATTGTCAAATTGGCAAGATGAGAAAGACTAGCTTTAAAAGAAAGAACTATCATTCTAAAGAAATTTTAGAAATTGTTCATCTTGATTTATATGGACTTATTGGAATTGAAAGTTATATTGGTGAAAAGTTCTTTATTCTTTTTTTTGACGATTACTCAAGAATGATGACTGTCATGTACCTAAGAGAGAAATCAAAAGCATTTGAAAAGTTCAAATGGTATTTGGCTAGAGTAAAAAAGGAAATAAGAAAAAGACTAAAATGCTTGAGGTTAAATAGAGGTGGTGAACTCATTTCACATAAATTCAATAACTTTTGCATTGAAAGGGGAATCAAAAGACAATTATCAACACTTGGAGCTCTTGAACAAAATGGAATAGTTGAAAGAAGGAACAAATCTATCATGGACTATGCAAGAACCTTAATGATTGAAAAGAGAATTACTATCAAATACTGGAAGGAAGCTATCAATATTGTAGTTCATACCTTGAACCAAGTACAGCAGAAGAAGGACTCATTCAAAAACCCCTATGAGTTATGGTATGGATACAAACCAAATGTAAGTTACCTAAAAGTATTTGAAAGCAAATGTTACATTTTGAAAGAATCTAGAAAAGGTAAATTTGATGTAAAGGGTGATCAAGGAATATTTTTTTGATATTCTTGCAAAAGTAAAGCATATAGATGTTTGAATTTGTCTACTCACAAAGTCATAGAAAGTGTACATGTGAAAGTTCATGAGTTTGTAGAAAGAACTAAAGAAGAAAGTAAAAGGGAACCTGAAGATTACATGAGATTTTTTTACATTGAACCTGATATAGTACCAAATACACCTATCAATTAGGAATCTTCAACTCTCGAGTCTTCAGTAATCGAGTTGTAGGAAGTTCAAACCAAGCTAATACCTATCAAGCTGCAAGGACCTGAGTTGCAAATAGAAGCTATTGAATCAATAGATACCAAGCTTGAGCAACCAAAACCTGAAGCTGAAGTGCAAGAGGATGAAAATGCAAAGCGTTCAAAAAGAAAGGAACCTGTATTAGCCAAGTATGTCAAGAGGCATCATGCACCCAAGTAGATCATTGGAGATAAATATTAAGGAATTATGACAAGAAGTAAGTTTGAAAGGCACTTGTTTACTTACTGATTTTGAACCAAGAAATGTCAAAGATGCATTAGAAAATGATAGTTGGATTGAAGCTATGAATGAAGAGATAGAGCATATAGAAAAAGATAAGACATGGACTCTTGTACCTAGGCCTAAAGACAAAAATGTAATTGGAACTAAGTGGGTATTTAGAAACAAGTTAAATGAAGATGGTAAGGTATCAAGGAACAAAGCTAGGTTGGTATGCAAAGGATACTCTCAAGAAGAACGTGTAGACTATGGAGAAACTTTTGCTCCTGTTGCAAGATTGGAATGTGTCAAAACCTTGCTTGCATATGCTGCATACAAGGGATTCAAAGTTTATCAAATGGATGTCAAGTTAGCATTTCTCAATGGTATACTAGATGAAGAGGTTTACATTGAATATCTTGAAGGTTTTTTTGATCTAGACAAGAAGGACATGGTTTGCAAATTGCATAAAGCATTGTATGGTCTAAAACAAGCCCCAAGAGCATGGTATGAAAGACTGCACAACTATCTTATTCAGATTGGTTTTCAATGAACTAATGGTAATAGTAGTTTGTATATCAAGGAAGGACTAGATAATAAGATTGTTTTGGCAAAAATATTTGTAGATGATACTTTGTTCATAGGAAATGATGATCTTTGCAAAGAATTTTTAGAACAAATGAACAAGGAATTTGAAATGTCAATGTTTCATTCAAGATCAAATTCTTTGTTGCTCTTCAAATTTAGTAGAATAAGAATGGCATCTACATCATTCAATCTAAATACATCAAGGAGATACTAAAGAAGTTTGGTATGGAAGACTGCAAACTAGTTGGGACTCCTATGTGTACTAGATTGAAACTTACCAAGGATGATGAATCAAAAGAAGTGGATCAAACATTGTATAGATCTATGATTGGAAAGTTGCAATATGTTACAGTGCATACAAGACCAAACATTGCTCCTGTAGTTGGTATTGTAGCTAGATTTTTAGCAAAACCAAAAGAAAATCACATGATGGTAATCAAAAGGATTATAAGATATTTGAAAGGAATTGAAGATTATGAATTATGGTATAAACTTGGAGGAAATCTAGATTTAAAAGTGTTTACTGATGTAGATTCGGTAGGGAACATTGATGATAGAAAAAGTACAATTGGAGGAGCTTTCTTTCTTGGAAAAAGGTTGGTTTCTTGGACAAGTAAAAATAAAAACTATACATCCCAGGCCACAGCAGAGGTTGAATATGTTGCTATAGCAGTAAATTGTTCAAAAATTGTTTGGTTGAAATAGTTATTGGAAGGTATGAAGCAAGAAATCAAAGAACTTGTTGTTATTTTTTGTGACAATACAAGTGCAATTAACATATCCAAGAATCTAATGATGCATTCAAAAACCAAGCATATTGCTATAAAGTATCACTTTGTTAGAGAATTGGTATAGGATAAGGAGATCAGATTGGAATATTTCCATACAAAGAAAAAAATTGTTGACATATTCACAAATCCTTTACCTAAGGATGCATTCTTGTATCTAAGAGGTAAGTTAGGGTTCATTCCCCTATCTAAAGCTCACTAAAATATAGTTTTAGTGATGTATCAATAAGAACAGAATTGAAGATCTATCAGTTGATGTAGCAAAGAAATGAAGATGTTGCATATGAATAAGTACTTAAGGTACATTGAATTTCACTTGAAGTTGTGATTGTCTTTGGAATGTACTATCAAAGAGGGAGAGTTTACTGTCATATCTTTCTAAAATTTGAAAGAAAAAGAGATTTTATGTAAGGAGGAGAGATTACTATTAAAGAGGGAGATTACTATATTTGAGGAGTATTGTGGAATGAAATATAAGAAGGCAAAGCATTCTATTAGTACAAACTTGTTTTCAAATTTCATTCTACTATGACATGTTGTGTTGCCATCAATACCAAAGAGGGAGATTGTTGGATATAATTGTTCAATTGTGTGTTGTCTTTGATGTTACACAAATCCCATATCAGTTATTAGTCAGAGTCTATTAAGCTCAGTTGGTCAGAAAGGTAAAAGACAGAGTCTATCGAGCTTGAAAGGTTAGCAGAAAAGGTTTACAGTGAATATGAAGCATCCTCAAGCTTTACCTTGTGCAGACAATTGTTACTGAGTTTCAAGGTTAAAAAAGGCAATTTAGTGTCTACTGAGATTACTCAGTCATTATAGGGAAATATGGTAGTGAGAGTTCTTACTAAGCTCTCATGGTTAGCAAAGGAAATTGAGTTCTTACTAAGTTAACTCAATAGCCAAAGGATTTCACAGAAATTGTAGTATTAACCAAGTTGAGATGGTTAACTCACAAAATTATTTTTGGAGTAGTGTTTATTGAGCAGGGTTAGCCAATGAAGGATCTAATTATTTTGTGAAATAAAGTTTATTTGTTTAATGTAATATTTGTAGCCGACTGATGTATGATTTATTAGTAAATATAACTTGTGAATGAGCTAACTTGATAATCTGAATGGTATATATAAGAGGTCAAGCTGCGAATTCTAAGTGTGTGATGGATTTGATGTGATATGAGTGTGAAGGAGCACTAATTATTGTGAGAGAAAATTTTGAAGGATGATTAGAGATCATTAAGTAGTAGAAAAGGTATATTTGATCAAGGAGGATCTATTGTTGGAGAATAGAGATCTATAATCAGAAAATACAGTTGCATCATATTCAGGTAAGTTCATTGTTACTTTCTAACCATTGTAGCAATTATTTCAAAATCTCTTAACAGAGTTGGTTTAGCAACCATTTTTAAAATCCTCTAACAAGGTGACAGTTTAGTTGAATTGTTCTAAAGACCTCTAGCAAGGTGACTCTTAACATGGTGATTAAATCCTCTAATAGGGTCACACCTAATAGTGTGTTTTGTAACCTTTAACCAGGTTGGCTCCTAACAGGGCTCACTTCAGAAGGGTGAAAATTGGTAGCTAGTTGGTTGGTGGTTTTTCCCATATTAGGTTTCCACATTAAATCTAGTGTCTCTTGTGTTCATGTTATTTACTTTTGCATGCATGTTAATAATTATGAATGCTTGAAGATCAGGAACATGTTAATCTATTGAGTTACATCATTTTTATAGTGTTTACCAAGTATCAACAGTAACTAGTTATTTAAGACATCTAAGGGATTTGTGAATTTTTTTTTGTGGTAACTAATTCACCCCCCCTCTTAGTTACTCCATCTATAATTCCTACATCTTCTGCATGCACTCCAAGACTTCAACAAGAGTCTTCTCTATAGACTCAACACTCTTATTCTATTTGAATAACTTGCTCAGGGTTCCTATTAATTCTTTTTGATCTTCATCATTAGATGTAATGGATGTTGTTGCTAATGTTCCAACTATTGGTGCTACTAAAAGTGTAGTAACCTTTGTTTTCTATTCTTATACTTTCTTTTTATCCTCAACCTCTTTCTTCAGATATTCTTCTTTATTCTTCCTTTCTTCTTCTCTATTTTTGTTCCATTCTTCTTCTTCTCTCTTTTTCTTCTCCTCTTCTTCCTTTTTTTTCTCCACTTCTTATTTCTTCCTTTTCTATTCTTGTTATTTCTTCCTCTTTTCCTCTTCTTCTTTTATTTTCTTTACTTGTTCTTTCTTCTTCCTTTCCTCTTTTTCTTTCTTCTTCTTTTCCTCTTCTTTCTTTTTCTTCTTCTTCTTCTTCTTTTCTTTTTTTTCCTTCTACTTCTTGCTCCTTTTCTTGTTCTTATTTCTTCTTTTTCTCTTCTTCTTCATCGTTAGAGCTAGAATAATAAGTGATATTTTTGATATTGCCAACAACATTTGTTCCATGACTTGCAAATAGGTTCTCCTTACTGTCCATGGTTATGCGCATACTATCCTCTTGTATGGATTTAGTACCCATAAAAATGTAAGGTGGGGATAATACTTGTTGTGTCTCCTCCACTTCTTCCTCTTCCTTGCAAGGTGTATGAACTTCCACATATATTAGACTATCATATTTAGCTTGTGAATTTTTCTTAGGTACTGAGGACATATATTTTACTATTGCCTCTTCTATTTCTTGCCTAACCTCTTCATAATTGCCTCCCATCAGAAGAATTTATTTTCTCTTGTTTCTCAGCAAGGGCTCAATACCCTTTAAAGTCTTGTTAGATTCTTCTTTTGATAAAACATCACATAACTTGTTTATGGATGTTATCCTCATTTTCAAGTCTTCTTCTACAACTCTTCTCTTCCTATTGATCAACCTATTGTATAGTTCTTTAGAAATTTTATTTTGAATGCTATCCCATCTCTTATTCCTTAAAATCATATTTCTAATTATGGCATTCTTGAATTTCCTTCTATCCATACTACCATACATGCTATAGAAGTTAATTAACTATACAAAATTATCATCATTTACAATCCACATGTTCAGGTTTTCTACCTTGGGTTTCCATGCCTTCTTTCCTGTAGTTTTTTTAGCTTCCTAAACATATTTCTCAACATGTTTATATTTAGTATCATCTTTTGAGATTTTAGAACTTCTCACTTGCATAGTTTTTCTTCTCTTTCCTAGTGCACTGGAGTTTTTCTTAACTCTTTTCTTTCCTTGAAGTGTAGATTCTTGTTTCACCTTCACTAGTCTTCCTAACTTCCTCTATGCAGTAGGTACTTCTACCTCGGGCTCCCTTCTATGTTGTTCAAAGATAACACTCATTGGTTGCATCTGTGCAACTACTGCATATGGTGGTACATGATCTTGTACACATGGTTGTGTCACTATTACTATTTCTAAGGGTTCTACCACTACAATAGATGTTGCAGCTAGTATTTTAGACTGCCCACTAGCCTTCATTTCTAGTACAATTCCCTTTAGCTTTTTGAATTCCTACCTTGACATACCAAATTCCCGAAGTATGGAATCTATCTCTTTTTCCACTTTCTTCTTTCTCTCTTTACTATAGAGTTTTGATTTTACTATTCTTATTCTCTCATCATATGTACCCCATCTAGGGCATTCTGTGTTCTTCTTAGATTCAAGTATGATCTGTGCATATCTTTTAATCAATTTTTTTCTCATCTCATATCCCATAGGCTCAATGAACTTCACTCTAGGTATCACTGCTTCTAGGTAGTTGTTATCAATTTCCACCATAAAGCACAAGTCATCCTTATATTTCTCCAACATAGAGGGAGGTATCCTAAACCTCAATTTCATATCAAACTAAAAGTTCTTCATCATTCTTTCAATGTCAGTGTCTCTAAAATTCTTAGGTTTGGATTTATAGCATTGAGTTATTATCTTCATTGTGCACTCTCCTCTATCCCAATTAACTACTCCTAGAAACTTCCTTGTAATAAAGAAGAATAGATGAGTTAGTAGGGACTCAAATCTAAACACTATGCTCTTGGTTTTCTTTATCTTTGCAATATTATCCAATAGCTGCAATCTAATAACATCACATAAGTTCACATTCCTCCTTTCAATAGCCATCACATATGTTGCATGAAGAAATCCATCTAGTATAGAGTTAACACTTGATCCATAGTAAACTTGTATCCCAAAATCATAGCTAATGGGTGAACCCATAATAATGGGTTCCACTTTAGTGGAAGGAAGAAACTTGAAAAAGCTAGCAAATTTTTGGATCCCGATTTACCATATGTTCGCACAAACATGTACAATGCGCATGTTTCCACGAACATATGTGCGCATATGCACGTATGTTCACGCGAATCCATATTGGAATGACTTCTGGCGGTTTAAATCAGTTCTTTAACTTTTTCAAAGTCATTTTCATGGCGAGTTTTGTTCATTGAGCATTCAGGCGAACGTGTGGTTTGTGCTACTTTTGACGATGTCATCTTGTCATTTTTGTTCTAATTTTCGTTATCGTGTATGTCAAAATATTATTAATTTAATATTTTCAATTTTTTTGAAGTAATTTTTTATATTATCAAAGTAGATTTTAATGTTTTCAATCCATTTTTTTTATGTTTTGAAAATATATTTGAATGTTATTTACGTTTTTAATAGTTTTGAAAACATATCTAATTGTTAATTTAATATTTTTATTGTTTATTTATATTAATTTAGAAAGCAGAAAAATATTATATAGAAAACATTAGAAAAAATAGTAAAAAATTTAAGAAAAACATTAGAAACCAAATTTAGAAAAAACATTACAAAAACATTAGAGAATTTATAATTTAATATAAAATTTAGAAAACAAATTTAGGGGAACAAAAAAAAGTAAAAAAAACATTAAATAAATATTAAAAAATTTATAAAAAATATTAGAAATTTAGAAAAAAAAACATAACAAAAATATTAGAAAATTTAGAAAAAAACATTACAAAAGCATTAGAAAATTTATAATTTTATATGAAATTTAGAAAGCAAATTTATAAAAAAAATATTTTAAAAAATTAGAAAATTAAAAAAAAATATTAAAAAAATAAGAAAATTTAGAAAAAACTTTTTAAAAAATTAGAAAATTTAGAAAAAAAAATATTGCAACAACATTAGAAAATTTAGAAAAACAAATTTATAAAAAAACATTACAAAAATATTAGAGAATTTATAATTTAATATAAAATTTAGAAAAAATATTAGAAAATTTATAATTTAATATTAAATTTAGAAAATAATTTAAAAAAAAAACATTGCAAAAATATTAGAAAAATTAGAATTTAATAAAAAATTTAAAAAAAAAATTTAGAAAAACATTAGAAAAGTATTTTTAAAAAAATAGAAAAACATTACAAAATTTATAATAATATAAATTTTAGAAATCAAATTTAGAATATATATATATATATATATATATGTCAAATTCAGTTTAATGTCTTAATCTTAGAAGTTTAATTAAATGACATATCTTAAGGGTCTAGATCCTAAATTGTACATGTAAAAATATAGATTAGAATGTATAATTTTTTATTTTGAATATAAATGTACATGTATATTTGTTCATGGTTAGAAGTAGATGTATGTACATGATTTTAATAAATTCACATTTTTATATGTATAATTTGTGTATATGTTAACTATTGATCTTAATTTATCTTATAACTAAGTGTAATTAACTATATTTAATAACACGTCTTAAGGGGAGATCCTAAATTATACATAAGAATGTAGATTAAAATGTATATTTTATTTCATAAATGTACATGTAAATATGTTCATGTGGTAGATATAGACGTGCATACATATGCTTTCAATATTCATGTTTAAATGTACATATGTTATTATTTTTAATGTCTTAGTAATCAGAAGTATATAATTAACTATATAATTCAATGACATGTCTTAAAGGGAGATCTTAAATTATACATATATAAGAATGTAGATTAATTTGCATATCTAGGTATGAATATAACATACATGTACATCCAAACCCTAACTCTAACTTAACCAAACCCTAGCCTTAACCATTATCCAAACCATAACCCTAACCTTGATCTTAAAATTTAATATCTAAACCCAAGATTACAAATGATAATAAATACCCTAAATCATAATCTTGAACCAAATCATATACTTCATACGCTAAGTTCCCTTATCCTAAATTCTTAACCATGGACCTTAATATTAACCCCTAAATTTAATGCTAGAAATTATGTAAGTTTGTGTAAACCCTAACAATGTCACAAGGTCTTAAATCTTACCCTAAAATTGAGCCTAATTACACTAAAACCCTATTTCCAAACCTAATTGATGCCTAACTTACATAAAATTAAAACAAGTTGACCCTAATCTTAAATTGTTAAAAATTACATTTGAGATACGTGCACATACATTCAAACACATGTACATATATGAAGTATTCACCCTTGTTTTAAATGGTATATATGTAACCCAACTTGAAACCTAAACTTTGAAATATTATCATTTAAGAGTAATATAAATAATTTATTACCCTTTAATTGAATTCTCTAATAATACCCCCCAAAGTATAATAAAATCTTAGAACAATAAATTAACTCTAACCATAACCAAACTCTCAACTTTAAAGTTATCTTATATGCAAATTAATCTAGGTCTGGATGTGTTACA
The DNA here is from genome assembly GCA_028749045.1 of Cupressus sempervirens. Classification (NCBI taxonomy): domain Eukaryota; kingdom Viridiplantae; phylum Streptophyta; class Pinopsida; order Cupressales; family Cupressaceae; genus Cupressus; species Cupressus sempervirens. The sequence continues at coordinate 28,918,474 of CM053789.1, read as the reverse complement.
GATTATCTAGGTCCATGATGTGTGATGTATGTTTTATTAGATGTGTATAAATTTTAATGTTAAAAATAAAAAATTGTGTGTATAGCAGGCAATTTAGCTTTTCATACATTTATATAGATATGGCTTCACATGATCAGCTTGATGCGGCACTTGATGTAGTTCTTGTTGCAGCTCCTACTGTGGCATAGATTGATGAGGTTCCTATTGCAACACCTGATGCAGTTCTTGATTTGGCTCCTCATGTAGCTCATGGTGGGGATTGTGCTGCAGCTTCTGGTGGGGCTCATCATGTACCTCAACATAGGGCTTGTCATGTAGCTCATGTTCTAGCTCCTGGTGTAGCTCCTGGTGGTGTAAGTACTGTTGTGGCTCCTGGTGCGGCTCCCATTCTAGGTCAGGCTGCACCTGCAGCTCCTATTGGAGGTCCTGCTGCACCACCTCCATGCATCGATATCGATGCTTTATTTGCATTTTCAGACCAGGAGGTTGGTAGACTATAGCACTCTATATTGACCTCTAATAATGGTCTTTATAGAGACATATGTACTATGATATGTAGGATTTTATAGGATTTGACAGTTAGATTTAGAGCTCACCATTCATTTACTCCTGCCATATTAGTTTCCATATCTAGGGAGCTTAGGGCTGAGGTTTCAGGAGATGCATCATTCGATGATGTCAAGAGGGCAGCCCCAAAAGATGTCATCCAGAGAGAGCTCTTTCCAGCTTATGAGGGAACATGAGGTAGGGTGAGAGGCTATAGAGTCACACAATGCACATACCCTATTATTGCTAGCATGATCTATCCATGATTTTTAGCTACACATGGTCATTATCTTAATAATGACTAGATACCCCTTTATTTTGCAAAGTAGTTGTAGGCTGAGTTCTGTATAGGGCTCAATGCCAACTACTTGGATATTCCTCATTATTGTGGACAGGGGCGTGGTCAGATCACAGATTGTGACTAGTACTACTATGTAGATTGCCACCCACCTGTAGATCTTAGATAGTTTTTTGGATTGAGGATGCCTCCTGTGACTCCTACACATGTGCCTATTGTAGATAGAGTCATCATTGCTTCCCAGAGGGAAGCAATTGATACTATTGGGCACATTGCATCTGCGGCAGCTAATATCACATCAAATTCTATTGGTCATTATCTTCATAGTTGACATCCTCATCCACTTGGTTGACCATCTTCATAGGCATCTAATAGCACTTCAGGTGCCTCCTCTAATGATGCATATAGAGTTGCTAGGCTACCACTGCCAAGAAATATTCGTGGCCTTTTAGGATAGCAAACACATATGGATATGGCACTATATTTTTTGGAGGATATGTTGCACTTTATTAGCTATATTTTTGATACATAGAGGATTCTAGTACACTCGATGATGGATGTTTTTAGATAGCATCAGAGCCCCGACATAGTTTGACAGAAACAGGTCACCACACCAGTGACAGATGATACACCTATGCATAGCTCAGAGCATTTGGCACCAGAATCATGACACTCTACAAATGACTCAAGCATACGAGTTGGAGATGTCCATATCACAACTAAGGGTCTTGATGATTTTGGTGAGCAGTTGTGAGGCCTATCTGAGATTGATACTAGTTTGAGCCTGGGTATTTCATCGTACATGGACCTGTTGTTCGAACTTGGTAGCACTAATTCTACACCAAATGTACCCAGCTAGTTACACAGTCCACTTCACTCAGATTTACTAGCAGTTGGACATGGAGTTTTAGGCTTAGGTGCATCAGTAGATGATACGATGGAGTCTACTAATTATCCTCCACCTCCAGAGACCCAGGTACATAGATAACTTATTTTTAATTTTAAAAATATATGAAATTAAAAAATATCTTCATTTATTGAAAAAATTAGTTCATATATATATATATACATATATATATATATATATATATATATATATATACATATATATATATATATACATATATATATATATATATATATATATATATATAATTTAATCTTTAACTCGTAATAAATCATGTAGGCACAGGTCATTGAGCACATGGTTACACCTATTGTTGGTTCAGGGCATCATGTACATGAGAATGAGGCACCTGGTAGTGCTCAGGCACTTAAGTTTTAAATAGTTTGTGTATTTAATTTGAATGTACATGTACATGATGCACATATGTATATATATGTTTTAAAGATAGAACTCCAACACATGTATGTATATATGTATATATATTTGCAGGGCTTGGTTGATGCGCATCGGCAAGAGGATGTACAAGAGACTCGATTAGAGGGTTGTTCTGTTCATATACATCTTGATGGGTCCTTCTAGTAGTAGATCATATTTATATATTTTTTGATGCATTTATATATTGGAGGTCTAGTTTACATACGTATACATGTGTATTTCAGTTCCTTGATGACATGCATGCACTTTCACAATTTATTTTATTATTGAGTATTTTAGTAGTTAGATACCATCACATGTACGTATATATGACTTTTTATATTTTGCTACATATGTTTATTTATTCAAAATTTACAGTTTGCATTTTAGATACATAGAGATATATTAGATCTATAGATGTTTATTCTTGAGACATGTATATATGTACATATGTGTTTTTTTTGTGTTATAGCTATAGAACATGATCTTGAGACGTGTGTACATGTATATCAAATATCAATTAGTAGGAAGCTAGAAAGATACATATTTCTTAAATTATCAATTACTAACCTACTAAAGATAAATATTAGTTTTATGTGGATAAAAATATGTTAATAAACTAAACTAAATGATAACTATGAACTTATGATTTTACAATTTTAAAAACACATGTTTAATTTTCACTTATGAAATTCAATCTAGTTTGAAAAAAAGTTGATAAATGAATTTAAATTATTAAATTCATCTATGGTACAATTAATTTAAATTATTAAATTATATAGTTTTTTAATAAACTAAATTTGATAATTAAGAAGTTATGATCATACAATTAAAAACACATTTAATTCAAGATGAAATTCAATTAAAATAGCCAATACATTATTTTAGAGAACTTTTACAAAATATAATATTAAAAAAACATATTAATTTAAAATAATTTAAACTTTAAGAGTACATGACCATAGATGTAATAAAGTACCATTAAAATATATAGTTTTTTAATAAACTAGCCTAAATGATAACTATGAACTTATAATCTTACAATTTTAAAAACACATGTTTAATTTCACTTATGAAATTCAATCTAGTTTGAAAAAAAGTTGATAAATGAATTTAAATTATTAAATTCATCCACGGTACAATTAATTTAAGCAATGTTTGAAGTATGTGATGTAGTACCTAATTTGTGTCCCAAGGAACTAATTGGTTTTGCAGTTCCTAGGAAACTTACTGGCCAATGTTCAAAGGAAATCAATGTGTTCATGCAAGGGCCACCTTTTTTCTACTATTCAAGAATGATGCTTTTGCATCAAAGGATATTTGGAAGACAATATTCGAACAATTTAATAGTGTTGAACCAGGGTTGGTGGACTCAATGTTCTTTTCAGCTTCCAGAAGAGCAAGAGGGTATGTGCATAACCTTCCAAAAGAAGAGCGATTTCAAGTAGAACCTCTCCCCCCCATGACTATTCAGGAAGCACTTCCACAAATAAAAAAGTATTGGCCTTCATGGGGTAAGAGGACAAAATTGAATTCCATAGACTCAAGATGATGTGGCACTATCTTTATTGATCAACTGAGAGTTATGATTCAAAATTCACAAGGGCAACTACAAGATAGTGCGCAGAAATATATACTTCAAAAGTGTGAAGAATGGAATTTGGTATTGGTGGGGCCTGTGTACACTAATATGTTAGCAAGAAACACTAATCTATTTAGAAACAAAAGCATTAACTAACAAAACTAGTATAAACTTTAGATGAGACAAAGTGAGGTCCTCAAATGAGAATATGAGCCATGGATAGGCTCTCTCAATGAGGATGATCACTTGATTAGTAGATGTGTCCTTTGATATGAATTTGGGATGTATGCTCAAGCTTCAAAATGCTTCAATGGAGATGGATTTGGGATTTTTGGTGTGAATATATGAAAATGGTATGAACTTGGCTTCTCAAACTGACATGGTAACTTTAGCTTAAGGATTGTGATAAAATGGCTTGGGAGGGGATCCAATTTATAGGCTAAGGGCTTGAGGGATGGAGGGGTAAGATGCAAGGATGGCAAGATGGTGAGGGAGGGCTAGGATGCACTCAAAGGGGAGCACATGGATTGTGCTTGTTTAGCACCAATCAGAGAGTGACACATGTCATAGGGAGAGTGGGTGGAGGAAAGGGCATGGATGAGTCAACAAAGGAGACTCAAGGCTTTAAATGGCCCTCATAAGTGCTTGTAAGAGCAATGAATGAGCTTGTAAGAGTCATTCATGGCTTTATGTGGGAAATGTGATGGTGATGCAAAAGGCGTGACCCTAATCTTTGGCTCAAGGTGATGTGGGGTATCAAAAAGCAACCTATTCCTAGAAACGTGTTGTTTTTCAAGGATACTCAAGATGATGAGAGATGTGATACACAAATTTTTCTAAGTGAGTGAGGAAATAACGCTAAGATTTTAACAATGCAGGTGGAGGATTCTTCTTCAAAAACCTAAGATGAGAGGAGATGGTCTAACTTCAAATGCTTGGATGGGATAGTGCAATTCCTAGATGAGAGACTAAACTCATAATTGTGTAAGTGTGTGCAAAAAAAAGGAAGGAACTAATCAGAATGAGTAACAGTAGAGTTTTCAATAAGGCTTGTATTAACACCATGTCGAAGGGTTACGTTTTAGATTTTGTAGTCCCATTCAGTTTGTAATGGTACTTCAGCTCCGTCTTCTTCAATTTGATCCAATTTGGAAATCCTAGGGTTGGGGGTATGCTTCTTATGTTCTACTTCAATTTCCTTATAGGTTGGTATTTGAGGAAGCTTAGCCTTCTTAAACTTAGTCTTAGGATGGCTTGACATGAGATATTTCCAAGGATTAAGATCAAAACCGTGGGGTTCTTTGGAGGCAGTGACTACGCTAAGTATGCCCTATGCTAGGATTGACCAAGTTTGGCAAACATTCATTCAACAAGTAAAAGATCAAGCAATAGATAAGAAGAACCAGATAGAAGTTTAGATTCCCAGAATGTGATCCTTGCGCCAAGGGGTGTGTGTGTTTTTAAAAATGTTTTGAGAAATCACTTCAAGCACATGAACATCCTAGATGGTTGGCTACAAAGCTAACAGTTGGTTTATCTGGGGAGTCCTCGATATATGCAAGGTACGTGAGGCCCAAATCTGTAGATGAAACCAAAAAGATGTCACATAGTTGAGAGGAGCAGTAACCCACTTCTCCTCTTTCACTTCTCAAGGTTATAAAGTTCCTTGAGGCTTAGCTTGAATGACAAAATCTTGATCCCAAGAGAGGTGTCTTTGGATTCACCTCCCGATCTTTATACTCCTCCAGAATACTGGAGTTGAGGTCATCCCAAGGGGTGATGAAATCCCCAAGTAGGACTCCTAAAATTTAAACAAGATTTTGGATCCTAATCTTATGCACCCAAGATGGCCTCGAAAGATGATAAGGGGAGAGAAGACTTGGATGATCTTGGGCTAAAAGACAAAGTTCTTTCCCAACTAACGCTTAAGTTTTTTGATCTAGACTTTTGAAAACATGCCTGATTTAAGATGCAAAGGTTCAATTCCAACTTGAAATGCATCAACAAAAGAGAAGTGATCAAAGAATGAATACACCAAGAAGATTTAGGGTCAACAAAAAGTAAACTCGTGCACCCAGAGGCCCTCCATGTCAAGTATCGATTGATTTTTTTTTTTTTAAGGCATTCAAGATTGAGTGTGATTTTGTTTCAAGCCCAAAATAAATATGCGAGTAAAGTTCAATTTCAAGCACGCACCCGGAGGCCCTCCATGTCAATTGATTCTTGTTTAGTTTTAAAGTCCAAACTTGAAGTGTGATCAATTTAATCTAGATTTGTAGACATTCAAGAAATCTTATAAGTTAAGAAAAACCTCAACAACTAATTAAGTAGAATTTGATCATGGAACACTTAACACTCTCTTAGGTAGTAGACCCATCCCCATATATGGCACTGATATTGCAACCAATGGTTAGAATGATGGGTGATTAAAGAGGGTGAGTCCAATGAAAAACTACTCAATTTGACTCTTGTTTATTTGTTTTTAACTTAACCAATTTAGTAAGTGTTCAAAAATCAAACTTTCCCAAGTTGCATGCAAAAGAGAGATTTGTTTGTTCTTTTTAACACACCAAAATGAAGTGGTTGGTTTTTGGGGTTTTTAGACATAAAAGTTCATTTTTTCAATTTGCAAAGACAAATGACAATGACTTTGACAAGACCAACAAAAAAAGGAGCATTCTCGTAGAGAAAATGTGAGAAACAACATTCTCACGAGGGTACCCACATTCCTGCAAGCGAGTTCGCGATCCTGCTAGAGTTCTTGTTTGCAGGAATGACAATCCCATCATGAATCTGGATCACAAAAATGATAGGAAAGATTGTTAAAAAGAATTTAAAGTCGCAAGCCAAAAACTTGAGAGCTCTTTTTGACAGAGTGATCTCATGGGTTTATGCCCTTACAACATTCCCACAAGCGAGAATGACGATCCCGTTGACAAAAAATTATTACAGTCCCGAGAACTTTGAGATAGGAAATGGTAAGGTGAGAATGACGATCCTACTATTTCTGAGGTGCATTCCCATTGGAGGATTTGTCAGTGGGGATGAAGAGGCTTGTTTGATGATATGTGGCAAAGGCTATGTGTTGATGAAGTGTGAACTCGTAGTCACGAGTTCACATTCCTGCTGGAGAATAGCAGCATTCCCGCGTCGCAGGATCATGTTTCCATGGTCATAGGGATGCAAAAAAAAATTTGTTTTTGATCATTCATTGGGTGAAAATCGAGGATAGGGTTGGGAGCATGTTCTTGAGGCGTTCAAAGTGGTCCTACAAGAAAAATCAAAAGGTAACACAAACAAAAGATATTGCCATTAATGTTAGTTTTGCATGGTTAATCAAAACATGAAAATGAGAAATAGGCATGTAAAACTAGCATAAATGAAGATTAAAAATGACCCTTGCGGGGTCCCACTGGGCATGCCAAAATGTGTACACTAATATGTTAGCAAGAAACACTAATCCATTTAGAAACAGAAGCATTAACTAAAAAAACTAGTATAAACTTTAGATGAGACAAAGTGAGGTCCTCAAATGAGAATATGAGCCATGGATAGGCTCTCTCAATGAGGATGATCAATTGATTAGTAGATGTGTCCTTTGATATGGATTTGGGATGTATGCTCAAGCTTCAAAATGCTTCAATGGAGATGGATTTGGGATTTTTGGTGTGGATATGTGAAAATGGTATGAACTTGGCTTCTCAAACTGACATGGTAACTTTAGCTTAAGGATTGTGATAAAATGGATTGGGAGGGGATCCAATTTATAGGCTAAGGGCTTGAGAGATGGAGGGGTAAGATGTAAGGATGTCAAGATGGTGAGGGAGGGCTAGGATGCACTCAAAGGGGAGCAGATGGATTGTTCTTGTTTAACGCCAATCAAAGAGTGACACATGTCACAGGGAGAGTGGGTGAAGGAAAGGGCATGGATGAGTCAAAAAAGGAGGCTCAAGGCTTTAAATGGCCTTCATAAGTGCTTGTAAGAGCAATGAATGAGCTGGTAAGTGTCATTCATGGCTTTGTAAGAGCACTTATGGCTTGGTGGTTGTGATATTTTGAGGGAAGACTTTTGTTTGGTTTAGGAAAGCCTTAGGCTTGCTTAGGAATGTGAAAATGATTAGGGGATGGGTTAGGCTTGGGTTAGGATTAGATTAGGGATGTTAGAAATGTGCAAGTGGATGGCATTCATGAGGGTGGGTGAGTTAGTGGCTAAGCTTAGTTAGTATGGGTGGATGGGGTGGATTAGGCTAAATGGAGGATTTAGGATAGTTTAGGGGCTATTAGTTTTGAGGGCTTTATTTATCAAATAGATTTATTTAATAAATGAGGGTTTTGGAATTAGATAGGAGAGTAGGATTAATTTACAAATAGTGGGTTATTTGATTTGTCAATTAGGACTATAGATGATTAATTAAATTAATCAACTAGGGGATGGAAAATGATTTAGTTAAATAGGATTTTAATTAATGATGCCTTTAGAGATAGCTAAATAGGATTATCAAAGTGGTGTAATCAAATTTAGGTGTCTATAGGGCTAGGTGACCTTGTCCCTCTAGAGCTTCATGAGATAGAGCTTATATTAGGATTTGATAGAGATCACACTCGTGGAACTTCTTGTCTAACTGATTGCTTGCATTGTTTGGGTAATTCATTCCAAATAGATACAGTTGCATATCATTTATCAGTCTTGAAAGCATTATATCCTAATAGCATCAAAGTACTTTCTCTATTTTTTTGTATTGCTGGAGCAAAAGTTGCTCTTCATCAACTTGGGATACATTTAAGTTGTGTTGTATCTATTTTTTATGAGTTTCCTCGCATTGTGATGGAAGTGAGGGAAATAATGCACTAAAAATCCTCAACTAATAATTTTTATTTATCAATGTGTAGGCTCATTTTTTTTTGTAAATAGCTTAACGTTAATAGACTACTTGAAAAATGGAAAAGGATTTTAACAAAAACAGAATGTTCTCTATTGATTTTAAATTGTCACTAAGAATAGTAATTTTTTTCATTTTCAAACTAGTTTTATAAAGGTCTAAAATCAGAAAATACTTTTTTTTTTAATGAGAGTTCAATTTTCAGTCATCCAATGAATTTCTTTGAACTGACTCTAAAGTGGTTTGTCGTGGAAGCTTATTTATTGTTTGCAACTACTTGAATTTCCTTGGAACATTTTAAGGTGGAGTATGGAGAATCATAAATTATTAAATTCATCCATGGTACAATTAATTTAAATTATTAAATTATTTAATTTTTAAATAAATTAATGAAAATTAAGAATTTATGATCGTACAATTAATCTGAACACATTTAATTCAAGATGAAATTCAATAGTTTGAAAAGAAGTTGATATTTAAGAATTGTAACATAGTTAATGAAATTGTGTAAGTTCAAACTAACTTCTAGCCTATTTATATCAAGTTGTTAAATTATTAAATTCATCCATAGTACAATTAATATTATATTTTTAAAATAAACTAATGATAACTGAGACTCAAATATTTAGATTAAAAACACAATTTCACTAAAGTTGATATTCACAATTTCACCATAGTTCAATTTGATATTCAGATTATTATAAAATAAATCTCAAAGGTCTAGTCAACCATGATGTACATTTATAACATGCAATATTTTTTCATGATCTTCACTGTCTACTCTCCACTTGCAACATACACACTTAAGTTTGATTGGATGTAGACAAAGCCCTGTAGCAACAACCAAGTGGCTATATTGTAAAACCTTGTTTTCAGGTTGATAATCAACAAAGTGTATTCCATGTTGGACTATTTTTTCTTGCTTCAAATATGTTCCCTCTATCACAACAGAACCTATACCACAAATTTAAATGTTTTAAAATTTGACAGATATGAAGTTACCTAGATATATATATTTATTTAAATATATATGTACATGTACATGTATATGTATAATTTACCTATGGGGAACAACATTCCATCACTTTCTTCAGGGTCATATAACTTTGTCCTCTCTACAGTACATTGCAATAAATAATAACTGACACCTTCATGATTTCTAGGCTCGGCAATCACTACAAAGACATCTCCTACACGACAAGTATACATGAATGCACATGTTTAAAATATATATAATATAGTTGAAATTGATAATTAAATAAAATGTTGAGATTAATTTTTATGATACTCAACCACTTTTACTAATCTAGAGATATGATTATAATCATAAAAAATCAATGGAATATCATCAAAATTTTCATCTTCTTTATCAAATGTATCGGTAACATCAAGTGGTACCAAAATCCATGTACATGTATATCCATGTGTCTGATTGATGCATTCTTCATAGTTTTCATCAATGCAACTATCACAAAAACATGAGTATTCTCTTGTTTTCAATGTCCAATTGCAATTATCTGTACTCATAACTAAATGTAAGGAAAGTGTCTTTTCTATCCTCTTGCAACCATGCATGTTTTTCATATTAACACTTGAAAGTTCGTTAAATTGAAAATATAGAAAATTTAAATTTAAACTTCAACAAATTCAAAAATAAAATTTAACAATAAAGTTTTATAATTTAATTGCATAAAAGTTAAACAGACATACACATCCATACTTGTTATCTCCTAGAAGACTCTATATGGTGCTTTTCAACTCATTGTTGATGATGTCCCGACCTCATCTAATGAAAAATGAGTCTTACACCATTCAATAACATCATGTGCATCATATACATGAACTCTATGATAATTGATTTGATATTTTTGCAAAGCACGTTTGATGCAAGCTCCAGCACCATCATGTTCTCCTTTTCCATGGCCACTCTCAAAGAAATTCCACATGTGTTTTATATTCTCATTGCAATGATAGCTACACAATACATAAAATGGTCTAGATGATTTAAACTATGTGGCACATGCATTAGACCAAACATAATGTTTATCAACATTTATGTTTCTTTCTTTCAAATAAAAAAAGAACGTATTGAAGCAATTTTCTACATAATGAATGTCATGTTCTTTATCATCACTTATATAAAAATGATATTCCTTTATAATTAATCATGCTTGAACTGTACTCTAAACACCATCCAAATCTAACTGTGCATGTCTATAAAAAATATGTACTATAATAGTGACCTTCTTATTAAAGTAATAATCCGATTGAATTGCTTTCTGATGAACAAATGAATAGTTCTCAGCAAAATCAACAACTGATACAATTGTTCCAAGTGGAAAATTATCTCTTAGAGTTTGAAACTGTTGTGCTTGCCACTTTGCAAAAAATGCATGACAAATATAAGGTTGAATCAATTTCTTAAATCTATCCATAAATGTTAGATTATGCAACTCCTCTTCAACATATTCCAACCTTTTTATTTCTTTCCCCAACTTTGTTTCATTCTTGACATACTTGTAACTTTTACAATTCAATGTTTTTGTTACATCAATATTTTCAGTTTTCAAAGGAAATAGAGCCAATTCACCACATGTTTCACATAATCCTTTGATGCAATTTATTTTACCAGTTGGATCATCTATGTTGTCACACAAAATGGATGATTTAAACTCACTTCTCCTACTAGCAGGAGCAACATGAAAACCATATGTGTCTTCTATAAACTTTTGAAATACCTGATAGTGGAGATCAAACTCAATATGATGACGACAACAACAAGTTTCAAACACTTTGTTTGACCTCACAAAGTATGGCTTTAATTTTTCAAACAATGTTTGCCCAACTTTTACATTAGGACGTTCATTACAAAATGACACATATAACTCATGCTATGTTGTGTCCAACCAATGTTTTGTATGATGTTCATATTGACTAGGTGCAATCTTATGGCTAATAACATCTTTACTATTTGACGAAGGATGAGTGTTATCAATCCAAAATGATATGACTAATTTTTTTTAATAACTCTTCAATTCTATTAGAACGAGGTGCTCTACACATGATTTCCCAATTGCCCTCCATAGTACTGTCATCCACAATTAACCTTCTCTTAATATATTGTCTCATTGTTTTCCTACTAAAACCCATTTCAGATGAACTTGAAGATATTTGTCTATTTTGAGACATATTTTTACTTACAACAGATGTCAGCATCACTTTTCTTTCCAGAGACTTATCTTTAGTTTGAGAGTGTTTTTCTATGTTTCTCAAACCTTGTTTAGCATTTTCAATTAAATCGATTTGCATGCTAGAAAATCTTCTCTTCTTTGATGTTGTGTTTACACCTAAAATTTTCAATGCCTCTTGCAACTTTTTTTGTGTAAGAAAAAGTGAAAGCAACTGAGTTTGTTCAAGTGTTTCAGTATATCAAATTGAGTCATAATTTCTCTTATCTTCTTCTTCATTGACCTTCTCTTTGACAAACTTAATGGTTGAACACTAGCTGCAAGTTTTCTCAATTTATCTACATCCATTTTTAGTAAATGATCTAAATTCTTATGAGAAATACCATACTTTACAGATTGGACAATATTTAAGAGTTCATCCATACCAGTTCCTGCACCTGATCTCAACCCTTCTCTAATTTTTGTTACTGGAATTTCTATAGGGACCGATCTTGAGCCTTCACCAACATCCATTGTTTGAGATTCAACAAGGAAAGATTATGACCCTTCTCCAACTTCTATTATTTGAACCTCTATAGGGAGTAATCTTGAACCTTCTTCAACATTCATTATTTGAGATTCTGTAGGGAGTGTTCCTGACCTCTCTCCCATATGCACTACTTCTACTTCTGTTGAGCCTTCTTCAATATTTCCTTCACCTTGTTTAATTCGATGATAATGTGCCACAATCTTCTGAATATTTCTTTTTTCTGCTTCATCAAATATTTTTCTTGCATATTTGTTTTGCCTTCCTTTCTTGTTTCCCATTATAAAATAAAAAATAAGAATAATTTATCCCTTGCGTCAAGATAAATTTTTCACAATAACTAGATAAAAAAATCAATGTATAGATTTGTCTGTCATTGTTGGTACTTTTAAATTGTTTGACATAAATTAATAGAATGTAGTCATCTGCAACAAAGTATAAATATTTTTCGTTATAATATGACTAAAATCTGTGAGTCACATTCTTTACAAGTGGCAATGCACCAAATCCTTCTTAAGCCATCATTGAATCACAAACAAATAACATGGTATGAATACTATAATGTTTCTCCTAAAAAATAAATTGCTTTTCATTTTATGAAAATATATCAGTCTATTTTTTCCAGAATAAATTATTGCATAAAAAACAATGGCATCAACTATCAAAAGAAGCAAACATAATGTTAGAAATCCCCTCTTTCGTTTGTAGCTCTCATGTCCTTCTTTCTTCTCCAAATGATGTGGCTCCAAATGATGTGAGTCCTAAAATCAAGTCTTAATGTCCTTTTGGGATATTTAGGAGTTGGTGGTATCTTGTCAAACAAGGGATTAACATTGATGTGTTCAAATGTACCTTAGATGATTTCAATAGTTGATTCTTGATGAGACTTTATAGGTGCCATTATTGCATTTGATAACTCCAAAGGTTGTGTCCTAGTGAGTGTTGGCATGATACCTCAAAATGAAAATGTAGTGGAGGGAAACTTAAATGAACTTTATGCCTCTCAAGTGTGTACCTAGACTACCAACTCCACACTTGAAGTGTGCAGTTGATAAAAAAAGGTTGCAGTTGGTAAAAAAGAGTTGCAAGGTGCCTAAAATGCAGTGTTTCCTAAGGTCTTGGGATGCAATGAAAGGTGTGGAAGTGCAAATTAGAGTTCTTGAAACTAGAATAAAATACCTAATTACCAAGTGCACCCTAAAACTACCAACTGCACCCTGAAACTACCAACTTCACCCATTAAGTGTGTAGTTGGTAAAAGAGGTCAAAACTTGATAATTAAGATGTGGGTATGCAATATATGAGTGTTTTTGGGATTTTTATGTGTTTAGAGATGTTATGCAATGAGAGGAAATGCTAAATGATATAAGGTTTTGATATGCAAAGGGTAAATGTCCTAGAGATGTTATGCAAGTGCAAATGCAAGGTGTCATTTTGAATGTATGCAAGATGAAGATTATGATATGCAAAATGAAAGTTAGGGTTATGTTTTGGACTTGGTAAAGATGCTAAAGGTAGGTGTATGAAAAGTGGACTATGCAAGGGATGGTTTCCTAGGGTTGATAATGATGTTTAGGCAATGTAAAATGAGGATAGGTGATCAAGAAGACAAGTTGGTTGATGGACAATTTGATAGGGTTTGATAGTGAAGATGATGCTAGGGTTTGTACAATGCAATACGAGGGGGATATACCACTAGGGTAAGTCTAAAATGACATTTAGAAATATGATTATGCTAATGATAAAGGTATACATAATGTTTTTTGAACTTAGGTGAAATCTTGACAAGGTTTTGACAATGTTTGATGTTTTGACAAGGTTTTGCAAGTTTCCAAGGTGTAAATTTGAATGTTAGATTTTATCTTGATTATGTTTTACATACATGCAAGACACATTAAGACAAGAATAGATATTGTTAAAAGTGAAAAATCACACCACAACCTAGGCTTTAGGACTGTATCCACTGAATTCCTACTTGAACCAAATTTCAACCGTGCTTATCAAGAGTGGACAACTTAGGACCTTCACACCACATGCTCCCCCTTACAAAGCACTCACTTCTCGAGGCTACCAAGATTCACGTCTCAAGGGGCATGACTTCCCAAGGCACTGTTATCTCTACTAAGGACAATGAGAATGTAGGATGTCCTCACGGGCATGGGAGACCCCTTGAGCCAGTGGATAGAAAGGATTTCGGCCACTAAAACATGGTTTTAGTAAGGGAATTCCATTTAGCAAGTGAGTGATAAACTTCCTCAAAAGGTCTCCTAGCCCCGAGAATCAGGGTTTGATGCACCATAAGGGTATTGGAGGAGAGCTATCACTCATCAATACCACTGACACGACTTTCATTGTAATCGAGTTTTATATAGCGACTCGAATGTTGACCTAACTTTTGGCCCATTATCGCTCTGAGGTCATCCCCCAACATACCCAATATTGAGTATCTTGGTCCAAGGCAGGCCTCCTATAAAAGTTACATGGATTTCTCTTACATCCAAGATCCATGAATGGAAAGGGGAGAGGATACGTCCAATGCAACTCTTAGGGATTTAAACACTATAGACATGCCAGGCAGAAAATAAAAAGTTCATTTTAAGCCCCAAATGAAGTGTTATTTAATCTAATAAACCAACACACATGGTTTTGACAAACACACAATGGTCTTCGACAACATCTTGCAAAACAAGCATTAGTTGTTTGTTACGATCATGTCTTTATTCCATGATTGCCACATGTTGCAAGGAGACCATTAGTAACACAATAAGAATATACATTTTTTAACACCATTAATATGTTATTAATTTTTAATTTAACTTCAATGCATCCATCAAACAACTTTACTAATGAAAGAAATAAATAAATAATTTAATTGTACAATATTTTTACCAAATTGATGCTTTTGATTTTGCGAATGAAATTCATGGCAAAGACAAACAATACACGTAGGTCAGGTTGATGGCAAATAGTTATACAAATGGAAAATAAATTTACAAATGGAAACCTTTTTAGATTTTTTTTGAGTGTTCGCACGAATATGTTGAATTACACATGTTTCGGGCGAACATATGCCCAACCTTTTTCGGCGATCGCAAAATTTGATGACACATGTTCGTGTGAAAATAGAAAATCAAAAAAAATTTTACCTATTTTTTAGATTTTTCTTTTTTGCTATTTTGACTTCCATAATTGTAGGAGAATGATCTCCTACTGTAAAATAAAAAATGTCAAAATGTGCTACTCGGAGCAAGCTTTACAATGACTATAATTTTAATACATAATTTAATCATTAAGACTTTCAAATATGAGTTTAACTCATTATAGGTTCATTACTAATTGAACATCAACCGACTTTGACACCTCGGGAAAATTAGTAAACTAGGTCAAAAAAAAAATTTTAAATATGGAGGAACTAGCTTATCGAGATACCTTTCTATTCAAAAAAAAAAATGGTTTATGATAAATTGACTTCAAATTATTTGTGTCAAACTAAACGTATGTCTGAATTACGGTTCATGTCACTTCAAAACTTCATAAACTATACAATATTCAACCAAAATAAATCAAGCCAAACGCATCCTCTGGATACTGATGTTACAAATTTGAAGTCAAAAGAATTACTTCATTATCATTTCTAGAAAAAAATTTATGTGTGTCAAACGGACTGTCACTTTTTAAAATATTGAATTTTATTATGTACCACTTTTTAGAGGAGATAAAAAAAAATTCACATAATTTTTTTTTTTTTTTAAAGATTAAAAAATATGGTTACAAAGTAGGAACAAAGTACTCAAAATCACTAGTTTATGTCATCTTGAAATTATTTATAGTTTTGGAGATATAGTCACTTGAATGTGACGTTTGTTGCAAAAATATTGATTTCAGTGTCAAAATTGGTCAAAAAGTGGAACCCATTATTGTGGGATCACCCTAGCTTAACTCCTTTATCCTAAATAGTATTGAATCTCATGTTTCTTCCATCAAACTTGGTTCTTAGTTTGGTTTCAACTATTTTCCTAACATTTCTCTCATTGACAGGGTTACAACCATCATTGCTAAATCTTGTTACCTTGTGGATTAGGTCATTGTTAATGACAATTTGTGAATCACCTAACTAGAACATGTCATCATGTATTCTTAAAACAATTTGGGTCCACTCACAATTATCAAATTTTGTATAGAACATATACTTCACCAAATTCAATTCTTCAATGTGTACATACTCAAACTTCAGGGTTAAGTCATTATTGAACATTGATTGTAAATCTTTGTGAATTTCCTTACACGTATACTCTCAATTTTGCAATGTATATGTAACACATTTTCTAGAACTTGCAAAAATGTTCCTACAAGATCATCTAATAAAGAAACAAATGGGTGTTTCTCGAACTCATATCTTGGTCTATCACTCAGATCATGTAATCATTGACTAGCCATTGCTTGATGATTGAAAATACAACAATATTTTGGATACAATACTTCATTAAATACCTTAAATTCATAATTTTAGGGCTTCTACAACCCTTAGCTTCATAAAGTTTACTTTGCACTTCAATTGTTGTCAAATCACTCTTCAATTCACTTAGGATACTTCGCATGAACAAGTGGTACATCAAATCTTGGTCACAATCTTTAAATCACTTCAAAATAGACTGCATGATAAATGCATATCTACCACAAACTTAGAGTATTGTCTCTCTTTAATAATAACCTTGATCTTACAATTCCTTCTTACTGTGATCAAATTAAGACTTGTGCACTAAACCATATCCTTCTCTCTCTATATTTTACCTTCTATTAATTGCACAATCTCTAACTCCCTCTCTAACATCAGTTGTAACCATTGATGCTCTTCTTCTACTATAGCAACATACTTCAGACAAGTTGAGTCACAAACAATATATAACTTCATCTTTCCATTAGATGCATCAAAGAATCTCTCTTCCAATATTGTATGTTAACTTTCTTGATTACTAGCCTTCATAAATGCTTCTTTGAATTCCTCAACATGTTCTTGGGATGCTTCCTTTTTACTATTTTTGCTTCCATTTTCATTCCTCCTATCATTCTAGTTGTTGTTTCTTTTATGATTATTATTTCTATTGGAGTTCCTTCTACCCATACTATAGAATCTTGTTGTGTGTCCAAATTTATTGCATAACTGACATACAGGTGCATTACTCCTATGAATGCTTCCATTCTAACTTTTAGGTGCTCTAAAATTTCTTGCAATGTGTCTAGGGTTGTTACATTTATAAAAAGCAAACATATTTCTCTCATCATAAGGTTCTCTCCATTATTAGATCTTCTCTAAGATCTACTTCTTTTATTACTTGTAGGGTTAACCTAAACACTCTATTATTTGTTGATATATGATTGAAAAGATCATTTGAGTTAAGAACATTGTTGTAAGTAGTGTTTTCAATCATTGTTTTGTCATTGATGTCAAACTTTCTATATGTTTCAAGCACTATCACCTAGTTGATTGATGAAGAGGATTTGATCAACAAGATGTAACAAAAGTACCTAGAGGAAAGATTGAGTTATGATTATGTATTGAAGTGCAAGAATCAATTAAGACAGTGATAACATAATGTATTGATGATCTACTTGGGGTTACAAAATGTTTGGCTGGACTTAGAAACTTTAGATGAAAAAGGTTGGACAAAGTTCATTTTACAAGCTTGACCAAGTTGATAGAAGGTGTTGAGTAAAGATAGTGCAAGCTAAGAAAAAATTTAGTTGGAGCTGGGTGAAAGAATTTTCTAGTGGATGTTGAACAAACTAATAGGTGCTGAGTAATTTTAAGTATGTGTCAAGCACCAGTAAAATCTAGTTGATGTCGAGTAACACAGTATGTGTCGAGTATCAATCAATTGATAATGTTGAACTACTGCATTATGAAAAAGATCAAAGATTCACCAAATAAAAGTTGACAAGTTTGTTTTATTAGAACTTGTGAATCAAGAGGAAGATAAATTTGATGAGCTGGAGGCATAGAATCTTATGTAAACTATTTTTGAGGATAATTTAAATGGATTCTAGGAGACATTTCTAGAAAAGATAAGATATGGGGTAGATACATTGTATCCTACTTAATCCATCAAAAACCCTAATTATTGAGATGTATAATGAGTAATAAAAAGAGTTCTAATTCCCTATATCTAGGGATGCTTGGTCATGAAGCAAAGTTTTGAGAGAGAGGTCAAAAAAGATTATTTGGATGTGAAAATATGACAAGGAGAAGGAAGAAGGGTTTGACTCATTAAGTGATCTAAGAAAATAAGTCTGCAATGGTGAACTAAGTAAGAAGGCTTAATGAAGATGAATACTTGAAGGGTGAACAAGGTGTTAGAACTAAAAATATTGGAAGCCAAGTAGAATTGAGGACTGAATAATGATATGTAATTTACAAGTAAGGTTGTAAGTTGTATCAGATCAAACTGTATTGTTACTCTCTAACAATTGTATCATATTAGAGTAAATCCTTTGGTGAAAGGTTGACTTAATAGTCAAAGAAAAATCCTTCAATAGGGTGGCATTCCAAGTGAATGGCCTAAAGTCTTCTAGCAAGGCTTAGTTTTAATAGGGTGATTGAAATCCCTTAACCAGGTTACATTTAATAGGTTTGTGAGAAAGGAGTAGCATGTTAGTGGTGTTTTTTTCCAAATTGGGTTTCCATGTTAAATCATTGTGTCATGTGTACTAATAAATGTGTTATGGTTTACATTTCTACATGATAGTTTAACAATAACATATCAGTTTTGGTTAACTCACAATGATTGCATGCATGGTTAAGAAAGTTTTATGGGTTCACTAAATTATAAAAAAATTATTTGGACATCTAGACCTTGAATAATTGATTCACACCCCCTCTCAATTATTCTAAAGAATTCCAACACTATTCTTATTATTTTCAACAAACTTAGTTTTCTTAAATTCTACTACCTTATGTCTATAATAATGACAATTATAACAATAGAAATTAGTAATAGGTTTGAAACACTTACCTATGTAATCTCTCTTCATGTGTCCATTTTTATTATATGTAGGATCTACCTCTGAATTCATGTCTTACTTCTTTGGATGAATCACCTTGCTTAGGTTCTTCAACTTGGTTTGTTAATCTAGGTTCAATTTATAGATTTCTCTGGCAATTCAATTCTCTCAATTTTATTAGACCATTTAAACTTTTCTTTAGGGATTTCTACTATGGGATCTAGTTCTATCTTATTCCCATATTTCTCCATTGACTTCTCTCAAAGAAGATATCTAAGGCCTGTATTATCATTAGAAGGCCTTTGATGAAATATTTGTTCATCAATTATCTCAGAACTTGTGTAAAGTTTCTCTAACTATTGTTTTTCTTGTGTCAACTCTCCTTTCACAATGATTCTATATTTTTCCAATTATGCATTCTCTATCTTAATAGAATCTTGTTCAGATGTCACTTGACTAAACTTTTATTTAAGGTATAAATTCTTAGATTTTAGATTAGGTTCACTCTTATTGCCACTAACCCTAAGACTCAATTTTAGTTCAACAAATTTACGCTCATGTTTGGAGATCCCATTCTCTTTCTTGAGATTTTATGTATCATCACAAACACTAATCTATCCAAAATTTTCTTTGTTAGATTTAATATTATCAATTTCATCTTTCAATTTGCCAATGTAAAAATTTTCATATTTGTATCTATCTTTTAAGTTATCTCTTTCTTCAGTAAGAAGGTCAATCTATTCAATAGCTTCTTCAAGAATATTCATCAATTGTTCCATTTTCACTAGGATCTTACATAAGCTATTAAGCCTCTTCAAAGTAACTATGCTCTGATACCAATTGTTAGAAGTAGATAATATTGAGAGAGGGGAGTGAATCAATGTTTAACAAAGTTTTTCCCATAATTGAATATTGTTAACTACTTTATAACTTTCATTAGAAAGTAAATCAACAATTCTAAATAGTAAATATAACCATGCACATAGAGAACTCATAACAACATTATTAGTTAACTAAGGAAATCCTTGGCGGGGATTACACTCACTAGATAATTCATTAAACAATAGGATCCTATTAAGGATGTTGACCTTATTAGGAGTCAATGAAGTACATAGAGTTTCTTGAGTCCTTGTTAGAGGACTAGGCCTTATTAGAAGCCTCAACCTTGTTAGGAGTTGGTTGATCAATTAAAATGTATGAAAGAAGCATCCACTACCCTAGCATGCAATTATAAAATTCAATTCCTTCACATGTATACATATAGTACTTACTTTGCTACTATAGTACACACTTCCTCTGATCTTACATAAGACTTCAAATCACATAAGACTTGCAGATAGTTCTCACAATATTTTTCATGTTAAATCTAACCATGCAACTTCCCCCAATATCTGTGCAAGGTAAGATCTTTACTTATACCTTGCATATTCTTAAAAAATTTCATTGTCAGCCTTCATGTCTTTATATGCTT
The DNA here is from genome assembly GCA_028749045.1 of Cupressus sempervirens. Lineage (NCBI taxonomy): Eukaryota > Viridiplantae > Streptophyta > Pinopsida > Cupressales > Cupressaceae > Cupressus > Cupressus sempervirens. Next base: position 28,897,663 of record CM053789.1, on the reverse strand, counting down.
GACATAGTATAAAATAACTTATGGAATAGTATACATATAGTTGGGTCAACATAATTTAGTAATTAATTTGTAAGCAATATAATTCCTAAAGCCATACAACTCTATTTACTACTATGCTCTATTTTGTACTATTTAATACATGTACTATTAAACATAGTATAACTTGCAATGTACTATCCATACACACATACACACTATTACATGTCATCATGAAAATATCATAGACCTTTCATCAACTTCGTATAAGCTAATTGTCTATGCAATATTCGTACTCTTAAGATTTGTACTATGTATTGCACCAAACTATCAACCACATAGAAAATTTTCTATCTCTAAATGCATAAATGAAATGTTGAATGTATGTTTCCATAAATGACAACCATCAAGACATCTAATTGACCATATTACCAACATCAAGCTTCAGAAGTCTTTATATGGTCTTAAACAAGCCTCTCGAGCTTGTTATGAGAAGATGGATTCAATATTGCTTGCTTCATAGTTCACTTGGTATCATTTTGATCCTACAATTTATATTCAGCATCATGGTAATGAATTATTCATACTTGTACTTTATGTATATTATCACATCATTACAGATAGCTCATCCTCCATGATATAGAGTATTTAACAAGATTTGTGAGAGAAGATTGAGATGAAAAACCTTGGACTTCTGTAGTAGTTTTTGGTTCTACAACTTGTTTAGTTTTCAAGTGGGATAGTCATACTCCAAGAGAAGTATGCACTTGATATGCTTAAGTTATTCAACATGCTTAGTTCTAAGCCTTCTCTTATTAGGATTAAACAATGGACATAAATAACAATTACATGAAAATATAACCAATAACAAAAATTAATAGATCACATAGAAAAGAACACAAGGCACCAAGATTTAATGTTGTTCTCCCAATTCCTAGGCTACATCCACCAAATAGAAAGTCTAATATTATTATGATCTAGTAATTAGAACCTGATTACAATCTATAATCCCTTACAACTCAATACTGTCACAAGAACTAATTTTGTATCGCAACTATGAAACAATCCCTAACCCTAAGCTCTTTTATACAAGTATTTTTACTACTTTAGGGTTAGGGATTGTTTCATATTTGTGATGCAAAATTGGTTCTTGTGGTGGTATTGAGCTATAAGGGATTACAAATTGTAATCAGGTTATAATCACTAGATCATAATAATATTAAACTTGTTGTTTGGTGGACATAGCCTAGGGATTGGGTGAACCATGTTAAATATTGGTGTCTTGTGTACTTTTCTATGTGATCTATTATTTTTTGTTATTAGTTATATTTACATGTAATTTTTATTTCTTTTTGTAGTTTAATCCTAACAAATTGTATCAAAGTGTGGTTGTATTTCAATTATCCTCTATAGGAAAGTCTCATAGTTTAGTGGAAGTCTCATGGTTGAGTGGAAGCAATGGTAGACAAGGGTAAGCTAAGGGTTCATAGGTTTAATGGGAAAAAATTCTAGTTATGGAGGATGTAAATGGAAGACTATCTTTATCAGAAGGATTCATGGAAGCCCTTAGAAGGCAAAGCCAAGAATCGGGGATCTATGTCAAATGATGAATGAGATTTTTTGGACAGAAAAGTAGTTCGAAGCATTCAATTATGCCTAAGACCATCAGTGGCATTTAATATTACAGAAACAAAGACAATAGAAGACTTGATGAAAATCCTAGTGACACTGTATGAAAAGCCCTCTACTTCAAACAAGGTATTTCTCATGAAGCATTTATTTAATATGAAAATGGTAGAAGGGGATCTATTGCAAATCATTTAAATGAGTTTAATACTATTACTAGTCAGTTATCTTCTATGGGTATCAATTTTGAAGAAGAAATTAGGGCTCTCTTGATTTTGTGTTGTTTGCCTAAAAGCTGGAATGGCTTGGTAATGGCTATGAGTAATTCTATTCCTAAATCTAGTACCCTAAAAATGATAATGTGATCGGTCTCATTTTGAGTGAAAAAATTTGTAGGAAATTCTCAAGTGGGTCTACATCAGGAAGTGCTTTGAATGCACAAAGTAGGGGAAAAATGATTGAGAGATGAAGTAATTCTAGAAATCGTGGGAAACCAAGAGAAAATTCAAAGGGGTGGAGGTCTCAATTGAGAGGATCGAATGATTGCTAGTACTATGGGAAACTAGGTCATAAAAAGAAAGATTGCTAGAATCAGAAGAAAAATGAAGGAGATAAACTAGATGGAGACAAGGAGGCAAATATGGTAAGTAAAAAATCCAAAGAGGATTCTTTGCTTCTATCTTTAGAAAGTGTTGATAATTCATGAGTTTTAAATTTTGGTGCTTCATTTCATGCTACATCTCATAGAGGTTATTTCATTGATTATGTCTAAGGGGATTTTGGGCTTGTTTATTTGGGGGATGATGAACCCTGTCAGATTTTTGGAGAGGGAAAAATTAAGATTAAGTTGTAGAATGGGAATCATTGGCTACTACATGAGGTAAGGCATGTTCCAAGGCTAAGTAGAAATTTAATTTCAGCAGGGAAACTTGATGATCAGGGTTGTGTAGTTATTTTTAGTGATAAAAATTGGAATGTTTCAAAAGGTTCCCTTGTAGTAGTAAAAGGTGTGAAAGTAGGCACCTTATATCTTTTTATAGGTCATATTGTTTCCTCTACTTTAATTGTTTCAGAAAAACATGAATGTTTAGGTACAATTGTTGTAGTTGAGCAAGGAGAACAAATAGCTAATGTAGATTTTGATACAGCATTGTGGCACAACAGACTTAGGCACATGAGTGAGAAAGGTATGAAATTACTTCATTCAAAGCAAGTTTTACCAGATCTAAAATGTGTTAATATGGATTTCTATGAAAGTTGTGTATGGAAAACAAAAGAGAGTGACTTTTGTAAAGATTGGGAAGGAAAAAAGAAGGAGAAATTAGAGCTTGTGCATACAGATGTATGAGGACTAGCTTAGGTATCTTCCCTTGGTGGCTCTCATTATTATGTTACATTTATTGATGACACAACTAGAGAAGTATGGCTTTATTACCTTGAACAGAAATATGATATATTTCAAACTTTTAAGAAATGTAAATGCTTGGTTGAAAATGAGACCGGTAAGAAATTAAACTGTCCAAAATTTGAAGATTATTTTTCCACTAATGGTATTCATAGATAGAAAACTATTCCAAGGACTCCACAGGAAAATGGAGTGGTTGAATGAATGAACAAGACTATAATGGAGCACACAAGGAGCATGAGGTTGCATGTTGGGTTGCCCTTACATATGTGGATAGAGGCTATCAATACTACTATATATTTGATTGATAGAGCTCCCTCTACTCCTTTGGGTTGTGGTATTCTAGAGGAAGCATGGACTAGTAAGAGGGTGAGTTATTCTTTTCTCAAGGCCTTCAGTTGTGAATCTTTTTCTCATATAGATTCTGAAAATAGAACCAAGCTAGAAGCCAAGTCAAAGAAATGTGTACTTTTTGAATATGGCATTAATAAATTTGGTTATAGGCTTTGGGATTTTGAAAATCATAAAATTTTAAGAAGCAGGGTTCTCATATTCAATGAGAAAGTGTTGTGCAAAAATTTGTTGCAGCAACATGAGAAGAAAGAAGATGATTATGTAGTGCTAGATGATACTCCAAAAGTTGGTGTTCTAGCCATTCCTCATGATGTGCAACAACTGTAATAGTAAATACCACATACACTAGTGAATGTTAGACAATAAACAAGGTAAATTAGATTTCTAGAAAGATTCTCTCCCTCTTTATATTCAATGTTACTTACTAATGCTAGTGAACCTAAATGTTATGATGAAGCTATGTAGGTGAATACTAAGTGTAATACCCCAAAATTGGTTTATTGCCATGATCATGAATTCTGGTCTATTTTTGATCAATTCTAAAGTCATATGTCACTAGGCAATTCTTATTCTACTACTCGCTACTTGACTGAATTGCCAAATGCAGAAAACCTAAATCTGTATTCATCATACTCTTTATTTAACTCCTAAAGTATTGATTCATATTAGTCACATTAAATCTATTGATTACAATTTAATTTAATTTAAAGTATTTACACTTTAATTAAATTAAATTATGTCCTAAGGCTAATGTACTAAAGAATTAAATTAATTTAATTTAATAAATACACCTATTTTTTAATTAATTAAACAAAATTATTTAATTAAATGGAAAGCTATTTCTAATTAATTAAGTAAAGTTATTTAATTAAATAGGAAGTCATTCCTAATTAATTAAATGAAGTTATTTAATTAAATAGAAAAGTGTCTCTAATTAATTAAATGGAATTATTTAATTAAATAAAAAATGTATTTATCAGAGCATATCTCATTTTATTAAATTAAATATCTCTCCAAAATCTCTCTTCAGTTCAAAAAAGGGAAATTCCTAGTTCACTACTAATCAAATTGGAAATGACTCAGATCACTTACTCTAACACTAAAGTCTATCTGACTTGACTGACTCTTACACTCAGATCTGAGCTAGTTAACTCCCTTTGATTTGAGAATCTTCCTTTATGACTGAACTTCATCTTCAATCTTGACCGTTGACTGAAATCGATCTCAACCATTGATGGATTCCAAGAAAGTCTATTTAAGAGACTCTCATTTCCTCATTATAGGGGATGAAGGAGAATTTGCATCAAATTTCTGCCAAATTGCATACTCATTTAAGCTTATTAGATTCTCATAGATTTTCATTGTTAGCTTAAATCTCATCTAGATCTAATATGCATACATCTTTAGCATAGTTTCTTTTATATGTTCTTAGACTAGTTTGCATATCTCATTTTAGATTAATTTGCATATTCACATAGATTAGTTGCATCTCATTTCAAATCCTTCATTCTTAGAGGGTTTGGTTGCTCACACCTCAATTCTGAGGATATTAACTTGCAAAATCCCTTTAGATAGAAGGCAATAGGTCAGCTTGTTAGATGATTTTTGGATGGACAATCCAATGTTCATTCCAAGATGAATCCTCATATAAAGACTATGTTGAAATGTGTGTGTGAAGCGTGAGGCCACATTCCACATATACATTTCTGGCGCCCACCATGGAGTTGAGAAAATCAATTTCTCTGGCCTTACTCTGAATTTTTTAAAACATTTTTGTGTTCTCTGTCCATATGATTCTATACAAGTTTTGAATATTCATGCAAGACTATTCATTTTCACGTGAAGGTTTTGAATCTTCATGCAAAGATTCTCTGTGTGTCGCGTGAGGAAGTGCCTGAGCATGCAAAACTTTGTGTGGCACCTATATCTTTGTGTGAGCTATAAAGGAATTTCATGCGAGCCGAAAAATAGTTTTGGTGGCTCTGTCAGAGATCTCACGCGAGATCTTGTAACAACAGCTTTAATTTTGAGCATTTTTTTTCGATATATAGATTATTTAATTTCACTAACATGTTTTACTTTGAATCTATTTCTCTAATTTCTTGCAGCTTAACTATTGTTTTCAGGACATTTGTCAAAGATTTCTTTTAAAACCCACTCGAAAATGGATTAATAGTTTGATTGTAGGATGATTGTCGAAGATATTCTTGTCAAAGATCAATATTTTCAAACCCACAAAATAATGTGTCTTGTATTATTTCTTTCAAAACTAGTCTAATTAGGAGCTTGTGAGCTTCCTAGGGTGCAAGACAGAAGAATAGGGGAATATACTCTTCACTTCTTGGAGGTCATGACCAAGAAGGAATTAGAAACCTAGATGCTTTTGAAAGATAGCATTCCGAAGAAGGCAAGCAACTTGGTGGTTCTCCAAATCTTGTTCTCTTCTATGACAAGACAATGATTTCTTTTAAGGGAATCAAAATCTTTAAGGAAGAATGAGTTTGGATTGATTAAGCCAATTTGGTAATTAATTTGTCTTGCGTGTTTGGGTGAGGAAATAAGGTAGAGGGTTATGCTCTTTCCCCTGAAGGAAATCAAAAACTTTAACCCTTAGATCTAAACCACCGGTCTATGTCAATCCTTTAGAGGGCCTATCAAAGTGATCCAACCTCTGAAAATGACCCAAGTGAGCACACTCCTTTCATTAGAGATTCCAACTCACTATAATCAAGATGCTTTATAGAGCGAAAGACTCCAAAGCTAGATTAATTTCTTCCCCTTGATTCTTGATATCACATATCAAGGGGAGGCTCTATCTGTGCACTAGTCGGTGCTAGCCCCTAGCTTGCTAAGCAAGTAGTGTGTACTTTTAGATGCTGGTGTGGGTTGTCAGCCTCAACTTCGCTTGTGGAGTCATCGGGGATTAATTCGAATGAAAGCCAAGTAAAAACCTCTTAGTTAGAAGCCACCCGGTTCACCTCTAAAAGGAGGCATAACCTTTGTGTAAGGAGGGGGAAGAATCTCTCCTATAGAAATCACCATAGGCATGCTACTAGATGTTTGAAGGTGGTATATGCACTCGTCGACTACTACAAGGGTGCTTGTTCAACATATACTATTGAGTCCTTTGAATATACCAAAAACATAGGTGCCCTCTAAGGGGTGACATGGTTGTGTGAGGTATGCGCATAAGATGTGGGACAAAGGTTTTTCCTTCTCTACCAATTTTTCTTTCTAGGGATAAAAGCGTGTTTGTTTTTGAGTCATCAACAAAGTCCAAACCAGTTGCAACAAACAAAGGTCAAGAATCCTTTGAAGGCATGATCACACAGGCTATCCGTATCGAGGAATTTATGGTCAAGAAAGGTGAACTCACTCTTCAAAGAGACATAAAACAAGGTTCCACTTCTAATAGGGATAAAACCAAACATGTCAACAAGAACCAAGAAATTGTACATGATGGAGTTGTTGACAATGTCACACCCAAACTTGCTAAAATGACATTTAATCTCACAGACGGCCTCAAAGCATCCAAAAATGCTGAGAAACCTCCTCTTGACAACAAAACATTTGGAAACAAATCGAGAAACTCATGGACAACACACCCCAAGAAAGAGTATACACCCTTGAGAGAACCTTTGGATGTGGTTTACAAAACATTGCTACAACATAAGCTTATTTCACCAATGGATAACCCTCGTCCCTATGATCCACAACCATGTCCACCATGGTGGAATGAGACCTAATTCTATGAGTATCACCAAAACAAGGGACACAAAACTAGCAACTATATAAACTTGCACCACAAAGTCTAGGACATGATTGATGCTGGTGATCTTGTGGTAGATGGACATAACAAAAACTCAAATCACAAGGCATTCAAAGAACCTTTCCTAGCTTATGAAAAAGGAGAGACTTCAAAACCACAACCCTACAACAAGGTCAACTATACATATTCCAATGATGACAATGTCATTCACAAGGTTGAACTTGTAGATTCTGAATACTGTGACATTATTACCATTAAGGGCAAGCAAGATAACGACAAACTCAAGACACCATTTGTCTTGAGGGGCCCTACTTCCAATGAAATGGATTATACACCTTTGCAACACTGTGCTAATGTTGTCGCTCATTCTCATGCCAAGTTGGTGCTCAAAGGCACTGTGCCTCCTACTTCAAATCTTGAACAACATAAAGACAAAGCCCTTGCCGGTCCATTTGGAAAAGGTGCAAAGCCCACAATGAACTTGACTGCAACCAATTATAGTGTTCTCAATCAACTAAAATGAACTAATGCTTGGATTTCCATCTTTGAGCTACTTAAAATCTTGCCTGCTCATAGGAAGATTCTAGATAAAGCCCTCGCTGAGGCAAATGTTCCTCAAGATCTTGATCTTGAGTGATTTCAATCCATGGTAGGTCACCTGACCTCACCATATCTTATGAATTTTTTTGAGAAATATGACAACTCGCTGAGTCACCCACACAATCAGCCTCTACACATCAAGGTTATGATCCATCAGACACATGTTTGTCATGTGCTCATTGATAACAATGCTGGCCTAAATATTGTCTCTACTGCTCTACTTAAACAATTGAATTATTCTGAGGACTCTATTGATCATTGATGAAAGATCACTATCAAAGCGTACAACGAAGTGGAATGAAAGTCTCTAGGTCTTGTGGTTTTACCAATTCATGTCAGTCCTATCGAAAGGGATGTTACTTGTCAAGTACTTGACATTCCCTTGGCCTACAACATTTTGGTAGGACGGCCATAGATACATGAGATGCGCATTGTGCCATCCACATATCACCAATGCATCAAGTTCCCATTTCATGGCTCAGAAGTTGCTATTCTTGCCACTACTAGCTACACCTATAATATGCTCAAAGATGCTAAAAATTTCATCCTTGCTAACCATGAGTCCACTAAGTATAATGATAATAAGCTGAAACAAATTGAGCAGTCATTCAAACTAAAAGAAACTGGCATGGGAGAGTACCACATTAAACCAGTGATGTCATTAACATCTCTCCCAGAGTCTCCTTGACATTATGGGAGGCCCTTAGAGGTAAAGAAGTTGTTCATGCTAACACCTCAGACCAAGTATAATGGCACTTTTGTTAAGGCTATAGTTCCCTTAGAAGATGAAAGTGAAAATAGAGCCATTGTTGCATGGCTTTACAAAGAGGAGGCTCTAGTGGACCTAATAAAGAAAGCTTGAGAAATCACTCCTAATAAATATGGGCTTGGTCTTAGGCTTATGAAGCATTTTGGTTACAAAGGGACTGGCCCTATTAGGTGCAATAATAATGGCTTAATTGATCCTATCAAAGCAAGAGCTCGAAGCAACCGTGATACAACTAGCCTAGGATTTAAGAAGGTTCCTTTTCATTTGGGATCAAATAAATTCATACCAACACCTAACAGTTCATCTGAATATGAGTCAAAAGCTGAGTCAGATACTCAAGAGGAAGAATCTGATGATGAGGATTCCTATCCTCATCCTATCCCTTATGATCTCGCTAAATTCTTTGTTGAGCCAGATGACTTTGTGCCATGTGTTAGCACTATGGATGATGCTAGTGATTCTTCTAAGGACAATGTTGAGAAATTCAAATATCATTCAAAAAAGGAAGAATCTAGTCAGTCATGCCGTGTTGAGTATTTGTGTAAGAACCTATAGGATGAAGGTGACTATGTCCCTATCGCTATTGGGGAGTTCTATAATCTCTCACCATGTAGCACTGATTCTCAGGAATATGAGTTTGACTCTCTTTTAGAAGTGACTACTGATAAAGACATTTACCAAGTGCATGTCTATGAAAACCAATAGGTCACATGGGTCAGATCTAACTAATGTCCTAGAATTGTCAATTACTAACGTTTGTACTCCGAGGCATTTGAACACACCTATGGATGAGGTCACCGTAGGTCTCAAATTACTAGTCCAAGAACTTAATGACTATACTATCTGGTCCAAGCACTTAATGACTATACTATGAATGCAATTGAACCAACCACTACTCTCTTAGTCACACATCCCAAGCTTATAGATTGGAACCCTAATGCATCTAGTGAAGTCCCCACATTCTAGAATGACTATGCTCTCACCTGTTACCTAAATGATATCAAACCTATAATGTCTTCCACCAATGAGTAGAGCGTCAACATGATTGAGGCTAACATCAAATATCTGAGTCACAAAATTAAAAAGAAAAAATGCAAAAGGTTTGATGGTGAAAACCACATTGTAGCAGTGTTAGAACCCAAAAAAGTAAAAAAAAAAAAAGACACATCCAAGGGTGAAAACCTCTCTGAGGAACCCATGGATGAGATATTTGATGTCCTTACAAGTCACTTTCAGGAGAGATCATCAGTGTTGATAGAGTTGACGTAGCCAATTAACCTAGGCACAGAAGAACATCCTCATATGATACATTTGGCCTAGTCACTGTCACCTGAAGAGAAGGAACAATTCATTGCCTTTTTCAAGGAAAAGAAAATAATTTTTTTCCTGGACATACTCTGACATGCCAGGATTGGATCTTGATCTTATCATGCATCATTTTCCATAGCACTAGGCATCAAACTAGTTAAACAGAAGCTCCAAAAAATGTACCCTCATGTTGCATTGCTCATAAAAGAAGAATGGAGAAACTCCTAAAGGTTGGTTTCATCCGTGCAATTGATTATGTTGAATGGATATCCAATATTGTTCTAGTTTCCAAGCACAATAAATCTATCAGGGTTTATACAAACTTTCATGATCTTAACTTGGCATGTCTTAAATATGACTTTCTGCTCCCTAATATTGATATGATTGTGGACATGATGGCTAGCTATGAGATGTATTCACTTATGGATGGTTTTTCTAGATATAATCAGATAAAAATTGTGCCAAAAGACCAGGAGAAAATGGCTTTCACATGTGCGTGGGGAACCTTTTGTTGGAATGTGATGCCATTTGGTTTAAAGAACACTGGTGCTATGTATCAACGAGCTGTTACTACAATTTTCCATGACATGATGCATAGAACCATGGAGGATTACGTTGATGATACCTTGGTCAAAAGTGCTAAATGCAATACTCATCTGCAAGATTTGGGACCCATCCTAGATCGTATGGAAAAATTTAATCTTCAGCTCAATCCTAAGAAATGCACATTTGGTGTCACATCAGGAAAGTTGCTGGGATACATTGTTTCTGCAAAAGGAATTGAGGTAGATCTAGAGAAAGTACAAGCAGTAATGGACATGCCACCACCTCAAAACATTAACTAGATGAGAGGACTACAGGGAAGGCTTCAATCTATTTGCAAGTTTATTTCACAATTGGTGAATAGATCACAAACTTTCACAAAGACCTTACATAAGGGTGTGAAATTCAATTGGAGCCAAGATTTTGAGCAAAGCTTAATATAGATCAAACAATATCTTGTCAATCCACCAATCCTAATGCCTCCTATTCATGGGAAGCCTTTTCTTTTATACATTTCAGCCACTAAAACATCTTGAATCAAAAAAAGAATTAAATCATTTAACTCCTTATTCCACTCAAAAGCAATCAGTTAACCCTCTTTTTGTAAGGCAACTTTCTATTTTGACAGAATCTTCTTCAAATCTCAACTGTCCATCCAAATTGATCTTGACCATTGATCAATTTTGGGAATTCTATTTAAGAAACTCTCAATTCCTCATTACAGAGGTTGAATTGATTTGGTATTGAATTTATGCAAAAATATTAACTTACCCATACATTCATAGCTTTTATATTTTTTAGCATATTAATATCATTTAGATTTTAAATTGCATACATATAGTAGAACTTGCTTTCTTTTGTTCTTAGATTAATTGAATTTCATCTAGTATAATGTTGCATTCTCATATAGCTTTACAAAATCCCTCAAACTAAAGATCTAGTTGCTAGCTTCTCATTCTAAGAGCAATAGCATAATTCATCTAGTTAGGAGCCAACAGATCGATTTGCCAAATTATTTTGGGTGAATGATTCAATGTTCATTTTGGGACAGTTTTGCATGTAAGGATCGTGTTGAAGTGTGGATGATTAACATGCCATAATTAATGTATACATCTTTGGAGCCCACCATGGGGCAAATAAATCAAGTTTTTAGCCTCATTTATTCTATTTTTCTACATTTTTAATTATTTTGTCACTATCATCCATACCGTTTTCTAGATTCTCACATGAGAAATCTCATTTTCATGTGAAGAAACTGAGATTTTGCCTCTTTTATTGCACTTCCTTGAATGAAAAGTGTATAAATGCATGATTTCTCATGTGGTACACATATTTTTCTTGCATGGGCTTGTGCAAGAATTTGCACAAAATTTTGCATCAGCAAATACAAATGCAATTTTTCATAATTTAGTTTATCATCATGTTTTGATTAACAGTGTTTTCTGAAGCTTTTTCCATTTTGATTTCTAGTTTTCAAGTAGCTTAATAGTGATTTTTAGGACACTTGTCAAAGAAACCTTATCATAAACACTTGAAATAGTTGACCATCTTATTATAGGATGTTGGTCGAAGACATGCATGTCAAAGAAATCATTTCAAACCCACTTACACATTGTGTTTACTTTTATTGCCCAATTACACACAATATAAATAGGGTTTGTAAAATTTTTAGGGCTCTAGAAAAAGGAATAGGGGTGTAGGCTCTTTGCCACATGGAAGTGAAGCCCATGATTAAATTAGAAACATAGACACCTTTGAAAGATAGTATCCGAGGGAGGCAAGAAAGTTAGTGGTTCTCCCAAGCAAAGCCTTTGATGAAGAGATGATGATTTCTTTTTAACGAATCAAAGTATTGGAATAGGACAAGTTGGGATTGATAAGCTAACTCAGTGATTACCATGTCTTGTGCATTTGGGTAAGGTGATGAGGTAATAAAATATGCTCTTTCCCCTTGAGGGAAATTAGAAATTTGGACCCTTAGATCTAAACCACTAGTTTGATTCAACCTTTAGGGGGCCTTCCAGAGTGATCCAACCTCTGAGAATAACCAAGTGAGCACACTCCTTTCATCAGAGATTACAACTCACTATAATAAAGAAGCTTTGTAGAGAAAAATATTCTAAACCCATGTTAATTTCTTCCTCTCAATTCCTGAAGAGGAGGCTTTTTCTATTGCACTAGTCAGCATTGGCCCCAATCTTGCTAGTCAAGTTTGTGCCCTTTTAGATGTTGGTCTAGGCTATTAGCTTCAACTTCATTCATGAAGCCACTTGGGATTAATTTGAATGGAAACCAAATAAAAAAATTTAGATAGTTGCTACTTGGTTCAACTCAAAAAGGGGGTATAATCTTTATGCAAGGAGTGGGAATAATCTCTATTATAGATCCTCACCATAGGCATGTACCTGTATATTGGAAGCTAGTATATGTGCTTGATCCCTACTACAAGGCTATTCATTCAACATATATGTTATTGAGTCCTTGGAATACCCTAAAAGCATGGGACCTCTCTAGTAGGGTGACGTTGTTTTGTGAGGTGAACACATGCACATAAGTTGTGAGACAAAGGTTTTGTTTCCTCTACCATTTTTGGTTTTAGGGATAAAGCATGTTTGTTTTGAATCTTTAAACTTTTCCTAATCTATCAAATAAAAAAAAGGTCAAGACTCACATGTCCCTCTGATTTCCCTCTGATTTTCTTTGTCCTTAATTGGATTATTTGTAACTATAGCTTGCTTCCCATGTTTATCTAAAATCAACTTTCTTTGTGGAAACCAAAATGTTGTCCAAAACTTGAAAATTACCTTGCTATCTATCTGAAATCTATAAGAATAACCAACTATCTATTCAAAACTATCAAAACACTAAGAATCTCTTCAAAATCTTGTCAAATTTGTTAGTTTGGTCCCCTTTCTCATTCCTAGTTTGTGAATCTTTGCATGAGAATACTTTTTGTCAGCACTTCCTCGTCTGGCTCTCTACAAGTTCTCACATGAGAAAACTATCCAAAATTTGTTGTTCTAAATCTTTGCATTCTTCAATGTACTTCCTCACATGGTTCCCTAATAATCCTTTTGCAAGATTGTGTCTTGAAAACTATCATATTGCTATGTTAGAGCTATTTTTACTCCAAGTCTAATCTATACCTGCAATAGTAGATCACTTCTCTATCTATAAACAATATCAAATAGTTTCTTCTTTCTTAGCTTACAAGTTATGATCTACATGCAAAATAGTCTTTTCACTTGTCTATCTTGTTCTTGTCCTCTTGTGTCTATCATACTTCGTGTCATGATAGTCATAATCTTTGGCTATTCTATCCATTACTCAAAAAACTCATTAAGTATAAAACACTCTTATATTGCTTCTTTGAGACTATGTTCTGGCATGGTCCTTGTCTAAGCTTTTGATTTTTGTCCTTGTCTATGACTATGGCAACAAGAAGCAAAATTGTGTTTGATCGTAATAGACTTCAAAAAGGTAGAGCTAGGGGTCATACTCATGGCAGAGGTCACTTTTCAACTTATACAAAGTCTATATCTAGTACATCTAGTGAAGGGTCTCCATGATATCCTTCATTGGCCATATCACATTATGTTTAGAGGTCATTTTCCATAAATTTACAACAAACTAGGAAACCATTATATCAAGAGGATCCTAAATCTAGCAAAGATCATATGTCTCCAAACAACATAGTTGAATCCTTATTTAAGCAACCTTTTCAACCAACATACACTAAAACTTATCGCATTCCTAAAATGGTTGATCAACAACTAGAATATGGAGAACATAGTAAAGACCATGTTCAACATAGGAATAAAACATATAAGGAACCTTTTATTGATGAGAATGATGAAGATGAAGAGATACTTCCCAAACATATCATTTTTTTTGCAAAGATATAAACTTCTAGAAAGGCATGGAAATCTTGCTTAATGAAGAGAAAGAGAAATAATTTCTCAAACTTTCTCAAGAGGGAGCCAAGATACCTCATCACTTTAATGTTGAAACTATCATTACACCTAAAGAGGGAACTAAATGATGTAGGAGCATCCAGAGGTATAAGGGCAATCCTGTGTCACCCAAAAAAATGTACTTAGACTTAGTTTTCGTTTCATGTCTTTACATTTTTGGATACCCATTTGGCTCAAATAAAGGTTCCAACTCTCATAGTTCAACTATTAGTGCATTTGAAAATCCTGAAAAAATAGGAGCATGCAATTTGGCCATCATTTTGGTGACCTAGAAGGTGTGACTTGGCCAGATGAATGTAATTGTGAATTAGAGCATTCCAGAAAAAGAATCAGGTCAAAAGACCCCACGGTTTGAAAGTTATTGCAGTTTTTCGGGTTTTGGAGACCTCCTAAGAATGCTTCAAAGTCAGGTTTGGGGCATTAAATGACCTCAAAAAGGGTTGAAAAATGGGGGATGAGTAAAGCTTGTCCAATATAGCTATAGAGCGCTTCGAGAGCTTTCTGAAAATGTAAACGGTTCGTCAATCGGAGCTACGGTTCAAAAGTTATGCCTCCCGAAAGTTCGGCTACCGTTTCTAGATTCTTCTAGATTTACACCGAATTCTAATGCAGCTTCTGGAACCTTCTATTTTGTCGGTGGATGCCTACTAGCACTTTCTAGAATGTACTCCTAGTCCTTAACCCTCTGGGGTCTATTTAAGGAGATTTTTGGCATTGTAAAAGGCAGTTCGGATTGGAGCTTGAGAGGAGGTGCTAAAAGGAGAAATATTCTCCAGATTTATGCTATTGTAAGCCCATAGGGCATGTTTTGAAGTTTATTTTCTCTCCACTATTTGTACCAGCTTATTTTCTCAGTTAATATAATTCCTCTTTCTATTGTGTCTATTCTGTTGTTGGGTTGTGTCCCCATTAAGTGGTATCAGAGCAGGTTTTCCTGAGTGTGTAGACAGAGCGCCGACTGTGAGGCAGTTTGCACTAGGACTGTGTGGTTGTGGGTTCGAGTTAGAAGATGCCTCCACAAAGAGAGTGTGGTGGAAGGGCCAGAGCTATTGATCTTGATGAGGTTAGAGCCCTCCAGAGACAGGTACAAGCAATGCAAGAGGAGCTTTGTAGAGGAGCAAATATTGCCGCAGATGACAATAGTGAGGATGACAATGAAGAGGAAGTAATGGAAGTTGACGGGGAAGTTCTGAATCCTATAGAGGAAAGTCTTTTTAGGGCCATTAATAGGTTTGGGAAAAGACCTACAATTGAAGTGGGTATATTTTCGAGAAATTTGAAACTAGATGAGTTGATCGATTGGATCAATGAACTGGAAGAATACTTTGAGTATGAGGATATAAGAGACCCAGATAGGGTTAAGTTTGCAAAGGCCAAACTAAAAGGCCATGCCAAAATCTAGTGGCAAGAGGTTCAACTGGAAAGACTTAGAAGAGGAAAGGAGAAGATCACAAGATGGGATCGCATGGTGGACAAATTGAAGAAGCAGTTCATTCCTGTGGACTACGAGCTTGATCTATTTAAGAAGATGCATGGGTTAAAGCAAGCAGGAAGATCAGTCCAAGAATATATAGAGGAGTTTTATTGACTCCTGATTAGAGTGAGGCATGCAGAAGCAAATAAGGAGAAGGTTGCTCGTTATATCAGTGGGTTGCGACCTAGCATCCAGGAGGAATTAAGTCTGGTAAGAATGACCAACATTGAAGAAGCATACCAGTTTGCCCTACAAGTTGAAGAGAAGCTGAGTAAAAGGTTTGAAGGAAGACAAAGAGGGCATGATCAAGGAGGAAGGGGAAGTGGTAGATCATCTAGAGGCCACAATGAAACTCAAAAGAAAAATGAAGATGAGGGTACTAGCAGGAACCAAAGGAATGAGGGTTTCAACCGCTCCCGTGATCAAGACTTTGGAAATCAAAGAGGAAGAGGTAGAGGACGTGGACAAGGAAGAGGAGGCTTCCATGGTACCTATTTCCATTGCAATGAAGAAGGTCATCGTGCATTTGAATGCCCTCAATGACAAGGAAGGACAGATAGGAGAGTTGAGGGCCAGGCTAGGGTTGCTCATGTGGATGAGGATGCACAATCATCCCATTCAGAGGATGCAAAAAGAGGAGAGACCTTGGTAAATGAAAGAGTCCTACTAAGTGGTGAAAATGAACCAGGACAATGAAGGAGTTTGTTCCGTACCAGATGCAAGTGTGAGGATAAATGTTGTGATGTGATCATTGATGGTGGTAGCACTAATAACTTGGTATCCGAAGAGATGGTCTCTAAGCTGAAGCTCAAGAGGGAGAAACATCCCCAGCCCTATCGGATTTCTTGGGTAAAAGATGATCATAAGGTCCTGGTAAGTGAACAATGTTTAGTAAAATTCAAAATTGGGAGTTACCATGATGAAGTTCTCTGTGATGTTATTTCGATGGATGTTTGCCATCTATTGTTGGGTAGACCATGGCAGTTTGATAGACATGCAATACATGATGGACATGCAAACACATACTCTCTGACAAAGGATGGAGTTCGCCACAAATTGAAGCCCATGAAAAAGGAAGGTGAAAAGGTATGTAGCAGTGCTAGGATTTGTCTTGTTGATGGAAGGAAGTTTTTAGATGGCATGAAACATCAGCGTATGTGCTATGCTTTGATTCCTAGGAAAGATAAAGAAGGTAGTAGTGAAATACCATTTGAAGTTTCAGATTTACTAGGGGAATTTGGAGATATTATCTCTGATAATGTTCCAGATGGATTTCCACTAGTAAGGCAAATCAGTCATCAGATAGATCTAATTCCAGGAGCTAGTTTGCCTAACAAGGCTGCTCACAGGATGACTCCTACTGAAATAGAGGAGCTAAATAGATAGGTTCAGGAGCTATTGAGGAAGGGCTTGATTTGAGAGAGCCTGAGTCCATGTGTAGTACCTACAGTACTTGCACCAAAGAAGGATGGAGAGTGGAGGATGTGTACAAATTCTCGAACTATAAATAGGATAACCATCAAGTACCAATTTCCTTTACCAAGGATGGATGATCTTATGGACTGCTTGAGTGGAGCTCAGTACTTCACAAAGATGGATCTGAAGAGTGGCTATCATCAGATATGAATTCAAGAAGGAGATGAGTAGAAAACAGCCTTCAAGACCAAGGAGGGTCTTTATGAGTGGTTAGTCATGCCCTTTGGATTGACGAATGCTCCAAGCACCTTCATGCGGCTCATGAATGAGGTACTTAAGAAGTTCTTGGGAAAATTTGTTATTGTCTATTTGGATGATATTTTAATTTTCAGCAAGACTTTGGAAGAACATTTACTGCATATTCGTAGTGTCCTTGAAAGGCTAAGGGAGGAGAAACTGTTAATTAATCTAAAGAAGTGTGTCTTTGCAAAAAGGGAGTTAGTCTATTTGGGATTTGTTATATCACCTAAAGGTCTCAAAATGGATCCAGAGAAGGTAAAAGCCATCTTGGAATGGCCTACTCCAAGGTCTGCTACTGAGGTAAGATCATTTCATGGTCTGGTTAGTTTTTACAGGAAGTTTATTAAGAATTTCAGTGGCATATGTGCACCTCTAACAGATACAATAAGAGGGGATAGAAAAGAGTTCAAATGGACTACAGCAGCTGTGAGAAGTTTTGAATTGCTGACGAAGAAGGTGACTGAATAGCCTGTGTGGGCACTTCCAGATTTTAGAAAAGTATTTCAGGTGGATTGTGATGCTAGTGGTAGTGCTATTGGGGCTGTATTAAGCCAAGAAGGTAAGCCTATTGCATATTTTAGTGAAAAATCGAATGATGCAAAGAAGAAGTATTCTGTTTATGATCAAGAGTTCTATGCAATAGTTCAGGCCTTAAAGAAATGGAGGCATTATTTATTGCCAAAGGAATTTGTTTTGTATACTGATCATCAGGCATTACAGTACCTAAATAGCCAAGGTAAATTGAATCAGAGGCATATAAGGTGGGTAGAATTCTTGCAGAGTTATACATTTGTGTTGAAGCATAGAAGTGGAAAATCTAACAGGGTTGCAGATGCACTAAGTAGGAGACAGTTGTTGCTTACAACAATGCAGGTTGAAGTAGTTGGGTTTGATGAACTAAAGAATTTGTAGCCCGAGGATCCTAATTTTGCTGAAGCATGGAAAGCTTGTAAAGAACCTGTTGTTGTAGATAGAACCAAGTGGTTAGACTATTTGATTCAGGATGGCATGTTGTTCAAAGGTAGTCAATTGTGCATTCCAAGGAGTTCCATGAGGAAAAATCTGATTAAGGAGAAACACAGTGGAGGGATGGCAGGACATTTTGGTCAAGATAAGACCATTGCCATTCTTAGAGAACATTATTTTTGGCCTCAAATTACACAGGATGTGAAGAAGTTTGTACAGAGTTGCTAGGTTTGTCAAGTTGCCAAGGGGTTTAGTCAAAATACTGGCCTATATCAGCCATTGCCTGTTCCATAAAGGCCCTGGGAGGACATAAGTATGGATTTTGTTCTTGGATTGCCAAGGACACAAAAGGGTAATGACTCAGTATTCGTGGTGGTTGATAGGTTCTCCAAAATGGCACATTTCATTCCATGCCACAAAACTCATGATGTTGTCCATATTGCAGACTTGTTTTTCAAAGAGGTGGTCAGACTACATGGTCTTCCAAGGAGTATAGTTTCTGACCGAGATACTAAATTTGTGGGGTATTTCTGGAGGACATTGTGGAAGAAGTTGAGAATAGACTTGAAATTCAGTTCCACGCATCACCCACAAACTGATGGCCAAACAGAAGTGGTAAATAGAAGTCTGGGCAATTTGCTGAGATGTTTAGTTGGAGATAAGCAAAAGGGATGGGATTTGATTCTACCATAGGCAAAGTTTTCTTATAATAACTCTATAAATAGGAGTACTGGAAAATCACCATTTCAAATTGTATATGGAAATAGCCCAAGGACTGCACCAGAATTAAGGAAGATAGAACAAGGGGAGAGAACAAGTGCTGAAGCTGAGGAATTTGCTGAACACATCAAGCATCTACATGAGGAGGTTCAAGCACACATTATCAAGATGAATCAAGAGTATAAAGCTAGGACTGATGTAAGGAGAAGACATAAGGAATTCCAAGTAGGGGATCTAGTCATGGTGCACTTACGAAAAGAAAGATTTCCAGTTGGTACTTACAACAAGCTAAAAATGAAGAAATTTGGCCCCTGCAAAATTTTGAAGAAACATAACTCAGGAAATGCATATGAGGTGGAGCTTCCAGATGGTATTCACATTTCTCCCATTTTCAATATTGCAGATTTAACAGAGTATCATGATGATGGTGCAAATGAAGAGCTAGTTTTAGAGCCATGTCCAATTCCTACTTCTAAGAAGGAGGAGATAGAAGACATTCTAGATCATCGTGTGGGTAGGAGTACTAGAAACAGGCAGTATGAAAAGTATTTGGTCAAATGGAAAGGACGACCAATCGAGGACTCAACTTGGATTTCAGCAGCTGAGGTTTCCCTTTTGGGATTTCCTCTACCATCCATAAAGTGACAGGGTCACTTTTCAATCTACCCTGGGTGTCTGATGCAGGAGCATCCAGAGGTATAAGGGCAATCTTGTGTCACCCAAAAAAATGTACTTAGACTTAGTTTCTATTTCATGTCTTTACATTTTTGGATACCCATTTGGCTCAAATAAGGATTCCAACTCTCATAGTTCAACTATCAGTGCATTTGAAAATCCCAAAAAAATAGGAGCATGCAATTTGGCCATCATTTTGGTGACCTAGAAGGTGTGACTTGGCCAGATGAATGTAATTGTGAATTAGAGCATTTCAGAAAAAGAATCAGGTCAAAAGACCCCACGGTTTGAAAGTTATTGCAGTTTTTTGAGTTTTGGAGACCTCCTAAGAATGCTTCAAAGTCAGGTTTGGGGCATTAAATGACCTCAAAAAGGGTCAAAAAAAGGGGGGATGAGCGAAGATGGTCCATAGGGCTATAGAGCACTTCGAGAGCTTTCCAAAAATGTAAACGGTTCATCAATCGGAGCTACGGTTCAAAAGTTATGCCTCCCAGAAGTTCGGCTACCGTTTCTAGATTCTTCTAGATTTACATCGACTTCTAACGCAGCTTTTGGAACCTTCTATTTTGTCGATGGATGCTTACTAGCACTTTCTAGAATGTAATCCTAGTCCTTAACCCTCTGGGGTCTATTTAAGGAGATTTTTGGCATTGTAAAAGGCAGTTCGGATTGGAGCTTGAGAGGAGGTGCTAAAAGGAGAAATATTCTCCAGATTTATGCTATTGTAAGCCCGTAGGGCATGTTTTGAAGTTTATTTTCTCTGCACTATTTGTACCAGCTTATTTTCTCAGTTAATATAATTCCCCTTTCTATTGTGTCTATTCTGTTGTTGGGTTGTGTCCCCATTACTAAAGCATCCAAATGATAGAAATAATTGAAGATCATGCATGAATAGTTAACCCAAATGATGTATGATAAAGACAAGCCTACAAAAACATACATCTGTTGGATACAATTAAGTAATTGTGTATTGTCTTTGATGTTACAAAAATGTCATATCAATTATCAGACAGAGTCTACCGAGTTCTATCAACCAGGAAAATAGTTTACAGAGTCTACCGAGCTCAGTTGGTCAGTAAAAGCCTTTTGCAATGTATACCGAGCATTCCGGTATGTCACACGGTAAGTTAGTATTAACCGAGTTCACTCGGTAAGCTAAGGAAAGTTTAGTTCTTACCGAGATCACTCGGGTATCAAAGGATTTTGTAACGAACGGTTAGTGTTAACCGAGTTCACACGGTAAGATAAGGAAAGATGAGTTTTCACCGAGCTCACTTGGTAGTCGAAGACAGCTTTTACCGAGTCCAGTTGGTTTCCAAAGGAAGTGGCAGGATTATCGAATTTCTCGGTAATTGTAGTTCTTACCGAGTTCTTCCATTTAACACAGGAAGGAAGTTTTTTTGTTCTGTATTGACCAAGCAGCGTCGGCCAGTGAATAATTTCTTTTTTAGTTCAAGCCGACTTTAGAATATGTTTAGTCAAGTTGGTTGGGCAAGCCGACTTTGGAATTGTTTTAACAAGTTGGTTGGGCCGACCTGGTATTATGAATAATATATAAAGAGGTGCTCAAAAAAAAAAAAGAATAGGAGAGAATGTATATACGGAAAGTGCAAGGAAGTGCAAGGAAGAGACTTGCGTGTGCCTAAGCAGAATTGAGCAGAGGGAAATCTTGGAACTGTAGAGATATATTTGATCAGTAAGGATCTCGTGGAGCTAAACTGAGATCTATATTCAGCAAGATAAGTTGCACGTATTTTCAGATCATTCATTGTTGCTTTCTAACCATTGTAACAGTGATTCCAAAATCTCCTAACAGAGTTGGTTTAATAGCCATTTCATAAATCCTTTAACAGGGTGGCAATTCAGTTGAATTGTTCAAAAGACCTCTTACAAGGCCACTCCTAACAGGGTGATTAAATCCTCTAACAGGGTCACACCTAACAGTGTGTTTTGTAACCTTTAATAGGGTTGGCTCCTAACAGGGCTCACTTTAGAAGAGTGAAAATTGGTGACTAGTTGCTGGTGGTTTTTCCCATATTGGGTTTCCACGTAAATCTAGTGTCTACTGTGTTAATGATTACTTTCTTTTGCATAGTCGCTTATTTCAGTAAATGCTTCATAAATTAACTAAACACCTATCAAGTTTTAAGCAGTGATTTTTGTAGCAGCAGCAACTAAGTTTAAGGCATCTTTGGGACTTTTGAAAATGTTTTTGTGGTAACTGATTCACCCCTCCCCTCTCAGTTACACCATCTTCATTCTCCAACAACATCTTAGATGCCCTTTGTCCATTTCCTTTTGATAAGAGTATAGACATTCCTCCTTTTCCAAGAGGATTTGAGTTACCTAAGTGCAATAAATTCTTTGGAACTTCTAATCCGCAAGATCATTTGTGGGAATTTGTGGCCTTGTCTATGGAAGTTATGCATAATTAGACATACCTCATGCATTTATTCTCAAGAAGTCTAAGTGGTCAAGCCATGGAATGGTTTTCACACTTGCCTACTAGTATCAAAATGTTCAATGAGATTGCTAACCTATTTGTCCAATAGTACTCTCACAACATAGAATGCCCAATTAACATGCAAGACTTGTGTAACCTGAAACAAAAAGTTGGGGAACCTTTCCTCACATTCCTTCAGAGATGGAGACTACTTTACACCAAATACTCATCCAAAATCTCCGAAATGGAAAAACTTTATATCTTTATGGATAATCTTCTACCTAATTTTGGGTATAAAGTTCAACTTCAAGGTCCACACACCTTTGAATACATGCTCACACAAGCTATTCAAATAGAGGAATTCATGATCAAAAAGTGTGAGTTAACCCTTTAGAAGGATGATAAATAGGGATTCACCTCTAATAAGGACAAATCCAAGTACATGAACAAGAATCAAGGGTGTGCATGACAAAGTTGTTGAAAAAATTACTCCTAAACCTACTAAAGTAGTGTTTAATCTTAGAGACAACCTCAAAGCATCTAACAACATTGAGAAAGCTCCTACTAACAACAAGATGTTTGGAAACAAATTGAAGAACTCATATTGGGTCACACACCCAAAATGAGAATATAAACATCTTGGTGAATCTTTGGATGTGTTCTACAAAACCTTGCTACAAAAAAAGCTCATTTCTCCACTAGATAACTCCCGTCCCTATGATCCATAGCCATGACACTGCATTTTGTGAGTACCATCAAAACAAGGGTCACAAAACTAGTAGTTGCATTAACCTGTGTCACAAAGTCCAATACTTAATTGACAATGGTGACATTATTATGGATGGACATAACAAGAACTCAGATCACAAGGCTTTCAAGGAGTCACACCCATCTTATGGAAAAGGAGAGAATTATAAATAGAAAACTAATAACAAGCTCAACTATATGTACTCTAATGATAACAATAAGATCAACATGGTTGAACCTATATGTTTTGAGTATTGCAATGTTATTACCATTAAGGCAAATAAGATAAAACTAAACCTAAGATACCTTTTGTCTTAAGTGGCCCTGCTTCTAATACATCTAATAATGAACCATTACAATCTTGTGTCAACACTATTATGTATTCAGACACTAAGTTGGTACTCAAAGGCCTTGCACCTTCTTCTTATGATCTAGAAAAGAACAAAGAAAAACCCCTTGCTAGTTCATCTAGAAAAGGTGCAAAACTTGCAAAAACTTCTGTGACTACTAGCTATAGTATCCTCAATGAATTATAGCAAACAAATGCTCAAATCATGATCTTTGAATTGCTCAAAATCTTGCCTACTCATAGGAAGATTCTTGACAAAGCCATCACTGAGGTAAATGTACCTCAAAATATTGATCTTGAGAGATTCCAATCCATGGTAGGTCATCTGACCTCACCTTACTATACATCATTTTTTAAGAAGGATAAAAATTCACTAAGTCATCCAAATTACCAACCTCTACATATTGATATACAAATATTCAACAACAAATTTGCACCTTTAGTTCTACTCTCTAATATTCTTCACCAAAAAATTACCTAACTCTAAGACTAAACACTCTATAAATTATACTTGCCAAAATAGCTTACAAATCATTCTAGAACATTACATAAGAGGAAGGTTGACCCAACAATGGTCTGGACTCATCCCCAGAAAAGATCATAACATAAATGTTGCAAACAAAATAAATCTTGCAAGTTGGCAAGTAGAAATTACATCCAATTACTCACACTCGGCACATGAAGGAACACTTGACGTACACTATGTAACTCAACACATGAAGAAACACTCGGCATACAATAGGTAACTTGGCACATGAAGAGTCACTCGGCATACATTGGGTAACTCCGCACATGAAGGAATTGCTATAGTAACTCGACACATGAAGGAAACTGGAACTGCTAGGCACATGAAGGAACTACTAGACACATGAAGGACTACTAGGTACATGAAGGACTACTAGGCACATGTAGGAACTTCTAGGCACATGAAGGACTGCTAGGCACATGAAGAAACTACTAAGTAGATGAAGGACTACTAGGCACATGAAGGAACTACAAAATGAACAAAATGAGTAGGATAACAAGGCAACCCACAATTCTCCTACATCAGACAACCGAGGTTGAGAGAAATGATTCTCTTGAATCATTGAGATGTCCCAACCTAAGCTAAATCCAACTCAAATTGAGAAATCCATGAAGCATTTCAATAGGTCTATTCTTCCACTTCACCAAATATTCATAGTAATCTTTTCCCCTTGCACTCTTGCCAACTCTCTGATCCAATATCAATTCAACTTCTTTAATTTTCTTGTTAGGATAATCATTTGATATAACAACTTCATCCTCTAACTCATGATACTTATACAAATCAACAATATTGAATATAGGAGATATATCCATGTCATCAGGTAACTCAACTTCATAAGCATTACAGCTATCAAACTTCTTCAAGATCTTACAAGGTCCAAATTTCTTCATTTTCAATTTATTCTATGTTCCGACTAATAATCTCCCTTTCTTTAGATGAACCATCACCTCATCACCAACTTGAAAATCATGGTATCTTCAAGACTGATTAGCATTCTCCTTATACTTCTGATTACTTTGTTCCAACCTCAACTTCACTCCCTTATGCAAGGACTCCATAAAATTAGCAAATTCTTCTCCTACAGTGCTTTTCTTTTTTTCACTAGCAACATCTCTCAAATTTAATATACCTCTAGGATGCATTCTAGTGACAATCTCAAAAGGTTTCTTCCCTGTACTCCTATTCACAAAATTATTATATGAGAATTAAGCTTGTGCCAATACTATCTCTCAATTACTTGGCTTATTCCCAACTAAACATCTTAGCAAATTATCCAAGCTTCTATTCACAACCTTTGTCTGACCATTTGTTTGTGGATGGAATGTAGAACTAAACTTCAACTCAGTATCCATCTTCTTCCACAAAGTCTTCCAAAAATAACCAACAAATTTATTGTCTCTATCTAAAATAATACTTCTTGGTAATCCATGCAATCTCACAATCTCTTTAAAGAAAATTTCAGCAACATGCTCAGCATCTGATGTCTTCTTACATGGTATGAAATGAGCCATCTTAGAAAATCTATCCACTACAAAAAACATGGAATCATACCATTTTACTGTCTTAGGCAATCCAAGAATGAAATCCATATTGATGTCAGTCCAAGGCTTCTCAGGAATAGTAATAAGTGTATACAAAATAGTATTTTGACTCACTCCCTTTGCAACTTGAAAAACTCCACAACTCTTTACAAATTTCTAAACATCCTTGTACATTTGTAGCCAATAATACTTCTCTTTTAACAACAATTCCAAAATGTCTAGCTAATCCACCACTATGTTTTTCCTTAATCCGATTCAACCTCATAGGACTTCTAGGAATACACAACTGAATACCTTTGAACAACATACCTTCATGAATGAGATACTCATCATACTTACTTATGTCATCTGTTAGATTTGGTGCTTTGCACTCTCTCCACACCTTAGAAAAATCAAGATCAACATCATATAACTCTTTCATCTCATCGAAACCAAGAACTTCAACCTTCACTTTAATCAACAAAGAACTTCTTCTACTATGCATTAGCAACTCTGTTAGTAACTCCACTCTTATGCTTAGTGAAAAATGTAAAACTCTACAAATAATCAACCCACTTCATATGCCTCTGATTCAATTTATGTTGACTTCCTAAGTATTGCAAAGCTTTATGATCAGTATATAACACAAACTCCTTAGGCATCAAATAATGTCTTCACTTCTTCAATGCTTGAACAATAGTATAAAACTCTTGATCATACATAGAATATTTCATTTTAGCATCATTCAACTTTTCACTAAAGAAAACAATAGGGTTACCTTCTTGACTTAATATAGCTCCTATTGCATTACCACTTGCATCACATTCAACTTGAAATACATTGTTGAAATTAGGCAAATCCAATATAGGTAATTCAGCAACCTTTTGTTTCAAAGTTTCAAAACTCTTATCAGCTCCATGTGTTCACTTGAATTCCTTTTTGTCTCCTCTCATTGTCTCAGTCATAGTATTACAAATAACACTAAAATTCTTTATAAATTTTTTGTAAAAACTAGCCAAACCATGAAATGATCTTACCTCACTCACATTCTTAGGTGTAGGCCATTCTAAAATTGCTTTAACCTTCTTAAGATTCATCTTCAATCCATTGGCTGAAATCACAAACCCTAGATACACAATCTCCTCTTGCATAAAAGAACATTTTTTTTAGATTAATCAACAACTTTTCCTCTTTCAACCTCTATAATACTTGTCTAATATGCTCAAGATTTTCTTCCTTAGTCTTGCTAAATATCACAATCTCATTCAAATAAACAATCACAAACTTACCCAAGAATCTTTTCAAAACTCCATTCATCAACCTCATGAATGTACTAGGTGCATTAGTCAAACCAAAGGGCATAACCAACCATTCATACAAACCATCTTTTGTCTTGAAAGAAATCTTCCATTCATCACTTTCTCTAATATTGATCTGATGATAGCCACTCTTCAAATCAATCTTGGTAAAATACTTTGCTCCACTCACACAATCCATTATGTCATCCATCCTTGGCATAGGAAACCTATATTTCACTGTTATCTTGTTAATGGCTCTAGAATCAGTACACATTCTCTATTCTCCATTTTTTAAGGTGCTAATATAGTAGGTATAGCACATGGACTCAAGCTTTATTTGATCAAACCTTTCTACAATAACTCATGCACTTGTTTGTTAAGTTCTTCATCCTTTACAGGTGTCAATCTATATGGTGCTTTGTTTGACAAACTAGCTCTAGGAATTAGATCCATACAATGACTTATGCTTCTTACAGGAGGTAAACCATCTAGGATAGCATCAACAATAATGTCATTATACTTATTCAACAACTCTATAATTTCTTTTGGCACTTCGTCAATACTACCATCTGTCACTTGGTTCTCACTAACTAGCACTCGGTTAACACTATTTTCTTGCACTCGATCTCCATTGAGAAAACTCATTTTTCTTAGAATTATAGCAAAAAAAACTTGGTTCTTTTTCATTTCCTTTTCAAATTGTTTCCCATTAACCATGTAAATTTTTTACAATAGTACAATTAACCTCATCTAGACTTTCAATCAAAGGCAACAAAGTTTGTTTCTTCCCATTTATCCAAAGAGTATATTGAGTCAATCTTCCATCATGTACAACATATCTATCATATTGCCAAGGTCTACCCAAAAAAATATGACAACAATCCATGTGCATAATATCACACAAAACTTCATCAAAGTAATGTCCAATTTTAAACTTCACAAGGCATTGCTCACTTACCAATATCTCATGCTCATCTTTGATCCATGAAACATGATAAGGTTTGGGATGTTTCAGCCTTTCCAACTGTAACTTGGTAACTAGCTCTTCAGATGCCAAATTTTTAGAACTTCCACTATCAATGATCACTTTGCAACATTTTCCAACCATCTTAAATCTTGCCTTGAAAATACTTTTCCTTAAAATAGGTTCCTCATCACTTCCTTTATTACATAAGGTTGTTCTCACCATCAGATTTTCTCTAGCCTTATGTCCACTTGGTGAACTCTCAATGTCTTCTTGAATCATAGCATTTCTATTACCTTGCCTACTTTTAGAGGATCTACTTTCAAAAGATCTATGCCCTTCTTTTCCACATCTAAAACAATTACCATGAAATCCACCTCTAGAATAAGAATTACCTTTTCCTTAGTAAGAACTAGTCCCTCTTTGATAAGAATTACCACTTTTCCATTCAGCCTTGCCTTTGTCATCATTCTTCTATTTAAATTTTCCTTTATCCTGCATAGAACTTTCAAATCTGCCATCTTTACCATGAGATCTACCTCTACCTCTTTGGAATTTGCCACCTCTACCTCTTTGTCTTTGTTCATACTTCTTTGTCAAGATCTCCTCAACTTTCAAGGCATATTGGTATGCTTCTTCTACACTTTCTAGCTTCACAGAACTTATTTCATCTTGTTTTCCATACCTCAATCCATTAATGTACCTTGCAATTTTCTCAACATCATCATCCACATGTCCAAATCTGATGTCCAATCTATAGAATTCCTTAGTATATTCTTTCATAGACAAGTCCTTTTGTTTCAAATTTTACATCTTTCTCAACAAGCTAACTTGGTAATCAGCAAGAAGGAATTTTTTCTTTACCTTGTTCACCATCTTTGGTCAAGTTCTGATCTTCTCCTTTCCTCTACTTTATCTATCAGTTTGCAAGTGCTCCCACCATAGTGATGCATGACCTTTCAACCTAGTGACTGCAATCTTCACCTATCTATTATCATGAGTGTTTTCATACTCAAAGAACTTCTCCATATTAGAGATCCAATCCAACACAACATTGGTGTCCAATTTTCCATCATAAGGAACAACTTCTACAACAAGCTTTGAATTTGTCCTACACAATACTTGCAACAATCTATCCTCATCTTGATCTTCTTCAAGTTATAGATTATGGTTTTGTGTTGTTGCTTCATCATCACTTACATCATCAAGATGTGCTCCTCTCCTCTAGGCTATCTCCACAACATCTAATATGGCTGCAATTTATCTCAACTAATCCAATATAGCATCATCACCATTTTTTCTACCACAAACCATCTTTACAAATCAGGTTCCTACAAGATTGTAACCCTCTACAAGTTATAGGTCAAATTTGTAGATCTGCCACCCTACAACCAAATAAAAATTAGGGTTCTACATGATCTAATTTACACAAGGATGAACCTCAAGCTCTGATACCAACTAACGCAAGCAAGAGAGAGAATAACTAGGGCCAAATGCTCACCTAGCTATCCAAACCACCCTGCAAGAGTTAACACAATGGAAGCAAACAAAAGGAACAACAACCAAAGGAGGAAGAAGAGAGAATACTTTTATTGATTCATCAAAATATCTTCATACATGCCCAACTGTAAGGCCTTCTGGGTTACGACCAATTATAATACATCCATATACAAAGATGCAACAACAAATTTGCACCTTTAATTCTGCTCTCTAATCTTCTTCACCAAAAAATTACCTAACTCTAAGCCTAAACACTCTATACTTGCCAAAATGGCTTACAGATCATTTTAGAACATTACATAAGAGGAAGGCCAACCCAACAAATGGTATGGACTCATCCCAAGAAAAGATCTTAACATAAATGTAAAAAACAAAATAAATCTCGCAAGTCGACCAATAGAAACCACATCCAATTACTAGCACTCGGCATACACTGAGTAACTTGGCACATGAAGAAATACTTAGCATACACTAGGTAACTTGGTACATGAAGAATGACTCAGAATACACTGGTAACTCGGCACATGAAGGAATTGCTATAGTAACTTGGCATATGATGGAATTGCTACAGTAACTTGGAACATGAAGAAAATTGGAACTGCTAGGCACATGAAGGAAGTACTAGGCACATGAAGGACTGCTAGTCACATGAAGGACTACTAGGCACATGAATGAACTACTAGGCACATGAAGGATTGCTAAGTACATGAAGGAACTACTAGGCACATGAAGGAACTGTAAAATGAACAAAATGAGCAGGTTAACAAGGCAACCCAGGATGCTCCTACATCAATATCACTTGTTAAGTCCTCAATATTTCCTTATCTTATAATATTCTGCTAGGAAGACCATTGATAAATGATATGAAAGTTGTGCCCTCAACTTATCATCTATGTGTAAAGTTCCCATTTCATGGTTGTGAAGTCACCATACCTGCAAGTACTAGGTATACATATAACATGTTGTAATCTACTAAAAGCTTTGTACCTACTAATAGGGAATCTACAAACCATCATGATAACAAACTAAAGAAAATTGAGTAGTCACTCAAGTTGAAAGAAACTAGAATGGGTGAATATCACATAGAACCAGTTCTATCTTTAACATCTCTTCTTGAGTCACCCCATCATTATGGGAGACCATTTGAAGTGAAGAGACCTTTTGTGCTAACACCTCAAACTAAGTACAATGGTACCTTTGTAAGATCTAGTGTACCCCTCAAGGAGGAAGATGAAAAAATAGCCATTGCTACATGGATGTACAAAGAGGAAACTCCATTTCACCTCACAAAATAATCTTGTGAAATTACTCCTAAAAAGTATGGTCCAGGTCTTAAACTCATGAAATGATTTGCCTACAAAGGGAATGGTCCTATTGGATGCAACAAAAATGGTCTAGTTGATCTTGGATTCAAGAAGCTTCCCTTCCATCTAAGGATTAAAAAATTTATAGTAGAACCTAAAAGTTCATCTCACCATGAGTCACAAGCTGAGTCAGCTAACCATGAGGATGACATTGATGATTGAGGATGCCTATCCTTATCCAATTACTATTGATCTTGCTAAATTCTTCACAAAACTAGATGATTTTGTACCACGTGTTAGTACTGTGGACATTGATAGTGATATTTTTGAAAATATTTCTTTTCTCCTTGTACTCAACAAGAGCAAGGAAAGTCTAGTCATGCTTTGGTCATTCAACAACTTTGTAAAAATCTAGATGATACAAGAGAATTTCCTCCTATAATTATTGGGGAGTTCTACAATCTATCACCATGTAGCATAGATTCACAAGAGTATGAATTCAACTCTCTCTTAGAAGCATCTATAGGAAAAGATATAGATCAAGTGCATGTCTATGAAAATTAGCTCAAAGTACATGAATCATCTAGGTGTTCGATATAATTGATTCAATTGTGTGTTGTCTTTGATGTCACACAAATGTCATATCAGTTATCAGATAGTGCCTACCAAACTCAAAAGGTCAGCAAGGCAATAGACAGTGTCTACCGAGCCCAAAAGGTTAGCAAAGATAGTTTGCATTGTCTACCGAGTAGATAGTTGGTTACTGAGCCTTCAAGGTAATCAAAGAAATTTAGTTCTTACCAAGCTCACTTGGTAATCGAAGAAAATATGACAAAAGTAGTCCTTATCGAGCTCACTTGATAATCAAAGAAAATGTGACAGAAATAGTTCTTACTGAGTTCACTCGTTCATCAAAGGTAATTTGGAAGGATTCAATTCTTACTAAGCAAACTCGGCAGCCAAAGGATTTTAAGGATATTGCAATGATAACCAAGTCAAGATGGTTAACTCAGGAAATTACCAGAAGCAATATTTATCGAGTAGGGTCGGCTAGTGAAGGATTTCATTGTCTTATGAAATAACCTTTATTTGTTCAAAGTAATATTTGTAGTTGATTGATGTATGGTTTATTGGTAAATGTAACATATAAACAAGATGATTTGACAATCTGAATGGTATAAGTAAGAAGTCAAGTTGCAAATTTTAAAAAGTATGGTGTGGAAGAATGTGGAATTAATGTGATACAAAAATTGATTGCTATGGAGATTTGAAGGATGATCAGAGATAATTGAGGAGCAGTAGAGCCATATTTGATCAAGGAGGATCTAATAATGATGAATAGAGACCTATAACCAGCAAATTTAGTTGCATCTTGTTCACATCAATTCATTGTTTCTTTCTAATCATTGTAGCAATGATTTCAAATCTCTTAACAGAGTTCGTTTAACAACCATTTTGTAAATCCTCTAACAAGGTCACAATTTAGTTGACTTGTTCTAAAGACCTCTAGCAAGGCCACTCCTAATAGGGTGATTAAATCCTCTAACAGGATCACACCTAATATTGTGTATTGTAACCTTTAATAGGGTTGGCTCCTAACAGGGCTCACTTCAAAAGAGTGAAAAATTGGTGACTAGTTACTTGGTGGTTTTTCCCATATTGGGTTTCCACGTTAAATCTGGTGTCTCTTGTGTTCACTTTATTTTCAATTACATGCATGAATGCTTGAAAAAGGAATAGTTTAATCTTACCAAGTTACAACATTTGTTTACCAAATATCATCAGTAACCAAATCTTTAAGACATCTAAGGGAAGTAACTGATTCACCCCCCACTCAGTTACACTATCTTTAATCCCAAAAATTGGTATAAGAGCTTTTGGTGCTTACAGGAAAAGATTTCAAGGATCTAAGCTAAAGATCAGGATGTCTTACAAAAGGAAAATTCCAAGACTTAACAGGGACAATTTATCAGCATGGCAAGGATTGATGAGGCTTCATCTAGCTTCCATTGGTGATACAAGGTTGTAGTACCTTGATAAAAAAATATGAAGAACCTTCCGGTACATTATCTGCCAATGATATTGCTGAAAAGAAGACTCACAATAACATGATGATAGATATAGCATCTGCTCTGATTTATGAAGAATTTGATGACATCAAAGATTGCAAAACTACATTTGAAATGTGGAACAAGCTGAAAGAAATCTATGGAGGAGATGATAATGTGAGAAGAGCAAAAGCAGAAAGTTTGAGAGGGCAATTTGATCAAATGAGGATGAGAGAGGATGAAAAAATTTCAAAGTATGTCGAAAGAGTTAAAGCATGTGTTAGTGCAATCAAAGCATCTAGAGGAGATATCAGTGAGGAGACAGTTATAAGTAAAGTTCTTAAAACCCTACTTCCTATTTATGCAATTAGAGTCTCTAAAATTCAAGAAAGGAGATGTGAGGCAAATCATAAAATAAATGTAGAGGCCATAGTTGGAAGATTGACTGCATTTGAGATAGACAACTATGAAAACTATCTTCTAGCAGCCAAGAATGTTGAATCAGCATTTGAAGCCAAGCTTTCACTCAAAGAAAAAGGGAAAAAGATGAAAGAACCATGACCAGAAAGTGATGAAGAATCAGAACAAAGTTCAAACAGTGATGTTGAAGTGGTTGAAGCTCTACTAGCAAGAAAATATTCAAGAGGAAAAGGAAAATACAAAGGTAAAGTTCCTCTAATCTATTTCTCTTGTGAAGAAATTGGACATATTGCTGCTAGGTGCCCAAATAAGCAGAACAAAGATGAGAAGAAAGGTTACAAGTACAATGGCAAGAAAGACTTCAAATCATTCAAGGATAAAAGTAAAAACACATGTTTTATGGCAAAAGATTCCAATGATTCTGATGATGAAGAAGAAGATGAAATTATCTATATTGTTGTAAAAGATGAATCTGATAATGATGAGAAAATGGCACTAATTTCTCATCTGAGAAAAAATGATACATGGATCATAGATGGTGGTTGTTCTCATCAGATGATTGGTGATAAAACTAAGTTTGAATACTTTGAAGACTGTGATGGTGGCAATGTAAGATTTGGTAACAATGAACCTTGTTGTATAAGAGGAAAATGAAGAATTTCACTAACCAAGGAACTTGTATGTGATAATGCATATTGGGTAGAAGGACTAAAGCACAATCTGTTGAGTATGGCACAGCTACTCAATAATGGATTCAAAGTAGAATTTATGGATGGTAAAGCAAGATTGCTAGATGGCAAAGGAAAGCTAATTAGATCAGGCACTCAAACAAAAGGTAACTTATTTTATCTTGAACTTGGTGATTGTTCATGTTTCATTTCTCAAAATGAAGAAAGCTAGTTATGGCATAGGAAGTTGTGTCATGTAAACTTTGACAATTTAATAAAAATTAGTAAATTCAGGAAAGTAAGAGGTATTCTTAACATAAAGAAACTTGAGGTTGGTCTATTCAAGAATTGTCAAATTGGTAAGATGGGAAAGACTAGTTTTAAAAGCAAGAACTATTAGACTAAAGATGTTCTAGAAATTGTTCATACTGATTTGTGTGGACCTATTGGCATTGAAAGTTATACTAGTGAAAAAAAATTTATTCTGTTTGTTGATGATTATTCAAGAATGATGACCATCATGTACGTTAGAGAGAAATCAAAAGCATTTGAAAAGTACAAATGGTATTTGGACAAAGTAGAAAAGGAAACTAGTAAAAGACTAAAATGCCTAAGGTCTAACAGAGGTGGTGAATTCATTTCACATGAGTTCAATAACTTTTGCATTGAAAGAGGAATCAAAAGATGGGTTTTAGCACCTAGAACTCCTGAACAAAATGGAATAGTAGAAAGAAGGAACAAATCTATCATGGATTGTGCAAGAACCTTAATGATTGAGAAAGGCATTGCTATCAAATACTGGAAGGAAGCTATCAGCATTGTAGTTCATACCTTGAACTGAGTATAGCTGAAAAAGGACTCATTCAAAACACCCTATGAGTTGTGGTATGGCTACAAACCTAATGTAATTTATCTAAAGGTATTTGGAAGCAAATGTTACATTTTGAAAGAATCTAAAAAAGGTAAGTTTGATGTAAAAAGTGATGAAGGAATATTTTTGGGATACTCTTGAAAAAGTAAAGCATATAGATGTTTGAACTTATCTACTCACAAAGTTATAGAAAGTGCACACGCAAAAGTTGATGACTTTGCAGAAAGAACAAAAGAAGAAAGCAAAAAGGACCCTAAAGACTATAGAAGATTTGTTTACATTGAACTTGATACAATAACAAGTATACCTACCAATCAAGAATCCTTAGCTCTAGATTCTTCATTAACCGAGTCACAAGAAGTTCAAATCAAGTCAGCATCTATTGAGCTATAAGAACTCGAGTTGCAAATAGAAGCTACCGAGTTAGCATCTACTGAGCCCAAGAAACTTGAATCAGAACTAGAAGTTGAGAGAAAAAAGGATGACAATGCAAGTCATTCAAAAGGCAAGAAGCCCGTGTTAGCCAAATATGCCAGAAAGCATCATGCACCAGATTAGATCATTGGTGATAAATCAGAAGGAACAATGACAAGAAGTAAGTCGAAAGATACTTGTTTACTTGCTGATTTTGAATCTAGAAATGTCAAAGATGCACTAGACAATGAAATTTGGATTGAAGCTATGAATGAAAAAATAGAATAGATAGAGAAAAACAAAACATGGACTCTTGTACCTAGAGCCAAAGACAAGAATGTGATTGGAACAAAGTGGCTATTTAGAAACAAACTAAATGAAGATTGTAAGGTATCAAGGAATAAATCTAGACTGGTATGCAAAGGATACTCTCAAGAAGAAGGTGTAGACTATGGAGAAACTTTTGCTCCTGTTGCAAGATTGGAAGGTGTCAGAACCTTACTTGCATATGCTATATTCAAAGGATACAAAGTTTATCAGATGGATCTCAAGTCAACATTTCTCAATGGCATATTGGAGGAAGAAGTTTACATTAAATAACCTGAAGGTTTTGTTGATCTAGACAAGAAGGACACGGTCTAGAAATTTTATAAAGCATTATATGGTCTGAAACAAGCCCCTAGAGCATGGTATGAAAGATTGCATAACTATCTTCTTCAGATTTGTTTTCAAAGAACTAACGACAATAGCAGTTTGTACATAAAGGAAGGACTAGATAATAAGATTGTTTTGGGAGAAATATTTGTAGATGATACTTTGTTCATAGGAAATGATGATCTTTGCAAAGAATTTTTAGAACAAATGAACAAGAAATTTGAAATGTCAATGTTTGGTGAAATCAAATTCTTTGTTGGTCTTCAAATTCTACATTACTCAATCTAAATACATCAAGGAGATACTAAATTTTTTTGGTATGGAAGATTGAAAACTAGTTGGGACTCCTATGTGTACTGAATTAAAACTCACCAAGGATGATGAATCAAAGGAAGTGTATCAGACAATGTATAGATCTATGATTGAAAAGTTGCAATATGTAGTGTAAACAAGACTAGACATTGCCCTTGTAGTAGGAATTGAAGCAAGATTCTTAGCAAAACAAAAAGAAAATCACATGATGGCAATCAAAAGGATAAAGAGATACTTAAAAGGAACTGAAGATTATGGATTATGGTATAAACTTGGAGGAAAATTTGATTTAAAGGTGTTTACTAATGTAGATTGGGTAGGAAGTATTGATGATAGAAAGAGCACAAGCAGAGGAGCTTTCTTTCTGGAAAAAAGGTTTGTTTCTTGGACAAGCAAAAAGAAGAATTGAACATCTCAATCCACAACAAAAGCTAAATATGTTGCATTAGCAGTAGATTGCTCAAACATTGTGTGGTTTAAATAATTATTGAAAGGTATGAACCAAGAAATCATAGAGCCAGTTGTTATGTTTTGTGATAACACAAGTGCAATTAACATCTCCAAGAATCCAGTGATGCATTCAAAAACCAAGCATATTGCCATAAAATATCAGTTTGTTAGAGAATTGGTGCAAGAAAAGGAAATAAGATTGGAATATGTGCATATAAAGGAACAAATTGCATACATATTCACAAAGCCTTTACCTAAGGATGCATTCCTGTATCTAAGAGGTAAGTTAGGGGTCATTCCCCTATCTGAAGCTCACTAAAATACAGTTTTAGTGATGCATCAATAGGAACAAAATTAGAAATCTATCAGTTGATGCAACAAACCAATAAATATGTTGCATATGAATTAGTACATTAGGTACAATGTTACTCAGTTTTTTTGAGTTGTCTTTGGCATATGTTGTCAAAGAGGGAGAATATACTGTCATATCTTTCTAAAATTTGCAAAATAATAAGAGTATGTGTAAGAGCAAGAGATTATTATGAAAGAGGGAGTTTTGTATTCTATCATTAAAAGACTTGTTTTCAAATTTTATTCTGCTATGACATGTTGTGTTGCCATCAATGCCAAAGAGGGAGATTGTTGGATACAATTGATTCAATTGTGTGTTGTCTTTGATGTCACATAAATTTCATATCAGTCATCAGATAGTGCCTATCGAACACAAAAGGTCAGCAAGGCAATAGATAGTGTCTACCAAGCCCAAAAAGTTAGCAAAAATAGTTTGCATTGTCTATTGAGTAGACAGTTGGTTACTAAGCCTTCAAGGTAATCAAAGAAATTTAGTTCTTATCGAGCTCACTCGATAATCAAAAAAAATGTGATAGAAACAGTTCTTACCGAGTTCACTCAATCATCAAAGGTAATTTGGAAGGATTCACTTCTTACCAAGAAAACTCAGCAACCAAAGGATTTTAAGGATATTGCAATGATAACTGAGTCCAGATGGTTAATTCTAGAAATTTCCAAAAGTAGTATTTACCGAGCAGGTTCAGCCAGTGAAGGATTTCATTTTCTTATGAAATAACATTTATTTGTTCAAAGTAATATTTGTATCTGATTGATGTATGGTTTATTGGTAAATGTAACATATAAATAGGCTGACTTCACAATCTAAATGGTATAAGTAAGAAGTCAAGTTGTAAATTTTAAAAAATATGGTGTGGAAGAATGTGGAATCAATGTGATATGAAGACTGATTATTGTGGAAGTAGATTCAAAGAATGATCAAAGATAATTGAGGAGCAGTAGATCCATATTTGATCAAGGTAATCAAAGAAATATACTTCTTACCAAGCTCACTTGGTAATCAAAAAAAATATGACAAAAGCAGTTCTTAACATTTGAGCTCACTCGATAATCGAAGAAAATGTGACAGAAATAGTTCTTACCAAGTCCACTTGGTCATCAAAGGTAATTTGGAAGGATTCAGTTCTTACTAAGAAAACTTGACAGCCAAAGGATTTTAAGGATATTACAATGATAACCGAGTCAAGATGGTTAACTCAGGAAATTTCCAAAAGCAGTATTTACCGAGCAGGGTCAACTAGTGAAGGATTTCATTTTCTTATGAAATAATGTTTATTTGTTCAAAGTAATATTTGTAGCCGACTAATGACTAATGTATGGTTTATTGGTAAATGTAACATATAAACAGGACAACTTGACAATCTGAATGGTATAAGTAAGAAGTCAAGATGCAAATTTTAAAAAGAATGGTGTGGAAGAATGCAGTTCTAATTAATGTGATATGAAGACTGATTGTTGTGGAAGTAGATTCAAAGGATGATCAGAGATAATTGAGGAGCAACGGAGCCATATTTGATCAAGGAGGATCTAATTATGCTGAACAGATACCTGTAACTAGCAAATTCAATTACATCTTGTTCAGGTCAATTCATTGTTTCTTTCTAACCATTGTAGCAATAATTTCAAATCTCTTAACAAAGTTGATTT
The DNA here is from genome assembly GCA_028749045.1 of Cupressus sempervirens. Classification (NCBI taxonomy): domain Eukaryota; kingdom Viridiplantae; phylum Streptophyta; class Pinopsida; order Cupressales; family Cupressaceae; genus Cupressus; species Cupressus sempervirens. The sequence continues at coordinate 28,859,281 of CM053789.1, read as the reverse complement.
AACAACCATTTTGTAAATCCTCTAACAAGGTGACAGTTCAGTTGAATTGTTCTAAAGACCTCTAACAAGGCCACTCCTAATAGGGTGATTAAATCTTCTAACAGGGTCACAACTAATAGTGTGTATTATAACATTTAATAGGGTTGGCTCCCAATAGGGCTCACTTCAGAAGAGTGAAGAATTGGTGACTAGTTACTTGGTGGTTTTTCCCATATTGGGTTTCCAAGTTAAATCTAGTGTCTCTTGTGTTTGCTTTATTTTCAGTTACATGCATGAATGCTTGAAAAAGGAATAGTTTAATCTTACCGAATTACAGCATTTGTTTACCGAGTATCAACATTAACCAAATCTTTAAGACATCTAAGGGAATTATGAATTAATTTTGTTAGTAACTAATTCACCCCTCCTCTTAGTTACACTATCTTTAATCCCAACACTAGGGTTAGGCTAGATGAGTCTCATCCAAATGTAGTCACTGAGTCTTCAATTAATTACATTAGAACTCAAAGGTATTCAAACACACTTGTGGATGAAGTTACTCTAGGTCTCAAATTTTTTGTCCAAGCATTTGATGATTATACTATGAACGCTATCAAACTAGCACATCTCTTACACTCACCTATCCTGAGCTCATAGACTGCAATTCCAACACATCTAGTGATGTCCCTACATTCTAGAATGACTATGATCTTTCTTGTTACTTAAACACTATCAGACATGTAACATTTTCCACTAGTGAATGAAGCATCAACATGACTAAAGCTGATATCAAATATCTTAGCCATACAATCAAAAGGAAAAGAAATAAAAGGTTTTTTCATGAAAACCACATCATGGCAGTATCAAAACCTAAAATAGTAAAAATAAAAGATGTATCCAAAGGTGAAAAACTCTCTGAGGTGCTTGTAGATGAGATATTTGATGCACTTCCTAGTAATTTACAAGAAAAATCATTAGTATTGATAGAATTGACACATTCAATAAATTTGGGAACAAAGAAACAACCTCACATGATACATCTTGCATAATTTCTCTCTCAAGAAAAAAATGAGGTGCCTTCTTATAAGAGAAAAAGATAAATTTTACATGGACATACTCAAACATGCCAGGCTTAGACCTTGATCTCATAATGCATCATTTATCTATTACACTTGGAATTAAACCAATCAAAAAAAAAACTTAGAAAAATGCATACTCATGTGGCATTACTTGTCAAAGCTAAACTAGAAAAGCTTCTAAAAGCTAGTTTCATACATGCTATTGACTATGTTGAATGGATATTAAACATTGTTCTAGTCTCGAAGCTTGACAAATCTATCAAGGTTTGTATAGATTTCTATGATTTGAACTTAGCATGTCTAAAGGATGATTTTCTACTCCCCAAAATTGATATGATAGTAGGATATGAAATGTGCTCACTCATGGATGGATTTTCTAGTTATAATTAGATCAAAATTGCACCAAAAGATCAAGAAAAGATTGCTTTCACTTGTGCATGAGGAAACTTCTATTGGAACGTGATGTCATTTGGTCTTTAAAATGTTGGTGCTACATATTAGAGGGTAGTTACTACAATATTTCATGATATGATGAATAAGAAGATGGAGGACTATGTTGATGATACCTTAGTTAAGAGCACAAAATATAACACTCACCTTAAATATTTGGGACCCATCCTAGACCATGAAGAAATTTAGTCTGAGACTTTATCCCAAGAAATGTGCATTTAGTGTAACATCTAGGAAATTGGTTGGTTACATTATTTTTGCAAAAGGAATCAAGGTGGATCCAGAAAAAGTTCAAGCAATCATGGACATGCCTCCACCATGAAATATTAGTCAGATGAGGGGCCTACAAGGAAGACTTCAATCTATTCATAGATTCATCTCACAGTTGGTGGATAGGTCACAACCTTTTACCAAGACTCAGGACAAAGGGATGAAATATAACTAGAGCCATGATTGTGATTAGTGCCTTGCATAGATAAAGAACTATGTTTCTAATCCTCTGATCTTGATGCCTTCTATCTATGGGAAGCCTCCAATTTTGTACATGTTAGCAATAAACTCATCTCTTGGTATTTTGCTAGCTTAAGAAGACAATGATAACAAGGAAAGAGCTATCTACTATCTGAGTCACATGCTAATTTCTTATGAAATGAATTATAACACCATTGAGAAAGTTTCCTTCGTAGTCATCTTTGCTTCCCAAAAGCTGAGACACTACATGCTCACTCATACTATGCAACTAGTTGCTAAAATTGATCCTTTAAAGTATTTACTTAGTAAGGCAGCTCTAATAAGAAGGTTAGCTAAGTGGGTGATGATACTAAGTGAGTTTGACATTTAGTATGTTGAATGAAAGGCTATCAAAGGACACACGATCACTAATCAATTAGAAAAAGAACCAATGTGGAGTATTCTTCCACTAAATATTGATTTTTATAATGAATCAATTCTAACACTCACACACCAAACTTGGGTGATGTTCTTTGATGGATCCTTCAAATAATATTGTTCTAGTGTTGGGATCTTATTCATAACACCACATAGGTATTCACTTCCTAAGGCATGAAAGATTTTTTTTTCCTTGTACAAATAATATCATAGAATATGAGGCTTTGATTAATGGCATGAAGATTGCAGTTGAATGGAGAGTGGATGAATTAAACATCTTTGGTGATTCATAGCTCATAATCAATTAGGTCAATGATGTATACTAGAAAAATAATGAGAAATTGATTCCTTATAAATGCATGGTGGATGACCTAAAGATATACTTTTTATATTACTTTTCAACAAATTTCTCGAGTAGACAACAAATTGGCTGAAACAATGACTACTATTGCTTCCATGTTATAGATGTGGAAAAATGATCTTCAAGACAAGTTCCCAGTGGAAATGTCACTCTACCTTCCCTCTAATTCCCCTAAATCTTTGATGATATATTCTATTGTAGGACATGACTCATCTCACTACCACCATATATACTCTTACTCGTGTGACCAAACCATCTCAGACAATCTAACCCAGAATGAATAACATCACCTTATCTGCAATGCTTCACAGTATGCTATTATTGCTAATGATTTGTTTAGGAAAGGTCTCAATAGAACACTCCTTAGGTTTCTAGTACAAGGTGAGTCCAAGTGAACATTAATCAATGTGCATGAGGAAATTTTTGGATCTCACTCTAATAACTTGATACTAGCTTGTACACTTATTAGAGTTGGTTACTATTGGCCAAATATGGAGCAAGACAAAATCAAATATGCCAAGTCCTAGAAACAATGCTAGCTCTATGGGAATCTAATTCATGCTCTAGTCATGGAGCTAATTCCATGTATCACACTATGACCATTCCAAAATTGGGCCTTTGATCTTGTGGGTCAGATTCACCTGTCACCTTCAAATGAACATAAATTCATCATTATAGCTATAGACTACTTTAGTGAGTGGGTAGAGGCCGTCTCTCTCTATATAGAAAATAGAAAAACTATAGCTCTGTTCATTATGAATTACATCATATGTAGGTATGGTGTACCTTCCTTCATCATTACTAACAATGGAGGACAATTTAGAAACAAAGATCTTAAAGAATTGTGCAAAAAATTCTGAATCATGCAATATTGATCTTCTATTTATTACCCCTAAGGTAATGGTCAAGAAGAGGCATCCAAAAAGGTGATCCTTGAGATCTTACATTGCACAGTTAACAAATCTAGAAAGGGCTAACACCTTTAGATTAATCTAGCTTTGTGGGCTTACAAAAAAAAATAACAACTCCAACAAGTACAATACCCTTTGCTTTGGTATATGGAGAAAATGTTGTGCTTCCAATTGAGGTTGAGATTCCTATTTTCAGAATCTCCATGGAAGGCCTCATTACAAATGATGATTGTAGAATATCATAGCTTCAAGAGCTAGAATTATTAGATGAGCATCAACAAGTGGCATGTGATCATCTTTGAGCTTATCAACAACGTATGTCTAGAAGCTACAATAAGAAAGTTAAGCAATGTAACTTCCAATTGGGTGATCTCATTCTAAGAGAAAACCCTAAGAATCAGAAACAATGGAAAAAAACCCTAAGAATCAACAACAATGGAAACAACAAGGGAAGTTTGACCCCAATTGGCTTGCTCCATACATAGTTACTACAATGTTTGGATCTGGTGCTTATCAACTTTCTATAGCTGAGGGAGAGGTGCTTAGGGAACCCATCAATACTCTCCATCTGAAGTGGTTCTACAAATGATCTAATTTCAAAAGCTCTCTATATATACTTAAATGTCCTAAAAAAAGTTTTAAAAACTGCAAAAAGCCCTGAAAAAATTATTATCTTGGTGAAAACATAGCAATAGGCACCTTGGTAATTTCAGAAACATTCAAAAATCCAAAAAATACAAAAAAATTGAAAATAGAAAAAAAGTGTCATTGATGAAAACCTAACAAATAGACATCATGGTAGCAAAACAAATAGAATCTCTTCCAAGAAGGTGAAATCTTGGTAAATTAGCACCTCTTGTTCAAAATACTACATCTCACAGTGCATCTTTTGGCCTCTTGTGTAGTTTGTTTCTTACTTTAGTTTTATGCTTCCACTCATGCATTAATGGATTGAATCTTCTCATAACTTCGAGGCAACACCCTATAGTGCCATAGGAATCTTTTTAGCATTAGTCACCAGTTGTTCTAACTGCATCTACCTATGGTCACTTGTGTCAGTTTTGAGATTGCTCTGATGGAAGATCTCTCATGTCAGTCACTAGTTGTCCTAATTGTGTCTATCTATTGTCACTTATTTTCCTACTAAGGTTCTTCTTATTGAAGATTCCTCTTTTACTTCAATCACTAGTTGTTCTAACTGCATTTGCCTACTCTCATCACCCTATTGAAGAGATTTCTTTCCTATATGTTCTAAATATTAACACTTGACATCAATCCTATAAAAGAAAGCTAAATTTAAAATGATAAACTTGTTTGGGATATGTTGGGTTTTCATTTTTTTTCCTTCCTTTTTCTTTATCATGTCTCTTCAAGCAACTTGATGTTGTCACTTTCAACTAGAGAAGCAATGACTAGGGGCATGATCTTTTCTTTTTTTTCTATTTGATGGTTTAGTTCCAATGATCTAAAGCATCCATATAAAAGGGGTGTCCACTATAAGAGCCTCTATCTCATTTTGGATGGCCATGTGTACCTCAACTCCTTTTATATGGACCCTTCATTGAGGTTGGTTCTTCTCCTTTATTTTTTGAGTGAATTATCTATGCTACAATAAATATTGATACTCATCCTACTAAGTGAACGTATAGGCCACTATGAGAATACTTAGTGCACTTTTTTCTTAGATTACAAATGAAATGGTCATTATAGACAAAATACTTACTTATTACTCAGCATCAAAAGGATCTCTTGTGTGTCTAGCATGTCTACATACAAGAAACATTCTAATCATCCTAGCATTTATGCTCTGATGTTTATGTTAACTTGCAATATTAAAAAGGACAAGTGTTCTACTCATTCTCATTTCTTGTGCCTCAAATTCTTACATTTTATCCTGACAAAATTAGAACATGTGTCATATTCATATTTCTATCATTGCAATGTTAGTGGGAATTGTATAACATATGGGATTTCACTACATGCTCAGTGATGATAATCATCAAAGCTTGGCAGCCAAACCTAGGGTTGCATCTAGTATAGGGTTGAATTGCATTAGCACATGGCTCAATAACTAATTTACTTGCATCCTTCATGATGAGGGATTGTTGGCTTCTTCATAGTTGTGCAAGTCTTCAATTCTTTCACTTATCCTCTCAATCTTCATGGGATACCTATCACTATCAACAAAATGGATCACTACATGAGATTTTAGTTCATTCACATTTTTCATTTCGTACATGGCTCCAAATTCATCTCATGTATATTACACTCAAACATCATATCAAATTTGCATTCATCAATCATAACATAAACATCTCATAGACAACAAACTATATAGATAGAAAGTGACACATGCAAAAGTACTCAAATCAAAATCTCATATATATCAAGTCAAAAGTGTACTTTAGTGTAAAAATAGATGCCACTCAATCACTGTCGATCTTAATAATGATACAAAATGGCACTAGCACACCAATCAATACATAGCCAAAAAAAAATCAAAAGAAATAGAGCTAACTCTCTCCCTCCCCTCACCTCCTTCTAGTAGTAGAGGAGGAGGAGGAGGCATGTTTGGTCTCAGTAGATTTCATGCACCTCTTAACTCTTGTGTATATTGGAAAAATCTAGGCACCTGCTCTACCTCATCTGAGACTATTACCACATACACTACAAAATAATAAGCTATCATTGCAGACTGTTGCTAGATCTCATCTTGTTACTACATAGATCTCTAAGCCTCTCACTCTAGCTACTCCCAGAGGTTGTGGTTCTCACAATCCCACTTTCTAATCTAGGTATCTCACACTATAATCTATATATGTCTCTCTCCCATCTATCGCTATACTATCCTCATGTGCTCTCAGGATCTCCTAAAGGCCTCATGGGTCTATGCTAGGATATTTCAAACCTATGGCCCTATAGTAGGCTAATCCTACATCTCCTTATTGACCTCACCCTACTTGGGTGGGTTCTCAATTGGCCAATTTGACTCTATATGTGACGTTTGGGTGTCTCCTCCAATGGCTCCTAGATTGCCCATCTTGCCACAATAGCATATATGCCCCAAACTACTACCACCTGCATATAGATCATATCCCATCTAATGAGGAGGAATCAACATCTGTCATGTCTACCTAGGTCTCTCCTATTGTGGCTATTGTGGTGGTGGATAGGGTGTCTATGTCAGTTGAATGGGTAGAACTATCGCCACTAGATCTATGAACCAAGGGAAGGGATGAATCACAAAGTATACCTGGTAAGTGGGAGTCACCCCTCCATCTACTACCACCAACAAGTAATCCCACTAGACCATTACAAGGGTGTGCAAATCAATCATAGAGAAACCTAGGTCTAACCTTGCTGACCATCCCCAATCTAAATCCATAGCTCGCCATGAGTATGAGCAATACTATTGAGGTACATCCTGAGGTTTGCCATACTATTGCCAGACCCATGTTAGAGGGAATCTCTCAATAAGTTGCATGGCATGACCAATCAATGGTCAAGATGTGAACATGTACCCTAACTCTATAAGGGCATCATCCTAAGCCTTAGTCTCTCTCTATGGTCTCCATATGACTACCACTAGGTCATCCAATCATGCTCTCCACTGTTGAGTCTTCCCTAGAGCTACTTTGGTCAATTGGCCTATATACTTGCATATAAAGGCTCCATGGGATGCCTCTCATCTACACAAATGGGTCTGGTAATAGGAAAATTCTCCCATGCCCACACTTGAAGCACATAAACCCCAGTGACCATGCTCCTCCTCTCATTGTAAATGATCTCATGAACCTTGTGGAACATATGGGTGAGCATACATTGAGACCATCCGTAATGTACTAGCTAGTCCAACATCATTTGTAGCATCTAAACCTAGCCACACTCTAACCCATGTTGACCTCTATCTAGCATCAGAGAGCAACTGAGAAATATGCCCAACATCGATGACAGTATATGTGTGGGCCCATATGTATGCACTATTAACTCATCCTAGGGGTTGGCTCTACCCATGATAAGGTCCTCCTAGAAGATAGCCCTTAGTTTACATTTTACCTATCTATGGTATTGTGTCATATACGACTTGTGACCCATGGAATGGTATGTGAAGTATCTTATAGATATCCTCAAGTGTGATCTCTCCCTAAGGAAAATGGAAGGTGTTTGTCTCTGAATGGAAACACTCAACTAGTTTAGTCAAAAGGTCATGATTCACTAGCAACATTAGGATCTAGCAAAGATATGATAGTCCCAGAGCATCAATGTGTACCATGTCAGCATCATCTAGGTATCATAAAAAAGCTCCATAAGGTAGACAGTGGGATCTAAATCCAACATCAAAAAAGGTAACTTGCACACATGAGAACAATAGGCACACAATTAGCCTCAGATAACCAAAAAGGATTGAACACCAATGGAAATTTCAATGACAAATCAATTTTCAAACATTAACAATTACACTTTACACTAGAATTTCATATGAGGATTCATGTTCTCATATGAGTACACACTTTATCACATGAAAATTTATCAAAGCATAGGCAAAAACTTCTCTCAATTTAGGGATTCTCACATGAAGCATGGGCATCCTCTATGTGAGGAAACCCATAACACTAGGAAAAGAAGTATTGGCTTGGTACTTCTTCATGCAAAGGGAGATTAGGTAGCTTTCATTTTTTATGGTAACACCATGACCCTCAGCTAGCTTCAACAATTTTTTTTCCTATTTCAAAGGTGATTCCATGCTTGAGACAAGTGGTTTTTGTGGAATTCCTAAGCATTGTCAATCTCATTGGGCAATCTTGGGTTTGTGTGATATGGTGTACAAACCTTTTGTTTCTGCAAATTTCAATGGAACTTGACGCATTTTATTTTTTAGTTTTCCTTGTCTTGTTTTTTATCAATATTTTTGCATTACTAATGCATGTGAATGTGTGCCTCATTCTCATCTCCATGCGCTGATTTTGGCAATGATTTTTTTGGATCTATCCTTTGCTACTAGTGACATTAATGCCTTCTATTCCTCATTGGCTTTTCTTGTGCCATGTGGCATCCCTACATCAAAAATTTATTTGCATTCAAAAATAGCTTGTCCTTTTTTACAAGTAGTTTATGGACTTTTGTTTTCCATTCATTCATCTTTTGACATATGGAATCTTTGACTTGGTTATTGGATTCTTTTCGCACAAGCTCTTTTACTGGTGACAATGTTTTTTTATAATATTTTTTGTGTTTCTGGCATTCGGATATTATTTTTTTGGTAGGGGTCATTTTTTACCTTTTTCTCCACAACTACCATTTGACTATCAAATTTGGGCTCATAACTTGCTCATGTTAGTACCATGTTAGCATTGCATTAGCACTAGTCACCTCCTTGAGCTTTGTTTAGAACTACCTTCATGTTTTTGCTTATATCTCAAGCATATAGACTCTATTTTTAAAAAATGAGATATGACCAAAAAGATGGTTCTAAGGTCATAGTGGTACAATTAGTTTTCAATTTTGATGCTAATTTGATGGCTTTTCCTAATATCAAAGTTAGGTTGCAATTTTGCACTCTAAGAGACACATCTTGAGCATTCATCTCCAATTTCAAAATTCTTTATATCATTGGAATGGTCATTTTGAGCTCTTTCCAATGATGATGGTTATTTTTCTAAATTCTACTTTGGCCACATTATGTTTTGTCTTTTGCATTTTTTTCCTTCTGGTGGATATCTTTGTTGTTTCAGGTCCAAGGATCAATTTCATTACTTTAGATGATTTTTCATGACTTGTACTATCTATTGTATTGGTCTTATGTCTCTTTTGGTCTATTTAGACATATTTTTATGCATTCTTGCAAACACACTAAGATAAAGTGCCATACTACATTTGTATTTTTGTTTCAGTTATTTTTCCTTGTTTTGCCTTTTGATTTGAGCAGTGTCATCTAATGACACTCATGCAGATTATTCTATTCTTTGGATTCACCATATCGTGTGCCTAATTATACATGCACTACTCTGATAAAGTGTCATGGGGGGTTGATGATTTTCCTTTGTTTGTCATGTTCCTTGGTCCAATGAGTGTCCCTTCTCTAATTTTAAACTCATGTCATGCCTAAGATTGACCATGTTAGTAAACACATATGTACTATTTTGTGCATCTTGATCATGGTTCATTGACATGTAGTTCTTTTGGCCCACCTTTCTAGTTAGTTGTTGTGAGTGGGAAATGTGGGCCTCTAAAATTCACACACACCTCAACATGATCATTATATAAAGAATCATCCCAAAATGAACATGGGATTGTTCATCAGAAATAACCAACAGGTTAATTTGTTGACTTCTAACTAGAATGATTTTTCTATTCGCTCTGAAATTGAGAAGCTAGCAAATAGACATCTAGAATGAAGGAGTTTAAATCTAAATGAGATGTAATAATTAAGCTATATGAGATGAAAATTAATATAGGAAAAAAGAGAGCATTTTAATCTAAATGAGTGCATATTTAAACTATATGAGATTAATATGAAAAATTAACAAGAACTATGAATGTAAAAAACGTGAGAAATTAATTCAGCATAAATTCAATACAATTCACTTGCAACCTCCTAAATAAGGAATCGAAGGTTTCTTAAATAGAATTCTAGAATTGATCAACAATCAAGATCAACTTGAATGAACGATCAACATTGGAAATGAGATTCAGATGGAATGGAAACTTCATTATGCAAATGAAGTTAACTAATCCAATTCTGAGTGTGAGAAAGAGTTAACTGAATCAATTCCTTTTTCAATTCTAGTTTACTTAGAGTTTCCATTTCTGAATTGAAGAGAGAATTTGGAGACTATATTTGATTTAATAAAATTAAATATGACCTCATAAATACATAATATTAAGTAATTGAATAATTAAACTCAATAATCAAAATGAGGATATATTTAATTAAATCAAATACATTTAATTCCTTAATGTGTATTTTAGTCAAAGGGGTAAATTTAATTTAATAAAAGTGCTAGGAATCATAATTAAATTAAATTAATTAATAGGTTTACCTTTTCTAATTTGATTATACTTAGGAATTAAATAGAATATGTAATTAATGGAGATTAAAGATTTTTTTCATTTGACACTTAGGTCAAGTAGCGATTATCATAATCAATGTTGCCTAGTAAAATAGGACTTTAAGATTGATTAATAGACCAGAATTGGTTTATCATGGCAATTTTTGAATTTTGGGGCATTACATTTTCCCATCTTTGAATGAATGTGTGAGCAACACATTTATTCAATGAAATCAAAAGTATGAAGCATAGATCAAGAAACAAGATTGGTTCTAAAGTTTATGACACAAAAACCAATTAATAAGCTTTTTAAGGTTATTTTCATAACAAAGCTTGACCTTAGGGGATCTAGATAGAATACCTAGATACTAGAATTGATAAGATTTTTAAGGTTATCTCTAGAAAAAATCTTAACCTAGGGGAACTAGATAAAACACCTAGATACCAAAATGAAAGAACAAAGATTATCACACTTCATGGAATTGTTCCCAGAATGAGACTCAATTCTCTAGAGTTAGGGTTAGACTATCTTGATATTTGTCAATTAGAAGTTGACAATATTAATCATGATTCATAGAATTATCCCCAAAATGAGGCTTAATCCTTAGAATTCGAGGTTAAACTATCCTGATACTTGTCCATTAAATAGTGATTGAATGCAAGAGCTTAGAATTATCCCTAGAACAAGGCTTAATTCTCAACAAGAGTTAGGATTATTTCAAAAATGAAGCTTAATCCTCTAGAGTTCAAATAGAACACCTAAATATTGGTCCATAAAAGATAAAAAGATCCCATCATGAGTCATAAGATCATCCACAGAATGAGGATTGATCTTTAGGAGTCAAGGTTAGACTATCCTAATACCTGTCCATTGACCATTAATAATAAATGTTATAAGATTGATTAGCTAATCAAAAGATAAGATAGATGACATATAATGCCATATAGAGGGGAAAAAGATGCCCTAAGTTATAAGATGCCCCTAAGTGATTAGGATATTGAACTTATATTAGATTATAACAATATTTGATTGATGTAGAAATACATTCATCTTGCCCCCTCGAGAGTGAAATTGAAAGATGAAACATCATAATAGTGATGAAAAGCTATAAATTGAAAGATAAAAAAGAAATTTGAGGTTCAAAAGAACATAGAAGAGATTAGAGTGGTCTAAAGAGAATTTGAAGTTGATTCAAAGTGATTTCAAGGTCCAAAAGACCAAGTTTGACCAAAGTTGACTATTTTAAGAAATTTTGGAAATTTTGAAGAAAATGTGATTTGACAATATTCCAAGATTCACAAAGTATCAAAAAATTGGACTGCACAAGTGTTTGATCATGTCAATCCCACAAATTTTGAATGCAATTTTGGGCTACTTACATGTATTAGATTTCAAATTTGATCCCAAAAATGACCTAAAAGACTTCAAATTAGTTAACTTGGGGTGATTAATTTATCACATGTAGTAAAGATGAAATGTGATACATGGAAGAAACCAACAACCCCTCATGTCAAATGATGCAAGTAAAGTAGAGATCAAACCATGTACTTATGCAATGAAACCCTAGGTCTAGTTACTGAGCTTATAAATTACCATCACTGAGTGTTTAGTTGTATCCACAAATTTCATACAATTCCCACTAACATTATAATCATGGAAATGTGAATATGACAGATGTTCTAGTTTTGCCAGGATTAAATATAAGCATTCGAGGCACAAGAAGGCAAAATGACCAAAACATTTGTCCCTTTTGATGTAGCAAGAAAACATAAGCATCAAAGCATAAATGATAGGATGACCAAAATGTTTCTTGTAGGAAGACATGCTAGACACACAAGAGATCCTTCTTATGCTAAGTATTCAATGAGTATTTGGTTGGCAACGACCCTTGCATTCGTAACCTAAGATAAAAGTGTGTTAAGTATACTCATAGTGACCTATACATTTGTGTAGAAGGATGAGTATTAGTATTATACTTTTGCATAGATAAATTTTTCAAACAAACAAGGAAAAGGACTGACCTCACTAAAATATCCACATAAATGATTCAAGGTACACACAACCATCTAATATGAGATAAAGGCTCTTATAGTGGAGACCCCTTTTATATGGATGTTTTAGATTATTGGAGCTAAACCAATAAGGGAAACTAAAGAAAAGATCATGCCCCCAGTCCTTGCATCTCTTTTCAAAAGAGACATCATTGAGTTTCTTAGAGAGAAATGGTAAAGAAAAATCAAAACAAACAAAGAAAATCTTAGCATATCTCAAACATGTTTGACATTTTTAGTTCAACTTTTTGTGTCATAATGTTAATGTCAAGTGTCAATGTTTAGAACATTTTTGAAATAGTTTATGGTTTAGATTTATGAGAATGGAGCCACTACAAATAAAAGATGGAGGAGGAAATATGGAAAGGCATTGAGGTGGTGAAATAGTTTATGGTTTAGATTACAATGTTTTAGAAGAATTCTCCCTCATGTGAGAGTCAGTTTTGAACCTCAAAATTGTAGAAGATTATGGCATTGCAATAGTCACATTAAGCAAACTCTCAACATGATCATGTTCAATCCAGGCTTGGATTTTCTCTCCATTTTTTAGATTGAAGTTGTTAAAATGATTTTCGTCCATCCAATAAAGCTATCAGTTGAGATTGAAATGAGTTTGTGTCATTTAGGTTAACTCCAAGATGGTTATCATCTATATCACCAACATCAAGGTCATATGCTGTATCAAATTCTATTGCTAGGAAATGATTGGATTGGAGACCATTTGTGTTAGGAGAGGCAAGTCCAAGGTATTGGTGATCTTGGACACCTATCCTTGTTCTTTCCCTTGGATGGAACACCAATAGAAACAACAAAGCTAGTGGTCTCAAAACTGCAGAAGATAATCATAGTAGATTGTGGAAGTTATTCTTGTCATCAAGGCAAACTCATAGTATCCCATGGTACTACCTAAGCTAGCTTCAATAGATTCAAAAGGACTTGATGATAAACAAAATTCAGATCTTTTGTTAGAAATATAATAGGAGGCCAAAATTCTTTCCTCCATCCCCCAACTTGTAACATTCAATGCAGATGCAACACATGTAATCTAAAAGAAGGTTCTTGTAGGTACCATGTTTCATGAATTGGTCTAATACATGACTTGAAGTCTTTCACAGTCAATGTGCAAAGGAGAGATTCATTTCTAATCCAAGACATTTAAAAAGACCATAGACATTGAAGCCAAAAGAGTAGGAAAGGTAGACTAGATCTGACATGTTTGATGAAATGCACAATTAGAATGAGGTTGAATTGTTTGACCAAATAACAGACTTCAACTGAAAGCTTTGTAAATTAATCTAGAAATTTGAAAGGTCCCAACACAAGCATGTGAATTATTTGACATAATTCCTTTATGTATGCAGCCCCTTAGCAACCACACCATGCTTTTCTATAGTGCCCGAAATGAGAAGAAAGCTTAAGCATATATATTTTGTACCAGCAATGATGGAAATATGTGTTGCAAGATAGAGTTACATATATGCGTTGCTTTGAATGATACATTGATTAAATATATGTAGAGTTATTGAAAGTACTATAACCAAATATTGGAGCTAGCTTGGTCACTTTGCGTAGTAGTATATAGGAATTAATGGATAAGTTTTCAAATGGAGTAGATGTTTAATTGTCCTCAAATAAGTTTCAAATTGAATTGTGAAGTCTTTGATTTGTGAAGTACATTAAGGAAATTGAAATAGTTTAAAAGTAATCAGTAAAAAGATTAGCAGCTGAACTATGAAATACAAATATCAGAGGCCAAATTATGCTCCCATTTAAAAAAATACACTTCCCAACATTGGTGATACATTTTAGGAAGTATTAGCCTTCAAGATTTTTGGTCATCTCTTGAGAGTGAGGATTGGACCCCATTAACCAAAAAAATATTGGAAAGTGGCCTAGCTCGAGCAGAAGGGCACCCCATCTCAACAAAATGCTCTAATCTAGTGTTGGAATGCATGAAGGCCTATCATCCTAATACTAGGGAATTCATTTCATCAAATAATAAAGTGATTGTTCATCTACATTGTGTTTCTATTTCCATTGCCTTTTGATTACCTACTAGGGTGCAATATGCCAACATTAATTTAAGAACTATCAAGGAGTACTATATGGTGAATTAAAATCAATGTTTAAACATTGTTTCCAGATCATGGCACTTGCAACCAAGGAAAGGGAAATCTCAACTAGTAAAGTCCATCCATAAATCATATTTTAAAGAAGATCTAGCAAGTATGGTAACTCTACTAAGCAAGATATTAGGATAAATATATTGATTTGTTTCTGGATTTGATTATGTAAAGATTTTTACCATCTTATGTAAAAATCCATTGCATAAATATATTGATTTTTTTTTGGATTAATCATGTGTCAAAGGTACAACCTCTTATGTTCAAATTTATTTCCTTTACTCCTAAAGTATGAGATATTTAAAAAGATGAGACACACTTGTTTTGCTCAAATTTCATTTAAATTTGGTACATTGGATTCACAGTTATTTCTAAGGTCTTCTTACTATATTTTCAACATTAGATCATGTTGTAAGTGACAAGAAGGTCAGGTTGAACTCTAATTACATTGCTAACCACAAGCTTGAGTTTCTTGTATGCTTGCAATAAAAGTAGATACATTTTGTAAAGAAAGCACACCTATTGTTATCATTGACAGATGTAGTCATATTCTCTCAATTCCTCTATTAACTTAAACGTTAGTCCTTAGTGTCTAATGCTTATCTCCTTTATGGAAAGGTGTAATGTGGCACAAGGGGGTGTGGGGATGGACATATTTTGTTTTTTGTTTCTATCAACTTGTCAGGTTTTAGTAGTCATGATTCCTTACATTTTTGTCCCTCCTTTCATTATTACAAGAAAATTAAGTTATCTACTAGGCCATTTAATCTTTTTTCATTTTAATGCATGTTGGTCATGATGTAATTCATATGTGTGCTTATGTTTACCTTATCTCACATATAACTAGCTATGCTTAAATGTTACATATGAGTAGATATGTTACAATATTTCTTTTTATTGTATATGAGTAGATGTGTGGTGTTATTTTCTTTTCCCAACCACATTCCATGATTAGGCTACTAAGCACATATGTGGATATAGTATGTTTCATGGCTGCACTGGATCCATATTTCTTAGGGAATCTAGGCTTCTTGTGCTAGGGTTGGGGTGTCCTTCATGTCAAGAAGAACCCTAGGGAAATAAACACTTCATGGCAGGTGTGGTAAAAGTTCCTAGGCCAAACTCCCATCTCAAATAGACACCTTGGACACTAAGTCACATAGGAGACATGACAAGGTTTTATGACACCTATATATTGATTGTACATTCATCTTAAAGATGAACATTATGATGTAATTATGTAAATGGATGATGTATTTATAGAAATCATGATGTAATATTGATCATGCTTATGATGGGAATACTATGGATATTTTATGTGTAAATTAGCATCTTGGTCATTATATTATATTATATTTAGTTTGGAAAACTAAATTGTTAAATCTTGATTATTAGATAATGAATGACTATTGACCATTCAAGTTAGTTTTTATTTGTTTAATTCTGCATTTCTTGCATTTTTGTGATGTGGTAGTTGTAGCGTAGGATATGGTTCTTACCTATGGTATCAGAGTGGTGTTTCAAACCCTATGTCTTTGGGATACTATGCTAACATGCCCCAATGTGTACAGGTGTTGAGTTATCACCATGGCCATAGGATCTAAACATAGGATTGGATCCAATAGTGGTGCATAGGCTAACAAACTTTATGAGAGGTTGGAATGGATATTAGCACTATTGACCCAGTAGGGGACTTTGTTACAAAAAGGTCAAAGCATGGATATCTTAGAGGATGAAGCTCAAGGTAGACATGCTAAAGATGAGGCAAGGAAGTGTGAGTAAGACCAATGGTAAGAAGCCCTACAAAAGAAGGAGGAATAGAGGAAGAAACATGAGGATGATAAGTTGGATGTGGCACTTAGGAGGTTTGAGCAAGAGAAAAAGGTAGAAGTTGGTGATCAAATTGCTCTAGTTAATACTGATAGGGTGCAAATTTTAGTTTACTTGAGCAAAGGCATCAAGAAATTTACTCTGCCCATGTTTCATGGTAGAAATTTTGGGGAAGTTTTAGAGGCATGAATTACCAATATGGAAAAATACTTTCTAGTTCAGAACTATATAGGGAAATATATAGTAGTTTGGGCCACATTTAAGCTAATGGTGAGGCAACAATGTGGTAGGAAAATGTAATGTCTAAAAAAAAAAATTCAGCATGGGGAGGTAACTTGGGTGAAATTTTTATAGGTTTTACATAGAAGATGGTTACCTTAGTTGTTCTATGACAAGAAATCATCAGATTTCTACAAGATAGTTGAGGGAAACATGAACATCACACAGTACCATGAATGTTTTTTCTATTTGGTGAAGTATACTTGAGATATACAATGAGGTAAAAATGTAAGAGCCTAAGATGATAGATTTTGGCACTTTGTAATGCTCTCAACCAAGAACAGAGATTGGAGGATGCAACTTCATCTAAATCCTTCAACAAGAATTACAAGAGGAAGTATTAAGATAACATATCATATTAGTATAAAAAGGGATACTAGGATGACATAAATTAGAAACATGAAGGAAAAAGGAAAGGATAATTCTAAAGTTAAAAGGAAAAAAGAAAATTTGAACAACAATAGGTACCAAAATAATAGGAGCAAATAGAATGTGAATGGAAGAAATGATTCAAAAAAACAAGGATGACTAGAACAAGAATGATGATAGGAGAGGTCTTAATACAAGATGTCTTGTATGCAGTGAATAACCACTTTTTTGCTAGATACCCACAATGATATGGCAGAGGGGACTTTCCACCGCAACACTATATTCATGCTATAGTTGCTCATAGGCAGGAAAATTATTAGGCCACTCCTATACATATAGCTAGTACACTTATTGGATATTTAGTTTCTATTCTTATACTTACAAGTTCTACTGAATTCTTTTTAGACCCTAAGATAGTCACTAAGATACTTGTTAGGGCTGGTTATATGGTTGAACCTTGGACTAAAGAATATGGTAACAAGGCTAAGAATAGGGTAGAGCAATGCTTATTTTGTATTGGGTTAAAACTCCCTAGCTTCCAAAGAGAGGTCAGCCTATATGTAGCCCCTTTGGAATCACATGATGTCATCCTAGGCATTAATTGGTCAAGTGAATTTAAAACCTTAGTTAACTATTAGGATAAGTTAATTGAATGCCTTAATGACAAAAGTCATTTAGTGATATTAAATGGTGTCAAACGACCACTTGAATTGAGACAAATCTTAGCTATGCAATTCAAGAGAGCAATGAGAAAGTGATGTCAGTTATGTGTGGTACATGTCAAGGAAATGGAAGAGACACCACCTTGTCTAGAGGATGATACCCTTTAGTTTAAGTTCATGGATGTGCTCCTAGATGATCTACCTGAACTACCCCATAAGAGGGAGTTCAATTTTTCTATAGAGCTTGTGCCAGGAGAAGAACCTTAATCAAAGGTTCCCTACTACATGACCTTTACAAAGATGTATGAGTTGAACACTGAGCTACATGAACTTCTATACAAGGGTTTCATCTAACTTAGCATGTCACCATAGGGAGCTCCTATAAAAAATTTCAAGAATAAGTATGGTACCTTAAGGTTGTGCATCGATTATCATATGGTAAATAAGGTGACCATAAAGAATCGGTATCCCCTTCCACAAATTGAATTTTTTTTTTATCAAATGAAGGAAGTGATAGTATTTTCCATGAAGCTAGATATTATGGGTCTTGAACTAAAGCTTTGTTAGGTACCCATTTACAATCATTAATCTCCTAAATTTAAAATGGAATGGTTGAAATTCACAAGAAGTCCCCCTAAATGACAACCATGAGATAATCATGTCACATCTCATAAGCCCAAAAGATGTTGAAGAGATAGAAACTTTTCTTCACTTAAGGCATTAGTGGTTAAATCACCAATTCAATCTTTTGTTTTCATATATTATAGATTTATCAGCTATTGCTAGATCAAATGCCAAATATGATAATGATATACCTCAATACTTTTAGTGCAAGCATGAAATACTAGATTCTTGGAAAATGTGGTTGCACTTTGATTGTCACAATGAAGTGGAAAAATCCCTAATGATGTTGCTTGAGGACTAATAGGATAGCTTGTAGCCAAGTGATTTATTTCATTGTTTCATTTGTCACAATATTATCATCTTCTTTAGTGGATAGATAAATGGTAGACTACTTTTTACTATGCCAAGATAGAAAACATAACCTATAGTAGACTTACAAGATTATCTGCACATCTTGCATAATCAGAATCTAAATAACCAATAAGAGAAAGATCTCCATGAGATGAATAGTAAATGCAATTATAAAAGTCCCTTTCACATAGCTTAGTATTATTTTAGTTTCTATCTAATGTAGGACATTAGGGGAAATTAAAAATATGGAAACCATACTAACTACAAAAGAAATATTATGATGAGTATGTGTCAAATATACAAGACCACCCACCAATTGCCTATATAAGGTAGGATCAACATCATCACCTTCCATGTCCTTTCTTAACTTTAATCCTAGAGCAACTAGAGTAGACATAATCTTAGAATATTCTATTTGAAACCTCTTCAACAAGTCTAGAGAATACTTTATTTCATGAATATAAATACCATCATTCTTTTGCAATACTTGTATGCTAAGAAAATAATGTAGAAAGCCAAGATTTTTCATCTCAAATGTATCGTGCAAGTTTAACTTTATGTTACTGATTTGATCCATTTTATGTGTTGAAATGATAAGATCATTAACATAAAAGCACAATAATTATTACATCACCATCATCAAATTTCATCACATACAAATTTGGATCATGAGAACTATTATGGAAGCCTTGAGTATGAAAATATTCATCAATTTTACCATACCATGCTCTTGGAGCTTGTTTTAAACCATATAAAGAATTCCTTAATTTACAAACCAAATGTTATTTTCTTGGAATTTTAAATCATTGAGGCTGATTCATATAGATTTATTCATAAATTTCAGCATTCAAAAATGCACTCTTAACATCCATTTGGTGAAGAGGCCACTTGAAATGAACTTCCAATTCTATAGTAGTCTTGATAATACTAATATTTCTACTTGGGAAAAAGTTTTTATGTAATAAATTCCCTCTTATTGTTAATACCCTTTGGTGACTAATATTCCATTGTGTTTTTCAATGCTCTCACCTAACTGAAGCATGATTTTATAAACCCACTTATTGTTAACCATGTTCTTACCCTTTGGGAACTCTACATTCCCATGTTTCATTCTTTATCAATGAATCATACTCATTTTGCATAGGTTGATCCCGTTCATGTTTTCCTTTAGCCTCTTCATATGTTTGAGGATCATTGATATTCATTATGGTGGTCACTAAGGCATATTTAATTTGTTGAGTCCTTTGATAAATATCTTGAATACTCTTGGTCCTTGGAGGAGGAGTAAATTCTTCAACCATATCAAAGGTTTTCTTAGAACTTTCACCAAGTTCAAAATCATTGCAAGATTCATGGTTATCTATGGACACTTGTGGGATAGGAGATGATTTTGGCACATCATCAAACCCCTCATTAAACTTGACGTCCCTACTTGTAAATATATCTTCTACACTACAATCATACACCCTATATCCTTTTCTTTGGTCATCATACCCCACAAAGATGTACTTGATAATTTTGTCAAATTTATTTTCTCTAATCTCATCTAGTACATGAGCATATGTTTCATGTTTGAAAACTTTAGAATATTTAGAATTGGGTTTCCTCCCATTCCAAGCCTCTTCACGAATAATATTTTGCAGCACACTTGTTGGAGATCTATTCAAAATATGGGATTTAGTATTAATAGCTTCAACCCATAGAACTAAAAGAATATTCTTAGATTGTATCATACAACATCTCATTTCTACTAAATTCATATTCTTTCTTTCAACAATGTCATTTTCTTAAGGAGTATATCTTATATTCATCTCTCTCTTGATCCCATGATACTCACAAAATGATTTGAACTCATTTTTTACACACTCTCCACCATTATCAATTTTAATTCACTTGATCTTATTCCCATTTTCATTTTCCACAAGAGCTTTAAACATTTCATTTTTTTTAACAAACTCTCCAAAGTTTGGAATGGTTATTTGAAGGTAGTTGCATGCTACCAAAGACATTTGTGTATTGCTCTTAAGTGCAACAAGACATTGTCATTTGGGGTGGTATAACCCCTCCCTCCTTATTATTACTTTTTTTTTTGTTAATAATTTTTTTAAATTGTATTATTTTAACTATTTCTAGGAATAGAACTAGAGGACAATTATTTTACTAGCAAGAAATTATTTTTTTGATTCAATCTAAGTAATTTTTGCATCCAACTCTAGCCCATATAATTTATTTTCTTTCTTTTTTTTTATGTAGAAAATCAAATAAGGCTTTCATTTCATTGCACAGATCCAAGCTAGTAAAATAAGAAAGAAAATCTTAAATTTCAAGTAGCCAAAAGACACAAGGAAAACATATCTTTTCAAAGGAGATGTATGAATATGAGTTTCAAACCTTATCTCACGCTAATGCTAACAATTCGGCAACCTAGTCAAACCCTTGCTAAAATGAAACCCTTCAAAACTTCCAAAAATTGCACCACATTGGGTAAAATAATGACAAAAAAAACTCTAATATAGAGCCCTAACTCCCTTTTATGGCTTTGTCTCTAAAAGCCCTAAAAGATAATTATTTTATTTAATTAATTCCTTTGTGCCTATTTACTCACTATTTAAATAAAACTGTGGTTTAATTTTATTTCCCACTTTATTATTTAACAAGAACAGGTTAAAAGTAATTATTTATTTTTTAATCAATAAATATAATTAGAATTCATTATTTGATTGCAAGTCTAATTTTCATCAATATTATTTAAATATTTTACAAAGATAATATTTAATATTTAAATTCTTTTAACTGAATCTTCTAAATTAGGACTTTAAGTCAAATCTTTAAACTTTATCAAATATTCCAATAGTTCTAATAAATGAAATTTCATCTAATTTAATATTTTTTCCTTTTTAATTAAATAACATTAAATAATTCAAATATCAATGATTAATTCAAAAATTATAATTCAGTATTTTTACCAAGATATAACAAGGTCAAAGTCACATTAAATACATTAGGAAGACAAGTAAAGTGAAAGTCAAACAACATATGGACAGAAAGACTCACAGGTTTAAAAGGGTAGAGAATCATGTACGAGTCATCCTTGTAGGATAAATATTTAAGCTATGGCTAGGATTGGACCTAATGATTATCTTCTCATTCTTACCATTTGAGTTATTGCAATAGGGCATGCTCATCCTAGCAATTTAGGGAAGTCGATGCCCAGTACCTGCAACTTACATAGAAGACAAGCATGTACATACATACATACATTGTGCAAATGTGCATGCGTGCGTATGTCTAAGTTAAAAAAGAAATGACAATGAGTGGTACATCATGTATATCCCAAGTAGTAGCTGACTTTGACTCCATACCTTAACCACATCAAATATGTCATACATAATAGTAAAAAAGACACACACCAACCACATGCAAGTATGGGAGAAGTACCATAATAAATCACAAGTCAAATCATAAAAAATTCTTAAATATAAAAATTCATCATTATGAATATAAGATAATCATCATCATGAAAACAATCATATTTACTAACTACGAGTCATTAAATCATTGTAATTACATTAGTAAACTTAATCCTAAATCAACACTTGAAATATAATCAACTAAGTAATCATCTCTATAGTCCAAGTCATGAAATAATTGTTGGAAATATTCAAGATATGACAAGTTACTGAGAGGGGAGGGGTGAATCGATAACTTCTAAAATTTCAAACAATAAAACTGCATACTGATATATTCACCATTCATCCAAGTAACCTACTGTAAGCATGAAAAATCATTTGCAACAATTGAACACACAGATTTGGTGACCCAGAAACCTTCCAAATAGAAAGTAAAACTGGGGTGGGGATGAAACCCACAAAGCTTTGTTACTGTAGTATGAAGTTGGCCAGTTAAGGCTTACAATGACCACTTCTGGTGATCTGCCCTGTTAGGAGCACAAAGGATTGCTAGATCCACCTTGTTAGAGGATTTACAAACATAAAATAAAGTATGCACTCTGTTAGGAGATTTACAAAAGACTGTTAAGTCTACCTTGTTAAAGGATTTACAAAAACTGATTCACCTGTTAGAATGAAACAGTGGATCTGATTACAACTGATTGCTGATAAGATCCGCTATGCTCTGATTCACCTTGATGTGATAGATAAAACTTTTCTGCTCCAAAATTTGACCTTGCTGAATACCTTCACAACTCAGCACACATACTTTCGCACGCATGTATTTCTTTCACACTTTCGCAGTTTCATTCATTACAATTTCTATTGCCATTGCAATTGCTTTTCATCTAATTTCATTACTTTGAATGATACAATACATTGCATATATATACCATCCAAATAAACAATACATACAAGGTCGGCCAAAACAACAAGTGCAAATCTCTATACAAAGTTGGCCCAAGGTAAAAGCTCAGGTTCACTGAACTGACTCGGTGTCCTTCTGATACTCGGCGTCCACTACGTTACTCGGCATCGTCATGCACTCGGTAGAAGTGAAGGCACGGTCCATACTATACACTTCGAGTAGTTCTGAACTTGGTAACCACTGGAGACTCGGTAGAAGAGATGACACTCGGTGAATACTTCTATCTGAACTGTAGCTCGGTGATCAAAGGAAACACTCGATAGAACCTTGTGACTCGGTGATAGTTAGTTTCCTTGATAACCATCTGAGCTCGGTAAAAAATTAATTTCCTTGATAACCTCAGGAGCTTAGTTATCACGAAGTTCTCGGTTAATACTAAGTACATCTTCACTCGGTCAAAACTGATTCCTTTCTTTACCTCGAGCACTCGGTAAACACTGGCTACTTTGTTCACCTCGATTACTTGGTAAAAACTGACTTCTTTGTTCACCTTGATCACTCGGTAAACACTAACTTCTTTGTTCACCTTGATCACTCGGTAAACACTAACTTCTTTGTTCACCTTGATCACTCGGTAAACTTTGATAACTAGGTAAAGCTTGGCTTACAAAGGAATGTCCGGTGAGAGCTCGGTAAGCATTCAGAATCCAATAAGTGTTGTAACTAATGAAAAAAATGTATCATAATGCCAACAATTTCCCCCTTTGGCATTAGTGACAAAAACACTTATGAGACAAAATTTATCTGACATGCTGATGACTGATTTTGAATATACATAGCTTTGTTATATACAACTCCCCTATAGAATAGCTTTGTTATATACAACTCCCCCATAGAATGTACATACATTATTTACATGAGCTATATATCTCTTCCTTTGTACAATTTTTCCGAAAACACTTATTCACACATAGTATATATATCCAACAATAATCTCCCCCTTTTTGACAATAATGCCAAAGAATAAAAGAATATATATACTTATATAGAAACCCCAAAATGAGAGATGAACTCTGAATGTACCTGGAGAATAAGCTGGAGAGTCTTATCCCAATTCTCTTGCAAAATTTTGCAGGTGGAAAGAGCTACTTGAACTTCAGCCGAAAGTTCAATCACATGATCTACAATGGAGAAGTTATTATCATGTATTAATGTCTTTGAATGTGCAATGTGCTTCTGCATTGAATCCATGATGGGAAGGATCATGTTTTGGATATCTATCAATGTAGATCAGATCCTTGCCTCTTCTCTCAACAACTCTGCCTGCTTCTCTGACAAAAATTTGATCCTGAGGTGATGAGATGAGCTTGAACTAGGGTCAAGCTTCAAGTTCTGTGCGCTCACCTTTAGATCTTCATCAATTTTATTTAGTTTCTCTCTTATTCCCTTAGTGTACTCAGTAACATCACAAAGCTTAGCAAAAAGAGATGTTACATTATTAAAAGAATTTTCCATATCTGCCAAAACTGAGGTTAATGCAACCTGATTTATTGCAATGTTCTGGGCAATGTGCCCCAATACCTTATTATCAAATTTCTTTTCTGCACGCTCAATTATCTTTTCTTGTCCGGAGGCATCTTCATTGAATTTATTAACTGCCTCTTCCAATTGAATCAAAATGTGTTGAGAAGTATCAACATCAACACCTATAGCCTCAGTGATTATGTTCCAGGCATCCTCAATTATCCTATATTCCTTATCCCTTTTTGATCTTAACTGCATCTGAGTAGCCTTTTTCTCAATAAGTTGACTAGCATACCTCATTTCTTCAATGGTAGCATTATCAAAGTCAATCTTTGGAATTACTATCTCTGTGTCCAAGTCAATGTCTTCAGGAATTTCCTTTCCAGTGATCATAAGTCTTAATAGTTGCTTTTGTTTGACTTCTGAGATGACTAGTTTGACCTTTGGGATAGACACAACAGTAGAGACAGAAGGGCTAGCAGTAAAAACTGGGATGCTTGAGATTTGAGTGCCAATAGGAGTATGTACAGGGTCAAAAATTTGAGTACTGGCCAAAAATGGCGATACACTCGGTAATATAGTATCTAAGCTCACTGTGCCTGAAGTAGATGGCGACAAAATTGTAGAACAAATTGGAGTAGTCAAAATTGGAGAACTCACAGCAATACCAACTGATGATGATGGAGTCAAGGAGGCCAACTCGGTAGATGAAGAGGGGTGCAGCTCGATAGACGAAGAGGGATGCAGCTCGGTAGATGAAGTGGTAGTTACTTCCACTGATGATACCTGGAGCTAAGATATGGCAGGTGTAGAT
The DNA here is from genome assembly GCA_028749045.1 of Cupressus sempervirens. Classification (NCBI taxonomy): domain Eukaryota; kingdom Viridiplantae; phylum Streptophyta; class Pinopsida; order Cupressales; family Cupressaceae; genus Cupressus; species Cupressus sempervirens. The sequence continues at coordinate 28,833,619 of CM053789.1, read as the reverse complement.
GGTAAATCTGGTGTAGATGAACCTGCCGAAGCTGACTCCAACCTTGATGATGTCACAAGTTTAGCTAGGGAGTGAGGAAGGGATGCAATAACCGTTGCTGCAATTTTTACCGGATCATCCTTCTTATCTTCCTTTTCAGCTTCTTCCTCTTTGTCTTCTTCCTCTTTCTCTTCAATCATTGCATGCAAATCTCCTGGTGTACCTGTGATGGATGGAGCGCTATCTGATTCATCACTATTGCTGTTGCTGTCATCATCCTTTATTTCTACTGGGTCTACACTGGGCTTATGTAGATGATAGATGTTTTTCCACATGTTTGTAGCATCATTTACAACATGCTCTATATCTTTGCTCAAAATCAAACAAGTGTGAAATCTGATCATCATTTTACCTTCATGGATTTTCAATTCAGATTTTACCTCTGCTCCAGTGAGACTAGACCGAAGATTCTTTAGGGATTGCTCATATATATCTTTTACCGTCTTGGTGGCTAACTCCCATCTTGACTGTACTCTCTCCAGTAATTCTTTAGAGATATGAGGAGCAATCTGGTCTGGGGAGTATTTCCATTTTCCCATTTTGTTAAGTACCAGTTCCTCAATCTGCATTTTCTCTGCATCAATCCTTGTCTCAAATTTCAATGCCTTGAAATTTGCAATGCCAGTTCCTTCTTCCAATGATTTGAGCCTTTGCTCGAATGTAGGTGCAGGTTTGACCAATACAGGTTCCTGAATACCTTTTCTTGTCCTCCAAGTAAATACTACAGTAGGCTACTTCTTGGGCTTGGTAATGATTACCTTACCTTTCTTCTTTGCCGGTTGCTCTTCTTCTGATTCTTTTTCTCCTTCTTCTTCTTCTTCACTTTCTTTATCTTCACTTTGTCCCTCGGTGAGCATAAGAGGACCTATTGCAGTTTTCAGTTTGGCCACTTTCCTCTTACCTTTGCTGATGGCCTATGGAATTTTGATTTCCAATTCAATTCTGGCCTTTGCTTCATCATAAGTACCAAAAATCCATTGCCTTGGGTCTACTGGCTCATTTACCAGTGCTTCAATGATATCCCTTGTTTCATCAATATTTACCTCATATGGAAGAGGTTTCACCCATGCAACTCGGGGTCTAACTGCCTGTATGTACACCTTGTCACAGTCAACCATGAAACAGACATCATCCTTATACTCTTCAACAAGTTTTGGAGGTATTCTGAATCTGTTGTTCATCCTTTCCTTGAAATCTTCAAAATAATTATCCATTACTTTGTCAAAATTCATACCCATTTCTACTATGAATTCATTTATTTGATACAAAATTGGAGTATCTTTCCTCCATACAACTGCACCCTTAGATGGAAAGAATTTTTGTACATAGAAAAATAAACAAACTAGCAAAGAACCAAATTTACAAGGGTTTGTCTTTGCAGTCCTTATGCTTTCCATGTTTTTATTGAATTGTTTTAATAGCACATCAGCTAGGTCAAACTCCATATTTTTCTTTACAATTTTATATGCCAAATCTACAGCCTCGCAGGGTACACTATTCAGCCTGCTGGAACTATACAGTTTGTATGCAATAACACAAATACCAAATTTTAGTTCTATATCTGAAACATTGTTGAGCTTTAAACCTCTACCATCCCATTCAGCTTGGGTTTTCCTCTGTAACTCATCCCGTCCTAGGGTTTTGGTGGTTTTGGCTTTGCTGAGCATTAGGAGACTCGTGATTTTGTGAATCATCTTCTTGGTTATCAAAACTAGTTGTTCCAACCACAACTGACCATTATGCACATGGCTTAAGATATACCTCACCCATTTCACTTGGAAACTCCTTGGCAGATGCGGAATATGGGTTAAGCCTTTGGTTTCCAAATGTTTGAACTCAGGTTTTAGGGTTCCATCCATGCATAACTCGGCTAGGGTACTATCCATATCTAGTGTCCCTATTTCTTGCACAGTACACTTAAAATGAGTATGAATATCATTGATTAGAAGTACCTTTGGAGGGGTCTGCGATTGAGCTCCATGCGGGTCGAGCGATTCAGCGATGGCAGAAACAAGCTTGAACGTAGGTGCCTTCCATTCCATTCCCTTCACAAGCATTTTGGAACCCTTCTTCGCCTTGCTGCTGCTGGTGCTTGCGGATGCCATTGCTGCTCGGTGAGTGAAAAGATTTCGTAAGAATACTTCGCTGGAAAATCTCTTCAAATCGCTTGAACTCACTTGAAAGCCCCTTTTTTTTTGTAAATCTCGAATTCACGGTGAAAAATGAGGTTGAAATCTGCCCTTTTGATGAAAAATTTGCCATTAATGTTCAGTACGAAGGTAGCTGCGATCGACAAACTGTCATTCACTAGCTCGACTTAAACTTTGCAACTCAGTGACCAAAAGAAAATAGGTTAAACTGACCTTAACCCGGTAAGAGAAGAACCAACCATGTTCGGTAAGTGCAACCTAGTGAAAGAGGCCTTATTACACCCGACTGAGCTCGGTAAGGTCATGTACCGACCATGATCCTGATGTATCTGAAATACTGATTTGATCATATTTTCATTCAAGGACTGCTTAGGATATTGCTTTGTAGATACAGTCCTGGTCTTATCCTGATGAGTCTTAATTGGAAATGGTAGAGTCACTCACTTCTTAAGTGACCATTCCATTACTTGAATTATCTGGCTCGGTAGACTTTGGAATCCATTGCTGCTTCATTTGCTTTCGAATATTGTCTACTTTGATTTTGTTCTCATCCTCGACTTTCTTTATGTTCATGCAGTTTTTAGATATATGACCAAGTTCTGTACATGTATAACATCTTACAGTGGTATCCCTTTTTCTTAGGTGATGCCTTGCACAGTTTATGCCAGTATGACCATATTCTCCACAATAATGACATCTGCACCAAGTGTTGTAGTCCCAACCAAATATTGCTTTGACAAGTTGTTCTGTTGGATTAAATGATTTGGTTTTGCATTGTGATGCCTTATGACCTTGCTTTTGGCAGTTGTGACATTTACCTTCAAATTTCGGTTTCTCTTTGCATTCATTGGCTTTGTGTCCATGCTGATTGCAATTGTAGCACTTTCCATTGAATTTTCCTTTTCCATTGTTCCAACATCTATTAGATGTATGACCTAACTTACCACAGTGGCTGCAAGTAGGTCTTTGATTCTTTTGAGTACCCTATTTGGAGGATTCACCTTCTTCCTTATATCCAAGGCCTGCTTTACCATTTTTTTTATGAAAGTTTTCTTCATTTTGCAGATTCAATTGATCCATGTCCTTTTGAGATTTTACCATTCTCTCATTGACTTGTTTTTCAGAGATTAGATCACTTTGTAAGCTTGCATTGATTTGCCTTTCAGTAATTAAGTCATTTCTCAAATTCTCATTCTCAGATCTTAGATTCATAATTTCTTCATTTGCATTAGATAATTGAGTTACAAGATTTTCAAGCTGAGAGGATTGATTATTCCTTACCTCTAAGTCTTCAGCTGCCTTGTTTCTTTGCTCCAAGATTTCACATAGCCTGATGGACTGGATTCCTTGTTCCCTTTTGAGCTTTCTTACTTCTTCCTGCAGAGATCCATTCTTTTCTAAAAGTTCTTTGATTGCTTTGTCAGCTTCATCTGAACTACTTGATGGTGAGAGATCTTCAATCTTTTCTTCAACATACTGATGGTCATTCATTTGCCTTGCAAGTTCTTTTCTTCTTTTCAAGGATTGTGAAAGATGCTCTTTTGCTTCATTGAGTTGAGCCATGGCCATTTCTAGATCTAGCTTTTCATTCTCAATAGTTTTGTCAAGTCTGAATATCTCCATTGTCTTTGATCTTTGCTCAAGCTGTGAAACTTTTATCTTGAGAACCTTAAAGCTCTGATACCAATTGTTGGAAATATTCAAGATATGACAAGTTACTGAGAGGGGAGGGGTGAATCAGTAACTTCTAAAATTTCAAACAATAAAACTACATACTGATATATTCACCATTCATCCAAGTAACCTACTGTAAGCATGAAAAATCATTTGCAACACTTGAACACACAGATTTGGTGACCCAAAAACCTTCCAAATAGAAAGTAAAACTAGGGTGGGGATGAAACCCACAAAGCTTCGTTACTGTAGTATGAAGTTGGCCGGTTAAGGCTTACAATGACCACTTCTGGTGATCTGCCCTGTTAGGAGCACAAAGGATTGCTAGATCCACCTTGTTAGAGGATTTACAAACATACAATAAAGTATGCACTCTGTTAGGAGATTTACAAAAGACTGTTAAGTCTACCTTGTTAAAGGATTCACAAAAACTGATTCACCTGTTAGAATGAAACAGTGGATCTGATTACAACTGATTGCTAATAAGATTCGCTATGCTCTGATTCACCTTGATGTGATAGATAAAAATTTTCTGCTCCAAAATTGGACCTTGCTGAATACCTTCACAACTCAACACACATACTTTTGCACGCATGTATTTCTTTCACACTTTCACAGTTTCATTCATTACAATTTCTATTGCCATTGCAATTGCTTTTCATCTAATTTCATTACTTTGAATGATACAATACATTTCATATATATACCATCCAAATAAACAATACATACAAGGTCGGCCAAAACAACAAGTGCAAATCTCTATACAAAGTCAGCCCAAGGTAAAAACTCGGGTTCACTGAACTGACTCAGTGTCCTTCTGATACTCGACGTCCACTGCGTTACTCGACATCATCATGCACTCGATAGAAGTGAAGGAACGGTCCATACTATACACTTCGAGTAGTTTTGAACTCAGTAACCACTGGAGACTCAGTAGAAGAGATGACACTCGGTGAATACTTCTATCTGAACTGTAGCTCGATGATCAAAGGAAACACTCGATAGAACCTTGTGACTCGGTTATAGTTAGTTTCCTTGATAACTGTCTGAGCTTGGTAAAAAATTAATTTCCTTGATAACCTCAGGAGCTTAGTTATCATGAAGTTCTCGGTTAATACTAAGTACATCTTCACTCAGTCAAAACTGATTCCTTTCTTTACCTTGAGCACTCGGTAAACACTGGCTGCTTTGTTCACCTCGATTACTCGGTAAACACTGACTTCTTTGTTCACCTTGATCACTCGGTAAACACTGACTTCTTTGTTCACCTTGATCACTCGGTAAACACTGACTTCTTTGTTCACCTTGATCACTCGGTAAACTCTGATAACTAGGTAAAGCTTGGCTTACAAAGAAATGTCCAGTGAGAGCTCGGTAAGCATTCAGAATCCAATAAGTGTTGTAACTAATGACAAAAATGTATCATAATGCCAACAATAATGTCCTATAATTGTAAATCAAATATTTCTAAAATTAGCACATGCATGAAAATAGGCCTCAAAGAGTTTGGCAAAAGGAAAAGAAAAGAAACCTACACGTGGGCATTAGAAAAGGAACCATCATTTCAAAAAGAAATTATGATTTTTCATTGAATGAAATAGAAAGTTGTGTTAGGATTCATCCTCTTGCACCCACACCCATACCACCCATTGGAATCAAGGATTAGGTAGGTATTTTTCTTGTGTAGGACCACCTCATATTGTGTATTTCTATTCAAGTACATGGAGTGAAGTAGGGGAAGATGCTCATCCTATAGGTCCCCCCCCCCCCCCCCCCCCTCTTCCCATAGATCTATGTACAACATCCCCTACATACTAATAGGGGTCAAATCAAGAGTAGCCATGGCAATATGTTTCTAGGATGCAATGCTCATGAGAGACATGATTGAGGAAAGGTTGATAAAATGGTGTACAAGACCATGGGATTGAAAGTGTAAGCTCACACTTGAACCAATAATTGAACCAAATGGCATTGACTGGTGAAAATTAATTATTGGAAAAGAAGAGTAGTTACCATAAGACCAAATTTCCCCAATCATCTTCCATTCATGCAAGTGTCATATGTGTGGTATATGAACTTCAATAGCTTGTTCATTTTACATATGAAATGCCTTCACAATATATCTATAAGATGTGCCTTCGGCCTAAATCTATAAGGTGTGTTTGGAAACATATATATGAAACTTTGTTAAAAAAAAAAATCATTTTTTCCCTAATAAATAAAATAGGCATTTTATTTTTTTCTTTGTGCTTGAGTACTATTAATTTCTCTCCCTACATGAGCAATATTATCTCAAGCATCAAGTTTCATAGAATGTTGCAAGGGAGTACAAGACTTATGACAAGGAGATGAGATATCCATGGGATGATGGGAGTGGACATTCCATTATATCAAATGATAAGGCTTGAAAGTCAACCCCTCCAAAAAAATTTAGGCAATTGAGATTAGCCTTAGTTACTAATCTTTTAGCCATTTTTTTAGTATGCTTTAAATTGGAAAGAAGCTATATTTTTTATTAAGGAAAATAGGCAAAAAAAAAGGGCCCTAAAACCTTGAACATAGATAAAATAGTCAACAGTATAATGTTAAATGCTACTAAGAGCCAAAAAGCAAAAGAAATAAAATCCCTCAAAAAGAAAACCTATTAAAGCACATGGAAAAAACCATAAAACTAGGACAAGCCACCAAAGGCCAAGGAGCTTTAGACAATGTCTCTAAGCATCTTAGCAGCACTAATTTTGAGCTCAGATAGCTTGCTTGCCTCCTCTTTTATCTCCGAGAGCACAAGATCTAGGGTTGGAGTATCATTTTTCCTGGTACTAGATTTGGTACATTTCTTGGCACTATCATCCAGAGTCTTATCCTTAAGGGTGAAGTCCTAGTCTTGTTCCTTGTAGATATTCTAACCTTCCCCAAAGTGAATGAACTTTTTGATATTTTCATTGTCCTTAAGAATATTAATGTTCTGCTCAGCTATGCCTTGCATAGTCTTGTTTAGCTCAATTGCTCTAGTGTGCATTGCATCCAATTTATTATCCATACTTTGCTCATCCTCACTGACCTTATTCTTGAGGCTATAAGTCTCTCTTTCTAGAGTGCTAAGCCTATGTTTGAGCTCAAGTATCTCATGGTACATCCATTTAGTGGTCCTATAACTATCCACTGCACTTTTTTTTGCATTGTTTAGAACATCCATCTCTAGATTCTCCTTGGCAATATCACTGAGGATAACTAGGGTTGGATCAATAAGCTCTTCCACCTGAATGCTACCTTCTTCATTTTCTCTAACCTAGGTTTTGATAAGTTCCCTTTTGATACCTAAATTGGTCGATACATGGTCAAAATTCCTCCATACCACCTTCTTGTCCTTCCTAGTAACTGAGCATCTATAGGTGGTAGTACCCACTTCATCATAGCCCTAGTTATGTTCCTACTCTAGCTAGGTATTAATGGGGTCCTCCCCCAACTTCTCCTTTTCCTCCCCCTATTTTTCCTTGTTGTCTTCCAAGCTTTTCCTTTTATGCTTACCAGTCCCTATCATCTCTCTCTACTGGTTGGCACTTTGATGATTATGTTTCTTTTACTCTTCCTTCACTCCTTGTCTTCCACCTCCTTGATATTCTCCTCTACCTCTATGCTTTCACCTCCCATGTCCATCCCTTCATCCCATTCATTGTAATCCCTATCTGAAGAGGCATCATTATCCTTTGTTGGATCCAGGAGTTCATCCTTCTCCTTGCTATCAGAAATATGGGTTCTTTTCCTCGTGCTCCACTAAGGGAGCTCTGAGTCCTTAGAGTCCATGTACAATTCTAAACTTTCCTCCATTTCTAAAGGTGAGTAAAGCTCTTCAGACTCCTCAAAGTCTCTTTTAATTTTCTTGCCCTATTTCCTTTCTTTGACATGCTTGCTTATAGTCCGAGCTTTGAAATACTCATAAATTAACAGCAACAACTCCTCATGGAGTGTTGGGTTTCTAGTTCTCTTGTCTTGATACTCAGTTATATTCTCATTCATAGAAGAATAAAGGTAAAAGGGAATAGATATTTTCACCCCATACCTGAAATGGTTAAGAAGAAAAAAAATGGTAGGTGAAAATGCAGTCAAACTTGGTGTCAAGGGTTATGTATTTGATGATGGCTTGAAGCACAAATCTCCAAAGAGACTTAACTAACCTAGGGAGAAAGTGGGTACCTTTCTTCACTAGCTGTTGCTTGTGCTCTTGATTTTTTGTGAACTCCACAACCACTTGCCTAGAAACCTTTTGGTCTCTATAGGACTTCTTGCCTATAATGGGGATGCCAGTGACATGGGAGATAATTTCTTCCATGACCGAGAACTCCACCCCATCAATTTCAACCTTGCCCTCATTCCAATTTTTTACCATGATTTTGGTAACTGAGGGCTTCCATCCATGGAGATAGTCAATGTAGCTAGTGATTTCAGCCTTCTTGAAGATGTCTCAGCCCTTAGTTCTTCTCCTCCACTTTTGAGCCTCATCCTTCGGCTCCCGTCTATGATGTTCCCCCACCATGGTATTCTCATCGCCTTTGTCTCTGCTACCAAGAGTCTTCTGAACCTGCAAGTCTTTGACCCTTCTTGTTTTCTTACTATATTGGAAGTATATATTTTTTATGATTCTTAATGGAAAATCATATTACTTAACATTTGAAAATGTAGATGTAAATGTTGTCGTTCCTATTGATCAAACACATATTGAAGGAATAATTCTATAATTTACTCTAATATCAGTTTTCAAAGAATCTTTTTGTGTAACTAATTTTCCTCTAAGGAACATAAATGAATGTCAAAATTTATTTTATAATGTTGTATAAATCTTTGAGGTTATATACTTGTAATTAATGATTGTCCTTCTAACTCTTTGAATCTATGTAGTCTCATTAATTGTCAGTACAATATTTTGGGTCAAATTACAATGACGATTTGTGATGGTGATCTAATTTGTGGTGATTTTCATGTTTTTTTTTTGCAATTTTCCCTGACACTATGGCAATACCAATGTAAGAATCATAATTGTGACACCCTCGTCTATATATATATATATATATATATATATATATATATATATATATATATATATATATGACATAAATCATTCCCTATTTGTTTAAATTGTGAAGAGTTGTGTGTGAAATGTTGATATATGATTGGAAATATAATTTGAGTGGAAAGATTGTTGAAGAAGATTGTGTGTTTCAGTCATTGATGTCAAACCTACTATGTGCTCGTAGGACAATTGCTTATATGTTTTAAGCACTATCACTTAGTTGATTGATGAGGAGGATTTGATCAACAAGATGTAACAAAAGTACCTAGAGGAAAGGTTGAGTTATGATTATGTATTGAAGTGCAAGAATTAGTTAAGATAGTGATAACATAATGTATTAATGATCTACTTGAGGTTACAAAATGACTAGCTACACTTAGAAAGTTTAGTAGAACAATGTTAAACAAAGTTCATTTGCCAAGCTTGACTGAGTTGATAGTAGGATCCAAGCGAAGTTAGTGAAAGCCAAGCAAAAAGTCAATTGGAGCTGAGTGAAAGAAAATTCTAATGGATGTCAAGTAAGTTAGTAGATTTCGAGCAAGTTAGTTGGTGCTGAGTAATTTTTAGTTGATGCACAGCTCTAGTAAAATTCAATTAATGCCAAGTGATTTAATAGTAGATGCCGAGTAACATAGCATGTACCAAGAATTAGAGGGTTGATAATGCTAAGCTGCTGCATTATGACAAAGATTAAAGATTTGCCAAATAAAAGCCAACAAATTTGTTTTCTTGGAACTTGTGAATCAGGAGGAAGATAAGATTGATGAGTTGGTGGCATAGAATCTTATGTAAACCATTTTGGTGGCAAATTCAAATGGATTCTAAGAGTAGTTTCTAGAAAAGACAAGATATAGGGCAGATACATTGTATCCTACCTAATCCATTGAAAACCCTAATTTTGGTGATGGATAATGAGTGAGAAAAGTGTTCTAATTTCCCATATGTAGGGATGTCTAGTCATGAAGCAAAGAGGTTAGAGAGTTTTGATGTGAAAATCTGATAAGGAGAAGGAAAGGGGTTTGCTTCATCAAGTGACCCAAGTAAAGAAGTTTGCAATGGCATACTGAGAAAGAAGGCTTAACGAGGATGAATGCTTGAAGGGTGAACAAACTATCAAAGTTGTAAAGATCGAAAGCCAAGAATAGTTGAGGACCAAACAATCATCTGTAATCTACAAGTAAGGTTGTAAGTTGTATCAGATCAAAGCTCTATTGTTACTTTCTAACAATTGTATTAGCCTAGGGTAAATCTTTTAGAGTAAGGTTGACTTTATAGTCATTGATAAATCCTTTAACAAGGTGGCATTCCAAGTGAATGGCCTAAAGACCTCTGGGTGATCCCACAATAATGGGTTCCACTTTTTGACCAATTTTGACATTAAAATCAATATTTTTTCAACAAACGTCATGTTGAACTGACTATATCTCAAAAACTATAAATAATTTCAAGATAACATAAACTAATGATTTTGAATACTCTATTCCTACTTTGTAACCATATATTTTAATCTGAAAAAAAAATTTATTTCATCTCTTTTGAAAAGTGGTACATAATAAAATTTGATATTTTTAAAGAGTGACAACCTATTTGACACACATAACTTTTTTTCTAGAAATGATAATGATGTAATTCTTTCGATTTTAGATTTGTAACATCAATATCTAGAGGATGCATTTGGTTTGATTCATTTTTCATTGAATATTGCATAGTTTATGAAGTTTTGAAGTGACACGAATCGTAATTCAGATATACATTCCATTTGACATAGATAATTTGAAGTCAATTTATCAGAAACCTTTTTTTTGTTTTTTGAATAGAAAGGTATCTCAATAAGTTAATTCCAACATATTTTTCAAAAAAAAATTGACCTAATTTATTAATTTTCTCGAGGTGTCGAAGTCGGTTGATTTTCAATCAGTAATGAAACTATAATGAGTTAAACTCATATTTGAAAGTCTTAATGACTAAAATTTGTATTATAATTATAGTTGTTGGAAAGCTTGCTCTGAGAAAATTTTTTTAATATTATTTATTTTATAATCGGAGATCATTCTCCTACAATTAAGGGTGTGAAAAGAGAAATAAATAAATAAAATATGAAAAGAGGGTTGCAAAATTCTTTTTTTTATGCGTTCGTGCGAACACAAAGTTCGCATGAACATTTTATGTATGTTCGTGTGAACACATGTTCGCACAAACATATGTGCATAACTTTATCGGCAGTCAAAAAATTAGCATTACATGTTCGTGTGAACATGTAATATGGTAAATGTTCAGGTGAACATGCAGAAAAGAGAAAAATTCTGGCACGCTCTTTAAAAATTGTGACAGCAACAGACCTGAATCTATACAATGATTTTTTAATCTAATTATTGCTTGAAATTTATCTTGAAGCAAGGGATAATTTTTTTTAAATTATTATTTTATAATGGGAAACAAAAAAGGAAGGCAAAACATATATGCATGGAAGAGGTCTGATGAAGCAGAACAAAGAAATATTCAGAAGACTATGGCACACTATCATCGAATTAAACAAGGTGAAGGAAATGTTGAAGAAGGCTCAATAGAAGTAGAAGCAGTGCATGTATGGGAGAGAGGTCAAGAACACTCCCTATGGAATCTCAAACAATGAATGTTGAAGAAGGTTTAAGATCACTCCCTATAGAGGTTCAAATAAAAGAAGTCGGGTAAGGGTCAAAATCTTTCCCTGCTGAATCTCAAACAATGGATGTTGGAGAAGGCTCAAGATCAGTCCCTATAGAAATTCTATTAACAAAAATTAGAGAAGGGTTAGGATCAAGTGCAAAAACTGGTATGGATGAACTCTTAAATATTGCCCAATCTATAAAGAATGGTATTTTTGATAAGAATTAAGATCATTTACTTTAAATGGATGTGGATAAATTGAGAAAACTTGCAACTAGTGTTCAACCATTATGTTTTTCTAAGAAAAGGGAAATGAATAAGAAGATAAGAGAAATTATGACTCTATTTGATAACACTGAAACACTTGAATAAGGTCAGTTTCTTTCACTTTTGCTTACACTAAAAAAGTTGCAAGAGGCATTGACATTGTTAAGTGTAGACAAAACATCAAAGAAAAGAAGATTTTCTAGCATGCAAACTAATTTGATTGAAAATGTTAAACAAGGTTTGAGAAACATAGGAAAACACTCTCAAACTAAAGATAAGTCTGTGGCAAGAAAAGTGATGTTGATGTCTATTGCAAGTAAGAATATGACTCAAAATAGACAAATATCTTCAATTTCATTTGAAATGGGTTTTAATAGGAAAATAATGAGATAATATGTTAAGAGAAGATTAATTATGGATGACAGTACTATGGAGGGCATCTAAGCAATCATGTGTAGAGCACCTCGTTCTGATAGGATTGAAGAGTTCTTAAAAAATTTAGTCATATCATTTTGGATTGATAACACACATCCTTCATCAAATAATAGAGATGTTATCAGGCATAGGATTGCACCTGGTCAATATGAACATCATACAAAACATTGGTTTGACAACACAACATGAGTTATATGTGTCATTTTGTAGTGAGCATCCTAATGTAAAAGTTGGGCAAACATTGTTTGAAAAATTAAAGCCATACTTTGTGAGGTCAAACAAAGTGTTTGAAACTTCTTGTTGTCATCATCATATTGAGTTTGATCTTCACTATCAGGTATTTCAAAAGTTTGTAGAAGACACATATGGTTTTCATGCTGCTCCTCCTAGTAGGAGAAGTGATTTTATATCATCCATTTTGTGTGACAACATAGATGATCTAGCTGCTAAAATAAATTACATCAAAGGATTATGTGAAACATGTGGTGAATTGGCTCTATTTCCTTTGAAAACTAAAAATATTGATGTAAAAAAAATATTGAATTGCAAAAGTTACAAGTATGTCAAGAATGAAACAAAGTTGGGGAAAGAAACAAAAAGGTTGGAATATGTTGAAGAGGAGTTTCCTATTGTAACATTTATGGATAGATTTAAGAAATTGATTCAACCTTATATTCATCATACATTTTTTGCAAAGTGGCAAGCACAAAAATTTCAAACTCTAAGAGATAATTTTCCACTTGGAACAATTGTATCAGTTGTTGATTTTGTGGAGAACTATTCATTTGTTCATCAGAAAGCAATTCAATCAGATTATTACTTTAATAAGTAGGTTACTATTATGGTACATTTTTTTTTAGACATGCGCAGTTAGATTTAGATGGTGTTCAGAGTATAGTTCAAGCACAAGTAATTATAAAGGAATATCATTTTATATAAGTGATGATAAAGAACATGACATTCACTATGTAGAACATTGCTTGAATATGTTCTTTTCTTATTTGAAAGAAAGAAACATAAATGTTGATAAACATTATGTTTGGTCTGATGGATGTGCCACATAGTTTAAATCATCTAGACCATTTTATGCATTGTGTAGATATCATAAAAATGAGAATATAAAACACATATGGAATTTCTTCGAGAGTGGTTATGGAAAAGGTGAACATGATGGTGTTGGAGCTTGCATCAAATATGCTTTGCGAAAGTATCAAATAAATTATCAGGGAGTTCATGTAAATGATGCACATGATGTTGTTGAATGGTGTAAGACTCATTTTGCATTAGATGAGGTCGAGACATCATCAACAACGAGTCGACAGGTGCCATATAGAGTCTTCTAGGAGATAACAGGTATGGACATGTGTACGTCTGTTTAACTTTTATGTAATTAATTTATAAAATTTTATTGTTAAGTTTTATTTTTGAATTAGTTGAAGTTTACGTTTAATATTTCAATTTTTTCAATTTAACGAACTTTCAGGTGTTAATAGAGAAAACATGCATGGTTGCAAAAGGATAGAAAAGACACGTTCCTTAAATTCAGTCATGAGTACAGATAATTGCAATTGGACATTGAAGACAAGAGAATACTCATGTTTTTGTGACAGCCGCATTGATGAAGACTATGAAGAATGCATCAACCAAACATGTGGATATACAAGTGCATGGATTTCGGTACCACTTCATGTTATCGATACATTTGATAAAGATGATGAAAATTTTGATGATATTCCATTGATTTCTGATGATTATAATCATATCTTTGGATTGGTAAAAGTGGGTGGGTATCACACCAATTAATCTCAACTTGTTATTTAATTATCAATTTCAACTATCTTATATATATTGTACACATACATTCATGTGTGTACTTGTTATGTAGGAGATGTCTTTGCAGTGATTGCTAAGCCTGGAAATCATGAAGGTGTCCATTATTATTTATTGTGATGTACTGCAGAGAGGACAAAGTTATATGACCCTAAAGAAAGTGATGGAATGTTGTTCCCCATAGGTAAATTATAAATATACATGTACATGCACATACATACATACATACATACATATAACTTCATATCTATCAAATTTTAAAATACTTAAATTTGTGGTATAGGTTCTATTGTGATAGAGGGAACATATTTGAAGCAAGACAAAATAGTCCAACATGGAATACACTTTGTTGATTATCAACCTGACAACAAATTTTTACAATACAGCCACCTGGTCATTGCTACCAGGCTTTGTCTGCATCCAGTCAAACATAAACATGTACATCACAAGTGGAGACTAGACAATGAAGATCATGAAAAAATATTGCATGTTATAAGTGTACATCATGGTTGATTAGACCTTTCAAATTTATTTTATAATAATTTGAATATCAACTTTGATGAAATTTTTTTTTAATTGTACGATCATAGTCTTAGTTAGCATTAGTTTATTTTAAAACTATAATATTAATTGTACTATGGATGAATTTAATGATTTAACAACTTGATATAAATAGGCTAGAAGTTAGTTTGAACTTACACAATTTCATTATCTATACATATACATATCAAAAATAATTTAATATGTTACAATTCTTAAATATCAACTTCTTTTCAAACTATTGAATTTCATCTTGAATTAAATGTGTTTAAATTAATTGTACGATCATAAGTTCTTAATTTTCATTAATTTATTTAAAAACTATATAATTCAATCATTTAAATTAATTGTACCACATGGACGAATTTAATAATTTAACAATTTGATATAAATAGGCTTTAAGTTAGTTCAAACTTAAGCAATCATTACATCTATAAATATATATCAAAAATAATTTAATATCTTACAATTCTTAAATATCAACTTCTTTTCAAATTATTGAATTTCATCTTAAATTAAATGTGTTTTTAATCAAGTACGATTATGTAAGCTCTTAATTATCATTAGTTTATTAAAAAACTATATAATTTAATCATTTAAATTAATTGTACCATGGATGAATTTAATAATTTAAATTCATTTAGATCAACTTTTTTTCAAAATAGATTGAATTTCATAGGTGAAAATTAAATGTTTTTTTTAAAATTGTATGATTAGAAGTTCATAGTTATCATTTAGGGTAGTTTATTAAAAAACTATATATTTTAATGTTACTTTATTACATCTACGGTCATGTACTCTTAAAGTTTAAATTAGTTTAAATTAATATGCACTTTTTTAATATTATATTTTGTAAAAAAGTTATAAAATAATGTATTGGCTTACCTAATTAGCATATTTTTATCCACATAAAATTAATATTTATCTTTAGCCAGTTAGTAATTGATAATTTAAGAATTATATATCTTTCTAACTTCCTACTAATTGATAATTGATATACATGTACACACATCTCAAGATCATGTTCTATAATTTTAACACAAAAAAAAAACACATATGTACACATATACACATCTCAAGAATAAACATCTACAGATCTAATATATCTCTATGTAACTGAAATGCAAACTATAAATCTCGAATAAATACATGTAAATAGAAAAATATAAAAAGTCATATATACATACATGTGATGGTATCTAACTACTGAAGTACCCAATAATCAAATAAATAGTAAAAGTACATGTATGTCATCAAGGTACTAAAATACACATGTGTACATGTAAACTATCTCCAATATATATATTATGAACAGAACGACCCTCTAATCGAGTCTCCTGTACATCCTCTCGCCAAGGTGCATCAACCAAGCCCTGCAAATTTATATATATACATACATGTTAGAGTTCTATCTTTAAAGCATATATATACATACATATGTACATGTACATTCAAATAAAATAGGAATTTGCATATATAGATATATATCTAGTTTTCAAAACATTTAAATAACTTTAAACAAACTACTTAAAACTTAAGTACTTGAGCACTATCAGGTGCCTCAATAGAATCATCTTTGTCACATACATGATACCCTAAACCAATAGTATGTGTAACCATGTGCTCAACGACCTATGCCTACATGATTTATTATGAGTTAAAGATCAAATTAAATATTCTAGATATATATTTGAACTGAATTTTTTAATAAATGAACATATTTTTTAATTTCATAGATATATACTTGGGTCTTCGGAGGTGGAGGATGATCAACAGACTCCATCATATCATTTACCGATGCACTTGAGCCTGAAACACTGACACCTATTGAACCTCCCTCAGCACCATGTCCAACTGCTAGTAAATCTGAGTGAAGTGGACTGTGTAAAAGGTTGGGTAATGGTGTAGAATTAGTACTGCCAGGTCAAAACAATAGGTCCATGTAGGATGAAATACCTAGGCTTGAACTAGCATGAATCTCAGACAGGCCTCACAACTGCTCACCAAACTCATCAAGACCCTCAACTGTGATCTGGACATCTCCAACTTGTATGCTCGAGTCATCTGTAGAGTTTTGTGAGCTTGGTGTTGAATGTTGTGAGCTATGCACAGGTGTATCATCTGTCACTAGTGTGGTAGCCTGTGTCTGTGGAACTATGCCAGGGCTTTGATGTTGTCTAACAACATCCATCATTGAGTGTACCAGAATCCCCTATGTATCAAAAATATAGCTGATAATATGCAATATATCCTCCAAAAAATACAATGTGATATCCATATGCATCTATTTTCCTAAAAGACAATGAATATCACTGGGCAGTGGTAGCCCAACAACTCTATATGCATCATTAGAGGAGGTGCCTGAACTACTACTAGATGCCTGTGAAGATGGTCGACTATGAAGATAATGACCAATAGAATCTGATGTGATACTAGATGCCACAGATGCAATGTGCCCAATAGTGTCAATTGCTCCCCTCTAGGAAGAAATGATGGCTCTGTCTGCAATAGGTGCATGTGCAAGAGTCACAGGAGGCATCCTTTACCCAATAAATTGTCTAACATCTGCAGGTGGTAGACGATGCGCACTGCAGTACTGGTCATGATTTGTGATCTGACCACGCCCCTGTTTGCAATAATCAGGAATATCCAAGTATTTGACGTTGAGCCCTATATGGAACTCAACATACAATTGCTATGCAAAATAAAGGGGTATCTAATCATTATTAGGATAATGACCATGTGCTACTAAAAATCATGGATAGATCATGCTAGCAATAATAGGGTCTCTACACCGTATGACTCTGTAACCTCTCACCCTACCCTATGTATCCTCATATGCTAGAAAGTTTATAGGATTTGATAGCTAGGTTTAGAGCTCCCTAGATATGGAAGCTAATATGGAAAGAGTAAATGAATGGTGAGCTCTAAACCTAGTTGTCAAATCCTGTAAACTCCTGCATAGTATAGTACATGTCTCTATAAAGACCATCATCAGAGGTTGATATAGAGTGTTTTAATCTACCAATCACCTGCTCTAAAAATGAAAATAGAGCATCAATATCGATGCATGGAGGTGGTGCAGCAAGACCTCCAGTAGGAGCTACAGGTGCAGCCTAACCTGGAACTAGAGCCGCACTAGGAGCCACGGCAAGACCTACACCACTTGGAGCCTCACCAGGAGCCAAAACATGAGTTGCATGGCGAGCCCTACATCGAGGTACACCACAAGCTACAACATGAGCCCTACCACGAGCAACATGACAAGCTGCATGAGGAGCCAGATTAGGAACTGCATCAAGCACTACAATAGGAACTGCATCAACCTGTGCCGCAACAGGAGCCGCAGCAAGAACTACATCAGGTGTTGCACTAGGAGCTGCATGAAAATGATCATGTGAAGCCATATCTATAGAAATGTATAAATCTTGCTAAACTACCTACTGTACACACAATTTTCTATTTTTAAAATTAAAAATGATACACATGTATGTAATTGAACATACATCACACATCATGGACCTCGATAATCTATAACACATGGACTTAGATTAATTTGCATATAGGTAAGAATATAACATACACATGTACATATATAAGAACATATAACTTACAACACGTGTATGACCTAACTTAGAATACATCTTACAACGTTTAATTAATAAAAGTTAATTATAATCTTTAACATAACTTGATTATAATTTATACAAACATAAAGAATGTACATCATATATTTGAACATGTAAAGATCTTATATATATATATATACTTAAATTTTAACTCTTAAACCTTAATGCTAAACAATAGTCCTAAATACTAAACCTGGTCATATTATCCTAACTGTAAAATCCTAAATTTCATAAATTATAACCCTTAATCTTAGATGCTCAACCCTAACTCCTAAATTTCAATTTGAACCGTACACCTAAATGATAAAACCAAACATTAAATGTAGCATTTAATCATAATATTTGATCCTAACTTTAATTATAAATATTAAAACTACATGTTAAAACCATAATCCAAAATCTTATCCCTAATTCAAATCCTAACCCTCTAACCATAGTGAACTAACAATGATATAAACCCATACCCTAACTCTCTTTAAACCATAGTTCTAACAATGATGTAAACCCATTTAACCTAGATCTAACCCTAATCATAAGATCATAAACCATAAACTTGTTAAACCATGACCCTAAATATTAAACCCTAATCTTCATACAAACATTCAGTTTAGTATAAGGGCTTATAATTTAGGATTTATGGATGTAACCTATCTAACCCTAATCATAATCATAAATCATAAATGTTAAACCATGAGGTCCCTAAATACTAAACCCTAATATTCAAAATAAACAAGTTTCAATCATATATAATACTTGAAAATTCAATAATATATTTACTTATTATTAATTAAAAATATGTTTTAAAAATTAATTAGCTAGATTTTCTATATTTTCCAAGTTAAATAGAAATAACACAACATTAATATATATTATAATGTTTTTTAATGTGTGTTGTTTTCAAAAAAGTGAAAACAATATATCATTACTCTTAAAGGATGATGTTTCAAGGTTTAGGTTTCAAGTTCATGTAAAACAAGGGTCATACTTCATGTAACATACATGTGTTCAAATGTATGTGCATGTATCTCAAATGTAATTTTTAACAATTTAGAATTAGGGTCAACTTGTTTTAATTGTATGTAAGTTAGGCCTCAATTAGGTTTTGAAATAGGGTTTTAGTGTAAAGGTTATAATTAGGCTCAATTTTAGGGTAAGATTTAAGACCTTATGACATTGTTAGAGTTTATACAAACTTACATATTATTATTTAGCATTAAATTTAGGGGTTAATATTAAGGTCCACGGTTAAGAATTTAGGATAAGGGAACTTAGCATGTGAAGTTTATGATTTGGTTCAAGATTATGATTTAGGGATATTTATTATCATTTATAATCAAGTGGGTTTAGAAATTTAATTTTAAGATCAAGGTTACTTGGTTAGGCTTTGGATAATGGTTAGGGTTAGGGTTTGGTTAGGTTAGGGTTTTCATAATGGATAGGGTTAGGGTTTGGATGTGCATGTATGTTATATATTCATGTACCAAGTAGATATGCAAATTAATCTACATTGTTGTATATGTATAATTTAGGATCTCCCCTTAAGACATGTATTTGAATTATATTATATAGTTAATTATATACTTAGATTAAGACATTAAAATCTTTAAGTATTCTTTTAGAATTACAATTTAGCATTTAAATCTAATATTTTAGGATCTTAGTGTACAAAGATTAGGGGTTAGTATTTAGGGTCATGGTTTAACATTTATGGTTTAAATGATTATTATTAAAGGGTTAGATCTAGAGGTTAAATGGGTTTACATCATTGTTAGTTCAGTATGGTTAGAGGGTTAAGATTTGTCTTAGGGATCTGATTTTGTATTATGGTTTTAACATGCAGTTTTAATATTTATAATTAAAGTTAGGATCAAATATTATGATTAAATAGTAGATTTAATGTTGGGGTTTATCATTTAGGTCTATGGTTCAAATTGAAATTTAGGAGTTATGGTTAAGCATCTAAGATTAGGGGTTATAATTTATGAAATTTATGGTTTTGCAGTTAGGATCTTATAACCATGTTTAGTATTTAGGGTCTTATTGTTTAACATTAAGGTTTAAGAGTTAAAATTTAAGTTATATATAAGATCTTTACATGTTCTAATATACATGATGTACACATTCTTTATGTTTGTATATATTATAATCAGGTTATGTTAGATTATAATTAAAACTTTTATTAATTAAATGTTGTAACATGTATTCTTTATGTCATACACATTCTAAGTTATATGTCATTGAAAATTATATAGTTAATTATATACTTAGATTATTAAGACATTAAAAATAATTACACATTTAAACATGAATATTGAACACATACATGTATGCACATCTATATCTAACACATGAACATATTTACATGTACATTTATGAAATAAAATATACATTTTAATCTACATTCTTATACATACATAATTTAGGATCTCCCAGATTAAGACATGTGTCATTAAATATAGTTAATTGTACACTTAGTTATAAGACAAATTAAGATCAATAGTTAACACACACACACACACACACACACACACACACATATACATTAATATTGAAAACATACATGTCTACATTTAACATATGTGTGTGTGTGTGTGTGTGTGTGTGTGTGTGTGTGTGTGTGTGTGTGTGTGTGTGTGTGTGTGTGTGTGTATTTTTTCTTTTTCTAATTTTTTTTCAAATGTTTTTTTAAAATTTTTTTTCTAAAATATATATTATGATAAATTTTCTAACATTTTAGTAATTTTTTTCTAAATTTCTTTTCTAAAATTTATATTAAATAATAAATTTTCTATTTTTTTTTTAAAATTTGTTTTCTAAATTTTATATTAAATTCTAAATTTTCTAATGTTTGTTTAATGTTTTTTCCAATTTTTTTCTAAAAAAAATTTCTATTTTTTTTTAATTAAAAAAAAACAAATCTATAGTTTTTAAAATATTTTTTTAATGCTTTTATCTAAATTTTCTAATTTTTTTTAATATTTTTTCTAAATTTGTTTTCTAAATTTTGTAATGTTTTGATAATTTTTTTTCTAAATTTTCTAATTTTTTAAAATATTTTTTCAAAATTTTCTAATTTTTTTAAAATGTTTTTTGTAAATTTTATATTAAATTTTAAATTTTCTAATGTTTTAGTAATGTTTTTTCTAAAATTTCTAATGTTTTTGTAATTTTTTAAAATAAAATTTCTAATGTTTTTGTAATATTTTTTCTAAATTTTCTAATATTTTTGTAATGGTTTTTCTAAATTTTCTTATTTTTTAAAATAAAATTTCTAATTTTTTAAATGTTTTTTCTAAATTTGTTTTCTAATATTTTTTATAAAATTTCTAATGTTTTTCCTAAATTTTGTATTATAAATTTTCTACTATTTTTCCTAATGTTTTCTAAAATTGTTTTTAATATTTTCTATATAATATTTTTCTATTTTCTAAATTAATATAAATAAACAATTAAAATATTAAATTAAGATTTAGATATGCTTTCAAAACCATTACAAACATAAATAACATTCAAATATGCTTTAAAACCATTAAAAAAATACTTTTAAAAAGTTCAAAACATTAAATTAATAATATTGACATACCTAAAGGTGAGAATCAGAGTGAAAGCGACAGGATGACGGTGGTAGAGGCAGTACAAATCGTGTGTTTGCTCCAACCCTTTAATTGAATAGTAGTCGCCGTAAAAATGATGTTAAAAAGTTAAATCGACATTTTTAATTGCCGAAAATTGATGCATTACATGTTCATGCAAACATTATTTGGATGTATGTTCATGCGAACATGACATTATGTGTGCCAATATGTTCGCTCGAACATATGTGCAAGATATGTTCGTGTGAACATATCTGTAATGTTCGCACGAACGTTTGGCGCTTAGAATTTCAAAAAAATTTCAACTTTGCCAATTTTCTTCATTCCAGTAAAGCGGAACCCATTATTGTGGGTGTGCCCCTCTAACAAGGCTCACTTTTGATAGGGTGATTGAAATCTCTTAATCAGGTCTCATTTAATAGTGTGTATTGTAACCTTTAATAGGGTTGGCCTTTAACTTGAGGCATCTCTTCAGAAGAGTTAAAAAGGAGTAGCATGTTATTGGTGGATTTTCCCAAATCAGGTTTCTACGTTAAATCATTGTGTTAAGTGTGTTAATAGATATGATGTATTTATGCTTTACATTTATGTAAGTTGATTTAAAAATAACATATCAATTTTAGTTAACACACAATGAATGCATGCATGGTTAAGAAGGTTTTATTGGTTCACTAAATTGAGAAAAAAATTATTTGTACATCTGGACCTTGAATAACTGATTCATCCACCCTTTCAATTATTCTTAAAAAAATTTAACATGAAAGAAAGTGGAGAACTCTAAACGTCATCATGCCCTTATGCTTGGTGTATTTCATTCTTATTATATATCTTTGCATTCTGTTTTCATGCCCTTTCTCTACAATTTCATTTCTATGATCTCTACATTTTTTTGCCATGCCTTTGCTCTATGATTTGGTTGTTATTCCTTTGTGATCTTTGCATTTCATTGTCATGCCCTTGCTTTGTAAATTTTCTTTGCAATTTTTTTGCCATGTCATTGTCATCTTTGCATTTCATTTTCATGTCCTTGCTTTTTGATTTTGATGTCATGCCCTTGCTCTATAATTTTGTTGCCATGTAGTGCCCTTACTCTACAATTACATTGTCGTGTTGTGCCCTTGCTCTATGATGTTGTTTCCATGCCTTAGCTTTGTGATTTTCTTCAAGGATATATAAATGTTGGTTTTTTTTCCTTCTAAATAGGTATCTCTTTATATCTCCTTCTGAAAATGTATATTTAGACATCTTTTTCAAGGTGCTTATTACATCTTAGCTACACAATAGAAAAATTGATCCAGCTACGTACATATTCAACAATCCAAATAAATAAATAAATAAATAAGATTAGTCTACTTGTGCTAAGTGACTTACCTTAAGATCCTCCACAAAAATATTGCAAAACCAAGAAAAATGGGCAAATTTCACAAGAAATTTTACAAAAATATATCATAGCAGATATTTTTAGAAAGAAATTAGCCATAACTAGTTAAATGGATCTAGTTATTGATCAGTTGGGTTGATTACAATTTCCTATAGAGCTCTCATCATATTAGATACAATAAAATGAATAATCAATTGTTCCTAGCTAATAGGATCAAATACCATTTTCCAAGGTGATAAAATTGTATATGCAAGGAATTGAAGAATAACTTCAGTGAACAGTTGAGTGTAAGGAGTTGAAGAAGCAAGTTTTACTTCTATGTAAATTCCATAATCATGAGACTCATTCCCTTGTAAAAGCCTCTACCACAATGACATTACCTCTAAACCATGCAAAGAATGTTGAAGTGGTTCCCAACCTTGAAACACTCTTATATGCACTTCATACTTGGGATCATTGCAATGATAGTATGCCAATACTTGAAACACTCTTATAAGAATTTGATATTTGGACTATAAATTCTCAAAGACTCTTGCAAGTGATTCCAATGTCATAGTACCTATTGTAACACTTTCCTAGATTATATCTAGTGGCTCCCATAATATCCTTTATGTTGTCTAGTTGTTGTTTCTGTCATGTAGTCTCTTTCGAAAGCTGCTCCTTCTCTTTCTAAAGCTACTCCTTCCCCTTCACTCACGTGCCTTAAATTTTGATTATCAAACTTTTGAATATCAAAATATCAACTTCACATTGTGTTGTAACTCTAGCATAGCTATTTGATCATCAATATCTTTCATTTCAGCATTCAATTTTTCAAGATTGGTCAACACCCTCACTTGTGGACCTCTCATATTAAGCACCTTTTGTATTGTTTCAACACCATCTTCTTGCTTTTGAGCTAACAATTCTTTAGGTACATTTTCTTGTAAAGCATTAACTTTTTTGAACAATTATAAACTCTTAGAAAGTGCATTGTTTTTTTCATGTATGTATGTGTGTATCTATGTATGTATGTATGTATTTATGTATGCATATATATATATATATATATATATATGTATGTATATATTTATACACATGTATGTATGTATGTATATAGAGAGATCTTGTGTATTGTGGATTATGGATTATAGACAAAAAAGAAAATAAAACATGACATTAACCATACTCCATTTATTTTAATTAATTGTGGAGAGTTGCACGCAAAAGAGGGTGGATAGGTCTGAATGAGGATGGAGAGCTCTGAGTGTTGGTGGAGATCAATGGAGATCTAGGATTTTGTTATTGTTCCTTTTGTGATCTCCATGCCCTTGCTTTGTGATTTTCTTCAATGAGAGAAGAGGTACCTATGTAAATGTTCTTTTTCTTTCCCTTCTAAACATGTATCACTTTTTCAAATATAATATCTTTTGTCAAATTCAAGGATAACTAATTATGATGATTGTATGCATATCTGCATAGATGTATGCAAATTAGTTCACTATGTGAACTACTTTGCATGCATACATACACACTTGCATAGTACTTGTGCTAATTTAAATTAACCATTCATGTCTTGAATTCACATAAGCAATTATCCTTCCATTCAATCAAATGTATTCACACCAAACTACGTATGTAGAAATTTGTACTTTAAGATTATATTATCTATTGTTGATTGAGTAAAGATCTCGTGCATAATATCATCTAGGTAATGATCGGATGCATTCATCTTAAGTCATAATAGTATCAAAAAGATGATCGATTTATGTTACTTCATACTTGTTTTATTGAATATTTTGTTTAACATAATTTATAATACTAGAATTATACATCTAAAACTAGTACTCTTGTTTATTGTATTTTATCATATACATTTAAGACTATTACTTTTCTTAAAATTACAATGTATATTTTTTACCACTAAAACACAGATATAGATCTCTGATAGTTATCTTTTTTTAATTTTAAGATCTTCATAATTAACATGAAGATTTTCCACTACTAGACAATGGAATAGTGATAATGTGGAGCCACATAGCTCATGGCTTTTTCTACCAAATTATATTTTTGTTACATTTTTGTCCTTCAAAAATATTACAAGTGAATGTTCTTCTGATTTTCCATATATTTAATAATTTATCGCTTGTTGTTTGAGGTACTTTTCTATTATGAGATGGACACATCTATCATAAGGATGGACATGCCAATTTTGATCATCCTACTTTCAAAGCTGATTCCCTTATCAAATTAATGAAACCACTTGCAACTAACATATTGATTTTCTACAACTTGCCTAGTCAGCCATTCACAGAACCATCTTCCTCATGGCCCACCGTAGAACACAACCCCTATCTAAGGTTTATATCTTAGTCCCACAATTTTAGAAGACCAAGTCTAATTATTTGTATCTAGCAAATTGATGATATTGAAATTCGATATGGAGGAGGATATATTGGCATCACAAATGAATCATCCCATATCCATAAACAACATCAAATATTTTGTAAGTCTCTCTCCTCTAAAGACCCAATACATGGAGCCATTATCATTATGAGTAGACTCGTTCTCCTCAAAATAATTCAATCAAAACTATTCATACCTTGAACTAAGTATGCTGAAATTTGTACTTAAAAATTATATTATCTCTTGGTGATTGAGTAAAGATCAAATATAGTTTTCTAGGGTGATAAAATTGCATATCCAGATGTATGTATGTATGTAGGTATGTATATATGTATGTGTATATGTATCTCTACATCTCATTTTTGTGCCCTTGTGATCTTTGTATATGTATGTTTGTATGTATGTATATACATATATATACATGTGTATGTATGCCAATATGTATGTTTGTCTATGTATATATGTATATAAATAGAGAGTTCTATATATATATATATATATATATATATATATATATATATATATATATATATATATATATATATATAAAGAGAAGCTTCTCTATATATAAATACATACATAAACACATGTCTGTCTATATGTATGTATATATATACATACATATGCATAAAGAGAAGTTTCTCTAATCACCTGGTAGAGGAAATATAAAGAGATTCATGTTTAGAAGGAAAACAAAAAAGTAGCTACATAGACCATGCCTTCTCCCCTTGAAGAAAATTACAGAGCAAGCACTACTATATTTGGGTCCAAGCAACACAAATTACACCACCATCACAAGTTTCCATCATAATTTAACCCCAAATGTTGTAGTGTTGCAAAAGGCACAGAGATCGCAAGGGCATGACATGACAACAAAATTGTAGAGAAAGGGCACAAAGATCACAAGGGCACAACAATGAAATCTTAAAGATATCCACTGATCTCCACCAAGGCCACAACAAAAAAATGGAAAGGTCATAAGGGCATGGCAACAAAATACAATGATCACAATGGCACAAATATGAAATCTCCACCAATGTTCAGAGCTCTCCACCCTCATTCAGAGCTCTCAACCCTCTTTCACATGTAGCTCTCCATAATCAAAACAAATGGGGTATGATTTATGTCATTTTTATTTTTGTTTTTTTATATCTTAAATTAACTTCACATTGTGTTGTAACTATTCCATAGGTGTTTGATCCTTGATAGCTTTCATTTTAGCATTTCAACATTCAAGTTTTCAAGTTTCCTCTTCATTATATAGTCCTTTCCATCCTAAAAACCACTTTGTCACTTCACTAAATTAGGACTTGAACAAAGTCAATAATAAAACAAAGCCCATATACAAGAATCCAAACTATAAAACAATAAAACCCACTCAACTCGTGCTAAGTGACTTAGCTCAAGATCTTGTACAAAAATATATCATAGAAGATATTCTTAGAAAGAAACAAGCCATAACCTAGTTAAATTGGTCTAGTTTCTAATTAGCTAAGTTGATAAAAAATTCCTATAGAACTATCATCAGATTAGGTACAATAAAAGGAACAATTAGTTGTTCCCAGTTAGTAGGATCAAATACAATTTTCTAAGGTGATAAAATTGCATGTGTAGATGTATGTATTTATGTATGTATATATATTGAGAAAGAGATCTTATGGATTGTGGAGATCAGTGGAGATCTAGGATTCTGTTTCCATGCCCTTATGATCGTTGCATTTCATTTCTGTGCCCTTGTGATCACTGTATCTCATTGTCGTCCCCTTGTGATCTCTGTATATGTATGTATGCATGTATGTATACACATGTGTACATATGTATATATAGGTGTATATGTATGTATGTATGTATGTATACATATAAACATAGAGATCTTGATACAATAGAAAAACAATAGAACTTACTCAATAGGTAGCATGGCCATGGGTATTGTCACAAAATTTTAAACATAACTATATAAGGAGTGAATTAGGACATATATAGGTTAACCTTACATTAACTGTAAACTAAAATACAAAGGTTGCACTAAGGTATTACAATATTGTAATTATAGAAAACCACTTGATTCACCCAAGTGGGTGTATGATGCTAAAGAGTTGTATTAGATGAGTAAATCTCACCAATGGTTATAGGAATATAGCTACATCAAAACAATTGGAAATCAAAACTACATATTTGTTAGGCTGAGTAGTTCAAGGGTCTTGATCCTATGGATACGGGTATGTAGGTAGCCTAGTAGGTTGAGTATGCCTCTAGTGTGCAGACACCTTGGACATAGTTAGGTAGCACTTAATTATTTTAACAGAATATATGATAACTTAGGAAGCTTGTATTTTAAGACATTATATGTACCTAGTGTACCTAGCTTTTGAAAATACAAGGTTAAACTCTATGTTTCAGCATTAACTTGACTATTTGATTTAGACCCATTGATTATTTTCACAATATTTTAAAAATACCTATATAAGTAGTGAGTTAGGATGTATATAGGTTAACCGTGCATTAACCGTAAACTACATCGCAAAGGTTGCACCAAGGTATTACAATATTGTAATTATAGAAAATCATCTAACTCACCTGAGTGGGTGTATGATGGCAAAGAGTTGTATTAGGTGAGTAATTCTCACTAGTGATTATAGGAATATAAATATATCAAAACAATTAGAAACTATAACTACCTATTCATTACAGTGAGTAGTTCAAGGGTCTTGATCCCAAGGATATGAATATGTAGGCAGCCTGGTAGGTTGAGTATGCCTCTAGTGTGTAGACACCTTGGATATAATTAGGTAGCCTTGAAAATAGTTAGGTAGCACTTAATCATGTATGTATGTATATAATTATTCTCTACTTAATAGTGTCATCCACATGGGGTAGGCTCGGGGGGTTGAGCTTGCATCTTCTGCAATACTTCATTTCTATTATTTGTGCTCTCTAAATCAAAGGTATATAACTTTATCTCTTGTAACTATAATTTTCAAATAGTACAAACCACAATAGTTTCTTATGTTTTATGGTTCTCTTTGTAAGTTTATAAAATTAATTGCAATTATGTACATCTTTTTCAAGTTTGATATTTCTCTTTTTCTTGGCTCACGATCAAGGAATAATTTTTCAAAACACATACTAGCTAGTTGGAGATTGAGCCATAAAATTGTAAGAATGATTGTCCAAAAATATCTTAAAAACATCATTGGTGCACAATAATCATCTTTTTACACTATTTTTGGCATAGTTGTTCTTACATTTTATGATTTTTGGTGAGAAAATAATTCCAAACTAACCAAGTAGGTGATCCAAAATTAAACAATAATTGGTTGAGACATGTTTAAATACCTTATTTCACATGTTATTGAATGTTATGTATTCATGTGCTTCTATTAAGGAATTTTAAAGGATGAAATAATGTTATATATTATCTTTGGACATTATGAGACTATTTAATGGATGTTCATAATTGTTTTTTTCTTCATGTGATAATGAATGAATGTTATATTTTATTAATAAATGAATGTGAGATCCATCTCTTCTTAGGTATTCTTTTTAGGCTATTGCACTAATTCTTAAGTGCAAAATAGATAAATCATGATTTGAAATGAAAACTTGGGTGCTTAACTTAATGAATGAGCACACCAAGTGAAAGACCTTATGTGATGAAGGATTATATGATTTTGTACATATCTCACCACATATTAGTGCATTGTAGGTTCACATACATTCTTAAGTAGACCTTTGTGAGCACTAGGTTTGTGAAAACTCCATGCAAAAACATGTAGAAGCAAAAAGGGTCATGATGAACATTTTTGATGACATGTTTTCCAAGAGCATACACAAGTTCTTCAAGGTGACTTCATATTATTAAATTTTCATGTTTTCCAACACCACTGCTCTTCCTCCATATCCTACACAAATAAAAAAATGTTTCCTTCAACATTCTAGCCATATGATGAATGAGAATAACACACATGCCCAACCCATAACCTGGTTAAATTGTTCTAGTTGTTGATTAGCTAGGCTAACTACAAATTCCTATAGAAATGTCATCATATTAGGTACAATAAAATGAGCAATTAGTTGTTCCCAAATAGCAGGATCAAATACAATTTTCTAAGGGAATAGAATTGCATATGTAGATGCATCACTTGAATGCCAGGCATGAAGCACATTCCCAAATTTATAATGAATGGTTGGATATTAAGGCTCCATACATTGACCCAATAACGGAAGGCAAGGATCTAACTATGCATTTATTGGTAGAGTTAATGTCATTCTTTGTAGGCATTACTCTCTCTCTCTCTCTCTCTCCCCCTATATATCTATATCTCTGTGTGTGTGTGTGTGTATATATATATACAAATATATATATACATATACATATATATATATATATACATATACATATACGTACATACATATATACATACATACATACATACATACATACATACATATCATAGGTTGAGTGAGTTTTATTGTTTAATTATTTGGATTCTGGAATATGTTTATAGTTTGATCAATTTTTTTGTTTTGCTAATATGTAATAAGCACCTTAAAAAAGATCTCTCTATATACATACAAACATGTATATGTATGTATGTATATATGTATTTATGTATGTATATGTATGTATGCATTTACATATCATGTGGAGACCTACGATCTCATTGTCATGCTCTTGTGATTACTGCATTTCATTGACATGCCCTTGTGATCTCTGCATCTCATTGTCATGCCCTTTGGATCTCTAAATCTCATTTGTTTTATTGTACCTAATGTGATGACAATTCTATAGGAATTTGTTTCCATGCCCTTTTGATCTCTACATCCCAAGCATCTACTACTACTATTAATTTGGGCATCACTATATGATTTAGAATGCTATGAATTATTGAAGCTGGTAGTAACTTTTCCCATGTTTCCAAAAAAAAATAGCATAGGTTTAGGGTCCCTTGGCTCCTAGGAATTTGTAGTAGTTATTCTCACTTTTGGAAGAATAACTTCAATGAAGATTTGAGTGTTAAGAGTTGAAGAAGCAAGTTTTACTTTTGTGTAAATTGTATAATCATACAACTCATTCCTTTGCAAAAACCTTAACCTAGTTAAATATACATATATATCAACCTAGCTAATCACCAACTAGGCCCATTTAATTGGGTTATGGCTTGTTTCTTTCTAAAAATATTTGCTATAATATGTTTTTCTAAAGTTCCTTGCAAACTCTGCTCATTTTTTCTAGTCTACATTATTTTTGAGGAAGATCTTAAGGTAAGTCACTTAGCACCTTAAAAAGGATCTTTGTGTATATATATAAATACATAACTGTGTTATGTATGTATATATGTATGTATGTATATATGTATGTATATATGTGCCATTGCGATCATTGCATTTCATTTGTGTGCCCTTGTGATCTCTACATCTTGTTTTCATGCCCTTGTGATCTTTGTATACATACACACACACACACACACACACACACACACACACACACACACATATATATATATATATATGTATATATGTATATATGTATATATGTATACAAAGTTACATATATGTATATATCTATATACATATACATATATGTATATATATATGTGTGTGTATACACACACACACACACACACACACACA
This sequence comes from Cupressus sempervirens, assembly GCA_028749045.1. NCBI lineage: Eukaryota > Viridiplantae > Streptophyta > Pinopsida > Cupressales > Cupressaceae > Cupressus > Cupressus sempervirens. The sequence goes on along the minus strand of CM053789.1, from coordinate 28,802,348 downwards.
CACACACATATATATATAAAGATCTTGGCATAATAGAAAAACAATAAAACTCACCCAATAGGAAGCATGGCCACAAATGTGATGGAAACACCTATTGGTAAGTAGATTCTTCTTTTTCTCTCTCATTTTTCACTTGTTTATTTCACTTGAACTATTATTTTTTAGAGGGAATTTTCTAATATTGGATTCATTTTATGTAGGAGGTGATGAGGACATTCCTAGATGTGCCTGTGTGATTAATTGCTCCTGAAAAATGAAGATGGACTTCCCCTGAAAATATCAGGAGGCGATGAGGAAATTCTAGGTACTTTAAAGATTGATCCTTTCTTAAATATTTAAGATGTTAATGGGGAATTTAGATGTCGTAAAATGAGCTTCCACCATCATGTGGTTGGCCCTAATTAGTAGAGAATATTAAACTATTCTTGAAACCAAGTGAAACTCAACATAAAACCAATGATTGTATGAAAACTAATTGTGTGAATCTCTTGGTTTTAGGCAATGCAGAAGGATGTCATAGTTCGATATGCAATTTCAATTCATATGCATATGACATCAGATAAAGCTAAAAAGCACAACATGTTTGCATTTTTTTGAGAAGCTCATAAATGTAATTGTGTTGTATTTTATGAGCTCCACCTATTGTCCATGCATTTGTGTGCAGCTACACATGCATTCTTAATTCAAAGTGGAAGAATCTTATTTTGGATGCGATGGAAAAATGACATGCAATAGAAGATGGGAATATGATGTCACTTTTGTAGGTTGGGTGCCTTTTTTTGTACTTTAAACATTGATCTTTCATTAAAGATTTTTGACGTTAATGAGGAATATAGATGCTTGGGGGGGGACAGGTTGGGCAATGGGGCAAATGAGCTTCCACCTTCATGTAGTTGGCCCTAATTAGTAGAGAATACTAAACTATTCTCAAAACCAAGTGAAGCTCAATATTAACCTATGATTGCATGACAATATTAACCTATGATTGCATCATAGTTATTCAACATTTACCACTATTTATTAAAAAAAAAATTCATACAATTGCACTATCATGATTGCGACAACTCACTATCAATCATGCAACATTCCTAGCACATGCTTGTTTCAATTTTGATAGACATTTCTGTTGCATAGACATCGCAATTGTGATGGCATCTCCAATAGATTTCCATCACAATTGTGATGGTGAAAATTAATGGTTTGCCAATACGTTAGCTCAATTTGCAACATTTGTGGTCATCGCAATTGCAATAGTTGTCCTTGTTGTCACAACTTGAGACACCAAAAGTCCTACACCCATCTGACATGAGCCAATTCCTCTTGATATCAGTTAGGCAATGGGTTATCATTGTAATTACGATGTCCTACTATCACAATTCAGGCTCAAATGTAGTAGTGTGTTAAAATTAATAGTTGTCTTAGCTATTATACTAGGTTCTATTTTAACAATGATTAGTAACCCTTTTATATCTATTTTAATAAAAAAAATTAAAAAATTACTTGTAGATTTGAGAATCCTTCGAGACCAAAAGAAAAATTAAAATGTTAAAATCCCTTTTTTCCATAGAGAAACCTAACGAATATTTTAAAAGCTTCTCATTACTTTCGATTAATCACGCTTCCATTAACAAACTCTATGTGTTGTACTATACTGGTGTACTCCAATTAGCACACAATCCATTTCAAAAACACCATATTTTAGTAGGAAGGCAACAATTTTCACAAAGAAAAAGACAAGGTTATTGTAGTAACTAATAACTAGAACTAAAGCACTATTGAAACTATAAATTTTGTAACTCTCAAGTACCTATATGAAATTTACCAGCTCTACTCTCTGTTAGTCTCTTCAACCATTTTTTAAACATATTTTGTAAACTCTTATTTTATCTCAATATATACAGGCATTTGTCTTTTGTTTAAAGAAAAAACAAAAAGCAATAAAGGGTTTATTCAATTATGTCCATATTTAGTCCTTAGGGTAAATATTACATTATGAATAAATTTAAATTATGAATTTATTTAGCATGGGAAATACCTTGTTTATTCAATTATGTTAATAATTTATAGTCCATTAAGGTTTATTAGATTATGATTAAATATAAATAAATGAATTTATTTAGGACATAGTCAACTAGGACAACCTATCGACATTAGAGAAGGTTCATCCCAAGTTCAAACAGGTACATGTGCATCTCTTGCAAGTATATAATATAGATCTCTCTAGATTTCTAGGTCTCTATCAAACTTTATATCTTTAATTTTTAAATTTAGTGAGCGATATTTCCCCTTATAAAATTACTTGATTTTATTTGGTATATCATGCATGTGCAACTCTGGTAGATGATGAAAATGTTGGACATGAGGAAATTGAAGATGAAGCAATGGATATTGAAGAAGGACCATCTGAAGGTTAGATAATTTAATCAAGTACATAATATTTCACTCAAGTTAAACATGTATATATGTATACATATATGTCCCCTAAAGAGATTGTATCTTAAGACTTTGTTTCATTTTTTCTTGTGTAGCCCGAGATCAAACAACAAATGAGAATGTTAATTTAGCTCAAAGATTGAAGAGAAAAATTAATCATACAAACATAGATCATTTAATTGAAATGGATGTGGAAAAATTGAGAGAATATGCTAATCAACCTACACATACTATGAAGAGGAAATTGAATAAAAAGTCTAAAGACATAATTGCACAATTTGAGAATCTATCAACAGTGGAGAAAACTCAACTATTATCAATTTCACTTCTGAAAAATGAATTAAAAAAGCCACTGAGACTATTGGGTATAGATAAAAGTATAAAAAAGAGGAGGACTTCTAAACTAGAAAAAGATATTGTTGAAAGTGTTAAGGAAGGGTTACATTCCATTGGGAAAAAAACTAGATTTGCAAATAAATCCATTGCACGAAGAGTGATGCTAACATCTATTTTAAATAAGAAAACATGCCAAAATAGATAGATCTCTTCATTATCATCTCATTTCTAGTATAGTCAAAAGATAGTACTACATTATCTGAAAAGGAGAAACAATTTGAATGATAGTACACTAGAAGGCAATTGGGCACTAATGTGTAGAGCTCCTCGATCTGACAAGATTGGGGAAATAGTTAAGAACTCATTTATTCAATTTTGGATTGATAATACTCGTCCTTCACCAAATAGAAGAGATATCATCAAGTAGAGGATTGGGCCTAAGGAATATATTCAACATGCAAGACATTGGTTGGATGTCACTCAACATGAATTGTATCTCTCATTTTGTGATTTAAATCCTAACATAAAGATTGGACAAATAATATTTGAAAGATTAAAGCCCTATTTTGTGAAGATAAATAAAGCTTTTGAAACATTTTGTTGTCGATATCATGTTGAATTTGATCTGTACTATGAAGGGTTTTGAAAGATGATAGAAGAAAGTGGTGGAACTTCTCAAAATACTTTTCCTAAATGACTGAGTCAATTCATAACATCAATCTTATGTGACAAACCAAATGATTGTGGAATAGGTGAAATAGATTGCATAAGAGGAACTTGTGAAACATGTGGTAACTTGACTAAATTTCCTTTGAGAGAAGAAGATACTAATACGATAAGGATGGTAAAATGTAAGAGATATAAGTACATAAAGTTAGAAACAAAAGCTAGAAAAGAATCAACAAGGTTAGAATATGTAGAGGATGAGATATCGGTTGGAGAATTTATGTCAAATTTTTTAAAATTGATTCAACCATATATATGCCATGCATTTTTTGCTAAGTGGCAAGCAGAACAATTTCAAACACTAAGAGAAACTTTCCCACTCGGAACAATTCTATCTGTTGTTGACTTTGCAGAGAATTACTCTTTTGTATCTCAAAAACAACTTCAAGCATAATACTAATATACATAGTAGGTTACTATCAAAAATTGATCTAGATGGCATGGAAACTATAGATCAAGCATGAGCCATTAAAAAAGAGTATCACTTTTATATTAGTGATGACAAAGAACATGACACACATTTTGTGGAACATTGTTTTAAGACATTTTTTGAATATTTGAAAAACAAAAACATTAAAATAGAAAAACATTTTGTATGGTCAGATGGATGTGCAGCACAATTTAAATCAGCTAGACCATTTTATGCATTATGTAGATATCATCGATACTTTAATATACCACACATTTGGAGTTTTTTTGAGAGTGTACATGGAAAGGGTGAGCATGATGGTGCAGGAGCTTGTATCAAAAGTGCTTTAAGAAAGTATCAAATGGACTATAAAGGATATCACATTAATAATGCTCATGATGTGGTTGAGTGGTGCAAAACACATTTTTCGGTGCCAACAAATATAGATAACACATCATCACAAGTGGATCGAGTCATACCATTTAGAGTGTTTTGGGAGGTATCAGGTATATATAAATTAATTTGCTCATATTTTTAAATTGAATCTTAAATTTATATTTAATATGTTACCTTAGATGATCTCTAACTAAATTATGGACCTTGTGTACATTCAGGTGTTGATAGAAGATCAATGCATGCATGCAAGAGGGTAGAGAAGACACGATCTTTACATTCAGTTATGAGTACAAATAGTAATGTGTGGTCATTGTACACAAGATAATACTCATGTTTTTGTCCTAATTGTATTGATGAAGACTATGATGGTTGCATTAATCAAGAACGTGGATATGTGGGTGAATGGACTTTGGTGCCACTAGATGTTATTAATACGAATGAGTTTGAGGACGAAAACTATGATGATATTCCATTGATTTCTAATGATTATAACCATATTTTAGGATTGATCAAAGTTGGTATGTATGAACTATATATATACCTGGATCATGTACATGTATACATTTTTCATAATTTTGGTTAATTTTTATTATATATATGTTCTTATGTGAATGACGTGTATCTATAATTTTGACATATATAAGTTTGTGTAGGAAATGTTTTTGCAGTCATGGCAGAATCGAAAAATGTAGAAGGTGCTACCTATTATTTATTATGTTGCACCATGGAAAGAGAGAAGCTAACAAAGACTGAAATAAGTGATGAAATTATTTTTCCCATTGGTTAGTATATAGTTGAATTATGTATATATGTATGTCAAGTATCTAGGTTTTTAATGAATTCAAATTCTTTGACGTAAATTCAAGATTGATGTATTTTTTAAATGTGTACATGTGCAGGTTCTGTTGTTGTACAAGGAACATATTTGAAGCAAATAAAAGTACTTAAAAATGGGATTCATTTCATCGATTATCAACCTAACAATAAGGTATATCAATATAGTAACCATGTTATTTCCACTGGTCTAACTCTTCATCCAGTCAAAGGACCTGGAATACATAAGTGGAGGCTCCATATTGATGATCATGAGAAAATATTAATTGTTATCCAAGAATGAGCTGATCCACTTGATATGAGATAGAAACAACTCCTAATTTGAAATGTAATTCAAGAACAATTTGAAATTTGGTGGAATAACTAATTTTCTAAATTGAACTTTTACTCTTTCATTTTTAACTCGATGTCTTAAATTCAAATTGTCATAAAGTAACTAATTATAGAAATTATGAACTTATATGTATGTGTGTACACTAATTACCTAACATGTGCACCTTGAGGAAAAGAAATTCGAACACCACTTGTCTTAAGGGGATGAAATTAGGAGTCTATAAAATTAATTATATTGAACTTTCTATTTCACTTAACTTGTCAATTTTAGGACACATGTACGCTTTCAATTGAACTAATTAGGACATGTGCTTTCAATTTCAGGACATGTGAGCTTTCAATTTTAGGACATGTGAGCTTTCAAGTTCAAATTGCAATTTGTTTAACTAAATTTTGAATATGTACATGTTTTAAGTTGGACCTGAATTAGAACATTGGGCTTAAGGGCCTGATAAAATTCTAGAATATGTGTACAAATTAAAATTTCACTATGATTAAAATTTGAAATGTAACTCAAGAATAATTTGAAATCTAGTTCAAACTATTTCAAATTTGGTTGAACAATTATTTGATCAATTTGAAATTTGGTGGAATAACTAATTTTCTAAATTGAACTTTTGCTCTTTCATTTTTAACTCAATGTCTTGAATTCATTTAACATTCTATTATATTGAACTTTCTATTTCATTTAACTTGTCAATTTTAGAACACATGTACACTATCAATTTAACTAATTAGGACATGTTCTTTCAATTTTAGGACGTGTGAGCTTTCGATTTAACTAATTACTTGACATGTGAGCTTTCAAGCTCAAATTGCAATTTGTTTAACTAAATTTTGAACATGTACATGTTTTAAGTTGGACTTGAATTTTAGAACATTGGGCTTAAGGGGATAAAATTCTAGGATATGTGTACAAATAAAAGGGATGAGTTCTATAGATTTACTCGAGTTAGGAATTATGTACAACTAATTACCTGATACTTGAACATTTAATACATGATATATTACTAGACATTTAACTTACATGAACTATATATATATATATATATATATCTAAATTTAATCAATATATTAAACATGTGTACATATCTTAGATAGAAACAATTTATAATATACTAGATCTAGATCTATAATGTACATTAGATTCCACAACATAATGTAACATGTATCTATCTAGAGATCTATCAGAAGATAATATCAAATATAAATAGCGTGCACACATGTAGACATGTAGATCCAGGTACATCTATACCGAATCAAATCTAAATATAACATGCATCATGTGTGTATATAAAGTGTCTATCTAATATATGAATGTCTCTCTGGATGAAAGTCTAGAACAAATCATCTAGATAAAAAAAACTATAGATTATCAGGTGCAAGACTATCATCACCACACCTCCTCATAACATGGTCTAAAGAATGACTAGTATCAAGGTGCTCACTAGGATGTGTTGACCCCTATATATAAATTCAAGAGAAAGTGATATCAATACATACATACATTTAATCAAGAGAAAGTGATATTGAAATACATGTACACATTATCAAAACATAAATAAACATTACCTATCCACTACTGACATCATCTAATGAGTCTCGACGACGTACACGATCTGGCATCAAAGCTGGAGTAAAAAGAGGCATGTTCCCCTACATTGTACATGTGCATGTGCAACAGATCAAATTAAAATTTCTCTACATGATTACATTTGAACCTATGTGCATGATATACATAAATGTGCACACATGCACATGTCTAAATTAAATTAGTTTCAAATGATTGAAATTTTAACATGAACAAAAAAAAATTTACCTGTGTTGATGGTGGCATCTGATAATACTTGGACTGCCTAGCATTGATCATTTCCACTAATGCATCCAGATTTTGCTGCGTCGCATCAAGGTCAATCTCTGCATCTATGCGGGCCCCATGACTCGTGATTGGCACATGTCCTAATAATGATGAGCCAAGTGGACTATGTAGATGAGATGGCATAGAAGTAGAATCATCACATGTCAAAAAGTTCATCCATCCTATGGTCGACAAGCTCAAATCAACATCATTAAGGCCCACATCTAAACTCTGAGCCTGCACTATAACACTGGCTGAAGGGTTGTGGTATGTATATGTCTCTCTAGAGCAAAAGAGTGGTCAGTAGGTGGATCATCATGTGCATTACCACCATGACCACTACCTGATCGATGAGAGGAATATAGCTGAGGATGTGTCCTAGTACTACCATGGACATGACCTCGAACATCTGATATGGGTATGCCAAGATGCTCTAATACAAATCTATATGTATCTAATATATCCTTAGCTAAACCAATCATAGTATCTCCTGCCAACACTCTAGTGAGACCCTCTAAGATAGCCACTAAAGGGATGCTTGCTGCACTATACAAGTCTCCTAAAGATGAAGCATAGGATGATAATCTAGAACGTCGACGAGACATCAAATACTAACCAACCTCATCACTCAAAATAGATCTAATAGCTGCTGCAATTTCTCCAACTCCCTAAATGACCCCATGTAACTGAGTGCTATGCATGGCCTCATCAGCTGATGGACCTAACATAGGAGAAATAGTAGGTTCCCTCTCTCTGACAATTGATCTATGTGCCAGTGGGGGACGACCTAACTGCCTATCAGCCAATCTACCACGCCCCTATCCTAAATGTCTTGGTAAATCTATGTAGTTCACCACCCTACGTAACCGAACCTCTGCATAAAGCTATCAGGAAAAATAGAGTGGAATTTGGTCATTATTTGGATAATGACCATGGGTAGCAAGGAAGCATGGGTATATCAATGTAGCCATATGTGGATCTATACACTTAAGGGGAGAATACCCCTTCACATACTTTTGTGAAAGATAATGAGGGAAACATTCCCTCTTTAGGACATCTTTGGGCACCAAGCCCTGCACCTCCTGGAGTGAAAGACTAGAGGAGACCTCTCGTCTCTTACCGTCAAGGATAGTCTATATAGTATGTGCAAAATATGGGGCATTTCCATGAATCTTATCTTGAATAAATGTCAAGCTAGGTAAGATACTCTGGCATGTACCACTATAAACACTAGAGCATGTGCCACTAGTCAAGGATTCCTGAAGTCTATGAATCTCCTGGTTAGTGTGATCATAGAGCTCCTGAGGTGGGATAGGTAGTTGATCACGGGGGACATGATGCTGCTCAGGGGGGATAGACTGTTGCTTAGGGCCCAGGATAGGTTGCTTGGGCCTGGGTATAGGTTGCTGCTCAAGGCCCAGGATAGGCTGCTTGGGCCCAAGTATAGGTTGCTTGAGGGGGACAGGCTACTTGGGGGGGATAGAAGGCTATTGATCAGCCATGTCAATGTATGTAGGTGTGTGTATAATGTGTAAACCTGAAAATTTAAATTAAAAAGTATGACATTTAATAAACTTGAAATTTATATTAACATATGCATGTACAATTTGACAAAATTAAAAAACTTGTATCTAAATTTTTTTAACAAAATTAAACATGTGTACATGTGTATAGAAGTCCTAAAACATAAATGAACATATACCTTAAAAGAACTAAATTTTAAAACACACATGTTGTTATATATAATGTTTGTAACTCAAGGACCTTTTAAGAACTACATGTGTGCAAGTTGTATTTCTATCTAAGTTAGATTGAATGTTCAAAGGTTTTAGACATATGTGTGAACATAAACTTGTCAAGTGTAATTTAGGTCCACGAAGTAAATATGTGCATATATATATGTATATATAGATATATGCGTATATGTAAATGATATGTATATTTGCACATATATCTATCATGTGTGTGTATATATGTGCATATGTGTGCATATATATATACACACACGTGCACATGATATGAGAAAATATACATATCATGACACATATGCATATATAGATCTATATATATATATACACACTCTCTAGGATAAAGTTTAGGTTTAGGGTTTTGCAATGAGGTTAAATGGTGTGGTTGTTTAAATCATGGTTAGCAAATTAGAGTTAAAAGTTGGAATAAAAATATAGTTAGGTTTGGGGATGGCTAGTGTAAGTGTTACTGCTAGTATTAAGCTTTAGTGTCAAGGTCAGGTTTAACATCATGATTAAGGTTTGGGTTAGGTTAAATTGTATTAGTGATATAGTTAGGTTTAGAATCATTCTTAGGTTAGAGAAATAATTTTCTTAGGATTATTGTTAGCATAACTTTGGTTATGATTAAGATTGTAGTTAAGGTCATGGTTTATGGTTAAGACTATAATAAAGGCCAGTGTTAGGATTCATATAATGCACCATGTAGGGTTAGAGTTATGGCTTTGATTAGGGATAGGGTTACGATTAGTGTTTATATTATCTCTTAGTTAGGGAGAGAATTAGAATTTGGTTGGTTTGAGGTTTAGATATAGTTTGAAAATATTATTTGAGGTTAAGTTTAGGGTTTACATCATGGTTGGTCATGAATAGGGTTTGAGTTAAAATGACATACCTAGGTTTTATGTTTGCATTATGGCTAGAGTCAGCATTAGGCTTTATGGTTGAGGTTTTACATCACATGGTAAGGGTTTGGATTAGTGATATATAGTTAATTTTAGCATCATCTTAGGTTAGAGAAATAATTATATTGGGGTTTTAAAAAATTAGAGTTAGCATTTCAATTATGATTAAAGTTGGAGTAAAGCTTATAGTTAAAGTTAGAATTAATGTTAGAGATTTTTTTAAAGGTCATGGAACTATGGCTAGTTTTAGAGTTTAGATTAGGTAAAATAGTTAGAGTGTACTTAAATAAACTTTATTAAAAGATAATATTATATATTTAGATCTAATATGGATGAAAAATATCTTTTAAAAATATCTTGTTTGTGCATTAAGAGATCCACAATGACATTAGAGGCTTAAGCATGAACAATAAAATAAAATATACAAAGAAACATTTATAAAAAATAACAAAATATACAAAAAAAAAAAAAAATATACAAAGAAACATATATTTAAATACTAAAAACACATAAATTTTAACTAAAACAACATAAGAAGGGAAAAAACAAGTGTTTCATACCTTTTTTAGACAGTTGATGAGGCAGATGCCAGTCTCTCTCTAAGTTTTGATCAAAATAATGAGAAGACAACTGGTTGCGCCCCTATTTATTCAAGTGGATTAGGGTTTCGATCGAAACTTGGAAACCCGTGTGCGAACCCGCATTTCCAAGTTTCAATCGAAGCTTGACCAAAGTTTTGATCAAAACTTTCATATTAAGTGGGTTTCGATGGAAAGTAACATTCGATCAAAACTAGAGAGCTTTTTGATCGAAAATTTTAAAATTAGTTTCTATCGAAACTGCTTAGATGATTTTTGGCCTCTACATTTTTTTGAGGAATTTCTTACTCCAAAAATGTGTAACCCACTATTATGGGTTCACCCACCAAGAACATAAGAAATGACTGATTACAACAACAACAATTGCACACACTTTCCAAAAACTACCTTCTTATCCAAACATAAGTGTTCCCTATCTCCAAGTCCAAAAGGTCCCTTATTGCATTGAGATTCATGAATTTATAGCCATTCTAGCTTAACTAACTTTTCGAGTTTGTAACCACTCAAAAGGTTAGATTTTGGAGTTTCAAATGCATTTGAAAACTAAATCTAACTCTAACTCATATGAATGCTATAGATCCTAACTCTAGTTACAAAAGTGACATGATCACTTTTACACGATAAGTAATATGATGACTATATATTTTGTTCAAAAGATAGAAGAGTTGATTTATGATAGGTTGCATATTGCATCTCTCAATACAAAGATTGTAGATTCTCCAATAACTAACCTCTTTAGAAATGTACTCTTTAATTGTATCATTATTATTATCCATTTTAATAACCTTCTTACAATCTCCAATATAATTCCACGTTGTCACTAAGCAGAGATCCCAAACAGCAATGTCAAGTTTCATTGGCATTCTGCTGAGTCAGTTGCCCAACACATCCAAAGAGATCAACCATGTAGCCATAATGGTTCAATGTAGCCTTTATTTAGTAATCCCAAGTCATGTGATCAAAATATTTCCTTCCATCATCCACAAAGCCTCCATGGTAACACGTAGTGAGAATACCAAGAAAGGTGATATCATTTGGTCTCTCGCCATGGCACTCCATAGTATCAAAAAGTTGGGTGGCATCATTTCCATAACCATGTAGGGCATACTCTACAAGTATCACATTCCACACAACTATGTCATGAATATGCATTTTGTCAAACATCTTGTGTGCCTTGTCTATTCTCCCACATTTGGAATACATGTCTACAAGAGCACTACCAACATATACATCTAAATGAAAAAAAATCCTAATTATATGATCATGGACCTCCTCACCCCAATGGAGAGACGCCAAATTTCCACAAGATAGAAGGATACTAGCAAAAGTGTTAGAAATTGGCTCTATAATATTTAATTTCATATTGAAAACTTTCTAATGCTTTTTAAAATTTTCCACTCTGTGCATAGCCTACAATCATTACATTCCAAGAGACAACATCTATTATATTATGAAGCTCCATTCCCATAGGGAGAACTATCAAGTTGGTACAAGCTAGAAGAATGCCAACAAAAGTTTCAACATTTTCCTTCACACCAGACATGTGCATTTGTTGAAACAACTCGATGGACTCATGAAAACACCTATTTCATGCATGTCCAAAAATCATTGCACTCCAATAAATAATATCTCTTTTAGGCATTTTCTGAAAGAGTTTCAGAGCTTCATCCACAAGCTCATTCCATAAATACCCTAAAATCATGGCAGTCCATGACATGACATTAGAATCTGGTGTTTCCTCGAAGGGCTTAACTGCCTAACACATCCACCTGCATTGTGTAAGGCCTAAAATCATAAAAGTATACATGATAAATTTCCTCTTGGTCATCTTATAAAATACATTGTGTGCATCCTCAATGCTACTTCATTTGCAGTACATGTCAACAAGTGAGTTCCCTACAAAGGCATCTGATTCATATCCACCTCTAGTAACCTCTTCATAGATTTTCTTGCCCAGTTCCAACATCCTCAAGGTGGTGTAACAATGTAGAACTATAGTGAAGATAAATTTGGGTCCTTGTATGTGATGGAAAATAGTTTACTTACTTCAATAGTTTTCCGTACCTACTCTAATACTTTGATTCTCCCCTTTTGTTCATTCAAGTTGAGGGACTCAATTTACATTCCCAATATTTCCTTTGGAATAGTTGGGAAAAAAAGATGCCACCCCTATGAGTCATTATGTCAAATGGCTAAGCTTCAATCTCCATACTTTAGGATGCTTGTGGGTAAATTGAGGCTCTTTTTAAAATAGTTTTAATGTCTTTTCTAACTTGTGATAGTTGAGCAATGACAAATCCTTACTTAAGTAGGAGCATTTTGTCAATATGCATATATGCATTCTTTAAGTTTCTGCACTACACATTCACAATAGGGAATTATAGGCTTGAATTTTCTATGGATCTAGCATCACAATATTAGAGAGGGAACTTGGACTTCTCCACCTATTCTTCTACACTCACACCATGAATAATGACTCCATTTATCATTCTATCAAATATTTCACATGCTTTATTTATATATCAAGTTATCATGAAGAGATCTGAGTGACAAGAGCTATAATACTGTCAAAGACAATTGCTTTAATCTTCCTCCAACATATATAATTTGGTTACATTTTCTCAGGATCAATGTAATTATGCCGCAGATTGGAAGGTAATGCTTGGATTTTGGTGTAACCTGTAAAGACTCCAAACTATATCTTGACTAGTTTTTAATGTGTCGCAAGCTGGGAACTCAAACATTCTATTAGATAGATATATAATTGTAAGGATGGCCTTCCCTATCGATAAAACTAGTCTTTCAAATAATATCTATGAACTATATTTATAGATGGTGGTTATTTTAATGCTAGAGTTTGGGTTGGAAAGTTAGGATTAAGATTAGGGTAAAAAGTTTGAGTACGTAGTGAGAGATGATTTTTAGTACAAGGAGATAGAAGATTTGAGTAAGTGGAGAGAGAAGAGTATGTGGAGAAATAAAAGTTGTATGCAGAGAAAAAAAATCCAAACTCAAATCTCTTTCTAGAATTTTTAGTATGTGGAGAGAGGTAGGATGTGGGGAGAGAAAATTTTAATATAGGTGGGAACTAATCTCTCCCTTTCTAGAGTTAATGTATTTAACTCTCCCTCTAAATTATTTGGGTAATAGTTGGCTATATCTAGGGACAAGGAATGTGTAGGACACTGAATGAACCCAGAGTTAATAAAGAGTAGTGCTTTATCGCAAGGGCTATTGAGTCACCTAAAAAAGGAGATAAATCCATGAAAAGGGACTAAGCACAAAAAAATTGGAAACATGACCAAATAGAAGAAAAAGGAAAGCACTACAAAAACTCCTAGCTAAGATATGTACAAGATGGCAAACTACATGTCTTACTAATGATAATGCTTCAAATGTTGCCCATTATAAGGCAAGGGCAATTGAGTACCACTTAAATATGATAAGATGAAGAAATTTTGTCTACGTACCTCTTTAATCTAGAATGGGCCTCTCTATAAGGAGTCAAAATTTCCATGTAAACCCTTTGGCTCTCTACACTTCTCCCAAAGTAAGACAAGATCACCTTCCTAGAACACCCTCTATTTAGCTTTCTTATCAAACAACTTTTAAACTTAGGACTGATGTTCCTATATCTGATCTACAACCACTTATGTTTCCTCTTCCAATTTACTTAAATATAATATCCTCTTTTCAAGAGCATCTTTGAATTCATGGTTTTCAATAGCATTCTATAACTTCAAAGTAGATAATTCCAGAGGAAGGAGAAAATTATTTTGGTACCATTTAGGATCTCAAAGGGAGATAGCTTTGTTGTCCTCTTCTTAGTGATACAATCTGCCCATAGTGCATCATACAAGTGTTTGTGCCAAGACCTCTAATTAACATCTATAAATTTTTGCACAATGGATATAATATTTCTATTTCTTGATTCCTCTTGACCATTTTCTTGTGCTAAACAATCTAAAGAATGAGAGAGAATGATTTCATATTGATAACAGAAGGTTGATATTTCTTGGGAAGAGAAATTTGTAGCATTGTTGGCAAGAATCTTGTTAGGAACCCCAAACCTAACCAAAATATTTTTCTTGAGGAAATTGCACACCACTTATGAAGTTTTTTGCTTGACCGAAATGGCTTCTACCCACTTGGTGAAATAATCAACTACCATTAAAATGTGGATATGTTCAGTAGTGGATGGAGGATGGATATGACCTGTAAGAATTTGGCTTAGGCTAGAATTCACCCAAGAACTAAAGAACTCAACACAAGCACATAGTAGACCAAAATAGACAAAGTATGATCAAAATGACGATATTCATTCAATAACTGGTTGAGAGTACACTAGGAGTGCTTGAATATAAAGGCCTCAAGAGAGCTTCTAGAATGCATAGAAGTCAACATCATGATATGTCATACAACCAAGCACATGTCCACTAGATATGGGTTATCCTCCATTGAGCACGGGATTAAGTGTGATGATGTGAGGATAATCCTACAATGGTGTAGCACGCAAATCAGTGGTGTAGACAACATGTGCTAAATGAGGAGTGTGGATAACTATGTTGTCAACTTGACAACTCAATGAATGATGCATACTCCTATGTTGTAGAAACCATGTGCATAATTAGAGTTGCATGACTCAATGAGAGTACACAAACTCCTAAGTGTCTTTTAGCCTAAGTAAAACTTAAGTAAGTGTAATAAGTAAATACTTATTTACACCAACACCCCCCTTAAGTGCAACTTAGGGGAATTCCCTTAAGCTTACGAAATCTATGATGAAATACAATATGGGTCCCGGCTACTAGGCCATATTAGGTACCCATGTACATAATGATATGCAATCTCCCATAAAGAGAGAAAAGAGGGAAAACCTCATGGGAAAAACCCTTCCCCAAAAAGAGAGATAAATAGGGATGCATGGATGGATGGAGGAATCAAGACCCCCCCATTACAACATACATCCAGTATATACATAAGAGAATGATGAGAAGATGAAGAGAGACAAGATGGGCTCCCCCCCCCCCTCTCCCCAAAGAAGAATGCCAAATAGTGATTGCTTCGATGAAGAAGCTAATCAAAGACTACAGAATGGTGTTCGTCCCCTTAGGAAGAAACAATGCCAAGGGTACAAATGAGACGCTTCCGCTATGTGTGGAAAGAATCCCATGGATAAGTGATGTATCTAAAACCTACTCAATTGGTTGAAGAACCTGTCCCAAAGAACTGTCTATCTCTACAACTGATGAAGAACCCTGCTGCAACTGATGATCATAAGTATCCAGAATCACTTCAACCTATGAGGATTGATCATGTAGAGAATGAACAAAAGAGTTAGATGGAGCCCTCATGAGAACTAAAGAATGTACTTCTTCATCAAGAAGAAGAGACAAGTCATGAATACTGTCCCCCAAATCTATTACTGAACCTGTACTTGGAAGATTGGATGTACCTTATTATTCTAGACCTATCACTATGGTGATGTATGCATATGGACTGAACTGATGAAGTGACCTCTCACTGTATCCGTCAATAGAACCCCACATGTCTGAATCTGTTCAAGCACTATCACTTAAATCACTATCAGTTTCCCTACTGTATGATGTGCAGAGAGGAGTAGATGACAAGCTTGGTGAAATTTCCTCAAAATGTACATCCTTCTCCACAAATATCTGATGTGTCTTAGGATCTAGAAGTCTATATGCCTTCACACTATCTTCAAAACCAATGAAAGTAAAAGGCCGAGGTGTTTGTTCCTTGAATCCCCTGGAAGATCTCTTTTCCCATGCATGACAACTGAAGAATTTGAAGTATGTCACAATAGGTTTTCTGACACACCATGCCTCAAAAAGAGTTTTTCCATCTAAGGCTGGATGAGGAGATTGATTAAGAATGTGAGTGGCACTAGAGATTGCTTCAACTTCTAATGATGGATCTAGAGACTTGGCATGAATCATGCAACTTGCCATAGATTTGAGAGTTTGGATTCTCAAAGTTGCAACATCTATCTTATGTAGACTGAATGTGGGTGGAGTTTCAAGATCAATTCCCTCATGTCTACAAAATTCCTTAAGTCTTATGTTCACATCCATGTTTCCATTGTCCATTCGAAGTACTTTGATGACCTTTCTGGATTTTTGCTCTACATGAGCCTTGAAGTCTAGAAACTTTTCCAACACTTCACTCTTACTGTGAAGAAAATAGACCCAATTGAACCTTGAAAAGTCATCAACAAAGGTAAGTATGTAGCGACCCTAGTTGGATGCAAAAGGACCTACTTTAATACCATGTGAACCATCTGTAGAACACTTATTGCTCTTGAAGACTTCCCTCATTGTAACTTCCCCTCTGGATGCATATCCACTAAATATGTTGAACATTCACCCTTAGAAAAGTTGATTTGAGGTAGACCTTTCACCATTTGGTCTATGCAAAGTTGTTGAAGGTAGCGGAAGTCAAGATGACCATACCGCTCATGCCATAATTGCATGTTTGAATTGGATTGTGATAACAAGGCCTTTGAAGAAGACTTAGGTACAAAATGAGAGAAAGAGTACAACCTCTTATTATCATTCACTTTCCCCACTACAACCAAGGACTCATCTTTAAGATTGTGCACCTTAACTGAGTCTGGAAGGAACTCAACTCTATGTCCATCTCTGAGGTGAGTGATTTGGTAGATTGATAGGAGATTTGAACTTAGGTTTGGAACATAGAGAACCTCTTGAAACTCTCCATCGTCCATTTCCACATTTCCTTTCCTTTCAACTTCCATTTTACTATCATTCCCCATGAATATGTGTCGTACCTTTGAGTGATTCAATGAAGACAAATCCTCTCTTGAAGAACCCATGTGATATGAGGCACTTGAGTCAAATATCCATTCCTTTGAAGAGTTTGCATTTTCCATGAATTCTCACCCTTTGCCCTTTGAATCTGAAGATGATCCTTTGTACTTATAAGCATTAGGCAATGGAACATTATGTTTCTTCATGATGTTGGTCAATACATCGATCTTTTTGAGATAATACTCATGCTCTTCATGACCCAATTTCTTGCAATAAGCACACTTCTTCTTCGCCTTATTGTTGTCCCCTTTCTTGTTAGAATTCAAGGACTTGCCTTGTTGATTGGATTGTGGTGTTGTCTTTTCTGCATCCTTAGATTTGTTCTTCCATTTCTTTTTACCCTTTCCTTTATTTGAAAATTGTATAGCTGAATTTTGAGAACCATCATTGGCCACCAATGCTTTAGACTGAGGTGATTTGAGAATCCCCATTGATTTCAACTTATTTTCTTCATCATCCAACAATTTAGCATATTCATCAAAAGTAACTTTCTTGTAGGTAGACCCTAAGGTAGTCTTTGAGGTGTTAAAAGAAGATGCAAATGTGGAATACTCCAATGGTAGCTTGTTATGTATGAGATAGATTAGTTTTTTATCTTTGATAGAACTCCCACAATTAGTAAGCTTCATCCTTAATTCATTCACCTTGATGATGAAATCCTGGATTGAGTCATACGACTTAGGATCTAAGGAAACAAGCTCATCTTCAATTTTGAATACATCCTCTTCAGACACTTTACCATAAAGGTTTTTGAGGGTATCCCAAGCTTCCTTGGATGTAGTACATTTTTTTATTTGATACATGATCTTATTGTCTACCCCCAAACATATATCACCTAGGGCTTTCCTATCCATTACTACCCAATTTGAAATATCACTTGCAAAAACATTATCACCTTCTAGTTTAGGAAGAGTACCATCTACATATTGTGAAACTCTATTATGCATTAAGTGATACAACATTTTGATTGACCACGAAGCATAGTTATGAGGAGTTAATTTAGGAAACTTAAAGTTACCCATAATGCAGAAAATGAAAGAAAAGTGCAGAAAAGAGAACACAACACCAAGAACACCCCCCCTTTTTCACTAAATCAAGAAACCCCCCCAAAATAGATACTTTGGGCACTTTATCAGTAGTGCAATTACAATGGGCCACTTACCAATTTTGGCCTTCATGGACTTCTGATTTTTCTTGTTACAACCTCTTAATAGAGTACAAATCTAGAACTTTACAATGTGCTACAATTCTGAAGCATTCCAAAGTAAAGAAAGGTCATATTGCTCAAAGTGACAATTTTATCCACACAACACTATAATCTAATGCTAGATCTGGAAAGTAGACAAAAAAATATGCACTTTCAAAAAAAATGGAACTTGTTTTCGACTCCAGATGTGCCCATATGGAGTGTTTGAAGTTGCAAAATGCAAAATTATACACGTATAGTCACCAAAAAATGTAATTTCTGAACAATCCATGTACCAAAACCAGAAAATAGCTACACCACTGAATAATTTAGGAAATTCTACCCAATTTCAAAAAAAATTGCACCTGATTTGGAGTTTGAATGTTTGAACTTTATGGCCTCCTAAAGTCGGACTGCAAAAATGAAAATCAATTTGGAGAGGGGTTGCATCAGTGAACGATGGGGCTAAATTTGACAGTCATACAAACATCATAGTAGTTACAATTTGGCCTGTCTTGATGTCCAAACGGGCGTCAAATCTAAACTCATGGATAAGTGACGTTAGCTACTCCAAGTCCACAAATGGCATCATCGATGATGTTGCATTATATGGAACTATACAGTCATAATAAGGTGGCATGGCATTCTGATTGGAGGTGAACCAAGAAAATGATGTGGGCACCACGTGTGTAGGGGGCAGTTGCAGTACACCATGTGTCAATCTAAGATTGGATGGTTCATCCACTATGTACACTAACTATATTAGAAAGTACATTCCACGTGGATCTAATGTTGAGCTTACTAGGTGCTTGTGTCAGCGCTGACGTGTGCTAGGGCTGAGCTGTTTGCATGTCAGTGGGTGACACATGGCAAAATTACTCGAAAGCCAGATATTTAAAATAGTTGCCAAAAATTTGACTTTACTAACACTAGGCTATGGACTGTTATTCATCGAAAGTCAGTGGGAAATATCCCACATGCAGTGGGAGGGTGCTATAAGCGCACTTAAAATACAGAGTGTTGCAAAAGACGCTCAAACAGCCCGATAGAATAAAGGCTCGCACAGTAGTTGGTGGAATGCACCGGAAATATGTGAATGGTCATTGTTAACAGATGTTGGGTCAGATTTTGTAGGGGAATTTGTGTGGCTAGCTACTACAATCAAGTATGTAGTACGACCCGTGCATGGATTGAATAAATCCATGCGATTAATAAAATAATCCACCAAAAAATATAGAGCCGAGTCGAGGGGTCACTGCCCAATTTGGCCAAAATTTTCTTTGTCTGTGCAATTAATTAATCTGAAAATAAAATTCGAAAAAAATTCCCAAAATTGTAGAGATGCATGTAGATTCAAAATTTAAATAATCAGATCAATAAATTGACCATACCCGAATTGCAAATCGAGGCCTTTGGGTTCCAATTTGCAAAAAAAAATTGCCTCACGATCAACTTTCACCCAACATAGGAAAATTTATAGTCAATTTTCACCGAATCAACACTCTAGATGCAATGGTGAGGTTAGATCTAGCTCTAGACACTCCCAATTTTTGTGGATCCTCTAGATTTGTGTCGAGGTGCAGAAGCATGAATAGTCTCAAATGGCTACATGTAGAGAATCTCCCTCAACTCTGATACAATGTAAGAATTTGGCTTAGGCTAGAATTCACCCAAGAACTAAAGAACTCAACACAAGCACACAATAGACCAAAATAGACATAGTATGATCAGAATGATGATATTCATTCAATAACTAGTTGAGAGTACACTAGGATTCCCTAAATATAAAGGCCTCAGGAGAGCTTCTAGAATGCATAGAAGTTAGCATCATGATATGTCATACAACCAAGCACATGTCCACCAAATATGGGTTATCCTCCATTGAGCACGGGATTAAGTGTGATGATGTGAGGATAAGCCTACAATGGTGTAGCATGCAAATCAGTGGTGTAGACAACATGTGCTAAATGAGGAGTGCAGATAACTATGTTGTCAACATGACAACTCGGTGAATGATGCATACTCTTGTGTTGTATACACCGTGTGCATAATTAGAGTTGCGTAACTCAATGAGAGTACACAAAATCCTAAGTGTCTCACCTAAAATAATAATAAAATAATGCAAAATCATTAAATAATGCATTAACCTAAGTAAAACTTAGTGTAATAAGTAAATACATATTTGTACACCGATAGGACCAATAAAGTCCTGACCCCGTTATTGAAAGGGTTCTTCAATCACTACTGGTTTCAAGGGGAGTGGTACTAATTGAACTCTTCTTTTAAAATATTGACAAGATTCACATCTCTAACCCATTCTTCTACATCTTTGAACATTCTAGGCCAGTGAAAATAGTTCTTCAAAATCTTATAGGTTATTATCGAGCTAAGTAATGACCTACACATGCTTCAGTATGAAACAATTGAAGCAACTCCTTTCTTTGTTTAGAGTCCACACATCTCAAGAAAGTACCATCTATTCCCTTTTTGTATAACATGTCACCCCAAATAATGTACTTTGCAGATTTTAGTTTTAAGGTCCTCTTTTCTTTGGGTGATAGATGAGTTGGGCATTCTCCATATGTCAGAAAATAGGCAATATTGGAAAACTAGTCATCAACATTATCGATGAATAAAACTAATGGTATTTCCTTCATTGTCCCTTCTTCATCTCTAGAAGATCCTTCTGTGATAGATTTAAACACAACTTTTCCATAGACAAGCTTCATAGGTTTGATATTGAGATCATATTCTTGTACTTAAGCTATCTAGGAAGCTCTTTTGTTCACACTGATCTCTTGTTGTGTTAGTATAGTCTTCACCACTAAATCAGGAACAAATACCTTGGAGTGAGAGTTTAGGATGTAAAATCTAATTTTTTTCACTGCTCTGACTAGAGCATATGCATTCGTTTCAATCCAAAAATATTTCAATTCATGTTTCTTAAGAGTGACACTCATGAATGCTATTAGGGCCTTAGAATTATCTTTGTCAGGTTGAGTGAGTATAGCAAATAAAGCGTTCTTAGATGCATAGCAATGCAAATAATTTTTTAAAGAAAAATATAGATAAGAAAGGGTAGGGCATTAGCCCATTCAAAAGAAGCCTTACATTCTTTTGTCCATTTAAAATTTGTATTCCCTTTCATCATATCCAAAATTTACTTCATAATTTTAGAGAAGTCTAGAACAAATCTCCTTATGAAGTTTATCTGTCAAAAGAAAGACTTGAACCCTAGTTTACTCATGGGAAGTGATAACTATTGGACAACTTTCACCATTTCAGGGTCTATCTGAATACCCTCTTTGGAGACAATGTGTCCAAGTAGCTTTCTTTCTATCACTCCAAATATAGACTTCTTAGGATTCAGGGAGATGTCATGGGTTCGACATCAATGCAAGATAGATTCCAAATGATGCACATGATCTCTTCTATTTTTAGAAAACATTGTAAGATCATCATGGTACATGACAATGATCTTATTCTTGAGATATGTAAATGAATGATCCATTGCTCATTGAAAGGTGGCTCCAACATTTATCAAACCAAAAGGCATACAATTGTAGGCAAATGTACTCCATGGAGTGGTAAAAGCTATTTTATATTGATCTTCTAGTGCAACACTAATTTGATTACAACTAGAGAAACCATCTAACATTGACATGAGCCTAGAATTAGACACCAACTGCAAAATATGATCCATGATAGGGAGCCCATAATCATCTTAAGTGATGCCTAATTCAAATTCTAAAAGTCAACAAATATTCTTATCTAATCATTCTTCTTCCTAACTAGGATGATATTGGCTACCCACATTGAATGGTGGATAGGGTAGATAATCTTTTCTTTAAGCATTTTATCAACTTCATTGAATATGGCATCAGTGACCTTTGAATTGAATTTCCTTTGTTTTTGCTAGAAGGGAGTTGAACCAAGTTTCAAAGGAATCTAATGTTTAAATTTTCCATTCATGAATTCCTTCAAATCTTCATAACCTCAAGCAAAAACATCCTAGTACAGGCCTTCAACAAATTCATGAATTCTCCTTTCTCTTCTATGGAATTATTTCCCTATTAAGACCATCTTTGGAATTTATTTAGAACCAATGTTTACCTTCTCATAACCCAAAGAATTAGAAGATTTAGTATCTTTGACTTTCTCTTTCCTTTTATCTTCTTTATCAAAAATACTTTCAAGGGTAACTAATCCTCTTGGAATAACATTACCTTGTAGTTGAATAATATCAGGATTATCTCCTTGTGCTCCATCACAATTCTTCATCTCATCATTATGTGATCCTTCAAAATTTGGATTTGAAAACAGAGGTCTTCCCTCAAGAAATGCAATGATTTGCCCATCATCATCAAAGACTTTCCAATGTTGATCAATGTCTGACACACTAGGCCTATGAATCATCTCCACTATGTAGATTTATTTGTCAAACTCAGGATGAGGAATGAGGAGAGAGGTAGAGACTACGACACAATTTGCTTTGGAATTTTGTTCACGAGGGATAGCAGATAAAGAAATAACATTGAAATTCTCAATCTCATCCCACACTCTATTTCTATATGCCTCCAGTCTTGCATTCTTTGTTATATATTGCCTTTGTACCTAGTTGACAACTAGTTTTGCATCTCCTAATACCTTGAGTTGTTTGATCCCTTTTAGTCTTGCATATTCAAGGCTGAGTAGAAGAGCTTCATATTCTGTGGTATTATTAGTGGTATTGAAAACCAACTTATAAGATTTTAGGAACTTCTCTCCTTTAGGTGACATCAAAACTATCCTAGCACCTGAACTAGAAGAAGAACTTCCCTCAAACTCCATTGACCATAATATATTGGTTATATTAGGCATAAGAGGCTTAGTTAAATCCTCTTCAATAGATGTCATCATATATGTTCCATGTGTAGCATCAACATACAAGATTTTGACCCTTAGATCATCTGATTTCAAGACTGTATATTTAGCTTTAGGTTCACGATTGAGTTTAACCTTTTTATCTCCAATTGAGATGAGGTCATGAGACATGTCCATCTTGATTTCACCACTGAGATCTTTGCAAAAACTTCTATTCAATAGCATCCAATAACTAGCTAGGATATCAATGACCAAGATATTCAGTTTTAGCTTCTTTTCTGGATGTGCTGCAAGAGCTACTTGAGTGTCTTTTAACTAGCTAATCAATGAAACTTTGTTCGCCTCCATAGAATACACCTTTCCTAATGGTTTTTTTAGAGAGAGACCTAGGGCATGGGCCACCTTCAAAGGAATAACATTATCAGATAGACCAAAATCAATGATATAATTGCTTAACTTGTATTTAGCTATATAGAGGGAAACATAGAATGGATCAGGTTTATCTGATACAGAAGTTGCAACAAATGATTCTTTCTTGGTCATGAGCCCTTCCAAATTTTCTTCTTCTAGAGAAATCCTTGACTTGTGGTTGATAGTGATTTTAGGTAAACCTTTTCCTTTACCAACACATATAATTAGTCTACCTAACTGATGTGGGTTGGATTTTAGGTAGTCCAACAAAGAAATCTGCACTTTGGTCTTGTTACAATGATCGATAGAATCAAAAGAGTCTTCAACAATGGGAGAGGATTTGACTTTATCTATCTCCTTTTCTTGTGAAGGCTCTTCCAAAGTATGCTTATGAGATAGAATTTTCTTAGTAGTCTCATCAGAGGCTTTATCCTTTGTTTCTTTTCTCCACTTCTCTTCTAATCTCTATCTCCAATTTGGTGTAGATGCATTGCAAGAATGATTCATAATATCTTTAGCTTTCTCATGATCAGATTCATATTCTAGATAATTTATGGAAGAGGTCCTAATAGTAGGTTCTATTGCATCTTTAGGGGCCACATATTTTTCTATTCACTCTATTGTCAAATGCATTTGCATGAATTTGGCCATCTCGGGACAACTTGCACCGTCATGATCAGTCATCATGTGGAAATCACACATAGAAACTTGATTACTGGATGATGTTGGATGCTCAATGGCTAATCTTGGTGTTGGTTGGGGTAGCCATTTAGATTGTTTGTTCTGTTGATATGGCATATAATTCCTCCTTGGAATATCTTGATACAAAGGTGGAGGATTATGGGGCAATTGCTTCTTAATTTGTAATGCATCATTAGCCAATTTCTGATATAAAGGGTCAATGGTAGTAATAAGAGTTTTTTGACCCTTCCCTTTTTGCAGATCATGACTCCATTTACCTAAACTAAGCAATTCATCTTCCACCTCAATGGCTAAATTTTTGCATCTTCTAGATTAGCAACTCTCGCTCTTCGTAGTTGAAAGCTTACATCAAAAGGTTGAGCATTGATAAAGAAGGTCATTTGATTTTTTTTAGTGGGTCGTTTGTTGACAAGAATTCAATTCACTATTTGGTCAAAACGAGAAATGAATTCTTGCATTGGCTCATGAATTTCCTTCTTCAATTGAGTTAACTAGGAGAGAAGCAAATGTTCATCTTTTGCAGTTTTAAATCTCCGCTCGAAAGCTCGAATCAAGGTTTTCCATAACATCATTGATCCAGCTAGTAGCTAAAGAAACCATTCAGTCGCAGCCTCTATGAGTGTTTCAACAAAGAGACAAATAGAAACATCTTCATGTTGAATTGTAAGAACCCCACTTGCCATAAAAATGATACTAATGTGTTGATCAATGGTGACTTTTTTGTCTCTGGAAAACTTAGGAAGAATTTATCAGGAGCCAATGGGCATGTCATATAATTGGTTCCCTAAAGCTAAAGGACCAATAGTGGCTCCCCATGGGACTAGTGGCTACGGTGCTTGATGTGCCATGGTTGGGAGAATGATGTTCAAAGGTTACAAATTTATGGCTAGAGGTACAAGTGTACCTAGTAGGATAAAAGCTTGAAAGGCTATAGGAAAAACACTAGCCTTGGGTGGTGAAGATGGCTTGCTAACAGACTTAATCTTCTTCTTCTTCTTAGGAATAACCAGTTTGAAATCTAACTTCCAAAGGGATTCAAAATCTTTTTCTAGCAGACCCTTTTATCTGTCCACTCAAGTATATGATTTGTTAGCTAGCTTATTGGTTATTATTTACTTGCCTTTGGATGTGACCAAGATTCTACCTATTTCTTCTTGGGATAACAACTATACTTTCAACAACTACACTTTTTTGACTAATGAGCTCTTCACAAGATTTTCTCGTATTCTTCTTCTTCTTCTAAAACTTTATTTACTTGATGATATTGTTGGGCACTTCATGTACACCTCTAGGCTAGAGTGTTCAAGTCTAAAATAATATCTTCCTGGGTGTCTTGGAAGCCAAGGTTTGGTTGCAAAACTGGGAAAATGTTCTCATGTGGTAGCACCATCATGCTTCATCATAGGCAACTATCAATCTTTTCTCGTTTAGTCTCCCAAGTAGAGTCACCAAAAATCTGTTGGTAAATAGATTTGTCACTTAGAAAATACGTGATTTGGCCCAATGGAATGTGTGGCAAATCAATTTTTCCAATAGTTGAATAGGCCCTTGATATCTAGCCTTCCTTTGCGTTTAGAGGGGTAACTCCCTCGTAAGATATTTTTTTTTTTTTACAATTCAATAAAGATGATTACAACTTAGAATGTATAAAGGAAACTATTGATGATGAATCTACCATACGACTTTAATGTTTCCATAAAGTGATGTAGACTATTATGAAATCAAGCAAGAACTATGCTTGAAAGTTACCATCAATATAATGCTAATTCAATAATCTGTGAATATTTACACCATACCATGAAAATACATAGACTAGTGAATCAACACTTCAACAATTCAGATTTAGTAGAAGAGAGAATGCAACTTGTACTTTCTTTTATTTCTTAACACCAAGAACATAAGAAATGACTAATTACAAGAACAACAATCGTACACACTTTCCAAAAACTACCTTTTTATCCAAACATAAGTGTTCCCTGTCTCTAAGTCCAAAAAGTCCCTTATTACATTGAGATTCATGAATTTATAACCATTCTAGCTTAACTAACTTTCTGGGTTCATAACCACTCAAAAAGTTAGAGTTTGGAGTTTGGAATGCATTTGAAAATTGACTCTAACTCTAACTCATATGAGTGAAAACTCTAGATCCTAACTCTAGTTAGAATATGTGACATGATCACTTTTAAATGATAAGTAACATGATGACTATAGATTTTGTGCAGAAAATAGAAGAGTTTATTTATGATAGGTTGCATGTTGTATCTCTCAATACAAAGATTGTAGATTCTCCAATAACCAACCTCTTTAGAAATGTACTCTTCAATTGTATCATTATCATTATCCATTTTAATACCAAATTGCATAACCCTTTCATGAGGATCTTTTGGTTAACTTGGGTAACCTTCTTACAATCTCCAATATAATTCTAAAATTTCACCAAGCAAAGATCCCCAAACAGCAATGTTAGGTTTCATTGGCATTCTGCTGATCAAATCTCGAGCCTCATTCAGTTCCCCAACACATCCAAGGAGATCAACCATGCAGCCATAGTGTTTCAATGTAGGCTTTATTTGGTAATCCTGAGTCATGCGATTAAAATATTTCCTTCCATCATCCACAAAGCATCCATTGCAACAAGTAGTGAGAATACCAAGAAAGGTGATATCATCTAGTCTCTCGCCATGGCATTCCATAGTATCAAAAAGTTGGGGGGCATCATTTCCATAACCATGCATGGGATACCCTGCAAGCATCACATTCCACACAACTATGTCACAAATATGCATTTTGTCAAACATCTTGCATGCCTTGTCTATTCTCCCACATTTGGAATACATGTATACAAGAGCATTGCCAACATATACATTTGAGTGAAAACCAATCCTAATTATATGCCCGTAGACCCCCTCACCTCAGCAGAGAGATGTCAATTTCCACAAGCTGAAAGGATACTAGCAAAAGTGTTAGAATTTGGCCCTGTAATATTTAATTGCATATGTTGAAAACTTTCTAAAGCTTTTTCAAATTGCCCACTTTGTGCATAGCCTATTGTTACATTCCAAGAGACAGCATCTATTATATTATGAAGTTCCATTCCCAAAGGGAGAACTATCAAATTGGTACAAGCTGGAAGAACGCCAAGAAAAGTTTCAGCATTTGCCTTCACACCAAATGTGTACATTTGCTGAAACAACTCGATAGACTCATGAAAATGCCCATTTCGTGCATGTCCAACAATCATTACACTCCAAGAAATAATATCTCTTTCAGTCATTTTCTGAATGAGTTTTAGAGCTTCATCCACAAACTCATTCTATAAATAGCCTGAAATAATGGTAGTCTATGACATGAAATTAGAATCTGGTGTTTCCTCAAAGAGTTTAACCGCCTCACACATCCACCCACACTATGTAAGGCCTAAAATCATAGAAATATACGTGATAATATTCCTCTCAATCATCCTATCAAATACATTGCGTGCATCCTCAATGCTACTTCATTTGCAATACATGTCAACAAGCGAGTTCCCTACAAAGACATTTGATTCATATCCACCTCTAGTAACCTCTTCATGGATTTTCTTGCCCAGTTCTAGCATCCTCAAGGTGGTGCAATAATATAGAACTCTAGTGAAGATAAATGCGAGTCCTTGTATGTGGTGGAAAATAGTTTCCTTGCTTCAATAGCTTTCCATACCTGCTCTAATACTTCCATTCTCTCCTTTCGTTCATTCAAGTTGAGGGACTGAGTTTACGTTCCCAATATTTCCTTTGGAGTAGTTGGGAAAATAAGATGCCACCCCTATGAGGCATTATGCCAAATGGTTAAGCTTCAATCTCCATACTTCAGATGCTCACAGGTAAATTGAGGTTCTTTTTCAAACAATTTTCATGTCTTGTCTAGCTTGTGACGGCTGAGCAATGACAAATCCTTACTGAAGCAAGAGCATTTTGTCAATATGCATATATACATTCTCTAAGTTTCCACGTTGCACACTCCCAATAGGGAATTATGGGCTTGAATTTTCTATGGACTTGGCAACGCAATATTAGAGAGGGAACTCAGACTTCTCTACTTGTTCTTTTGCACTCACACCATGAATAATGACTCCGTTGATCATTTTGTCAAATATTTTGCATGCTTATATATATCAAGTTATCATGAATACATCGGAGTGACAAGAGCTATAATATTGTCAAAGACTATTGCTTTGATCTGCCTCCAACATATATAATTTGGCTACATTTTCTTAGGATTAATGTAATTATGCCACAGAGTGGAAGGTGATGCTTGGATCTTGGTGCAACCTGCAAAGACTCCAAACTTTTCCTTGAGTAGGTTTTAATGTGTCATGAGTTGGGAACTAAAACATTCTATAGATACCTATATAATTGTAAGGATGGCCTTCCCTATCGATAAAACTAGTCTTTTAGATTATATTTGTGAACTTTATTTCTAGCCAATGGTTGTTTTAAAGTTGGAGTTTGGGTTAAGATTAGGGCAAAAAGTTTGAGTATGTAGTGAGAGATGATTTTCAGTATAGGGAGAGAGAAGATTTGAGTACAAGGAGAGAGAAAAGTGCGTGGAGAGAGGTAGTACGGGAAGAGAGAAAAGTTGTATGCAGGAAAAGCAATCCAATCTCAAACCTCTTTCTAGAAGTTTTAATACGTGGAAAGAGAGGTAGTACGGGGAGAGAGAAAATTTTAGTATGGGTGGGAACTAATCTCTCTCTTTCTGGAATTAATGTAATTAACTCTCCCTCTAAATTATCTAGGTTAAAATATTGAATAGTAGTGAAGGACCGACTACCTTAATTTACAACAAAGACAAAAGATGATATTAACAATGGTTGCAAAGAAAGAATTTTTTGGGTTACAATGTAAAATAAATTTGATATTTGGAAAGGTATTACATTTTTGGTAAGAGGAATGTTCCAATATACTCATATCAATGCGAGAAAAATAAAATCATAGGGCTAATTTATTAGCTATTGGTCTATTTTACATGTGATTTATCACATATCATTTATATTAAACTATCATTATTATTTGTTCATTTAGATTGAATTGTTTTCTATTACATTAATAATAATAAAAGAATACTTTTTATAAAAAAAATATTTCAAACTTTTTCTTATACTTAACCTTTTTACAGTTATGTTAATCTTATATTCTATTTTTGATAATCCAATTTTTGTGTGCACTTACCCTGACTACTATCACAAGTATAAAGATGGAATGCGGGGAGAGCCAAATGAATATCATAGCTATAGCTATAATCACTGCCCAACCCTGCCTTCTTTGTAACTTTACCTTAATTGAATAAAAATAAAATATCCATGCATGCATCAAAATCACCCAGCAAACATTCTCACAGCAGTTAGATGACAGATAAATACTGCATTGAATGATATACTAAGGTTTTGAGAAAGAGGGATCGAATCATGAAGCTTCAACATTTAAAGTTCAAACGCCTTGTCTAGGCTTTCAGCAGTCTAAAGCGAATAGAAAAGAAAAAGAAAAATCGAGCAGGTTTTCCATAGCCTTGCTGTGTGAGTTTCATCTCAAAATCATCACCTTGCTGGATAAAAACCCCAACATAGTACAAGATACATCAAGACGTCAAATATCCAAGACTAGCAGAGGAAATTGAATCATAGAATAGTCATTGCAGCTTCATTACAACATCAAAACCTTGCAGGATGAAATACCTTAAGGTTATGCAAGATATAATAGGTGTAAAGATAATAAATATTTCAACAGTTGGGGAGAAAATTAAATCATAGATTATTAGGACTGCAAAGACAATACATATTTCAAGAGTTGGGGAGAAAATTAAAACATAGATTACCCACTTAAGAAAAGATTAGATCATATGGTTGAAACCTTAGGAACGTCAACAGGGAACTGATGAATAATTTGAGTCCATGGATTCTTCTCTGAAGCAGGATTGACAGCTCTGAGAGCCCGCCAGACAGCACTGTTGCACTTGAATCCAGACCCAAATGCAATTTGCCACGTTCTGTCTCCCTTCCTCATTCTTCCCTTGGCTTCACTGTACGCCAGTTCATACCATAACGAGCTGCTAGATGTGTTACCAAACCGGTAAAGAGTCATTCTTGATGGTTCCACATGCCATTCTGAAAGCTGCAAATTCTTCTCAATTTCATCCAAAACCGCCCTTCCTCCAGCATGTATACAGAAATGCTCAAATGCAAGCTTGAAATCTGGAATGTAGGGTTTTACCTTCATCTTCAAAAATTTCCTGCCCACCAAAGTTGCAAAGAAGAGAATTTGCTCTGACATGGGGAGAACCAGAGGACCCAGAGTTGTTATGTTAGTCTTCAAAGCATGCCCTGCTACTGCCATGAGCTCTTTAGATAATGAAATCCCTACCCTTCCTGTATCATCCTCCTCTTGGAAAACACACTGGAAGGATTTATCATCAGCACCTTTGTTGGTCCTAACGGTATGCACTAGCTCATATTTCGCCCTCCTCTTCTCTGATCTCTTGTTTGACAACAAAATGGCGGCACCCCCCATCCTAAAAATGCAATTAGATACGAGTTTGGATCTGTCGTTCCCAACATACCAGTTCAATGTAGCGCTCTCCATGCTAACAACTACTGCATAAGAATTCCTATGAGCTTGAAGCAAGTCCTTGGCCAGATCAATAGATATGAGACCAGCGCTACAACCCATTCCCCCTAGATTGTAACTCAAAGTGTTCCCCCTCAACTTGTAGTGATTTAGGACCATTGCAGACAAGGGAGGAGAGGGATTGAAGACGCTACAGTTGACAACAAGTATCCCAATATCCTTGGGCTTGACACCCGTTTTGGCAAAAAGCCCATCAATGGCACCGAACATAACCATCTCCGCTTCTTTCCTAGCCTCTGCCAAGCATGGATTTGGGGGCACTCTAAGCACTGCTTCAGGCAAGTAAGTCTCATCCCCTACACCCGAACGCTCGACGATCTTCCTTTGAAAATCTAAACTTGACTCGGAAAATGTACCAGTTGATTTCGAGCAATTCATGAACAATTCTCTAGTACATTTCCTCTCATCCTCAGGCTTATAACATGCAAAATCAACAAGGAAAACTGACCTTGGTCTTGTCATAAAGTAGAGCGTGGTTAAAAAAACCGACAATGTTGAACAGAGGATTACACTGACAAGATTAAATCGAAGATGCTCCCATGACTCGTAGAGATCTTCGGGCTTGAGCGTGCCCAATTCAGCAGCAATGAGGACTACGATGGGACATAACAAAAGATACATTGCATGCGTTATCACACAGTGGTATCCTAATTTGACATACTTAAGCTTGACGGATTGAAGAAAATCTGGGAGTTTTAATTGAGCTGATTTAATCGATACCACTGACTTAAAGTCTGGCTTCTTGGGCTCCATAACTCCAAGATTGATCTCAATTCCCAGATGGCGAAAAGGATTAGCATTTAATACCCAATATGCTTAAAACAGAGATAATGCCCTCAAATAACAACCCAGATGCACGAATTTCCCTTCAAATATGAGCATTTTTCTCAGATTCAGAAACTCCTAACTCCTGAATTTAATTGAGAAAGGACAGAATTATGAGAAAATATGGGCAACGAATGTGGAATATATAGAATTTTGATGTCCACCAAGGACCAAGCATAGATTCGACTGATGAAGAATAAGAGCAAAAAAGGATGCCACATCATCACAGCTTGCAGTTGTTAACTTTCGAAGGTTGGTCCAGCTGCTTTTCGGTTTATTCGTTATATTCAATGTTGTGGCGTTTCTCTGACTGTAGTTTGGTACTTGAGGGCCGTGTTTGATTGAACACATTTTGAAGACGGAAGGAGTAGATAATTCTACTCGCTTTACAATCAATGGTTCTTAATTCGTCCAACTGTTACAATTTTTTTTAACTCAAATATGAAAAAGGTCCAAGTTCTAGCATTTTTGTGTCCCAACAAACGCTGAAACAGTTTGGGGGCAGAGAGCGTCCGAGCGTTTATTTTCTGGCCGCCACCAATTTCACATCCACTTTGCACTATGGATGTACCGAAATTACTGAACTGTGGGCTCTGTGAATTTATCATTATCTCAATTCGAATTTAAAAGATGGCATTTTTAAAAGGCTCAAAGTAAATAATCATTTTTCAATATATATATATATATATTTTTTTTTTGATAAGTAGTCCTTTTTTATTAATAAATAATATACTAAGATTACAATTCACAAAAAAGAGTCAGAAATACAAGATCATGAATATATAAATAGACAATTTAGAATTTCACATTGCTTAAAATTTAGAATATATAAATATTTAAAAATAATGAATATTTTCTATTATTTATTGATAGAAACTAAAAGTTGTTGTGAATATATATCTTTTTATTTAAATAATTAATGGAAAGGGTCTATTCTTAAACAACAAAAGTAGTTGTGATTAATGAATATAATTTATGTGTCATTTTATCAAATTGATTGTAATTAATGAAGATTGTGTAGTTAAAAATAATTTTTGATTAATTTAGTTTTATTTATGTTGTATGGTTAAAACCCTAATTAAGTTAAAATTATCTAGGAGTTTAGATAAATAGTAGAAATAAATACATATGATTAATTTTTATAGTAATTAATAATAAAACATTTAAGATTATATTTAGATTAAACTAAGAACTAGATTTTACAAATTGAAATTATATAATATTATCTTGACTATCTAATTATATAATTATAGAATTCTCACATATATAAATATGAATATAGTTTATTATCTTTTTAATTATAAAGTTCAAATTCTTAACGTGTTTTGATAATAAAAACACAAGAGGGTGTTGCCTTGTGGAACAAATAGAATTAACACATTAACCATAGCTAGTACATTCACAACATAAACTAGCAACCCTACTCTTAACTCTATGAAAAATATAGTACGGACCATAGTGCAAATTATTTAAATTAGCATCATATAAGTCTTTAAATTGTAAGTAAACATAAATGTTTCACCATGCAAGGCGAGTAATAAAAGTCTTGTTGACAATTTCTCTAAGGTAATCATTTGATGTTGTCATTTATGGAAACATATCGGCTATGTGAAGAGGGGTAGATCATGAAGATGCAATTATGACAAGTTATACATAGAAAATTGTCTATGTATCATACAAATTATCTAATAGAATAGATAGAGTTTTGGTTAATGAGGTTTACTAAGGCATAATGGACATGTGCAGAGTTAGGTATGACTCCCTGACATCGTCATGATGACATATGTGAGTGCGCAAGTCAGTATAGTTAGCATGAAATAAGATATAAGAATTTTTCAAGTTACAACAAAGAACAAAGCATGACAGGAAAGAGATAATTATAGATTGAGGAATTATTTTGTTTACAAAATAATTACTTAATTAATTAGGAATGACATCTTCGATGTTAACCCTAAGTCAACAAGTTGTAATAATATATTTTATAAAGCATCTGAAAGCTTGAAGGCTGATTGGATAGTATTTTATAAATTGTAAAGGTATATAAGAAGATTACAATATGCAAAGTTAAGTGTCCTTCTAAGGAAGACTATATGAACTTTATATGATGCGAATTCTAATGTATGATCAGAGGTATCTGTGTTTATGAAGTGTAAAAAGAGTTATATAATATATTGAAGATATCAGCAACAAACAAAAAGTTTTTGTATCTATCATTTTGTATCAAGGAATTATGTCGTAGATTGCCTGTTTGGGCAGTGAGCTCTTCTTGCATATATTTTGTATTTGTGCATAACAAATCCTAAAAGGGTTGAGGCTTCTAACAATGCCTAAGTCCTTTAACAAGGACCAAGACACTATATGCATGTAATAGACTCCTAACAATGCCAATATCTTTAACCAGATACTTTTGATTAGTAGATCATTTTGTGGGTACCATTCCCACTAGGGTTTTCCCTTGGCCAAGGTTTCCATAGGTAACACAATATGGTGTTATGAGTTATCTTATTGTATGGTTATGTTTACTATTCCACATAATTAGTTTTCTTTTATATACAATTTATAGGACAATTAATAATATCCAATTTTGGGCTAAACTTTGTAGAATACTAATTAATAAGATATTAAATTTTTTATTTGTTTATAATATAATATAATATTATCTTGTATTATTTAATAATAAATTTGCTGGTACCCAATATGGACATGGTTTAAAACTTATAATTTATTTTTTGGAACCACTTCAAACTAAAGTTTAAAGTAGTTCAAAGAGGTTCAAAACATTTCAATAGTTCAACTAGGTTCAACTTGTTGGAATAGGTTCGAATGATTCTACAAGCTCATTGTTTCAATGTGGCATAATAGACATGTTTAGAGAATAGTTATCAGAGGTGCAAGGCTATGGTTGGAATCCTCGGTGCATTATTTCAATGGTTCAGTCTACATAAGAAGATTCACAGTGGTTCAAAGGTTTGAAATAGTCCATTTTGCTTTTCAAATAGATTCATTGATATGGTTCAATGGTTCGATATTCAGATGCAAATCCAAATCAGATTCTGAAATGGAGTCTCGAATTCTCAAATTCAGGCTAATAGCTCCAAATGCAGATCTTTGGGTTGCGAGCTCAAGGTACCCATTATCCTTCATCACATAAAAATATTTCTGCAAGGAAAGTTATCTTGGTTAAAGAGATTAGGTATGAAAGGGGACCAGTAACAGATGTTGGGTTTGTGCAGAAAAGGGTATTTGGCATTTGTCATCATTTGGAGACAAAAGCATTACCAGCTGTTGATTTAAATAAATGCAACATGTATAATGGATCGAGTGATATTATTATCTCCATGCACCAGATGATGCAGATATTCCACGAGCATATAACTTGAAGTTTGTTAGTGATTATATTTCCATCATAAAATGAGGAACGCGGAGCTCCCAGATCAGTAAAGATGAATCAAAGGATTTGTACATTGAAAATACACATCAAGAGAGATCAGTTTTATCATTGTCAGCTATGAGTGATATGCTTAGGACCTATGTAACAACTTTTTTTTGTTAAAGATGATGGGTTGGTGACTGTGGCTCATTACCATATCAAGATAATGAAGATCGAAGGCAGTGATAGTAATGATTGAATCATATATAAACCCGATACAGAGTCGATGGAAATTCAAGTGTCTCTACATGTTGCATGTCACAGTCAACCAAGATTTTCACACTGTGTGAAAGATAAACAATGAAGTGAGTTATGTTGCAAGAAAACCAGCATCCACCCGAGCATAATAAAATCTGTCTTAAGAAAAATAAAGCCACGATGCCTCATTATCAAGTATACTGGCTGCTGATAGTTGGAACTTGCTCCAGTCGTGTGAATGTGGTTAATATCAATTACATCTGATCAAGGGGAATAAAATTGCTTGATCATGAAATGTTGTGACAAACTGGAGCAATTTATAGAGGATACCCATGACTTTTATGGTGTTAATATAAGTATCCAAACACAACTCCATTATGAAGAGGCACATGTCATGAACTTTTGCAAATAACATTGATGCTGAATCATACCCATGTTATCAAGATGTAAAGAATAAACCTTCATGGAATGCAATAGTCATATCAAGATGACCACAAAGGAGTGGTCGATTACAAGGAGAATCACAAATGAAGGTCACGACATTCATACATAAATGTGCGTTATAATGGTTTAGCAAAGCGATCGAAGGTAGCCCACAAATTGATGTAAACCTATGAGGAGAAAGTGCACATGTTAAAGATTCAATCACGATAGCCTAACGCCTAAATCCATGAGAGGAATATGGACCAATGCACTAATGATGAATCTAGCTATTGCAAAAGAAGCTGACCAAGTCTATCCTGACATCGAAAATCATGTGAACTGCCTGACAGTAGAAAGCCTCGGGCTCAGAGCGACAAAGCTCTCCAAAATAGACATAAAGATTTCTGAAAACTAATGAAGTCTTTCACATCTGACCTGAGAGGATCACAAAGATAGCTCTAATACATGAGCTCGTAACATTGCATGGTAAACTTGAAGGAAACAGTCCAAAGTGTTTATCGTGCCTGCTACAAAAATAAGAAAAGTAGATAAGAAACATTAGAAATGGAAAACAAATATTGAGTCCATTAATTGTGTTTTCATAATGGACAGAAGAGGAGAACATGAGTTCGGGTCTGTGTAATTGGCGCATGAAGAGACACGTGAAGGCCTTTAGAACAAATGGGAGCTCACGGTTGGTGATAGGGTGATTGGAAAGTTTCATGGAAACCGCAGCTTAGAAACACTTGCATCACAACCCGCAGCTTGTAGCTTGGTAATGGAAGAGTAGCTAATAAACTTCTGTGCAGAGACAAGAAAAAGACGTTCAAAATTATTTCAGCATTGGCAGTGGCCTTCTACTGCTTTTCCCTATCTAAATATACCTTTATACGTGATGCAACTGAATTGCTTCTCCTGATCAATGCGATCTTGTTCATTCATGGTGTTCTGCCGCCAACAGTACTTGGATATACAATTGAAAAGATCCCTCCAGCTACTTTTCACATTATCTGAGGTGTCACTAAGACGGTCTTTAAATATATCTATTAATATGTCAAGAAATGACATGTGTTCACAAAATTCTGGAATACTCTTGGGAAACCGAAAAGAGTCATTGAAGATATGTGTTATTTTTCAGATTTGTATTGGTTCCAATCTACTTATATTAGTAATTGAAAAATTGTGGGAATGGTTAGAGATTAAAT
Source organism: Cupressus sempervirens (assembly GCA_028749045.1). Classification (NCBI taxonomy): domain Eukaryota; kingdom Viridiplantae; phylum Streptophyta; class Pinopsida; order Cupressales; family Cupressaceae; genus Cupressus; species Cupressus sempervirens. The sequence continues at coordinate 28,765,018 of CM053789.1, read as the reverse complement.
ACGCCAGAGAAAGAAAAACAGGGGGTTCCATTTATCCCTTTCCAAAAGGAGATTTTATGCTACCTTAGGGAGAGGATTCTAGTTTTCCATGGGAGAAGATTTTCCATGAAGAAGGTAGACTTTGGAGCTGTAGCAGAATAAAGCTTCACTTTGCTAGGCTTTGTGGTAGTTATTAAGGGGAAATTTGATTTCAAAATCTAATGTATGGGAGAGGGTTTTTTTCTTCTTCTAGTTAATAAATCTGATTCAGCATGTAATGAGATCTGTGTAGTCTTTTACATCATAAAGAAGGGAGATTTGAAAGGGAACTGCAAACTAGAACTTTGTGTTTAGGCAGTTTACTTTCCACTGGTCATTATCTTTTCGTAACTTTCAGTTTTCTTTAAGTGCGTCTAATGTTGTTTTTTTATAAATGCATTTGATATCAAGTTCTCTTTGAAGCTTTGATTCTTCTTTTTCTCAGGAAGACAGAAATTATTCATTTGATCTTTGTCCTTTGTAATGTAGCTTGCAGCAAATGAACTTTGTGTGATTTGCTATTTTTTTTGCTTTTCTTTCTTTTTAATTATTAAGTTCACGCATCTACTATATGTTTACGAATAGATGCTTGTAATCTTTTCGTGCTTTCTAGTGAAAAGCATCCATAATTAATTCATTGAATATCTCACACAGAGAGCTATACTCGATAAAATTCAGAGGAAGGTTATCAATCCAATGATAACCTATCCAACTATTGGTGCTGATTAGTCTTCTCGCTTGGGCATTCACGGTTATATTTGCACACATTTTCTTGGAGGACAATCTGTTGACGAATACATTTTTGGTGATTTTGCTGGGGAATTGGAAATGATAGATTAGTGTTCTTCTTTCCTAAGTTAAAATTGTTATCTTTATCAACAGAGATTGACGATCCTATTATGAATTTTTAGGGTCTTTGGTTTTAAAGAGTCCAATGATTTTATTTTTAGAATTCAAGGTACCTCCCCTAGGATGGAAGTTAGAGACTCTATTGAAGAAGGATACCCAGTGGCCTTCATCTTATATCAAGAAATATTAAAAGATTGGGTTCCAGAAAGGAATGAAGATACCTCAAATATCTTCATCTTTATCCCACCTTTCAAAGATAATCCCATCAAAGAAGTTACAAAAGAAGTCGCAAAGCAAGTGAGCTGGTTGAAGTTTTTCTATGGTGCTATTCTCATCAAGAAGAAACCCCATATACCAAAGTCAACAAGTGAGGAGAAGCAAAGCAATGCTAAAGAGCTTGTAAATTCAGATGACAAGGTTTTACCATAGTGTTTCTTCAACCTAGAGGCTAGATCTCTCAAATCCATAGGTATAGAATGTCATCTAGACTCAAGTGGTCCAAATAATAAATATTTCTAGAGTAGTATTCAGAAGCATAAGACTTTTAGTCTCACTGAAAGAATGAATAATGATGATTCTTTGCATTTTGAAATTTGTAATCAGCAAATTAAAGAATCTATCATATGTGATAATGAAGCCATATCATATTCTTCTTTGGGAACTTGTGTTGATAGTAAGGTGACATGTGCTGATGATAAAGATTTATGTCACTCTGAAAGTTCTTTTTACAATGTGAATGTTGAGATGAGACAAAAAAAAACCATGAATATGAGACATCACAATCACAAGAAAGATTAGCTATCAGAAAAGATGACCTCGCTAGGAAAATTCTAGAATGTAGAAATGGGTTTAAACACCAAGATAGTTTGATAAATAAAGAAGTAGACGAGATGCTTGGTGGGCACAATGGTGATGTGTTTCTTTCACAAAGTGAAGTAAGTATTCTTGTAAGGGTAGATTTTGTGCTTAATGAAACATTTTCTTTTGATGAATTATGTCATTATATCGGGGGTTATGTAAAAGATGATAATCTTGGGAACATTTATTTCAAAAAGAATGTAACCTCCCTTGATGGTATTTCTAGACATCACCTCTTTCAGCCTAAAATTGGAAACCATTTCAAAGAAGATGTGCAAAAAGATCGAGAAAGAGTACAAGTGTATGACATGATGTGGTTGTTTGGGGAGAGGTGCTTGGTGAACATTTTTATTCATGCATTCAGCTTGAGATCTAGTATTGGAGAGATTTTTGGTAGACACTGGTTTCAGGCTACTCCACTAAGGCACAACCCACTTCTTTGAAAAGGTTCCTACTTCTCCCAGCTAATAAATGGATTCACATGATTTTTTCTTGTTTTTGGTTCTCATGGTAGGTTCTCTTCCTACCTTTGTAAATATTGTAAATAAGTTTTTATTGTGCATAGTGGTTGTTTGAATATTGTGCAAGCCTTGTGCTTGTTGGTAGTTTAGGTGTTTTGCCTTGTTTTCTTTGCCCTACTCCCCTCTGCCCTCTCTACAAGTAGCTCTGAGTTTTTCTTGATGAACTCTATTTGCCAATGGTTAAGGCACTTGTCTTTCACTAGATATTGTTGGAGTTCTTTATTTTTGCATCAAAAATAGTCCCGCAATTAGAGCCCCTATTGGTACCCAATATGGACATGATTTTCAAACTTGTAATTTATGTTTTTGAACCACTTTGAACTAAAGTTCAAAGTGGTTCAAAGAGGTTCAAAATAGTTCAGTAGTTCAACTAGGTCTAACTTGCTAGAAAAGGTTTGAATGATTCTACAAGCTCATTGTTTCAATGTGGTATAACAGACATGTTTAGAGAATATTTATTAGAGGTGCAAGGTTATGTTTGGAATTTTTAATGCATTATTTCAATGGTTCAGTCTACATAAGAAGACTCATAGTGGTTCAAAGGTTTGAAATAGTCCATTTTGCTTTTCAAATCAATTCATTGATATGGTTCAACAGTTCGATGTTCAAATGCAGATCCAAATCAAATTCTAAAATTCAGTCTTGGATTCTCAAATTTAGGCTAATAGCTCCAAATGTAGATCTTTAGGTTGGCAATTGTAAGCTTAAGGTGTAGATTGGTAACTTAATAAGTTGCAAGCTAAAGGTACCCATTATCCTTCATCACATAAAAATGTTTCTGCAAGGAAAGTTATCTTGGTTAAAAAGATTAGGTTTGAAACAGGACTAGTAATAGATGTTGGGTTTGTGTGGAAAAGGGTATTTGGAATTTGTCATCATTTGGAGACAAAAGCATTACTAGCTATTGATTTAAATAAATGCAACATGTCTAATGGATCGAGTGGTATATTATCTCCATGCACCAAATAATGCAAATATTCCACATGCATATAACTTGAAGTTTGTTAGTGATTATACTTCCATCATAAAATGAGGAATGTGGGGCTCCTAGATCAGCAAAGATGAATCAAAGGATTTGTACATTGAAAATACGCACCGAGAAAGATCAGTTTTATCTGTTGAGAAACATGTGTCTGAACCTTGCAATTATTTCTTCGAAAATTCTAGAATTAGTTTGTGGAAGTTTTCCACTTGTTTAATGCTTTGGAAAATGGTTAGTGAGCTATTAAAATGAGTCTTGTCCTTAAAAGAATATAGGTAGGTTATTTTTAGAGCCTTGATGACTCATTTTGTGACTTTTATGGGGGTCTAGACTAAGAGATAAAATTGTGGACAGGATTACTATTTTTAACCTAGTTGTTTTTTCTATATAGGAAATGTCCGCGTCAAAAATGGGTAACATGTGGCATGGTAGTTTTGCCCATGGTTTTGTAAAACCATAAGTGGTTTCTAAGTTGTAAAATCACTAATAAACGAGGGCTTGGGGAGGTGTTTGTGTAATTGAGTTCAGTTTGCAAGACTGGTGCTAGAAGGAGTCTCTTTAGGTTCGAGTTGTGGTAATGCGCTCATGTAAGAACTTGCATTGCAAGTGTATAGTAATCGTTTTGGTTTGATAATACATTGTGCAAGTTTTGGAGGGTGGGGTTTTTTTCCCAGAAGGGTTTTCCCCAGGGTAATCACTATGTTGTGTGTTCTTTGTTATTTTGATTATGTTATTATGCATTTCTTAAGATCTTTGCAATAGTTACTTGGATTTGCATAATCGTCCTCTCAAATATTAGCATAGGAAGTGATTTTGTGCACCTTTGCTTCCTTACAAGTGGTATCAGAGCCTGGCCAATTTTGGTTCTATTTGTTGGGTACAAGGTTTTTTGAGCTAATCAAGGTTTGAGTGGGAGCTTGTGCAGAGCATTTCATTTCTGTGTTGCAAGATTAAAAAGATGGCAAGCATGTTAGGAAGAATTGATGTTGAAAATTTTTTTGGCACAAACTTTGAGATGTGGAAGCTGAAGATGGAAGATCTATTGACTGATCGAGATCTATGGGATGTGATTGATGAGAACAAGCTGAGGCCCATAGATCTGACATTAGCTGTATAATATGATGTGAATGATAGAAAAGCTAAAGGTCTCATAAGATTGTGTCTTGCAGACTCGATTCTGATTAATGTCCATGAAGAAGCTTTGGAAAAAGCTTAGTAAGATCTATCAAGTGAAATCACTTGTGAATAAGATTTTCTTGAGGAAGAAGTTGTATTCCTTGAGAATGGAAGAAGGTGGACAAATTTTTGAGCATCTGGAAAGGTTTAATATGTTGGTGACTCAGTTGACCTCAGTAGGGGTGCCAATGGATGAAGAAGAAAGGTGTCAAATCTTGTTATGTTCATTTCTAGACTCATGGGATAGTCTTGTGATGGCCATAGGGAGCACTTTAGTTGTCTTGAAGATGGAGGACATTGTTGGTTCTCTACTTTCTAAGGAGATGAGAAAGAAGGTCTCTCTGAATGCCAAAGAGGCTTTGAGTGTTCACAGAAGACCAAAAGAAAGAGACAAGAATGAAAAGCAGCATGGTCATTCTAAGTCCAAAAATAAGGGGAGATCGAAATCCCCTAGTAAGTCCAAGGCAATCTGCTGGAATTGCGGCAAACCTGGACACTTTCGAAAGGACTGCAAAGAGGAGAAGAAAAAGAAGAAGAAGAAGAAGAAGCAGCAATATTTTGATTCTGAGTCTGAGAAGGAAGATGGAGATGCTTTAATTGTAGCCTTGGCCACTCATGCAGGTGAAAATGCATGGTTAATAGATTCAGATGCATCTTTCCACATGACTCCTAATAGGAACTGGTTTAGTAAGTATGAAAATTTTGATGGTGGTAAGGTGTATTTGGGTGATAATTCAATACTTGATATTGTTGGTCATGGAAGTATTCATGTAAAATTTTCTGATGGTAGAATTAGAAGATTTGATGGTGTCTTGCATATCCCTGGACTAGCAAGGACTTTGTTATCTGTTAGTAAGCTAATAGATGTGGGTTTGCATGTACAGTTTTATGAAGCAGGTGTAAAAATGGTGAGAGGTGCTATGGTAATAGCAAGAGGAAGTAGATTAGGTACATTGTACCAAGTTGATGCACACATAGTCGAGTGCAATAGTAATTTTGATAAGATTGTGGAAAAGACTACTCAGTTGGAGAAGGAGAGAGTTTCACTTTCAACAAATGGTCATGGTTTTTGGGTACCCAAGGGTGCTCTGTCTATTGAATCAAAGTTTCCTGTAGAGAAGACTATGTTATGGCACCAGAGACTCGGCCACATAGGTGAGAAGGGCCTACAGGCCTTGAAAAGTAAGAACCTTTTTGATGGGTTTGCAATCATGAGTTTGATTTTTGTGAGCATTGTATCTATGGTAAACAAAACTGCATTCAGTTTTACTCGAGTTCTCATAAGTCTTCATGTATTTTGGATCTAATTCATTCGGATGTATTTGGTCCAATTGATGTTCCTTCTATTGGTAGCTCAGTTTATTATGTTTCTTTCATTGATGATTTCAGTAGAAGAACATGGGTTTATTTCCTTAGGAGTAAAGCTGAAGTTTTCAATCATTTCAAAGAATTTAAAGCAATGGTTGAATTGCAGACTAGAAAGAAAATAAAATGCTTGAGAACTGATAATGGTGGTGAATTTTGCTCCAATATTTTTGACACATTTTGTAAAGATTGTGGTGTTCAAAGAGAGAAAACAACTCCGTATTCTCCACAACAGAATGGAGATGCAGAAAGAATGAACAGGACCTTGATGGAGAAGGCTAGGAGTATGTTGAGTGGTGCTGGACTAGAAAAAAAGTTCTGGGCTGAAGCTATAACCACTGCTTGCTACCTGATAAACAGGTCTCCTACATCAACTCTTTTTGATAAGACACCAATGGAAGTGTGGTCGAGCCACAATCCTTCACTTAGACATCTGAGAGTGTTTGGTTGTGAGGCATATGCTCATGTGCCAAAGGAGAAGCGAACAAAATTGGACAACAAAGCTATCAAATGTATCTTCATCGGATATAGTTATGGTGTGAAAGGATACAAGCTTTGGGATCCTATTGCATAAAAGGTATTTTATTCTAGAAGTGTTATTTTTTGAGAAACTAAGCCTTCTTTTATTACAGAGTAGCTAGAAAAAATTAAAGAAAAGAAGGATGCGATTCAACTTCCTGCTACACCTAAGAAAGTTGAATCAAAGCCCTTAGAAAGAAAAGATGTTGAAGAGAGCTCTACAAGTTCTAAATCATCAGAGGAAGAGGGAGAACCTAATCATGAACCTGAACCTCTTGAATCTAAACCAGATCTTGTTCGAAGATCTACTAGACAAAGGAAACCACATGAAAGATATGGGTATTCTCCTAATGATTGGAGGTGCATATCTGCATTGAATGCTAACATTGATGAACCAATATCTGTAGAAGAGGCTCTTGGTATGAATGATTCAGAGTCTTAGAAATAGCCATGGATGAAGAAATGGCACCTCTTAAGAGGAATCGAACATGGGACCTTGTACCATTGCCTGAAGGACGGAAGCCTATTGGTTGTAAATGGGTGTTCAAAAGGAAGATGGGTTTAGATGGAAGCATTGAGAAGTATAAAGCACGTTTGGTTGCAAAAGGTTACTCTCGGGTTGAGGGAGTAGATTATGTTGAGATTTTTTCTACAATAGCCAAAATGACATCCATTAGATTTTTTCTTTCTATTGCAATAGCTTATGATCTAGAGATCGAGCAAATGGATGTGAAAACTACTTTCCTTCATGAATATTTGGAGGAAGAAATTTACATGTCACAGCCGGAGCACTATGTGGTGAAAGGTAAAAGTCATTTGGTCTATAAATTGAAGAAATCCTTGTATGGTTTAAAACAGAGTCCTAGGATGTGGTACCAGAAGTTTGATAAATATGTGTTGAGTTTGGGATTTGTGCGATCTAAATCTGATCACTATATATATTTCAAATCTGATGGTGATGGTTTCCTAGTTATTGCCTTGTATGTCGATGACATGTTGTTTATTGGCAAAGGAAAAGGTTTCATTGTAGAGTTAAAATCTCAACTCTTAATAAAGTTTGAAATGAAAGATCTTGGTGTAGTTAGACACATTTTGGGAATGGAGATCATACAAGATAGATGGAACAGAAAGCTTTGGCTAGGCCAAAGTAAGTATGTTGGTACTATTTTGAAAAGATTCAATATGCAGGATGCAAGACCATTGAGTGTTCCTGTTACTATGGGAACAAAGCTTTCTAGCTCACAGTGTCCTGCATCCCCATTGGAGATGGAAGAGATGAGTCGAGTACCATATTAGAGTGCTATTGAAAGTTTGATGTATGCTATGGTTTGTACAAGACCAGACATTGCCCAAGCAGTGGGAGTACTTTCCCTTTATATGTCTAATCTAGGAAGAGCACATTGGTATGCAATAAAAAGAGTTTTCAGATACTTGTGGGGTACCTCAGAGTACTCAATATGTTTTCATGGAATAGGAAGTGAGCATTCCTTGGATATTTGAGGCTATGTGGATTCAAACTAGGCTAGTGATGTTGATAGAAGAAGATCCACCAATGCATATGTGTTTACATTATTTGGTGGTGCAATTAGTTGGATGAGTAAGCAACAAGCTGTGGTCGCTTTGTCCACTACTGAGGCAGAGTATATGGCAGCTACTCATGCCTGCAAAGAAGCCATCTGGTTAAAGAGATTGTGTTCAGATATAGAGTTCAAATAGGGTGCAGTGACAATTTATAGTGATAGCCAGAGTGTAATCTGCCTAGCAAAGAACCCAATTTTTCATGCGAGGACCAAGCACATTGATGTACAATATCATTTCGTGAGAGATATGGTTGAGGATGGCAAGGTGAAGCCAAATAAGGTAGACTTTGGTGAATGTTACTGATACATTAACTAAGCCCGTAAGCACAGAGAAATTCAGATGGTGTTCAGAGTCTATGGGCCTCTCGGTTCCTAGCAATTAAGTCCATGATATTTCAAATCCCCTAACTCTTGCAAGGTGTTTGACAAGTGGGAGAATGTTGAGAAACATGTTTCTCAACCTTGCAATCCTTTCTTGAAAAATTCCGAAATTAGTTTGTGGAAGTTTTCCACTTGTTTAATGCATTGGAAAATGGTTAGTGAGCTGTTAAAATGAGTTTTTTCCTCAGTAGAATATAGGTAGGTTATTTTTAGAGCCTTGATGACTCATTTTGTGACTTTTATGGGGGTCTAGACTGAGAGACAAAATTGTGGACGGGATTACTATTTTTAACCTGGTTTATTTTTCTATATTGAAAATGTAAACGTCAAAAATGGGTAACATGTGGCATGGTAGTTTTGCCCATGGTTTTGTAAAACCATAAGTGGTTACCAGGTTGTAAAATCACTATAAAAGGAGGGCTTGGGGAGGTGTTTGTGTAATTGAGTTCAGTTTGCAAGACTAGTGCTAGAAGGAGTCTCTCCGAGTTTGAGTTGTGGTGATGCACTCCTGTAAGAACTTGCATTGCAAGTGTATTGTAATCATCTTGGTTTGATAATACATTGTGTGAGTTTTGGAGGGTGGGGTTTTTCTCCCAGAAGGGTTTTTCCCACGGTAATCACTGTGTTATGTGTTCTTTGTTATTTTGATTATGTTATTATGCATTTCTTAAGATCTTTGCAATAGTTACTTGGATTTGCATAATCATCCTCTCAAAGATTAACGTAGGAAGTGATTCCGCGCACCTTTGCTTCCTTACATTATCATTGTTAGATATGAGTGATATGCTCAGAACCTATGTAATGGATTTTTTTGTTAAAGATGATGGGTTGGTGATTGTGGCTCATTACCATATCAAGATAATGAAGATCGAAGGGGGTGATAGTAATGATTGAATCATATATAAGCCCGATATAGAGTCAATGGAAATTCAAGTTTCTTTACATGTTGCATGCCACGGTCAACCAAGATCTTCACACGGTGTGAAAGATAAACAATGAAGTGAGTTATGTTGCAAGAAAACCAACATCCACACCAACATCCACCTGAGCATAATAAACTTTGTGTCTTAAGAAAAATATAGCCACGATGCCTCATCATCAAGTATACTGGCTGTTGATAGTTGGAACTTGCTCCAGTCATGTGTGAATATGGTTAATATCAATTAGATCTAATCAAGGGGAATAAAATTGCTTGATCATGAAATGTTGTGATAGACTGGAGCAATTTATAGAGGATACCAATGACTTTTATGGTGTTAATATAAGTATCCAAACACAACCCCATTATGAAGAGGCACAAGTCATAAACTTTCGCAAATAACATTGATGCTGAATCATACCCATGTTATCATGATGTAAAGAATAAACCTTCATGGAATGCAACAGTCATATCAAGATGGCCACAAAGGAGTGCCCGATTACAAGGAGAATTACAAATGAAGGTCACGACATTCAGACATAAATGCACATTATAATGGTTTAGCAAAGCGATCGAAACTATCCCACAAATTCATGTAAACCTGTGAGGAGAAAGTGCATATGTTAAAGATTCAATCACGATAACCTGGCATCTAAATCCATGAGAGGAATATGGACCAATGCTCTAATGATGAATCTAGTTGTTGCAAAAGAAGCCGACCAAGTCTATCCTTGTTTTCGGGCCTACATCGAAAATCATGTGAACTACCTAATAGTTGAAAGCCGTGGGCTCACAGCGACAAAGCTCTCCAAAACAGACATAAGTGTTTTCGAAAACCAATGAAGTCTTTCACATCTGACCCAAGAGGATCATGAAGATAGCTCTAATACATGAGCTCGTAAGACTACATGGTAGACTTGAAGGAACCAGTCCAAAGTGTTTACCGTGCCTGCTACAAAAATAAGCAAAGTAGATAAGAAACATTAGAAATGGAAATAAAACATCGAGTCTATTAATTGTGTTTTCATAATGCACAGAAGAGGAAAACATGAGTTGGGGTCTGTGTAATTGGCGCATGAAGAGACACATGAAGCCCTTTAGAAGAAATGGGAACTCGCAGTTCGTGATAGGGTGACTGGAAGGTTTCATGGAAATTGTGGCTTAAAAACACTTGCGTCACAACCCTCAGCTTGTAGCTTGGTAATGGAAGAGCAGCTGATATACTTCTGTGGAGAGACGAGAAAAAGACATTCAGAATTATTTCAGCACTGGCAGTGGCCTTCAGAATTATTTCAGCACTGACAATGGAATTCTACTGCTTTTCCCTATCTGAATATACCTTTATACGTGCTGCAACTGAATTACTCCTCCTAATTGATGCTGTCTTGTTCAGTCATGGTGTTTTGCTGCCAACAGTACTTGGATATACAATTGAAAAGATCCCTCTAGCTACTTTTCACATTATCTGAAGAAAATACACTAGTGAAGCCTGAGGTATCACTAAGACAGTTGGTCTTTGAATATATATATTAATATTTCAAGAAATGACAAGTGGTCACAAAATTCTGGAATACTCTTGCGAAACTGAAAAGAGTCATTGAAGATATGATTTATTTTTCAGATTTGTATCGGTTCCAATTCGGTTATATTAGTAACTGAAAAGTTGTGGGAATGGTCAAGGGTTAAATAGGCTAGAAATAGACAAACAAGGGGTTCCATTTTTTTCTTTCCAGAAGGAGATTTTATGTTATCTTAAGGAGAGGATTCTACTTTTCCATGGGGGAAGATTTTCTAGTTCTCTGGGAGAAGGCAGATTTTGGAGCTCTAGCAAAACAGAGCTTCACTTTGCTAGACTTTGTGTTAGTTATTAAGGGGAAATTTGATTTCAAAATCTAATATATGGGAGAGGGTTTTGTTTTCTTCTAGATAATAAATCTAATGTGACATGTAATGAGATCTGCATAGTCTTTTACATCTTAAAGAAGGGAGATTTAAAAGGGGACTGCAAACTAGAACTTTGTGTTTAGGTAGTTTACTTTCCACTGATCATTATCTTTTCGTAACTTTCAATTTTCTTTAAGTGCGTCTGATGCTGCCTTTTTCTGAATACATTTGATATCAAGTTCTCTATGAAGGTTTGATTCTTCTTTTTCTCAACAAGATAGAAATTATTCCTTTGATCTTTGTCCTTTGTAATGTAGAGTGCAGCAAATAAACTTTGTGTGATTTGCTTTTTTTTTTTTACTTCTCTTTCTTTTCAATTTTTAAGTTCACGTGTCTAGTCTATGTTTATGGATAGATGCTTGTAATCTTTTTATGCTTTTTGGTTAAAAACATCCATAATTAATTCATTGAATATCTCACATAGGGAGTTGTATTCAATAAAATTCAGAGAAAGGTTATCAATCCAATGATAACCTATCCAACTGTTGGTGCTGATTAGTCCTCTCACTTGGGCATTCAGGGTTATATTTGCACACATTTTCTTAGAGGACTATCTGTTCACTAACAAAATTACATTATAATTTATTATTTAATTGATTCATTTATTTTTATTATATTTATTATTTAAATACTAATTGGGGAAAATAGGGGACATGACACAAGCTAGTTAAGGGAAAGACCCCGCCAAAGAGAAAATAGGTAGCTAAAGGGACCGAATAAGGTTAAAAGAAGAAGCTGAGGAAACTCATTGTTATGCATGATGATGAAGAGTATGAAGGAGAAATAAGAAAGTTAGATGATATGAGTCAATTTCAAAATTTTCCCAGGAAACCTCCTCAAGATATTGATCACGTATGTGAAAATATTAGAAACTTGGCAAGAATTTCAAGATGTAAGCAAGTTAAATATGCTTCTTTAGAGAAGGTAGATAAAGAAAAGGTAGAGAAAGTAGTTCTAGATATGATGATGTTTAAATATACACCTATAGAGTTAGGCAATGCAATCTTTGAATAACTATACTATAAGATGGATACAAAGTGGAAATGGGCATTGTCTAACTAGTGAAAGATAAACCAGAGAAGCTACATTAGCTTAGACTATGCCAAATTTAGAGAGGACACATATGTTTATAGCCCTAAGGGATTTTGTAAAGAAGTTTTTGCCCAAGACAAGGGCTTATAAAATTTTGAAATATTAGATAGAAGAGGTTAGTGTAAGAGATCACATTAGTCTGGAAGAAGGAATTTGGGTTGTTAGTTCCAAAAATAGAAGAAGAGAAGGAGGTAAAAATAGTGGAATTGGACAATCAAAATGATTATGATGAGCTAGATAATCTAGAGGAGAAAATAAGAAGAAAGGTAGATGAGAGTGAACAACAAGATGTTTTTACTATAGAAGATATCACTGATGAAACAAAGACAAATATTAATGTCCTAACTAAGGAAGAACTCAAAAGTGAAGCATGCATAAATGTAATCTTAAACATTCCTTTGTCATGCATCAATCCAGTTCTAATACAAATTTAGGATTATCGAAGTTTTGAAAGTGCATCGACTATGGATCCTACATTTTTTCATTCCACAATCAGAATTGAGAAGAAAGGTCAACAAGATGTAAGTGTCAAGGAATGTGGAAAGACAACGAGTATACTATTACATCCAATGCCCATGACCAATCTTTTAATTTAAAAATAAGGAGAAGAGAAAGAGAAATAATATCACTCTACAACTAATGCCTCAGGACCTCACATTGAGGGAGTAAAGGAGGTCGAGCCACAAAAGACCAAGGAATCTCTAAAACCTAAAGAGCAAGTGACAATACAAGCATTAGTATAATTGTCGAGTATTGTGCCCACATCTAGTAAAACATCAATTGCTACACCTATAGAACATATTATATCTACTCAAAAGGAGTTTACTTCAATAGGCCATGAAATGGTGAGGCCTAGTATTGAAATGACACAATTGCATATTACATTGTTCAGTGTTAGCACACCTAGGTCAAAGAAAATGAAGAAGAGGGGCAAGTCACTGAGAAAGCTAGAGACATTGGATGAGGTCATTGTAACTCCTAAGTATGATCCTAAGACAACAACATTTCATCAATTGAAAATATTACAAGAATTATTAAAGAAGAAGACAAAGCAAGAGGAGCTAAGAAGTGAAAATAAAAAAGGTAGGTATTGGATGAAATAAAAGACATTTTAGTTGACACAATTGAGATTCATAATGTTAATGAGAAGACACCTATTATAGAAAAATTAGTTCATAGTGTTGAGAAGGTAAAAAACTATGATATTGAGGAAAATGTGAAGCTCATGAGGTGGTTTGAGAAGAAATTTGAGACCAAAATTTTGGAGATAGTTTCAACAGAAATTGCTATTAGACATGTTGAAGTTTCCACCCTTGTACATAGTTTAGAGGAAGTTATACAAAATATTCATTGTTTGTATAAGAAGCTTTGTGATGTTAATTTATTCACGTTAGAGAATGAATAGTCTATTTATAAGATTCAAAAAAATCTGAAGTCAACCAAACATTCTTTAAGCATGGACGCAAGTTCAAACTCCATTCATTTCAATAGATTAAATTTTGTACACAAACAGATCAATTGAGTTAATGACTCAATATTAAAACATACAAGAAAAAATGATTTCTATTCAATCTATTTTTATACCTCACACAAGAAAATAAAATTAGTTCAAAGAGATCTACATCTCTCTACAACATATAGTTTATTCGATCTAGTTGCTTAACTAGAGATTAAGATACAAGTTTCAAAATCTAACAAATCCAATTGGTATCATGCATTGGATATAATTTTATAAATCCATAAATATTTTTTGGATAAGTATAATTTGACCCCAACAACCCCTAAGACATGAGTGACAAAAACAAGGAGGAAAATAGAGAAAAGGCCATACAAAGTGAAAAGCATAATCATGATATTCAAGGGGGAAACCAAATGAAAGATTAGAAACATGAACAAATGAAAGATCAGAGGTATGATAATGTAAGATTATTCATTCTTGTAAACATGTGCATATGATGTATATATAGTGAAGTCTTTATGAAGACCGAGTCACAGTCTAAGAGGGAGTGTTATTTTATAATTTTGAATGTAATTATAAGTCATGATAAAGTGTTTTTTCTACTAATGTCAAAGGGGGAGATTGTTGATCTCCAAGTCATGTTATCTAAATTAGTGTAAAACACTTAATCATTTCCTAGGAAGATTTGGTTAGTCATCATGGTGACTTAGCCATCCAATGAAGGCCGAATGTATTTGGACTTGTTTATATCTTAGTACAAGCTGAGAAAGTGTTAGATTGTTGAGCACCCGAATATGGACCAAGTGCTAGTTTATGGTGAGTGAAGTCAACATACACCAAGAAAAAAAAGTTAGTTCATGTGGAGTTTCATAGACATTTTTGAGCATATAGAAGCTGAGGGACAACATGAATGTTAGTTGTGGTTAAGTGTCAAGGTACTCAAGTGTTGAGTAAACTAGTTTTGGCATATATAAATGTGTGATGACACAAACACTTGTGTAAACCATTTTGACCAACTTCTACACATGATTTTAGGATTGTAGAGACAACTAAGGATTTGTTTATACATTCTTTCAAAGATCATTGATGTCTATGAAAGGTGATCAACCAATAATAAAAATAGAAGGATTAAGTGGAAAAAGAGGGAAAACTATTTTGTTGATCATGATCTAGAACCTTCTCTAGATATTTATTTAAGAAGAGCCCTAACCCTAAATTCTATGTGCAAGAAGGATCAAGAGAGAGTGAAGAGACAAGTGTATGAGTAAAGCAAGCCTATGTTTGATGAATAGAAGTAGAGATTAGATAGAGAAAACTAGCAATGAAGGACAAAAAAAGCACATCAGATAAGGAGATTAGATCTGAACTAAAAAGAGAGGATTCATAATCTAGTATCAGAGTTCTAACCATGTTGGAAATCTAATTGAAAAGCTCATTTTTGAAGATCAAAGAGGGAGATTGTTGAAAAGAAAGAATATTGTTGTTTTCAACCATTGTTTTGCCATTGATGTCAAACTTGCTATTTGTAGGAATGGCATTTTCTTATAAGACCCAAGCACTATCACTTAGTTGATTGATGAAAAAGATTTGATCAATAAGATGCAACAAGAGCACCTAAGGAAAGGTTGAGTTATGATGTTGTAATGAAGTGCAAGGATCAGTTAATACAATGGTTAAATGATGTATTGATAACATACTCAAAGATACAGAGGTTGGTCACACTTAGAAACATTGGAGGAAGAAGTTGTACCAAGGTTGATTGCAAAACTTAAACTAAGATCATTAGTGAGTTTCAAGTAAGTCAGTTGAAGCCAAGAAAATTCTCAATTGGAGCCAAGTAACAAGAAATTCTATTGTGTGTCAAGTAATCTTTAGGTGCTAAGTGGATATTAGGTGTCGAGCATCAAAAAATCTTAGTTGGTGCCGAGTGATCTTTAGGTGCTGAGCATAAAAAAAAAAAGGAGTTGATGCCAAGTAACACAATATGTGATGAGCACTAGTATTCCAATCGTGCCAAGCTACTACATTATTTTAAATAACAAAGATTTTCCAATTCTGAGCCAAAAAAGTGGTTACCTTGAATTTTGTGAATGAGTTGGAAGATAAGGATGATAAGTTGGTGGTATAGAATTCTATGTAAACTATTTTTGAGTGAATTCATGAGGATTATTCAAGAAGTTTCTAAAGGAAAAAAAATATGGGTTAGATGTAATGAATCTTACCTAATCCATACGAATTGAAATTAAAGAATGGAAGAATCGAGCGAGAAAAGAAACTCTGAGAATTCTATTTAAGAAGTCATAGACCAATAAGAAAATTCTATTGATATTGTTCTTGCTGAAGAGCCAAACTAAAAAGTGGTTAGAAAGAGTGTCAAGGAGAAGACATCTAGGAGAAGGAAGAGCATGGAGGCTCTACTTCTATAAGTGGTCATGAAAAGATGATTGCAGTGGTACATTGAGCATAGAGATTCAAGGAGGCTAAGCTTGAAAGGAGGACAAGCTATCAGAGTTACAGTGATTGAAGGTCAGACAATGGTATGAGCTGAGAAGTGATCTTTGATCTGCAAGTTAAGTTGTATGTTATAGTCAGGTCAAAGATTTTCTAATACTCTCTAGCAATTGTATTAGATCTAAAAATCCTATGGACTTAGGCTAGTTTAATAGCCATTTGTAAATCTTTTAACAAGGTGGCATTCCAAGTGAATGTTCTAAAGTCCTCTAACTAGACCCACTTCTAACATGGTGGTTAAATTCTCTAGCAAGGTCACATTTAATAGTGTGTTGTAAGCCTTTAATAGGGTAGGCCTTTCATAGGGCATCACTTCAAAAGAGTGAGAATTGAGTAGCATGTTACTTGTGGATTTTCCCAAATTAGGTTTTCACATAAATCACAATGTTATGTATTGATTTCTTATGTGTTATTCTTGCATGTTGATTTACAGTAACTTGCTAATTAGAAAAGTTAAAGTTTGGATGAATGAATGGTTGAATGGACTCATTATACTTAGTGAAAAGTTTGAATAGGACATTTGGACCTTGAATAACTGATTAAACATCCCCCCCCCCACCCCGCTCTTAGTTATTCTAAAGAATTTTCAACTATTGGTATTAGAGCCTCTACTGATTTAGTTTCAAGGTACTAGAAGCAAGAAGATCAAGATGTCCAAGGGAGAAGTTCCCAAGCTCAACAAAGAAAACTTTGTTGCATGGGGGATTCTGATGAAACTACACATTGGATCAATAGGTGACTATCCACAAACCTCACTTGGAACAAAACATGTAAATCCAATAGGACCTCTTATTGTAGATGATTTGAATAAAAGGAAGGAGCACAATCAAACAATGTTGGAAATTGCCTCTACACTTAATTATGTAGAATATGATGACATCAAAGATTGTGACACTGCATTCAAAATGTGGAAATCCTTATTAGATATCTATAGAGGAGATTAGAATGTCTAGAGAGCAAAGAGAGAAAGTCTAAGATGAAAGTTTGATGACATAAAAATGGAGGAAGGTGAAAATGCTGCTCAATATGCTACAAGAATGAAAGAAGTGGTAAGTGCAATAAGAAGTCTAGTTAGTCAATTGGAAGAAGAAATGGTCATCAATAAATACTTAAGGACTCTTCTCCCTATCTATGTTATTAGATTTTCAGCCATCCAAGAGCTAAGGTGTGTACAAGGAAACAGACTAACCTTTGAAGGAATAGTGGGAAGACTTACTACATTTGAATTGTCCAATTTTGATAACTACACACCAGAGAACCTTGAATCTGCTTTCAAAGCCAAGATGACAATAAAAGACACTGAGGAGGAGACTTTAAGCAAGAAGAGAAGAAAGAAAAAATATGCATCTAGTGATAGCAGTGCATATGAGGAAGATGTGGAATAGTTTGAAGCACTATTGGCTAGGAGATTCCATAGAGGCAAAGGTAAATTCGAAGGTAAGCTCCCTATCATATGTTTCAATTACAATGAAGTAGGTCATATTGCTAAAAGATGTACAAAAAAGAAGAATTACAAAGAAGGAAATAAGAATAGGAACAAGAGAGAAGATGATAGCAAAGATTACAAGGAGAAAGGCAAGAGATGTTACATTGTTTAAGAAGATTTTGATGAGAATGATGATGAAGTAGTCTATGTGGCCATGAAGGATGAATTAGATAAAGATGAAGATGAAGCAACAACATTGGTTACATGTGTGAACAAGAATGACAAGTGGATCATAGACAGTGGATGCTCACATCACATGATAGGAGATAAAAGTAAGTTTATTACCTTTACTCAATATCATGGAAATTAGATTTGCTAATGATGCTCCATGTCAAATCAAAAGAAAAGGCTCTATTAAAATCACAAAGAAAATTTCATGTGATAATGCATACTATGTTGAAGGATTGAATTAAAACTTGTTGAGTGTATCATAGTTAGGTAATGTAGGTCACAAAGTTGAATTTGGAAACAAAACTATCAAGATCTATGACACTGATGGAAATCTAATAGGAAAAGGTGAACAAACTAGAAGTAATATGTTTTACCTAGATATGAAAGATGCAACATGTCTTATTGTCAGATTTGATGATGTATGGTTGTGGCATAAAAGGTTGTGTCATATTAACTTTGATAATCTAATTAGCATTGGCAAGAAGAAGAAGGTCAGAGGGTTTCCCATGTTAAAGAAACCTGAAAACACAATGTGCAAACAAGAGTTAGTCCATACAGTCTTATGTGGTCCAATACAATTGCAAAGCTACCCAAGAGACAGATACATAATGCTACTTGTAGATGATTATTACAAGATGATGACTGCTATGTTTTTAAAGAAAAAATCTGATGCATTTCAAATGTTTAAGTGTTATTTGACCAGAGTTGAGAAGGAAATAGGAAAGAACCTAAAATTCCTAAGGTCAAATAGAGGAGGTGAGTTCACATCAAAAGAATTTAAGATATTTTTCAGTGACAAAGTTATCAAAAGGAAATCATCTACACCAAGAACTCCACCACAGAATGGTATTGGTGAAAGAAGGAATAGGAAAGTGATTGACTATGCTAGAACTTTGACAATGGAGAAAAATGTTGCACTAAAGTATTGGAGAGAAGATGTAAGTACTGCAATCTACACACTGAATAGAGTACAAGTCAAGAAAGGTACAAATTTAACACCTTTTGAATTATGGTATGGTCACTCACCTAATGTTAAACATTTCAAAGCATTTGGTTGTAAATGTTATACTCTTAAAGATACTAGAAATGGAAAGTTTGATGCAAAGAGTGATGAATGTATATTCCTTGGGTACTCCACTAGAAGCAAGGCATATAAGTGTTTAAACACTAACACTAACAAGATTGTGGAGAGTGTAAATGTAAAATTTTATGATCATGTGGAAGTTCAAGTTGATGAGTCCAAGTAAACAAAGGATTATAGATCCTTTCTATATTTCTATGAAGGAATGACTATTGAAAACAATGTTGCAAATCAAGTTGGGAATCAACAAAAAAATTTAGTATTTGTTGAGTCTCAGCCAATGAATGTCGAGTTGCCTTCAGAAGCCAAATAGTAGAATGTAGAGAATGCACAATCTAGTTCTAAAAATAGTATCCATGAGGGGAATGATGAAATACTAGATGAAGAAGAACAAAATGACTCTAAAACTGAAGGATCAAACATGGAAAGAAAGATAGATCAAAGATTAGCCAAGTGTGTGAGAAGACATCACCTTGTAGATCAAATTATTGGTGACAAAGATGCTAGACTAATTATAAGGAATAGACTAAGGAATGAATCATGTTTGTTGAGCAAGGTTGAAAATAAAATGGTGAAAGATGCACTACAAGATAATGACTGGTATAAAGTCATGGAAGAGGAGATAGATCAGATTGAAAAGAATAAAACATGGACCTTAGTTCCTAGACCACCTAATAAGAATGTGATTGGTAGTAAATGGGACATGTTAAAAAACAAACTTGATGAGAATGGCGAGATAACAAGAAACAAAGCCATTCTAGTTTGCAAAGGGTATGCACAAGAAGAAGGACTAGATTGGGGAAACATTTGCCCCTGTTGCAAGAATGGAAGGAGTAAGAACATTACTTACATATGCTGCATACAAAAGTTTGAAAGTCTACATAGAAAAAATAGAGGGATTTGTAGATGACAAGAACAAGGATATGTTCTACAAACTACACAAAGCACTTTATAGATTGAAGCAAGCACCTAGAGCATGGTATGAGGTGTTGCAAAAATATCTTGTGAAGATAGGATTTGAGAAAATAGATGACAACAATTTATACATCAAAGCTAAAAAAGGTAAAGACATTTTGATATCAGAAATATTTGTTGATGATATAAAATTTGGAGGAAAAGATGTTCTTTACAAAGATTTTGCTGATCAAATGAAACATGAATTTGAGATGTCAATGTTTGGAGAAATAAAATTCTTTGTTGGATTACAAGTACATCAATTGAAGCATGGCATATTTGTGACCCAATCCAAATAAATCAAGGAGATAACCAAAACATTTGCGTTAGAAGACTGAAAACTAGTTAGCACACCAATGTCAATAGGACACAAGCTATCCAAGAATGATGAGTTTTCTGATGTAAATCAGAGATTGTATAGATCAATGATTGGAAAGCTACAATATGTTGTACATAGTAGGCTAGACATTGTAGTAGTGTCAAGAGTTTTTGCAATTCCAAGAGAAAATCACCTAATGGTAGTAAAGAGAATACTGAGGTACTTGAAAGGAACTGATAACTTTGTCTTGTACTACAAGAGGAGTGAAAAGTTTGAACTAAAAGCCTACACTGATGAAAATTGGGGAGGTAACATTGATGATAGAAAAAACACCAGTGGAGGAGCATTTTTCTTAGGAAAAAAGTTGATTACTTGGACCAGCAAAAAGAAAAGTTGTACCTCACAGTCCACTGTTGAAGCTGAATATGTGGCAACTATTATAAATTGCACCAATATTTTATGGATCAAATATTTGTTGCAAATTATAAAGGAAGAGGTAACTAAGCCTACGATATTTTATTGTGATAATACAAGTACTATCAACATATCAAAGAATCCTATAATGCATGCTAAAACCAAGCACATTGCAATCAAGTATCACTATGTAAGAGAGTTGGTGGAACACAAACAAGTGAAGATATAATAGGTTAGCTCAAAAGAGCATATTGCCTATATCTTGACAAAAGAACTACCTAAAGATTCTTTTGAGTATCTTAGAGGTAAGTTAGGGGTGATACCCTTAGCTAAGGCTACGTGAAGCAAATGCAAGAATGCCTTGCATCAAAATAGTTGAATGTTGAAGATTTTACACATTGATGTAGAGAATGTTTACTTTAGGATTCATGCCTAAAGTATTAGAAGTACTTAAATTCCAAATTAGTCACAAGAAAGGTGACAAAGGACCTACAAAAAGCTACACTTGCATACTAAGATGCTAATATGTCTTTGGGATTGTTTTAAAAGAGGGAAAAATAGTAGAAAATTGATGAATAGAAGAAGTTGTGAAAACTAATCAATAGGAGAAGTTGTGAGAAACTGATCACATGCTGATGATCTGGTGATCAGAAGTATTAGGGAGAAACTGATCAAAAGAAGATAAAGGGAGAAGTTGACAGAAATAATCAAAAGTTGATCAGAATAGTAGAAGATGAGCAATATAGGGTGACAAGTAGAAATGAAGCAATCAGAATAGTAAAGGAAGATGTGAAGTTATAATTACTTTTTGGCATTTGACTTCCTATTCTAACATAGTTAATTTGTGGTTGAATAGTTTAGTCTAATGGTTGATCAGTTTGGTTTGCCATCAATTGAAAAGAGGGAGATTGTTGGAAATCTGATTAAAAAGCTCATTGTTGAAGATCAAAAAGGGCGATTGTTGTTTTCAATCATTGTTTTTTCATTGATGTCAAACTTGCTATGTGTAGGAATGACATTTTCTTATAAGATCTAAGTACTATCACTTAGTTGATTGATGAAGAGGATTTGATCAACAAGATGTAACAAGAGCACCTAAAGGAAAGGTTGAGTTATGATGTTGTAATGAAGTGCAAGAATCAGTTAAGATAATGGTTAAATGTTGTAATGATAACATACTCAAAGATACAAAGGTTGGTCATACTTAGAAACATTGGAGGAAGAAGTTGTAACAAGGTTGACCGCAAAGATTAAACTAAGATCATTAGTGAGTGTCGAGCAAGTTAGTTGAAGTTGAGAACATTCTCAGTTGGATCTAAGTAATAGGAAATTCTAGGGTGTGCCAAGTAATCTTCAGGTGTTGAGTGAAGATTAGGTGCCAAGCATCAAAAAATCTTAGTTGGTGTCGAGTGATCTTTAGGTGCTAAGAATCAGGAAAAACATAGTTGATGTTGAGCAACATAGTATGTGTCAAGCACTAGTATTTCAATAGTGTCGAGCTAGTACATTATTTTAAATGACAAAGATTCATCAAATCTAAGCCAACAAAGTGGTTACCTTGAATTTTTTGAATGAGTTGGTGGTACAAAATTCTATGTAAACCATTTTTGAGCGAATTCAATCTAAAAATCTAAAAATCCTATGGACTTAGGTTGGTTTAATAGCCATTTGTAAATTCTTTAATAGGGTGGCATTCCAAGTGATGTTCTAAAGTCCTCTAACTAGACCCACTTCTAACAGGGTGGTTAAATCCTCTAACAAGGTCACATTTAATAGTGTGTTGTAAGCCTTTAATAGGGCAAGCTTTTCATAGGGCATCACTTCAAAAGAGTGAGAATTGAGTAGCATGTTACTAGTGGTTTTTTCCAAATTAGGTTTCTATGTAAATCATTGTGTTATGATTGCATGCTGATTTATAGTAACTTGCTAATTAGAAAAATTAAAGCTTGGATGAATGAATAGTTGAATGGGCTCATTATACTTAGTGAAAAGTTTGAGTAGGACATTTGGACCTTGAATAATTGATTCACCAACCCCCCGTCCTCAATTATTCTAAAGAATTTCTAACAAACAGAAGGATCGGGCATTGGTATAATCTAGCAAGTGAATTAGGTAAATCTCTTAAATAATTGGTCCTAATAGGCCCATTGAAATCTCCTAATAGAATGATTAACTATTTGTAAGTTTAAATCATTTAATCAAGGTAAAGGTAGATTGAATAACTCTTGTAAGCCCTTAGTAGGGTAGACCCCTCACAAGGTAGATCACCAGATGTGATGAAAACTTTTCAACCTTAATAGACACACTTTATTGTTGTAGTTTGAAGATTTGTGAGTGTTATCCCCACTCTAGTTTTACCTTCACCTTGGAGGTTTTATGGGCAACCAAATCTTTTGTGTTATTAGTTTACATTTACTTTCATGTTTATGCATGTGATAAATAAATGGATCTATATTTGTTTATGGTTATATGATTCATGGTCCTTATATGAGATGGGTTAATGGTGAAGGTATTTGATTTCCTTCAAAATGATAATTTTTTTTACAGATCCTAATTAACCCCCTACAAGACTTCTAACACACCTCATCACCAACTTCAAAAACATGATTTTTCCTACTTTAGATTACTTTGTTCCAACCTCAACTTCACTTCCTCATGCAAAGACTTCATAAAATTAGAAAATACTTCACCTTCAACACTTCTCTTCTCTTTACTAGAAACATCCCTCAAATCTATGTTAGTTTTTGGTGATTGATTAGGAAAGTATTGTACATGCTTCATAAATTCTTTAAGGTTTGGTTCATGGTTGACATTGTGGCTGACATATGGTCAACATGTTGTAACCCTAAAGTAGCATAAAATTACTTGTATAAAAGGGCTTAGGGTTAGGTATTTTTATTAAGTTGTGATGCAAAATTGGTTCTTGTGGTGGTATTGAGCTATAAGGGATTATAGATTGTAATTAGGTTATAATCATTAGATCATAATAATATCAAACTTGTTGTTTGATAGATGTAGCTCAGGGATTGGGTGAACTAGTCAAATCTTGGTGCCTTCTGTTCTTTTCTATGTGATCTATTATTTTTCTATTACTGGTTATATTTGCATATAATTATTATTTTTTGTCTGTGGTTTAATCCTAATAAGTGGTATCAGAGTGAGGTTGTTTTTTAGTTATCCTCTATAGGAAATTCTCACAATTGAGTGAGAGCAATGGTAGATGAGGGTAAGCTAAGGGTTGACAAGTTTAATGGGCAGAACTTTCAGTTATGGAAGATGCAAATGGAAGACTATCTTTATTAGAACGATTTATAGAAGCCATTAGAAGGCAAAGCCGAGAATCAAGGATCTATGTCAAATGATGAATGGAATCTTTTAGATAGAAAGGCACTTGGAAGCATTTGATTATGCTTAGAAGAATCAGTGGTATTTAATATTATAGAAGTGAAGATGATAGAAGAATTGATGCAAACCCTAGCAAAACTATATGAAAAGCCCTCAGCTTCAAACAAGGTCTTTCTCATGAATCATTTATTTAATATGAAAATGGTTGAAGGTGGATCTATTGCAAAACATTTAGATGAGTTTAATACTATTACTAGTCAATTATCTTCTATGGGTATCAATTTTGATAAAGAAATTAGGGCTCTCTTGATTTTGTGTTCTTTGTCTAAAAGATAGAATGGCTTGGTAATGGCTGTGAGTAATTTTGTTCATGGATCTAGTACCCTAAAATGTGAAGATGTGATCAATATTATTTTGAGTGAGAAAAATTATAGGAAAACCTCAGGTGGATCTACATCAGGAAGTGCTTTGAATGCACAAAGCAGGGGCAGAATGACTGAGAGAGGAAGTACCTCTAGAAATTGTGGTAAATCAAGAGGAAAGTCAAAGAGGAGGAGGTCTCAATGAAGAGGACCGAATGATTGCTGGTACTATGGGAAACCAGGGCACAAAAAGAAAGATTGTTGGAATCAAAAGAAAAATGGAGATAAACTAGATGGAGACAAGGAGGCAAATGTGGTAAGTGACAAATCCAAAGAGGATGCTTTGATTTTGTCTTTAGAAAGTGTTGATGATTCATGGAGTTTCCTTGTAGTAGCAAAATGTGTGAAAGTAAGCACCTTATATCTTTGTACAAGTCATATTGTTACTTCTACTTTAATTTTTTAAGAGAAAAATGAATGTTCAAGAACAATTGTTGTAGTTGAGTGGGGAGAACATATAGCTATTCTAAATTCTAATACAATATTGTGGCACGATAGACTTGGGTGCATGAGTGAGAAAGGTATGAAATTACTTCATTCAAAGAAAGTTTTACCAAGTCTAAAATGTGTTAATATGGATTTTTGTGAAATTTGTGTGTATGGCAAACAAAAGAGAGTGAGTTTTGTGAAGACTGGGAAGGAAAACAAAAAGGAGAAATTAGAACTTGTGCATGCCGATGTATGGGGACTATTTTAGATATCTTACCTTGGTGGCTCTCATTATTATGTTACATTTATTGATGACACAACTAGAAAAATATGGGTTTATTTCCTTAGATAGAAATATGATGTATTACAAACTTTTAAGAAATGGAAATGCTTGGTTGAAAATGAGACTAGTAAGAAATTAAAATGTCTTAGATCTGATAATGGTGATGAGTATTGTAATCATGAATTTGAAGATTATTGCTCCACTAATGGTATTCATAGACATAAAACTATTCCAAGGACTCCAGATGAAAATGGAGTGGTTGAACACATGAACAAGACTATAATGGAACGTGCAAGGAGCATGAGGTTGCATGCTGAGTTGTCTTTACACATGTGGGAAGAGGCTATCAATACTATTATATATTTGATTAATAGAGTTCCCTCTACTCCTTTGAATTGTGGTATTCTAGAGGAAGCATGGACTAGTCAGAAGGTGAGTTATTCATTTCTCAAAACTTTCAGTTGTGAAGCATTTTCTCACATAGATTTTGAAAATAGAACCAAGCTAGAAGCTAAGTCAAAGAAATGTATTTTTGTTTATTTTGGAATTAACAAATTTGGTTATAGGCTTTGGGATTTTGAAAATCATAAAATTGTAAGAGCCAAGGATCTCATATTCAATGAGAAAGTGTTGTACAAAGATGTATTGCAGCAACATGAGAAGAAAGAAGATGATTATGTAGTGTTGGATGATACTCCAAAAGTTGAAGTTCCAGCCATTCCTTGTGATATGCAACAACCACAACAAGAAATACCATACACACCAGTGAATGTTAGATGGCCAACAAGGCACATTAGGCCTCCAAAAAGATTTTTCCCTCTTTGTATTCTATTTTACTTACTGATGCTAGTGAACCTAAAAGTTATGATGAAGCTATACTGGTGGATACTAAGATTGAGTGGGAGTTTGTAATGTAAGATGAAATGGACTCTTTTTTGAAGAATAAGACATTAGATTTGTGCAAGTTTCATGTAGGTAAAAGTTCTTTATAGAA
This sequence comes from Cupressus sempervirens, assembly GCA_028749045.1. Taxonomy (NCBI): domain Eukaryota; kingdom Viridiplantae; phylum Streptophyta; class Pinopsida; order Cupressales; family Cupressaceae; genus Cupressus; species Cupressus sempervirens. The sequence goes on along the minus strand of CM053789.1, from coordinate 28,738,946 downwards.
TAAGCAGGTTTACAGGTTAAAATAAGAGGATGGAGGTAAGAAAAGATTTAAAGCCAAGTTAGTTGTAAAAGGATTTGCACAAAAAAAAGAAATTGACTTTGATGAGATATTTTCTCCTATTTTTAAAATGTCTTCTATCCATACTATTTTAAGTATTATGGCTACTGAAGATTTGGATTTAGAGCAACTTGATGTTAAAATAGCCATTCTTCATGGTGATTTGGATGAAGATATATAGATGGCTCAGCCATGGGGATTTGATGTCAAAGGTAAGGATAACTTACTATGCAAATTGAAGAAAATTTTATATGGCTTGATGTAAGCACCTTGGCAATGGTATCTAAAATTTGATAGTTTTATGCATGAGCAAGGATACGTTAGGTGTCATTTAGATCATTGTGTTTACTTTAAGAGGTTCGATGATGATAGCTACATTATTTTATGTTTATATGTTGATGATATGCTTGTAGCTAGGTCTAACATGGATCACATTAAGGGGCTAAAACAATAGTTAACACATGCATTCACTATGAAGTATTTGGGGGTAGAAAGACAAATTCTTGGTATGAAGATTTGTAGAGATAGGAAGAATAGAACATTGACACTATCTTAGGCTGCTTATGTGGAGAAGGTGTTGCAATGTTTCTCTATGTAGAATGCTAAAGTTGTCAACACACCTTTACTTGGTCATTTGAAGTTGAATAAGGAGATGTGTCTTAAGATGTAAGAAGAGGAGGATAAGATGTCCAAGGTACCCTATGCTTTAGCTATAGGAAGCTTGATGTATGCTATGGTATGTATTAGGCCAGATATTGCACATGTAGTGGGAGTTATTAGTAGGTATATAAGTAATCCAAGAATTGAGCATTGGAATGTCATCAAATGGACTCTCAAATATTTGAGAGGAACATCTAATAATTTTTTACACTTTGGGGGCTCTACTACTAATTTATAGGGCTATGTTGACCCAGATTTTGCAAGGGATATTGATACTAGATAGAGTACTATAGGTTATCTTTATTGTTGGTAGGGTAGCTGTGAGCTAGGTTTCTAGGTTACAGAAGGTTAATGCTTTATCCAATATAGAGGCAAAGTATGTTGTTTCTATAGAGGCAGCCAAAGAGATGATATGGCTTTAGTTCTTCTTGGAAGAATTAGGACACCCTCAAAGGGACAATTATTTGTTTATAGATAGTCAAAGTGCCATTTATCTTGCAAAGAATTCAGCTCTACATTCAAATACCAAACACATATAGTTGCGGCACCATTTCATTCTAACCATTTTGGAGGATGGATAGTTAAAGCTGGAGAAGATACATACAAATGACAATCCAACAAATATGTTGACAAAGGTAGTAACAAGGGAGAATCTGAACTCCTTTTCAAGTTTGTTTGGTCTTCTAGACTGAACATGAATCAAAGAATAGCAGAATTCAGGGTGGTTTGATCCAATGGGACCTCCATGTGGTAGCGGTATAGCTACATGATCAATCTCCAAGTGGGAGATTGTTGTTTAGAGTGGAGCCTAATTAGTCCCCAAGTGGGAGATTGTTAGTTTGTGATGAGTGATCAAGAAAGTATTGTACATACTTCATAAACAACTTGAGCTGTGGTTGATGTTGTGGCTGACATATTGCTGACATGTTGTAACCCTAAAGTAGCATAAAATTACTTGTATAAAAGGGTATAGGGTTAGGTATTTTCATTAAGTTGTGATGTGAAATTTTTTCTTGCAATGGTATTGAGCTATAAGGGATTACAGATTGTAATTAGGTTATAATCACTAGATCATAATAATATCAGACTTGTTGTTTGTTGGGCATAGCCCAAGGATTGGGTGAACCATGTCAACTCTTGGTGCCTTCTATTATTTTTTGTGTGATCTGCTATTTTTTTGTTACTAGTTATATTTACATGTAATTGTTATTTTATGTCCATGGTTTATGTTGGAATTATAGATGGAGTAACAGAGAGGGGGGGTGAATTAGTTACCACAAAAAAAAATCCATAGATCCCCTAGATGTCTTAAAACTTAGTTACTATTGTCACTTGGTAGCCACATAGAAAATTTTTGTAACTCTATAGATGTTAACTTATTCCTGATTCTTTAAGCATTCATAGAATTTTAACATGCATGCATAAAAGAAATAACATCAACATAAGAGACACCAAATTTAACATGGAAACTCAATATGGGAAAAAACACCAAGTAACTAGCTACCAATTTTCACTCTTTTGAAGTAAGCCTTATTAGGAACCAACCCTATTAAAAGTTACAAAACAAACTATTAGGTGTGACCTTATTAGAGGATTTAATCACCCTACTAGGCATGGCCTTGCTAGAGGATTTTAGAACAATTCAATAGAACCATCCACCTTGTTAGAGGGTTTACAAAAATGGCTGTTAAACCAAATCTATTAAGAGATTTAGGAATTACTACTACAATGGTGAGAAAGTAACAATAAGTGACCTGAATGAGATGCAACTGATCTTTGTTGTTACAAATCTTTGTTCTGCTTCACTAGATCCTCTCTTGATCAAATACACCTTTGCTGCTCCTCAAGGATACCTGATCCTTCTTCAAAATTTTCTCACACTTCTTCTTCACACAATCAACTCACTTGCATGCTCACTCATTCATTCATCATACTTTATAATTTACAACTTGACCTTTTATTTATACCTTACAAATTGTCAAGTTGGCTCATTTACAAGTTACATTTATCAATAATCATTACATCAGTCAGCTACATTCATTACATGAAATAATTAAACTTAATTTCCCAAAACAATTAAATCCTTCATTGGCCAACCCTACTTAGTAAACATTGCTCCAGAAATGATTGCCAGTGTTAACCAAGTGAAGCTCAGTAAACATTGTGATCTCTACAAAATTGTTTGGAGACCGAGTTAACTTGATAGACACTAACTTTTCTTCATTGACATTATGAGCTTGGTAGAAACTAATTTTTGCCACATAATCCTTCAACACCCAAGTAAGCTCGGTGGAAACTATCTCCATAGTGTAATATTTAGGAATGCTTGATAGAATTTGTAAATAACTTTACTAACCATCTTAGTTTAGTAGACTCTAACAATTTTCTTGCTAACCATCTGAGCTCGGTAGACTCTATCTGATAACTGATATGAAATTTGTGTAACATCAAAGACAACACACAATTGAACAACTGTATCCAAAAATCTCCGTCTTTTCCATTGATTGTAGCACAACATGTCATTGTAGAATGAAATTTGAGAACAAGTCTTTTTGGACAAAATATTTCTCCCTCTTAGATTTTATACCACAAATTTCTCAATTACAGTAATCTCCCTTTGTGAAGGAATTACATAGCTTCTTATCAAATAGAAAATTATCCTTAATAAATTTAGATTTCAAATAAATATGACAGTATACTCTCCTTTTTTAATAACACATGCCAAAGACAACGCAAACCAAATCAGTAGCAATGCACCTTAAGTACTAATTCATATGTAATGTTCCCTTGATTATGTTGCATTAACTGAAAAATCTTCAACTTGGTACCTATTGATGCATCACTAAAACTTCATTTTAGTGAGCCTTAGATAGGGGAATGACTGCTAACTTACCTCTTAGTTACAAGAATGCATCCTTAAGTAGTGGCTTAGTGAATATGTTAGCAATTTGTTCCTTTGTATGGACATATTCCAATTTGATTTCCTTATCCTGCACCAATTCTCTAACAAAGTGATACTTTATTGCAATGTGCTTAGTTTCTGAGTGCATCACTAGATTTTTAGATATCACTAATACATTTGGCATCAATTTGCGATGGCTATGTGTTGCAATTATGACAGCAATGTGTCGCCACTATGACATTAATAGATGTCATTATTTTTTAGTCACAAATTATGACGTCTATCCTTTACTATCATAATTACGACGCCTATCCATCGCTATGAAACCACTTTATTGTGACATCAACCCCATCAAAATGCTTGTGGCTGATGTCACAATTACGATGAAAAAAGTAGCAATTATGATGATAATTGGCATCACCGCCATAGGAACCCCGCCCCAATGCTTGTGGCAGACGTCACAATTATGACAGACACCCTTGCAATTGTGACACTAGTTGGAATCACTGCCACAACAACCTTGTCTCAATGCTTGTGATGGACATCGCAATTGCGATGGCAGTTGGCATTTCCACCATAACAACCCCGTCACAATTCTTGCGGTAAACGTCACAATTGTGACGGTAGTTGGCATCACCGCCATAGCAACCCCATAGTAATTCTTGTGGCGGATGTCACAATTGCGACAAATACAAAGTAAAACAAAAAAATAAAATTTGCTAGCTTCCAACTACATCAAACCAAATCAAACCTCCTAAACCCTGCGTAACTTCATTTGGTCACATCTTATATTTGAGTAAGATGGTGTCTTATTGGTGCTCCTTCTATTATTTAATGATATATTATTATCAGGTCATCCAATCGGCTATAGGACAAAGATGATTCCTAAACAATCGAATTAGTAATACAGTCGATCTGCATTTTATTTGGACACTTGGTTTGATGTTCATCTCATCGATTCTCATTCATCACAAGATCTTTATCTGATTAGACCTTGATAGAAAACATTGAGATTTCTCGAGCCCCAAGCCTAAATCATGTAGGCTTCAATCTCCACATATCATAAAGCCTGTATATAGAGTTGGGCATCCCGTAGCTGGAAGCTTCACCTGCATCAGCTCTCGAATGGTGTGAGAATGCTCAACTCTATATATAGGCTTTATGATATGTGGAGATTGAAGCCTACATGATTTGGGCTTGGGGTTCAGGAAATCTCAATGTTTTCTATCGAGGTCTAATCAGATAAAGATCCTGTGATGAATGGGAATTGATGAGATGAACCTCAACCAAGTGTCCAAATGCAATGTAGATTGATCGTATTGCTAATTTGATTGTTTAAGAATCATCTTTGTCCTATAGCCAATTGGATGGCATGACAATAATATACCATGAAATAATGGAAGGAGCACCAATATGACACCATCCTGATCAAATATAAGATGTGACCAAATGAAGCTACATAGGGTTTAAGAGTCTTGATTTGGTTTGATGTTGGAGGTAGTTAAGAATGACATAGCTAGAAGCTTCACCTCCCTTGTCTCCTCCCTTTGCCTCACTCCTTCTTAGGCCTTAATATGTTATACTTATGTTGCTTAAATAATTGAGTGCTGAAAATTTTGCTAAAATTGATTCCTTACATTTGAATATTGTACGCAAAATGTATAATGAAATGCCTCTATTCAATCTATGAACATTTTCAATAAGGTATATTCGACAAGTGTTTTTGAAAATGTTGATGCTTAAAGCACAATACCTTTGGTGAAGTTTATCTTGGGTGCTAAGTATTTGGATTTATGTTTTCCTAATATAATTAAAATATCATATTTCTATTTTTATGCAAGTGTTTGACATAAATCCTATACAAAGGATTTGTATTTTGTAATTTCTTTGGTGGATACTCAGTTTCAAATTAGACATTGCACCCCAATTGTTTGATGAAATTCCAATGAGACAAAACTAAAATTGAAGGACAAAATAGGAAGATGTTCTTACATTAGGTATCCACTAGTAGCTTCTCTCTCTCTAAATCTATTAACCGTGTGCATCTTCTTTGAGTACTTAGTTGGCTAGAGCTAACCTACCAAAAATAGCCCTTTGTTCAAACTATTCCAAAATTGGAAGGACTTCACCTTATTGTAATAGGTGTATGCTACCATAATTGATTTTTATTTCTCCCTTTACTAGTCTACACTTTAGTAGAAATCTCTTTTTTTTCTTTTTTGAACAAATGCACAACATCATGAGCTAACTTTCACCATTCAACAATATCAAAGGGTATAATTTCTACTCATATCATAACCATGTTTCCTTGCTAGCACCATTCTTTTCTCATGGGTCATCTTGTGCATCATTGAAGCCATATTCACCACTTACTTTGATAATTTGGACAAGCTTGCCTAGCTATGTCTTTTTCGTTGCTTTTGTTTTCTGGCATGGATCATTTGTGTGGTCTTTTTGCACAACACAAATATTTGCATTAAGGCTGGGAAATATTTATTTGATATTGAGTGTCACGAAACACATGTAGAGGGAAATCAATGCACTTCTATGGATGTTGGCCATTTTCTCTTAATTTGGGGAATGTGAACATGTAGCCTTGGTTATCCCTTCCATTCCCATGGCTCAGTTGATAACTACCTTTTCCTTTCCATCTAGGCACACAAAATGGTACTTGTGCATGTGGTTGATAAGGTGCATAGCGGGTGATGCATAAATGATAGTATGAATGTGGTGTTGGTTGTTGCAAACTATATTCATCATTTTCTTTCCTCAGGATTCAAGACATTCCTCTGTAACTCTCCAAGTACATGTGCCATGCTTTGGATTCTCATACCTCATGCCAATATTTTAATAGTAGTGCCCTTCAGCTATAGTAATAGGGCACACAAATAATTTCTATGTTTTCCAAAATTAAGTGTAGAACTTTGTAATAATGAAGGATGTTGGCCAATACTAATCACTCAAGCTCTCACCAACACACAATCCTTTGCCTTATGCCCTTCCAAGTGGCATTGATACAACAAGTGCTATATTTAGTGCCTTGCACATCAACTATTTGTCATATTGTGGCCCCATAATCTTAAGGTATTGTCAAAAAAATCAAGGCACGACAAGTGCTCTATTAAGTGCCTTACACATCAAATATTTGTTCCAATCATGCAAGTATAGCATTTATCTTCTCATCAAGTCATATCGTGGCCCCATACTCATAATGTTTTTTTGAAAAAAACAAGGCACAAAGAGCACCTCTATTCTTTCCTTCTAATTAGAGATATTTCTTTCCAAGAATTCTCATTGCATGTGTTTCATTGAGCCTCCACTAAACCATTCCTACTATTAGGCAGGATCAATGATTTGAGTTATTTTTGACACCAGTTCTTTGAGGTATCAGAGCAACGATCTTGCCATCCTGTGAAAAACAACCTATTCAACTAATGAAATCTTATATTTTCCTATTGAACTGGAAACATGGGATTTTTGACAAGAAGGTATGCTAAATAACTGGCTAACACCATAGAGAAATAAATAAATGCTTATTCCTTCCTAGAGTCTAATGATGATCAGATGATCATATTTGTTGAATCTTATTATCTTAAAGAATTATCCTATTTAACAATGCTTACTACAATGTAGATTTAGGGCTACGATGACAATGTCAATATGATTATTACATTATCTACTATATAAATTTTTTTCAAAGATAAGTTAATTGATTGTGCAAACAATCAATTTCTTACATATAAATGTGGTTGTTTCTGATGAAGACACCATTATTTGCAAAGTCTAATGTACCTTCTACAATGATCTGGTTGTTATCTCTAATTTATAATTATATGCTTGCAGCAAAGGGCTGGCTATGCCAGATGTAGTGATAAATATATGTGCAAAGAGATGTTTTTTATAGGCCTCATAGTATTAAGGTCAGTACATTATCAAATGTATGGTAGCAATATATAGTAATTTGTAGAGCGATGAACAATTATTCTCAACATATACATTAATAGACCCTACAACAGACATCATATGAACTTTGCATATATTTTAATCAACTAAATAGATTGAGCATCAAATTGGAATAAATAATTTGGGAACATAAAGAAAAAGATTGGATGAAATGATCAAAGGAATATTACAGTCATTTGTGAATGACTATGGTAAATAGTCATTTTAATTTAATCATGAATTATATATTTATCACCACCTGAAAAAGAAATCATTAACCATTTATATAGACCCTATGACAATACAAGCATCAAAATTAACAAAGCATTTATGATGGGTTTGCAGTAAAGAACCAGAGATAATAGGAAGCTATATACTGAAGCATGATCTCTGAATATGATATAGAAGAAGAAATACCTAAAACACAACCTACTTTGTAAATTTTAATAATAGTTTAGGATAGGAGGTTGAGTGGTGTTAGGAGGCCTTGTGTTGTACAAAACTATTACAGACCTATAGTATCGCTTGCTGAATCCTACAAACTATTTACTTACTATGCCTAATATTTGTGATGGAATACAATGATTTCCAGCTATAATAGGTCATTCTATTATTATAAAGGATAGTTCAATAAATAATGGTAGACTCATAAAAGATAGAACATTGTTGTGAGACATGTTACTGTATTGTTATAAAAGATTGATCAGAGTTGATGACTCAGATTTCAAATATATATTTTTAAATATAGATCACTGTTGTCAGCATGTTCAAAAACATATTGAATGCATTCCACATTGAGAATTAATATTTTGATTTTCTAACAAGGGTTATTGAAAAAAAATTTAGACTCAAAATTATTCTGAAGGGCATTGCTTATTCTAGTGAACAATCTCTACTCTCAAGAAACAGATATATTCTTTTGAATTAGGCAGAAAATGGTTGTTGAGCACATGATGTTTTTAACAATCAAATGGTTGGCACTTCCATTTTTGTGTAGTTGAGATCATAAATTCTCATTGCTCGACATCATTCATAAAATATATGGTTGTAATCACTAATTATTGTTGGAAGAAGACAACACATAGAGAGATGCACTAAAATTTCTATAAGTTCAACTAATATTCATCATCGTGACATCAAAATCAAGACAGTGACAGTAGTATAAAGGCAATATATATGGCACGCCAATAGTATAAGGTCAACAAAATTAATTGATAGAAGAAAATAATATATTGGCAATAAAAATTAAATCTATAAACACAAGATAGATAGGCAATGTCATGATCAATTCACCTCCAAAGTAACATCAGTAGGATCACTTATATGGCCTTTAACATATGCAAGACCTGTACATACCCAATAGTCTTTGGGTTGGTGGAAATATGAGCAAGAGATTAAGTTGTTTGCTAAATATAATCAAGGCTGATGGTTCTAGAATCTATTCTATGCAATTGGAAAAAGTGTAACATAAGCTTCAAGTATTTCCATATGTGCTATAGGATTTGCAAGATCTTGACATTATGCACTTTTACACTTCTTTGTTCTAGCATTGAGCCTAAAATCAGATATATCTGGGATCTTATGACATGCAACAGATGGTAATTTGGTATCATGTTACTCCACACACACACAATATTTAAAATTTAAAGATGAAGAGAATCACAAACTCATATACGAATGTCCATATTTTACATCTTTCCTAATTCATACAAGATCATCCAAATTTTACATCCTTCCTATCTCCATTACAGTGAATATCATCATGGATGTTTTATGAAATTCTAAATCCCAATAAATTGAAAAAGTTCTAATATTGCTTTGATTATTTCTTTAAGGTTTTATAATATCAATAGATATTTATTCTCTACCACGTAGATAGCCATGATGCCTACAAGATAACATAGTTGATTTGCCAAGGTTTGAAGTTTAAATCAAGCAGTCCTATCTTCATAATTCTTTCAATCTTCTTTGGTGCCCGTTATTCTAAGCATAGACTTAGAACTAACAACAAAGTGTGAACACTGGACAACATGAGCCCACCCTTAACAACTAGGGTAAAAATTAACTAGCCCTAAAAAATATTTGGCTATGGTAAGACAATTTTCCTTCATGGTCCAATTTGTGGTATTAATTCTCCATAGGGTTGCTAATTAAAAGTAAGTCTACAAATTAGAATTGTATCAGGAGTGTTATTCCTATTATTGATAGAAGAGAAGATTCAAATAGTACATAATCATGTGGAGAGTTCAGTCTAATATAGCAGAGTTTAGTGACTACTCAAACCTACATACACAAAACAAATACCAGAGATAACACCCCAGACTGCATTGAAAATTCTAGCACAGGCCCCTGTACTGGTATGTTGTGTGTGATTTTGGACTAGGTCTCAGATATCTCCCAGACATCAGTGTTATCAACACTATCATATACTTCTAATACTGTTGATGCTCCTGTAACTAGAAGTATTGATAGTTGGAGACATATTTGCAGCAACAAGATATTAGTTGTTATTTCATATTCATCCTACAAGGTATGAGGAAACTAAGAGTTTGAGGAAGCAATTAAAGAAATTTAAAAGGCACTTGTTGAAAGAAACATCACTTCTGGAAAATATCAGAGACACTTGTACATGCGGCTTTCTTTTGATTATTGAATGCCATTTGGAATTTTTCTATGGCATGTGGTTGGAGGTTTGGTTAGGGCTTTAGTATTGCTAGAATGAGTTAGTTGATGGAAACTATTCATTTAGATCGTATGGACAAAAATATGATAATATTAAGTGCAACTTGATCAGTTTGTTCATAAAATTAATAGTACAACTTCATCTACTATTGTTTTCCTCCAAACTATGTTTATGATCTCTTCTGTCCAATCAGGATGACACCAAGGTTGGAGTTTCAAGTGTGTCTGGGATCCCTCTTAACAAGGAACAGTTTCCTTTAATAAGGAGGAAGTATTGATCAACTAGGATCTCTACTTTACAAGTTCATCAAGTAGAATCATCAATATGAAACCTATGATATGATATGAAACCTACTTTAGAAGGATATCCTTCATAACAGAACTTCAAACATTTGACAACAACTGCATTCTCTTGAATATATGAACAAACCTGTGTGCTAAGTCTATAGTTCATAAGATCAAAAGTCCCATCAGGAGGTATGAAGGATATAGTTCTATCATTTTCAAAACAAGCAAGATGAATGCACCTAACAAAAGAAATAGAAATTAACATATTCCTTTTCAAGGGAAAAAAAAGACCAAGTACAACATCAAAGGAATTTGCAAGCACTTTAATATAAGATAAAATTGATAGTTTAAGGAATTGAATAAGAAAATGAGCTTGATTGCATACTGATGAAACTTGATGTCATCCAAATCAATTTCTTTACCCTTTGACACTTTTCCTTGAGCTTCTAGCAGTAGCCTATCATTGAGTCCAAGTTTGCATTTTGGCATTCTGCTGAAAAAAAGTGAATCAAAATACACTTGTCATTAACAACTAGCTATGTAACATTTCAGCAGTCATGCTAAAAGTACATTATAAATTTAAAAAAATTAGAAACAACCACATTTTTCACAAAAAAAGCTAAATTAACCATGAAACACAATCAATAATTCAATGCTAAATATTAAATCAAAAGTTATAAAGGTTTAATACTTATGGCATATGTATAAAACAAAGAAATCATTAGTGGTCAAACTACTTACAACACTCAATAATTATATAAAATGTCTAAAGATATATACATATCAGTATTTTATTCTCTTTTTAAAAAATTTCATACTATTTTATTTCCAAGATTGGTTGTGGGGATCCAACTTCAGCCTTAATATGGCAAGGGCATGGGTGTCCTAACCAGATTATTCTAGATACATCTATTATAGATCCAAGGAAGGCCTACAAATTGTATGAATTAGACCTGGTCTGGGTATGGGACCCAAAGCAGCATAATCTAAACTTCAACATTTGGTCATTATAATTTGACTTTTAATCTATCACTCTAAACTCTCCAAGAAATTGGACTCTGTTCAATCATCCACCATAGTTCATTATTCTTCTATATTTATTTTATTCTCGCTGAAGCATGTAATTTGTTGAAATGCAAGTATCCAGCAATGAAGTTGGTTGTCTCATGACCAAAAATTTTTTATTTATTAAATCTTAACAATGAATATGAATATAATATTTGTACTTATAAAAGTTGAACAATTTGTAGATTCTTTGTTTGATGGTAATTCATAATTCTACCACGTAAAAATAAACACTAGATGTTTATTATCTGAACTCTCATGCACCAATCTCGTTCTCATAATATATGTCTATTCGTTTAGCTATGTATAAGAATACATGGGCCTTTCAGCTTAGAAAATGGGGTTTGTCCTATTTCAAGGTGTTCCACAAGTAGGGTATATATTTAAGAAAATAGTTGTGCAGTAACATTATAATGCTCTCCATGAACCTAGCTAGAGTTTATAATGTTTCAACTTAGCAAAGATTATGGGACATAGTTCCATATTGCAATATCTTGGACTCTCTTGGCACAAGCAGTACTATGCTTAGTGAACTAATAGAGGGCCCATTAGATATAAAATTTAGAGAGTATGGGTGGGAAGATTTGGAACTTGGACATAAGCTTTGTATCTAACCATGAATTCATAGATACAATTGATTTAAAGCCCAAGAGTTAGATATATTTTTCAGGAAAGCTATCTAATATGATCAAATCCTAATTCCCTTTGCTTAAAATAACCTCTTCCAAGCAGTGGCATATTCAAATAACACAGTCCCAAGATAGTGTCGATCAAGGGTTTCCCTATTTAATTATGATAATCATATCATTGGTGATAACACAGTCCCAAGACAGTGCTAAGATCCAAGGATGCAATAAAAAAGCTACAAGTTTAGAACTTCATGACAGTTCAAAGCATGAAGCCTTAGATGCATAGGACAACAATCTAAACATAGGATGAAATAGAGAAATATTTACTATCTTATTGAGCTTCACTTTGTTTTGAGAATAGTTTAATATTCTCTACTAAATAGGGCCAACCACATGAAGGTGGAAGCTCATTTGGCCCCACCCCCCTCCCTCAAAAATCACTCTATATTCCCCGTTAAAATCTAACATTCATTCATTCTTTCAGCCATTAATAAAATGTAACATTCAATCAATATCACATGATAACATTCATTAATACATTAGATTCATTAACATGCAACATTCATCAATATTCTGCATTAACACATAATTCATGAACATTCATTAGCACATAATTAAATTAATTAAGACATAAAATTTATGATGTGAATATCAGGATTTAACTGTGTGATTTTTGAGTCAAACTTGATTTTTGAATTATTTTTGAAACATGGGTCATCGAGTTTGACTCAAAAATCACACAGTTAAATCCTAATATTCACATCACAATTTGACTAGCTGTGGAAATCATCTCCTACTTATCAATTGATGAGCTTAAGGGGCTCTCTAATGAATGGTTCATAAGGCACAACACTTGGTGAAGGTTTTGCAAATGGGGTTGCAAGCTTTGGGTTTAACTATGGAGGAAACTCCATAGTTAAGCATGCTCAGGCTGGAGTAGTACTGGGATGGGTGACCTCCTGAGAACTCTCGATGCTTCACCCCTGTGAGCATCACCTAGATCCAATGAGTGCTAAGTGTTCCATTTATTCTCATGAGAGATGGATTCATGTTGAATCACTACTCATGAAACATGGGTCATCAAGTTTGACTCAAAAATCACACAGTTAAATCCTGATATTCACATCACAGTTTGACTAGCTGTGGAAATCATCTCCTATTTATCAACATAAAATTTAGTCATTATCAATTAAGGTATGTAGATGACAATAATTTCTTTTTTTCCTTTCTATTTCTTTTTTCTATGTAAACTCTAAGAGGAGCATCAATGTCATCATCAATTCCCCCCTCATCAGTTGTTTTATTCTTTGTTCTTGATGATCTCAAATTCCTATGCTATTGCAAAGGGGGGTCCTTTGCAATAACAAATAAAAGAGTTAAATTAAAAATAATTTATTATAATTGTTACAAGTATTTAATTATTTTAAATAACATAATTGTCGTGCTCTTTACCTAATCTGGCCACATCATTTTGTCTAGACTCAACGTCAACATGCTCATGAACATTGACCCCTCAATCCTCTATAGCTGCTATACAAAATGTTACGTTAATCCAAACAACAATTGCAATTACATATAAAAAATTTAATAGAAAATGTATACCTCCACCACTAGGATGCACATCATGCAAACCTTTAGCATCCACAAATTGTGTAGAAGGATTGTCAGGCTACATTCCAACATCTTACACATTGTTATCATTGCTTTCTTAAAACAGATATACTCACTTTATATTGGAACTTAACATCAAATAGACTAATTGGTAAAGTGTTCAATTTGAAATAAATTTCATTTAGCTTATTTACCTATGGCTTAGATGCATCATTATTAGAACCTTCCACACTAATTTCAGCTCGTAGCCATTCAACCACAGCTCTATAGCCTTGTTGGAAGCCAATTCTCTTATCCTCTTTTGTGAGGCATCTCTTGAACTCTAAGCCCTTCATTTTTGTGTGGTATGATGAATTTTACTTGCATTGTTTCATCAACCAATGGAGGGTAGTTAAAATATCAAAAAGAAATGGTAAATAGTTAGCAGGATTTCCAACCCTTGTTACACCTTATTTTGGTCATGTTGGAGTTGTTCTAAACTGTCTTATTTATTTTTTCTATGTAATCTCTAAGAGGAGCATCAATTTCATCATCAATTCCCCCCTCATCAATTGTTCTATTCTCTATTCTTGATGATTTCAAATTTCTATGCTGTTGCAAAGGGGGGTCCTTTGCAATAAAAAATAAAAGAGTTAAATTAAAAATAATTTATTATAATTGTTACAAGTATTTAATTATTTTAAATAACATAACTGTGTCACTCTTTACTTGATCTGACCACATCATTTTGTTTGGACTCAATGTCAACACGCTCATGAACATTGACCCCTCGATCCTCTATAGCTGCTATACAAAATGTTACGTTAATCCAAACACCAATTGCAATTACATATAAATTTTTTAATAGCAAATGTATACCTCCACCACTGGGATGCACATCATGCAAATGTTTAGCATCCATAGATTGTGTAGAAGGATTGTTAGGCTGCATTCCAACATCCTACACATTGTTATCATTGCTTGCTTAAAATAGATATACTCACTTTATATTGGAACTTAACATTAAATAGACTATTTAGTAAAGTATTGAATTTGAAATAAATTTCATTTAGCTTATTTACCTGTGGCTCAGATGCATCATTATTAGAACCTTCCACACTTATTTCAACTTGTAGCCATTCAGCCATAGCTCTATAGCCTTATTGGAAGCCAATTCTCTTATCCTCTTCTATGAGGCATCTCTTGAACTCTGAACCCTACATTTTTGCGTGGTATGGTAAATTTTACTTACATTGCTTCATCAACCAATGGAGGGTAGTTAAAATATCAAAAGGAAATGGAAAATAGTTAGCAAGGTTTCCAACCCTTGTTACACCTTATTTTGGTCATGTTGGAGTTGTTCTAAACTATCTTTGGTGTTTGGTAGTCCTAGAGGATCCAATTGCACTCTTGGTTGGGTGTGTAGAATAAAGGTCAAGTGTTGCAATCTACCCTATGACTGGTAACAACAAGTTTTCCTTAGACCTGATTTGTTTTGGGTTGTGTTGATGTTTGTCATCTCGACTTCTATTGTGTACATGATAATGGGGATGTAACGAAGAAACTTTTGAGGCACCTTTTTTGTTATGCAATCTATTCAATATCTACTTGTATGACATACAAGGCATTGTGTTGCAAATTCATGTTCTTTATAATATATAATATGATCATCTAGACAAGCATGCATTGCTTCATACTCCATTCCAATATCTTTCATAATAGTAGATAATTCTCGATATGAGTGAGGTACAATATTTGATGGTGGTAACAGCCACTCGCCTATCAATCTACAACAAAAAATATAAGTTGTTAATATAAACAATATTAGTGGTACATTATTCACCCTTTGTTAACTACAAAGACATATATGACATACCTTAACATATGTGACATTGTTATGTTGGATAAACCATTCATAACCTTCAAGTTCAACAACAACAATACAATAGATAGAAGAATTGTTTGGGAGTCTTTGTATAGGGGCTTGTATGCCTTCTCAAGTAGAGGTACATCGAGGCTATCATCATCATCATGATCAGATATGCTTGGACTAAATGTGTCATGGATCAATGTATTTATACCATCATCTTCAATTATGTTTTCTAGCACATGATCGTCATCTTCCATGGGATCATTGTCTTCACCTTGGATATTCACACCTCCATGTTCCTCCACTTCAAAAACCATATTCTTCAGATTGTTGTGGTTCATATCATGTACTTCCCTGGGGAGATCAACCTATATAAAATTGATTAACATAAATAAACCATGATCATCAACTAATCATCAAGTGATTTCATATGTATATAAATTGTTAAAATGATATAATGAACGACTTACCAGTGGATGATAGTCATGCCCCCCTTCAATTTGACCATTCTCCCTACAATGTCTCTTAACTATTTTGATTAGCAATCTTCTACAGGTTAAGCCCTTACAAATTTTGCAAGGACAATAACATTTTCCATCACCTTTCATTTTCAAGTTAGACCACAATCTATCGATTGTCTCCCTATTTTGCTCTTCACTTATATTATCTGACATGATCATTCTTCATAGGAAGGAAAAATTGGGCTATGAAAAATTTGGTCTACAACTTTCACAAACTAAGCAAAACTATCGAAAGTACACAAATCTTCTTAGACTTAGCTAAATACTTTAATATTTTAAAAATACTTTCTTTGACTTTATTCCTAATACATTTAACCTGATCACCTTTTATAACATTTAGTCAATTGCTCTAGGCAAATTTGTGGATAAAATTATTTGTAAAACTTTGACCAACTGCCTGAAGATCTTATTTCAAGAGACCTTACAACATTAACCCACTAAAATAAATTTCAAAACATATAAGCTAAAAGTCTAGATAAAATATACATTAGATTTAAAAATATACAATTTTCATACCTGAGCGTGCAGCTATAACTCATTTAATGGCCTTCTTGCTTAGCTGTACAAGCTCTCCAACAATCAAATTATACAAGCTATAAGGCCTAACAACAATTTCAAAACATAAAAGCTACAAGGAAAGACATATTGCATAACATGGCAAAAGGAACAAAATTTACAAGCTTTAGCAAGACATATTAAATGACATCATAGTGCTAGAGAGATCACAATTATATGAGTCAAACATAGTCATGAAAAAGCACATAAATTAGTTATTATATGCAATTAAAAGATATATAGTTAGATAGGGACATCCATAGGGCATATTGAAGAAATGAAATAGTTAGATAGGGATAGCTAGAATTTGTCTGGCCCTCTAAAGAAATGATAGAAAATTTAAATCAAACATCCACAAACTTGGATCAAAATTCTTAGTAGGCATCTATAGTTAATATTTCTGATGCACCAATGCCAAAACAAAGTGCTTAGTAGGCTCGAGGAGTTAACATCATCGATGCTCAAGTGGATAATGATTCACAAAAAACATTAACAACTACTGCTTGAGATGTAATTCTTGAAGATAAAAACAAGGCTGATGTAGGAAGCACATCTAGTGAAGTGGTACAATGGTGCAGGGGCACCCAAGGGACACATGAACCTACAAGGTACACCAGGAGTCATGAAGGAGACCATGAAGGTACCAAGGGAAATCAATGCCTAATGAAGACATGTCAAGTCATTTGATGATGGATTATGGCTATTGAAGCCATCAAAATGTAAGGAATTTCATAAAGTTGTCAAATTGTAATGTATTGCCAAGAATAGGCAATGTGATGTAAGGGGTCATTATGAAGTCATTTGAAGTCCTAGAGTGTCCTAGGAAGAGTTATAGGTTGATGGAAATGAATAATATTGTTTACATAATGTAATAAGGCTCTAACTAGTATAAAATGCACTAAAAGTGCAAGATCTTCTAAATTGCCAATGTTGGCAACATAAGCCAAATAAGGCTTGAATGGGTTAGTTGAGATTATAGGGGTGTGAAGGTTATTTTAAAAGTCTTTTAGAAGTCTGTAGGAATGAAAAACAAGGTTTTATAAGTCCTTTTCACAAAGGATAACAAAACAAATAATGAGTGTTATTAAAAAAGTGTTTGTTACTATCATGTAACAGCTGTGAGGGACAATTGGTGACCAAGGGGTCTTTGGTTTAGTTTTATGAGTCAGTTAGATGGGAAAAAGTCTAGAAAAGTAAGGTTTTTATAAGACACAAGAGTAGTAGTCAAGGGAGTAGCGAATATATCAAGAAAAGAAATCGAAGTTTGCATCCCAAAAGTGAGTGTAGGGTTATTTGTGAGAAAGCCCTAGTTAAAATCTTGAATTGGAGAAAAATGGTGTTCTGGGTTGTAATCAGGGGTTCCATGGCCCAAAGGATGAGAAAATCCTTTGTTTTGCTTCATAACTAAGGATTTTTTAAGGTTATAGGGTCAAAGTATATACCCTTGATAGGGTTGATTTCTAAATGGAGGGCTAATTAGGCCTAGAAGCATGTAGGGTCAACCATAGAAACGTACACTAGTTAAGGGTTGAAGGATTGAGATTCATATGATTTCAAGAAATTAGTAAAGGGTATTTGAAAAGGTGAAGAGGTTACTAGGTTGTTTGGGAAGTTTGAGAGTAAAGTACAAATTACTTGCAGGACAGGGCTAATTGGGCAAGCCTGTTGAAGGCAGTTTTGAAGATTGAGATAGAACTGATGCTTGGTATGGGTTAGAACTCCTTAGTTATGTTGTTTGAAGGTAATTGAGGCATTATAAGGATTAGGGGAATCCTTGAATACAGAAATCAAGAGTTGGTTGGATGAAGGGTGAATTAGGAGTGTTCCCAAGGAGAGGGAAGCTGAACAAAGGCAAGGTGAATTAGCAAGTTTAAACAAACCTTAATTCTTGTATCTGATTAGTTAGAATTTTCATTTCATGAAAGACTCTTATACCATTGTAATCACTTCAACTTTTATCTTTATTTCAATCAAGTATTTTTATTTTAAAGTTCTAATTTTGCTAATGTTTATATATGAGATTTTTAATTTTGAAATCATTAAAATTATTTTAAGCTTATTTCATTGGAAAATATAAACATTAAATTTTTATCTTTACTACTTTATCAAATTAAACGGCTATAACTTTAAGCAAAATATAGGTCACTACTTTGATTTAACTATATTTAGTTGAATGTTGATCTAACTATTTTGTTAAATTTCAATATTTAAATTTTTGAATCCTCCATATATAAATTGATTTAAAAAATTAAAAAATAAAGAATCCAACTCTCATCTAAGTAAAACTGAACTGGAGGGAATGAATTGGCAATTGGTTGTGGTGATTAATCAAAATTTGAGATGTGTAGCTTTTCGGTCTAGCTCAAGGGAATGGAGGAATGGAACAATGTGGCCAACTATCTAGCTAAATGAGTCTCTTACGAGATGGGGCTATGCAATATTGGGGATTGAAATAACATTTCTTTAGAGTACTCTAGGATATTAAAAGATCTAGTGAGAGTCTTTATTGGGACTATGGTTTGATTGGTTGGATGTTTCTTTTACTATTTTCTTCAAATTTCAAGTCAAAATTGGTCAATAATATAATTTTTACCCTTTTCTTTTAAATAAACCATAATTCCTGGATCTAATTATTTAGCATTTCCATTTCTTGAAAGCTTCTTATTACAGTTGTCTTTCTTACCCTTACTTTAAAAAATCACCTTTTATAAGTCCTTGAATTACCCATCTTTGTTGTTAGGTTTGGAACCAAAATTTACAAATATTGGTTATATATTTTATATCAACATGGGGAAAATTGTTGAATGAAATGAAGTTGGAAGCTCCATATTTTCTTTGATTGAGAAAAAAATCTAGTAGTCATGTGGATACAAGTCCTTGTATAATGAATCCCAAGGAATGAACTTGGAAATCAGACTCACCAACACGAGAAAAAAAATTCATTTCTTCCCAAAAGAGCATTAGAAATGAATCATGATATTACACCAAAATTTAGGGCTCATATGGAATTCAATGTTGAATTAAAGATTCTTTCTCATCTATTTCAAGGATCCAATTCCTCTAGCTGAATACTAATACTACTCTTGAGAGGCACATATTCCTCAAATAATCTTAAAGATGAAGAGAAATTATAGATTTATCAATGCTTTGATAATGCATGATATAAAATTGTCTACACAAGTAACATTAAATGAACAGCTACCACAAACACCATAGAAATTATTCACTAAATCCTCTTGGGACATCCCACTCCAAGAACAACCTTCTTGTCAAAATCGCTATTAACAACCTTGTTGTCAAATTTCTATTAATATTTGCAAACATCATAAAATATTGGAACACCATGAAAAAAGCAATGAACCTCTTCCCCTAATCAAATCCCGCTCTTCTAAATAGAAGTCACCCCATGCTTATCTCTAACATAGAAGTCACATTAACCAGGTGCCACAAAGTATTTATATAAACAATAACATTGAACATACATAAAAAAGAAAAAAAAAATGCTCTAGAAGACACTTTACTCCATGAATATCCTCGTTGCCAAAAGCACCATTAATCTTTGCGAACACCACAAAACATAGGAGCACTATGAGAAATACAATGAGCCTCTTCCCACTCTTCAAATCCCTTCTCTTCTAAGTAGAAGCCATCCCATGCTATCTCTAGTATAGAAATCACAACTACTTAGATGCCACAAAATTGATACAATAGTCATGAAAACACCTCTAACAGAACGTCCAAAAAAATTTGCCAATCTAGCATACAAGCAAGGAGCAAGCAGCACTATGTCTAGGCTTTGGATGGACCTGTGGTGTATTATATCTTGAATAGGAATACAAATAGAATATTTGAGAGGGATTTTGATTTTGTGTTAGGTGTAAAATGTGCGAGTTCCAAAGATGAGTTGGTACAAGGCACACATGGCAATGTTGGTGTATTTGAAAGCATTGCGGGTGTTGTAACTTCAATGGTAACTCATTGAAAATTCCTTAGACATCAACATCCAGATATTATGGTTTCTATTATCCCACAGTTGCTTCCAAAAATAACATGTTTGCCTCTACAAAAATAAGCTTAATCAATATACTGTGGGTGGCTTTGAAATGGCATTGTCTGAAATACTTTGAATCTTGTCAAAAATATGATGCAGTTGTAGAAAAGTAAACAGTTTACTAAATTGCAAACAAAAATAAAATCCATGATGAAGATTGATCAATTTTAGCCAAAATAGGGTAGGAGAAATCCAAATGCAAGGATGGTATATCGTAAGCAAAAATCAAGGAAAAATAGCAAATATTCCACCAAAATTGAGCTACTTTCAAAGAAATGTGTCATATCATCCACCACTAATCTTTGTTCGAAGCATTCATTCTCAAACATAAACAATCACAAAAATTGTAATGTCCCCTTTTATGAGAAAAGTTTAATGATAATACAAATTAAATATAATATTAAATAAATGATATATATATATATATAATTATAATTATACATTTTAGAATATAATATAGTTAGTTACTAAATAAACAATTAAACTTGTCCTTACTAAAGGTTGCAACCTTTCCCACCATTGGATATATAGTAAGGGAGGAAAAATATCATTGGGATATATGGTAGATGCTCCTAGATTATAGAGAAGATGTGTGAAATAAAGACCATACTTTAGAATTAGAAGAACATGGATAGATAGAAGAATAAGAAGAATATTGCCAAACCAGTGGCAATGACAAGAGAGAATAAGACATAAATCAACACAGGAAAAGGAGGTAATAGTGATGAACATAGTAATACTATTAACACAGATAGCAATCAAGTCGACAACTGGGACAATAGACCAAATCAATTTCAGAACATTGAGCCAATCTAAATAAATATAAGCAGAGAGGTTATATTTGTAAATAGTAAATAGGTCCACAAACACTCCATAGAATAATTGACGACAGGGATAAGTAGCAAGATGGGCAATAGAAAATCCAACATAAGGATGTATTACTGTACAATACATAATCAAATGTTACTATGAGAGGATATATATAGTCAACAAAGACTAACACAGTTATCCAATCATAAATATGATTGGGGATGAGATATGTAGAGGGCCCTATGATAAGAAAAGATACAAAACTAATCCAACTTAGTGATGGAGAATATGGATTCAAAACAATAGAAGTTGATGCATACAAAGTTGAAGAACTTAAATACATCATGAGCCAAAATCTAAACACTTTATTGATAATTGAATACCTCAAGGTACTTATCACGAGGTGCAAACTATAGATACATCCCATTGAATGACCATAAAAGAAGCCATATTGAGATTTCTCCATGGAAGAAAAATGGAATGCTAATTATGATGCTAGTTGTGTTAGAGCACATTCCACCTTTAGGGAATGGAAATGGAGATATCTACCAAGGGAAGAGGAGTTAACAATCACAATTGGAAAATGTTTCCACTCAGCAAATAAAAGATGAAGAGAGAATCAATCTGAACGTAGGTAAGAGTATGAAGAAAGAATACTAAAAATGCTTTTGGGGTAGACTTGGGAAATATTGAACAACCCAACTATTGGAGATGTTAATGATATTAATACTTGGAGCAATCAATCAAGAAGGATATTAATGGACATGATAAAATCAGAATTAGAATTAAGAACATTCAGATCAAGTCAACATCACACAATATGAAGAATAGTCACTAGAAGCTATAGTGATCATTTAATCTATTCACTGAGAAATAAAATGGATTGAGAAATGATAATAACCTTTGTTCCATGAATATGGGTTTAACCGCAAGGAAGGTAAATTCTCTTGCACTTTAAATGGCCCTAATTCCAACATCATGCCATAGCCAACAGATGAGAATTCAGGCCCTACAAGGGTTAGAAAATCCCCAAATTAATTGCAAGGGTTATAATGGCCTCTGAAAATGCTTTCAAAAACTTGCCCTAAATTATCCATTGCATCTGGTAGCAGAGAATAAGATAGTGGCAAGCCAAATGAGCAACGTTCTCTTTTTTTTTTTCTTATATCCCCTTAGCATTGCAATTATGATGTTGTCGGCCTATAATTGAAAAAAAAAAAGCCAAAGAAACATTACATTTGCATGTTGTCACAAATTGACCCCTAATGTATTACTGTATGTTGATTGCACTTATCTTGTCACAGAACATAACAATAGGTTCTTTGATTTCCAACTTCATGCCTTCCAATAATTGTTTGAACCAAACAATATTAGAATAGTTTACTATTGCTACAACATACTCTTCTTCTTCTGTAGATTGGGATCTATAATTTTAATTTTTACTTGTCCAAGAAACCAACCTCTTTCCAAGAAAGAAAGCTATTCCATTTCTACTATTCCTATCATCAATGTTTCCTACCCAATCAGCATTAGTAAACACTTTCAAATCTAGATTACCTCCAAATTTGTACCATAATCCATAATCTTCAGTGCCTTTCAATAATCTCATGATCCTTTTGATTGCCATCATATGATTCTCTCTTGGTTTTTCTGAAAATCTTGCTACAATACCAACTACAAAAGCAATATCTAGCCTTGTATGAACTACATACTACAACTTTCCAGTCATTGATCTATATAATTTTTGATCTACCTCCTTTGATTCATCATCCTTGGTAAGTTATAGTCCAATGCACATAGGGGTTCTAGCTAGTTTGCAATCTTCCATGCAAACTTTTTTGATATCTCCTTGATGTATTTAGACTGAGAGATGTAGATGCAATTCCTACTCTATAGAATTTGAAGACTAACAAAGAATTTAATCTCACCAAAAATTGACATCTCAAATTCCTTGTTCATTTAATCTAAAAATTCTTTGCATAAATCATCATTTCCTATAAAAAAAGTATCATCCATAAATATTTCTACTAAAACAAACTTCTAATTTGGTCCTTCCTTAGTATATAGGCTACTATTATCATTAGTTCTTTGAAAACCAATTGGAATAAGATAGTTATGCAATCTTTCATACCATGCTCTAGGGGCTTGTTTCAGATCATACAATGCTTTATGTAATTTGTAGACCATATCCTTCTTGTCTGGATCAACAAAACCTTCAGGTTGTTCAATGTAGACTTCTTCATCTAGTATACCATTGAGAAATTCTGATTTGACATCAATCTAATAAACCTTAAATCCTTTATATGTAGCATATGCAAGTAGGGTCTTGACACTTTTCAATCTTGCAAGAGGAGAAAAACTCTCTCCATAGTCTATTCCTTCTTCTTGAGAGTATCTTTTACATACCAATCTAGCTTTGTTTTCATTGACACCTTACCATCTTCATTTTACTTATTTCTAAATATCCACTTAGTTCCAATCACATTCTTATCTTTAGGCCTAGGTACAAGAGTCCATGTTTTGTTCTTCTCTATTTTATCTATCTCTTCATTCATAGCCTCAATCCAACTTTCATTTTCTAATACATCTTTGACATTTCTAGGTTCAAAATCAGCAAGTAAACAAGCATCTTTTAGCTTTCTTCTTGTCATAGTGCCTTCAAATTTGTCTCCAATAATTTGATCTAGTGCATGATGTCTCTTGACATACTTGGCTAATACAAGTTCCTTGCCTTTGAATGGATTGCATTATCATCCTCTTGTATTTCAACTTCAAGTTCTAGTTGTTCTGGCTGATTTGACTACTACTCGAGTCCTTCAGACTTAGTAGGCATTGGCTCAGTAGCATCTAAATGTGACTCAGGTTCCTATAGCTCAGTTTTAACTTCTTGCAGCTCGATTATTGAAGACTTAGGAGTAGAAGTTTCCTGATTGACAGATGTATCTGGCACTGTATCAGGTTCAATGAAAACAAATCTCTTGTAATCTTTTGGTTCCTTTTTGTTTTCTTCTTTAGTCCTTTATGCAAACTCATCCACTTTCACATGTGCACTGTCTATGAATTTGTGAGTAGATAAATTTAAACATCTATATGCCTTACTCTTGGAAGAATATCTCAAAAATATTCATTCATCAACCTTCACATCAAATTTATCTTTTCTAGATTCTTTTAGAATATAACATTTACTTCCAAATACTTTTAGGTAACTTACATTGGGTTTATAGCCATACCATAACTCATAGGGGGTTTTGAATGAGTCATTCTTCAGTTGTACTTGGTTCAAGGTATGAACTATAGTGTTGATAACTTCCTTTCAGTATTTGATAGCAATGTTCTTTTCAATCATTAAAGTTCATGCATAGTCCATGATAGATTTGTTCCTCCTTTCAACTATTCCATTTTGCTTAGGAGTTCCAAGTGTTGATACTTGTCTTTTGATTCCCCTTTCAATGCAAAATTTATTGAACTCATGGGAGATGAATTCGCCACCTCTACCTGACCTCAAGCATTTTAATCTTTTTCCTTTTTCCTTCTCTACTCTAGCTAAATACCATTTGAACTTCTCAAATACTTCTAATTTATCTCTCAAATACATGATAGTGATCATTCTAGAGTAATCATCAACAAAAAAGTGAAGAACTTTTCTTTGATATAGCTTTCAATTCCAATAGGTCCACACAAATCAATATGCACAATTTCCAAAACTTTTTCAAACTGATAGTTCTCACTTTTGAAGCTATTCTTTTGCATCTTATCAATCTAACAATTCTTGCATAGACCAACATCAGGTTTCTTTATACTAGGAATGCCTCTTACTTTCTTGAATTTTCTTATTTTTACTAGGTTATCAAAGTTCGCATGACATAACCTTCTGTGCCATAACCAACTTTTTTCAACTTGAGAAATAAAACATGAACATTCACCAAGTTCAAGATAAAACAAGTTACCTTTGGTTTGTATGCCTGATCCAATCAGCTTTCCTTTGTCATCTAGTAGTCTTGCTTTTCCATGCATGAATTCTTGTTTGAATCCAATATTGATTAGCTATGCCAAACTTAACACATTGTGTTTTAGACCTTCAACCCAATAGGCATTATCACATATAAGTTCTTTGGTTAGTGAGATTCTTCCTCTACCTTTTATGTAACAAGGTTCATTATTACCATATCTCACACTACCACTATCATAGTCTACAAAATGTTCAAACTTAGTTTTATCACTAGCCATATGATGAGAGAAACCACTATCTATGATCCATGTATCATTTTTGCTCACATGAGATATAAGTGCCATTTTATCTTCCTCATCATTATCAGAATCATCTTTCATAGCAATGTAAACAATTTCATCTTCACCATCATTAGAATCATTAGAATCTTTAGCTATGAAACATGTTTTCTTACCTTTGTCCTTTAATGATTTTAAGTCTTTCTTGCCATTGCATTTGTGACCTTTCTTCTCATCCTTATTTTTCTTGTTAGGACACCTAGCAACAATATGTCCAATTTCCTTTAGAATATTTTCTTGCTAGTAGAGCTTCAATTACCTCAAGATCATTGTCAAAACTTTGTTCTGATTCTTCTTCACTTTCTAACTAGGATTCCTTTATCTTCTTGCCTTTTTCTTTGAGTGAAAGCTTAGAATCAAATTTTGATTCAATATTCTTGAAAGTTGGAACATAGTTGTCACACTTATCTAGCTCAAATGCAGTCAATCTTCCTACTATGGCCTCTAAATTTATCTTATGATTTGCTTCACATCTTCTTTCTTGAATTGCATAAATGGGAATTGATATTCTAAGAACTTTACTTACAACTATTTCCTCCTCAATGTCTCCTCTAGAAGCCTTGAGTGCATTGACAACTACTTTGACTCTTTCAACATATTTGGTAATGTTTTCATCCTCTCTTATCCTTATCTGATCAAATTGTCCTCTTAGACTTTCTACTTTGGCTCTTCTCACATTATCATCACCTCCATAGATATATTTCAGCTTGTTCCACATTTCAAAGGTATTTTTGTAGTCCTTGACATCATCAAATTCTTCATAGCTTAGGGTAAATGCAGTGTCTATCATCATGGTCTTATGGGGCTTCTTCTCAGTAATGTCATTGACGAATAATGTGCTAGAAGGAGTTACATATTTTTCACCAAGATATTTTAATCTTGTATCTCCAATGAGAGCTAGATGGAGTCTCATGAGACCTTGCCATGTTGAAAAGTTATCCTCCTTAAGCCTTAGAATTTCCCTCTTGTAAGACATCCTATTCTTTAGCTTAGATCCTTGAAATCCTTCCTGCAAGCACCGAAAGCTCTAGTACCAATTGTTGGAATTATAGATGGAGTAACTGAGAGGGGGGGTCAATCAGTTACCACAAAAGAAAATCCACAAATCTCTTAGATGTATTAAAACTTATTTCTGTCACTCATTAGCCACACAAAAAAATGTTGTAACTCTATAGATGTTAACTTGTTACTAATTCTTTAAGCATTTACAGAAATTTAACATGCATGCATAAAAGAAATAACATCATCAACACAAGAGACAGTAGATTTAACATGGAAACCCAATATGAAAAAAACCACCAAGTAACTAACTACCAATTTTCACTCTTCTGAAGTGAGCCCTATTAGGAGCCAACCCTATTAAAGGTTACAAAATACATGGTTAGGTGTGACCTTATAAGAGGATTTAATCACCCTACTAGGAGTGGCCTTGCTAGAGGACTTTAGAACAATTCAATAGAACTATCCACCTTGTTAGAGGGTTTAAAAAAATGGGTTTTAAACTAACTTTGTTAAGAGATTTAGGAATTACTACTATAATGATGAGAAAGTAACAATAAGTGACCTGAATGAGATGCAACTAATCATTGCTATTATAGATCTCTATTCTAATTCACTAGATCCTCTCTTGATCGAATACACCTTTGCTGCTCCTCAAGGATACCTAATCCTTCTTCAAAATTTACTAACACTTCTTCTTCACACAATCAACTCACTTGCATGCTTGCTGATTCATTCATCATACTTTAGAATTTACAACTTGACCTTTTATTTATACCTTACAAATTGTCAAGTTGGCTCATTTACAAGTTATATTTTCCAATAATCATTACATCAGTCAGCTACATTCATGACATGAAATAATTAAAATTTATTTTCCAAAATAATGAAATCCTTCATTGGCCAAATTTGCATGGTAAAAATTGCTCCAGAAATAATTTTCAGTGTTAACCAAGTGAAGCTTGGTAAACACTGTGAACTTTGCAAAGTCATTTGGAGACCGAGTTAACTCAGTAGACACAAACTTTCCTTCGCTAACTTTGTGAGCTTGGTAGAAACTAACTTCTGCCATAGAATCCTTGAATGCTCAAGTGAGCTTGGTAGAAACTATCTCCATAATGTAATATTTAGGAACACTTGATAGACTCTATAAATTGCTTTACTGACCATCTGAGCTCAGTAGACTCAGAGAATTGCCTTGCTAAACATCTGAGCTCGGTAGACTCTTTCTAATAACTGATATGACATTTGTGTAACATCAAAGACAACACATAATTAAAAAATTGTATCCAATAATTTAATCCTAGCAATTTGATATACTCTAAGTTGCATTCTAATAACAATACCATAAGGTGTTTTCCAAGTACTCCTATTCACAAAATTATTATATGCTAACTCAACTTGTGCCAATACCATTTCCTAATTACTTGGCTTATTTCTGACTAAACATCTCAAAAAATTACCTAATCTTCTATTCAAAACCTCCATTTTTCCATTTGTCTATGGATATAAGGTAGAACTAAAATTCAACTCAATATCCATCTTCTTCCACAAAGTACTCCAAAAATAAACCACAATTTAAAGTCTGTTAAAAATAATACTTCTCAAGAATCCATGTAATCTAAAAATCTCTTTGAAGACAATTTAATCAACCTCCAGAATATCTAATGGCTTCTTAGATGGTATGAAATGTTCCATCTTAGAGAATATATCCATAAAAAAAAATATGGAAGCATACCATTTTTTGTCCTAGGTAATCCAAAAATAAAATCCATAGTGGTGTCATTCAAAGTTTTCTCAAGAAAAAAATTAGGTGTATACAATCCAATATTCTGACTTGCTCCTTTTGCAACTTGTCAAATTCCATAACTCCTTAAAAAATTCTAAGCACCCTTATACATATGTGGCCAATAATACTTATTCTTAAGAAAACTCAATGTCTTATCAATACCAAAATGTCTAGCCAGTCCACCACAATATTTTTCCTGAATCAAATTATCTCTCATAGAACTTCTTGGTATACACAACTAAATTCCTTTGAACAACATACCTTCTTGAATGAAATAATCATCATACTTACTTGGTTGATCTATTAGATTTGGTGTTTTTCACTCTCTCTACACCTTAGAAAAATTAGGGTCAATATCATACAACTCCTTCATGTCATCAAAACCAAGAATCTCAACATTCATCTTAGTCAACAAAGAACGTCTTCTTCTTAATGCTTCTTCAACTTAGTTAGTAACGTTGATCTTCTTCTTGATCACAATTAAAAAAATCTTCAAATATTCAACCCACTTCGTATGTCTCTAATTCAACTTATGTTGACTTCCCAAATACTATAAAGCTTTATGACCAATATACAACACAAACTCTTGAGGAATCAAATAATGTCTCCACATATTCAAGTCTTGAACAATAGCATAAAACTATTGATTATATACAAAATAATTCCTTTTAGTATTATTCAACTCATTACAAAACAAAGTGATAGGGTTACCTTCTTGAATCAACATGTAGCTCCTATTGCACTACCACTTACATCACAGTCAACTTGAAATACATTATTGAAATCAAGCAAAGCCAATATAGGTAACTCAACAACCTTTTGTTTGAAGATTTTAAAACTCTTATCAGCTCTTTGTGTCCACTTAAAATCCTTTTTATATCCTCTCATTGTCTTAGTCATACCATTACAAATAGAATTGAAATTATTTATAAAATTTCTATAAAAACTAGCCAAACCTTGAAATAATCTTATCTCACACACATTCTTAGGTGTAGGCCATTCCAAAATTGTTTTAACCTTCTTAGGATCCATTCTCAAATCATCAGCTTAAATCCATAATCTCAAATACACAATCTTTTCTTGCATAAAGGAACACTTTTTCAAATTAATTAGAAACTTCTCTTTCAATCTCTACAATAATTTCCTAATATGCTAAAGATGTTCTTCCTTAGTCATACTAAATATCATAATATCATTCAAATAAACAATAAAAAACTTACCCAAGAATCTTTTGAAAACTTTATTCATCAACGTCATGAAAGTATTAGATGCATTAGTCAAAATAAGAGGCATTACCAACTAGTCATACAATCCATTCTTTTTTCTTGAAAGTAATCTTCCGCTCATCATCTTCTATGAATTTGATATGATGATAACCACTCTTCAAATTAATCTTTGTAAAAAAACTTTTTGCACTCAAACAATTCATTATGTCAACCATCAACTGTATAGGAAATGTATATTTTATGGTTATTTTTTAATAGCTATCCAATCAACACAAATTCTCCATTCCCCATTCTTCTTAGGTGCAAATACATTGGGTAAAACACATGAATTGAAGCTTTTTCTAATCAGACCTTTCTACAACAATTCCTTCACTTGTTGGTTAAGTTCTTCATTATCTATAGGTGTCAATCTACCAATTCTTTATTCAGAAAACTAGCTCAATGAATTAGATCCATATAATGACTTACACTTCTTACTTGTGGTAAACCATTAGGTATGTCTCCACCAACAATCTCTTCATACTCATCAAAAAAACTTTAAATTTTAACTATCACTCATCTTACATTGTCTTTTTCTACTATCACTTAACCTTTACCATCTTATGTTATTTGGCCTCCATCTATCTCTTGGTCATTGCTATATTATGTTTCTTGACCATTATGACCACAACTTGACCCTCTAGGAATTATGGAAAAACATATTTGGTTCTTTTTCATCCCCTTCTCAAATTGTTTTCCATTAACCATGCAACTCTAATATTAGTACAATTTACTTCATAAGGAGCTTCAATCAAAGAAAACAATATTTAGTTTCTCCATTCACCCAAAGTGTGTATTGATTGAATCTACCAATGCGCACAACATGTCTATCATACTATTGAGGTCTACCCAATAGAATATGACAACAATCCATAGCCATAATCTCACACATAACTTTCTCAAAATAGTTTGGAATCTTGAATTTCACAACACATTTTTCACTTACCAACAATTTATGCTCATCTTTGACCCATGAGAAATGATAGGGTTTAGGGTTTTTTAACCTTTGCAACTACAACTTTCTAACTAGCTCCAATGATGCAAAATTTGTTGAACTACCACTATTAACAATTACTTTGTAACATTTTCCTACAATCTTAAATTTGGTCTTGAAAATACTTCTCCCCAGGATAGGTTCCTCATCAACTATATTATTACACAAAGTTCTCCTTACCATAAGGTCTTCTCCAACCTCAGGTCCACAAGGTGAACCCTCAAAATCTTTTTGAATCACAATATTTTTGTTACCTTTTTCATTCTCACTAGAGTATCTACACTCAAAGTATCTATGCCCTTCTTTGCTACATCAAAAACAATTACCATGAAAGCCACCACTAGAATAAGAATTACCTCTTCCTTGGTAAGAACTAATACCTCCTTAGTAATAACTATTGCCTTTGCACTTAGTCTTGCCTTTATCCTCAATTTTCCATTTAGACTCATCCTTATCTTGTGCATAGTTTTTAGATTCTCCACCTTCTCAATAAGATCTACATCTTCCTCTTTTGAATATACCACCTCTACCTCTTTGCCTTTGTTCATGCTTCTTTATCAAGATATCTCTATATTTCAAGGCATATTTATATGCTTCTTCCACACTTTCCAATTTTACAAAACTTATTTCATCTTGAATTCCAGATCTTAATCCATTCAAGTTCCTTACAACTTTCTCAACCTCATCATCCACATGTCCAAATCTGATGTCCAATCTATAGAATTCCTTAGTATACCCTTTCATATTCATGTCCTATTGTCTCAAATTTTGCATGTTTCTCAATAAGATAACTTGGTAATCAGCAGGAAGGAACTTCTTCTTCACTTTGTTTTCCATTTTTAAATAGGTTTTAATTTTCTCTTTTCCTCTTCTCTTTCTATCAGTTTACAAATGCTCCCACCATAGTGAGGCATGACCTTTGAACCTAGTGACTACAATCTTCACCTTCCTATTATCAAGAATTTTTTCAAACTCAAAGAACTTATCCATACAAGAGATCCAATCCAACATAATGTTGGTGTTCAATTTTCCATCATAATGAAAAACTTCCATAAAATGTATTGAATGTTCCCTAGAAAACACTCTCAATAATATATCTTCATCTTGATCTTCTTCAAGTTTTGGATTAGGGTTTGGTGCCATTTCTTCATCATCACTCACATCATCAAGTTGTGCTCCTCTCCTATGGGCTATCTCCACAACATATAATTTGGCTACAACTTGTCTCAACATGTCCATAATAGTAGTGTATGTATTTCCTCTAGCTCAAACTATCTTGACAAACAAGTTCTTGCAAGTTATAGGTCAAATCCATAGATCTAACACACTACAACCTAGAAATCCAAGCTAGGGATCTACATGATTCAATCTCCTCAAGGATTAACCTCAAGCTCTAATACCACCTAATGAAAGGATGGAATTAAATAGCTAGGGCCAAAGGCATGTTAGAGTAATTATTTGTTCACACTTATTAATTAAATCACTTTGATTTAATTAATTAAGTTTCCTATTACTCTAGTTTGCTTAAGCTATCTTGTAAGTGCATATAATTAATATTTTATTAATTATATTGTGCAACCTAGCCTTTTTAGGCTTTAGGTTACCCTTTTTAGGTTTCGATCTCCTTTATAAGGATTGATCTCTTTGTATTTTTATTATGAAGATCCATTGAATAATATTTTCTTTGTTTGAGTTTTTCAGATCAAACCTTTGCCTCTTCTTGTCTTTTTCTTCTCCATGACAAGTTTTCTTGGGCTTCGTGGATTTGTTGTGTGCTTTTGCTCAAATCCTACATGGTATTAGAGCCAGATCTGTTGTAGCTTGTTCGATGTTTCAAGGAAAAGGGAGAACAAGGGTTTGGCAGATCTGATCTGGTGTTTTTTCAATTTTTTTCTAAGAAAATAGGGGGGTCACTAATTTTTAGAGCAATTTGGGGCCAAACAAACCTCACAGATGGATTCAGAAGGCATCAGAACCCCTCTTTTGATATAAAATTTGTCTGATTTGGACAACGTTGATCTGGGAGGCAAATTTTTTTTTGCTGTACAGGGCCATACGGCCTCTGCATGCAATTTGAGATGCAGAATTGTTAAAAAAATTGCAAGAAAATTACACTGCGACAATTTTTCACCGCTGCAGTTAATTAATCGTGTGGAGCCGCTAGCGGTCACCGCTGTCAGCCACCGCTAGCGATTATCGCTGGTGGTTCGCCAACGGCCTGTAGCGGCTCCTCTAGCAGCCACCATTGCTGCTCTGCCCTGTAGTGGCCCACCACCCTCCTACCACCTGGCTACCGCTCTGCTAGTGGTGGAGAGTTTTTTTTTGTTTTTTAAATTTTTTTAATTTAAAAAAAAAAAAATTTCATGCATTTTCAAAGGCCCTATTGGTTTTTTCTCCATAACTTGAGCATACAAACATATTTTTTTGATCCAAAAAATGCGTCGAAAAGCTGGTTTTGAGATGAAGATGTTGGTATAGGTTTTTTTGGGTTTTGATGCAGTTTGGTTACCTATTTTGGCAATCAAAGCTAGATGTTCTATTTTGCATTCTGGGAGGCATATCTTGAGCATCTGATCTCCGTTTTTGGACTTCTTTATATCACTAGAAAGCTTCTTCTATGCTCTTTCTAGTGATGTTGGTTGTTTTTCCAAATTATATTCTAGGCACATCCTATTTAGTATTTTTTGTTTTAGCATTCTGGTGGATATCTTGTTTGTTTCAGGTCTAAGGATCGATTTTGTTGCTTTAGATACTTTGTTTTGGGCTCTACCTTCTTTTGTTTCAGCCTTAATTTTTTTCTTATCATTGTTGATTTTCATTGTAAGCATCTTTATGCAACACACTAAGATAAAGTGCCACTCTTGCGTTTCGAGATCCTTTTCATCATTGTGGTTTGTTGTACTCACACTATTTTATAATGTGCCATGGGGGGGTTAGTTGTTTGCCACTTATAGGCCCTCTTTCTCTTTTTCCTCATGCAGTGTCAATGACACATGCCTTTATTGGTGTCTGTACCTCACTCTAGATGTGTCTGATTCCTATGTTATAGGAGATTTTTTGGCCCACCTTTTCAATTGCCTGTCACCTCACCTACATTAAGGGGGGGTTATATTGTTGTTCTATGTTTCTTTGGTTGATGGTTCGTTGGTGTGAGCTATGTATTTAGTACTTGATCCTACATACTAGGTGATTGTAATGGTTGGCTACCTATGCATTTTGGTGAGATGGATCATCTACCATATAGACACGCTCGATTCGTGCCTTCTATTTCCATGGAGGTTCTATAGATTAACATTTTGATAGAGTTTTGTGGTTCTTCATGCTTTAGTGATTCTCTTCTGATCTCTTTGTTCCTTCTTCTGGAACATTCTTTGCTATCTCTTTTTGGAGTAGAGTTTTTCCCATGTGGTTTTCTCTATTTCTCCTCTTTATAGATATTTTTTTGTTATTGGGTACCTAATCAGGCCTTGTTGCGGGGACCCAATTTTCCTGCTTTCATAGTTGTGCTAGGTTAGCTTACCTCCTGAGCTTTGCTTAAGGGGGGGTGTTAGAGTAATTATTTGTTCACACTTATTAATTAAATCCCTTTGATTTAATTAATTAAGTTTCCTATTACTCTAGTTTGCTTAAGCTATCTTGTAGGTGCATATAATTAATATTTTATTAATTATATTGTGCAACCTAGCTTTTTTAGGCTTTAGGTTACCCTTTTCGGGTTTCGATCTCCTTTATAAGGATTGATCTCTTTGTATTTTTTATTATGAAATCCGTTGAATAATATTTTCTTCGTCTGAGTTTTTCAGATCAAACATTTGCCTCTTCTTGTCTTTTTCTTCTTCATGACAGGTTTTTTGCATGCAGGTTTTCTTGGGCTTCGTGGATTTGTTGTGCGCTTTTGCTCAAATCCTACAAGGCACACCTAACTATCCAATCACCTTGCTTCAAATAAAAATAATGGAATAAAAATATATAGAGAACAACACCAAGGAGAGAGAATAAGATTGCTTTATTGAATCATCAATTTATCAGCATACCTACCAAATTGTAAGGTCTTTTGTGTTATGACCAGTACAAAGATTCAACTTAAAGGTCCATGATCTCTATTAGTCCAATTCTAAGCTTGCTCATCCATGATCATCTACCTAAAATCTCTAAGTGATACCTAACCTAAACCTAAACACCCCTATTTATGCTTGCTAAAATGTCCTATAGAAGACTAACCTCAAAATAGTTTGCACACATCCCAAGAAAAAAATCCTTACATTAAATACATGGTCCAAATTAATTAGATAATTTGACTCAAACTAAGAACCAATCACAGAAACACTTGATCAAAGTAGGAATCAAGTAGCAACAAACATTAGGTTCACTTGGCCACCAAAGCACTTGGTCAATAATGGCAACTCAGTCAACATTGATCATCTTAACAAACATTAAACAACTCGGCAGCAACTGTAACTCGAAAACCACTAGCTCTTGGCACTAACAAGGAAAATGAACAAAGATTAGTAGGATAGAAAGGCAACCCAGGATGCTCTTGCATCAGTTTATTAATATTTCACTATAATGGTAATTGTTTGTTTATTTTGTGCATTCTTTATTATGTCTCATTTGTCATGAATGTCATTATTAATTTCTTGTGTATTTAATTATCATTATTGATTTTTGATTTATTATGTCCCATTTTTATTTAATATTATCAAGATATGTAGTTTATTATGTCTCATCTATTTTGAATAGTATTTTCGATATGTATTTTATTATATCCTATCAGTATTTAATTTATCTTTCTTAATTTGTTATGTATTGTATTTATATTATTAATTTGAATTTAACTATATAGGGGAAACAAGATAGTTGTCGCCCATGTACGCATTATCAGTAGATCAAATCCCCCAACCACTGCTACCTCCCCTCCCCCACAACCAATTACCACTCATAAAAAGCCCCAAAAATGATTATACATGTAATAGCTCTAGAATCAATAGACATTCTCCATTCCCCGTTCTTTTTAGGTGCAAATATAGGTACAACACATGGAGTCAATCTTTCTCTGATCAGACCTTTTTGCAACAATTCCTTCTCTTGTCTATTAAGTTCTTCATTCTCTATAGATTTCAATCTGTATGATGATTTATTCAGAACACTAGCTCTAGGAATTAGATCCATAAAATGACTTACACTTCTTACTTGTGGTAAACCATCGAGTATGTCTTCACTAACAATCTCTTTGTACTCATCAAGAAAACTTTCAATTTCCACTATCACTTGTCTTACACTATCTTTTTTCTATTGTCACTCAGCCTCTACCATCTTATGTTATTTTTCCTTTATCTTTCTCTTGGTCATTACTATGTTCTATTTCTCAAGACCATTACTAGCACAATTCGACCCTCTAGGAATTATGGAAAAATATACTTGGTTCATTTTTATCCCCTTCTCAAATTGTTTTCCTTTAACAATGAAAGCTCTAATAGTACACAATTTACTTCATAAGGAGCTTCAATTGAAGGAAACAATATTTTCTTTTCTCCATTCACCCAAAGTGTGTATTGGTTTAATCTACCATTATGAACAACATGTCTATCATACTGTCAAAGTCTACCCAACAGAATATGACAACAACCCATAGGCATAATCTCACATCGAACTTCATCAAAATAGTTTGAAATCTTGAATTTCACAACACATTTCTCAGTTACCAACAATTTATGTTCATGTTTGACCCATGAAAAATGATAGAGTTTAGGATGTCTCAACCTCTACAACTATAACTTTCTAACAAGCTTCTTTGATGCAAAATTTGTTTAAGTACCACTATTAACAATTACTTTGTAACATTTTCTTGTCATCTTAAATTTGGTCTTGAAAATACTTATTCTTAGGATAGGTTCCTCATAAGCTATCTTATTACAAAACATTCTCCATACCATCAGGTTTTCTCCAACCCTAGGTCCATAAGGTGAACCCTCAAAATCTCCTTGAATCACAATAGTTTTGTTACCTTGCTCATTTTTAATAGAGTATCTACACTCAAAGGATCTATGACCTTGTTTGCCACATCTGAACCAATTACCATGAAAACCACCTTTACCTCTTCCTTGGTAAGAACTACCACCTTTTAACTCAGTCTTTCCTTTATCATTAGTTTTCCATTCAAACTCACCCTTATCATGTGCATAATTTTTAGATCTACCACCTTGTCCATAAGATCTACCTCTTTCTCTTTCAAATCTACCACCTCTACTTCTTTGGCTTTGTTCATGCTTTGTTATCAAGGTCAACTTATCTTTCAAGGATTTTTGATATGCTTCTTCCATACTTTTCAATTTCACAAAATATTGTATCTTGAATTCCAAATCTCAATCCATTCAAGTTCCTAGCAACTTTCTTAACCTCATCATCCACATGTCCAAATCTTATGTCCAATCTATAAAATTCCCCAGTATACCCTTTCATAGTCACATCCTACTGTCTCAAATTTTTCATTTCTCTCAACAAGATAACTTGGTAATTAGAAGGAAGGAACTTCTTCTTTACTTAATTTACCATTTTCAACTAGGTTTTGATCTTCTCTTTTCTTCTTTGTTGTCTATTAGTTTGCAAATGCTCCCACCATAGTGAGGCATGACCTTTCAACCTAGTGACTACAATCTTCACCTTTCTATTATTAGGAGTGTTTTCAAACTCAAAGAACGTCTCCATATACAAGATCCAATCCAACAAAACATTGGTGTTCAATTTTCCATCATAATGAAAAACTTCCACAAAATGGTTTGAATGTGCCATAGACAACAATTTTAATAATATCTCCTCATCGTGATCATGTTTAGGTTCTAGATTAAGGTGTGGTGTCATTGCTTCATCATCACTCACATCATCAAGATGTGCTCCTCTCCAGTGGTCTATCTTCGTAACTCTAATCTGGTTACAATTTGTCTCAACATGTCAATAATAGTAGTGTATGTATTTCTTCTAACTTGAACCATCTTGACATAGAGATTCCTACAAGATCATAACCCTCTACAAGTTATTGATCAAATCCACAAATTTGACATGCTACAACCAAGTCCAAGTTAGGGCTCTACACAATTCAATCTCCTCAAGGATTAACCTCAAGCTCTGATACCACCTGACATAAGGAGGGAATTGAATAGCTAGGGCTAGAGGTACACCTAGCTATCCAATCACCTTGCTTCAAATAAAAATAATGGAAGAAAATAACACAAAGAACAACACCAAGGAGAGATCACATCATTAATTTATTAAATCATCAATTTATCAACATACATGCCCAGCTATAAGGCCTTCTAGGTTATGACCAATACAAAGATTCAACTTAAAGACCCATGATATCTATTAGTTCAATTCTAAACTCACTTGTCCATGATCATCTACCCAAAATCTTTAAGTGATACCCAACCTAAACCTAAACACCCATTTTTATGCTTGCCAAAATGGCTTACAAAATATTCAAGATCTTCACATAATAGAATGTTGACCTCAAAATAGTTTGCACACATCCAAAGACAAGATCCTTATACTAAATACATGGTCCAAATTAATTACATAAGTTGAATCAAACTAAAAACCAATCATAGGAGGAATCAAGCATCAACAAACATTAGGTTCACTCAGTGCATGAATGAAACTTTGCAAGCAAAGCAATCGGTCAATACTAGAAACTTAGTCAACATTGATCATCTCAAAAAAATTGAAACTTGACAAAAAAAAAAAACTCAAAAAAAACTAGATCTTAGCACTAATAGGAAAAATGAACAAATATGAGTAGGATAGTAAGGCAACCTAGGATGCTCTTGCATTAGTTTATTAATATTTCACTATAATGCTAATTGTATGTCTATTTTGTGAGTGGTTTATTATGTCTCATCTATATTGAATTATCATTATTAATTTTTTGTGTTTTGAATTGTCATTATTGAGTTGAGGTTTATTATGTCCCATTTATGTTGAATAGTATCAAGATATGTAATTTATTATGTCCCATATGTTTTGAATAGTATTGTTGATATGTATTTTTGTATGACCCATCTGTATTTAATTTTTCATTATTAATTTTTTGTGTATTATATTATTATTATTGATTTAAATTTAACTATATAGGGGAAACAAGATAGTTGTCACCCATGTACACATTGTTAGCACATCAAATCCCCCATCTACTGCTACCTCCCATCCCCCCACCCCCACCAAGTACTGCTCATAAAAAGCCCAAAAAATGATTACACATGTAATAGATATGGAATCAATGCACATTCCCCATTCCCCATTCTTCTTAGCTATAAATATATCAAATACAGCATGTTGACTCAATCTTTCTTTGATCAGACCTTTCTAGAACAATTCCTTCACTTGCCTATTAAGTTCTTCATTCTCTATAGGTGGCAATCTATATGATACTTTATTCAAAAACCTATCTCTAGGAATAATATCCATGCAATGACTTATCATTCTTACCTATGGTAGACCATCATGTATGTCTTCACCAACAATCTCTTTGTACTCATCAAGAAAAATTTCAATTTCCACTATCACTCATCTTAAACTATCTTTTTCTATTTTCACTCTGCCTCTACCATCTTATGTTATTTTGCCTCTACTTGTCTCTTGGTCATTACTATATTTTATTGCTTGAGACCATTAATAGCACAACCTAGCCCTCTAGGAATTATGGAAAAGCACACTTGGCTCATTTTTAACCGCTTCTTAAATTGTTTTCCATTAACCATGCAAGCTCTAATAGTAGTGGGTAAATGCACCAAGTTGTGGTGCCTAACGGGGGGGTATAAGTGGCCACTTTTTTTTTTTCTAAAATCAACAATTTCTAAATTTCAACAATAATCTAAAGATATTTACACTTAAAATTTTAATAAATGACAAAAAAAAGTAGTAGTCCTTTAAATCTTATTTCTAAGCTACTATTTTTTTTCCCAAAATGGTTTAGTTTTAGGTACTCAAAAAAGGGGCCCACAGAAAGTGGTATTGCTTTTTCAGAAGAAAACATAACATAGTGCAAAGTGTGCCCCCCTAAAATTCTTTAATCAATCTGGTAAAAAGTAACCTAGCACCATGTAGTTTATCCCATATTTTTTGTGTAATTTTATATAATATTTTTTTTTAATGAAATATACAATTGGACACATATGAAAAACATGAAATATCTATGTGCTCCCCCTAGAAGTGATTGAAAAATAATCTAAAATCAATTTTTTCTTCAAAGTGTGTAGAATGGAGTCAAGATTCTAAAAAAAGAAAGTTGTTGTGAAATTTGATGAACTATCTAAAATCTACATCCCAATTAGTACATGTTGGTTTTTGACAGAAAATGGACATACATTCAAAAGAAATTATAGTTGAAAGGCTTAAAATAGTTCAGATTTGAAATATAGTATATAGTTAAATATCTAACACAGAGATCTACAATGTCATGTAACCTAATTTTATCGATGGTCAACCATGAGGAAACTTGAAGGAGCACACATAAGAAAAATCAATCATTTTTTGTATGTTTACTACAAAACATGTCTCAGACTAGTTTAGAGATCCCAAACCTTTGGGTTGGATCCCCAAGGAAAATCCAAGCCTTAGGCCTAGTAGAATCCAAATCTTTGTAAATAGTGCATGTGTACTATAGAGTGTGTGTGCTATGTAAAGCATTTTTAAATTTAGGCTTACATAGCACATACATAGTATAGTGCACACACACTTCATAAGACTAAATTTCATTAGAGAGGGAAGGACAAAGGGAGATAGGGTAGAGAGTGAGAGAGAGAGAGAGAGAGTAGAGGATCGGCAGAGAGTAGGAGATGTAAGAGGGTGAGATAGGGAGAGAGGGAGGGAGAAATGGAGAGAGACAGTAGGGGTTGGAAGAAGGTGGGATAGGGAATGAGGGATGGAGAAATTGAGTGAAAGAGAGAGAGAGTAGGGGATGGGAGAGGCAGAGAGTGAGAGAGGGGGAAGAGGGGATTAGAGAGGGTGTGATAAGGGGAGAGAAAGAGAGATGTGTGTGGGGAATATATAGTAAAAGAGAGTAGTGGGAGAGAGATTTAGCTAGAGAAATGGGGAGAGAGAGAGAGAGAGAGAGTAGGGGATGAGAGAGGGTGGGAGAGAGAGAGAGAGAGAGAGAGAGAGAGAGAGAGAGAGAGAGAGAGAGTAGGGCATGGGAGAGGATGCGATAGGGTAGGGGAGGGAAGGGGGGGAGAGAGAGAGAGAGAGAGAGTTGGGATGGGAGAGGGTGGGATAGAGAGAGAGAGAGGGTGGGAGAGAGAGGGCAAGATAGAGAGAGGGAGGGAGAGAGAGAGAGAGATAAATTAAACTAAGAAAGAGAGATAAGGGGAGCAAGAGGGAGGGAGGGAGGGGGGGGGGAGAGAGAGAGAGAGAGAGAGAGAGAGAGAGAGAGAGAGAGAGAGTAGGGAGTCAGAGAGGGAGAGGGAGTAGGGGGTGGGAGAGGGTGGGAGAGATAAAGAGAGGGAGAGAGAGAGTGGGGATGGGAGAGTGGGAGAGAGAGACAGTTGGTGATGGGGGAGAGAGAGAGAGAGAGAGAGAGAGAGAGAGAGAGAGAGAGAGAGAGAGAGAGGGAGGGAGGGAGGGAGGGAGGGAGGGAGGGAGGGAGAGAGAGAGAGAGAGAGAGAGAGAGAGAGAGAGAGAGAGAGAGAGAAAGGTAGAGATAGATAGATAGAGAGAGATATATAGTAGGGGATGGGAAAGAATGTGATAGAGAGAGAGGGGGAGAGAGGGAGAGAGGGAGAGGGAAAAGGAGAGGGAGAGGGAGAGAGAGAGAGAAGGGGATGGGAGATGGTGGGAGAGGGTGGGAGAGTATGAATGTGAGAGGATGGGGGAGGGAGGGAGGGAGAGGGAGAGAGAGGGAGATCAAGTAGGGGTAAAAGAGGGAAAGGGAGAGGGAGAGAGAGTAGGGGTGAGAGAGAGATAGAGAGAGAGTAGGGGATGGGAGAGGGTGGGATAGGGAGAGGGAATTTTTAGATAGTGTTTATGCACTATAGTGTGTGTACACTTTATTTTGTGTACACACTATATGAAAATAACAAAAAATGGTTATAATGGAATTTTGGGCTCCTATTGACCCATATTCTTTTTGTGTCTATTGTCTATTCTATTTTTCCTACAGAAAACATGATTTTTATGCTATTGAAAGTTTGGAAACACCAAATTCAATAATTGGATACACTATTTGAAGGCTATTTGAACATTCTTTCATGCTATTGGAAGCTAGAAAACTCTAAATTCAAATGAAATTTCTTTCTATAGAAAAGGTTAGTGTGATTACAGGACATAATAACCCAGCCAAAAAAACCCTATACAAAATAACCTAGCCATAATAACCCAAGGATAAAATAACTTAGGGTCATGATAACTCAATCCAAAATAACCCGGAGTCAAAATAACCTATGGAAAAAATAACCCCATAAGATTATAGAGAAAGGGAAAAATAATTATAAATTACAAATATATTTCTAAGAAAAAAATTTATTTGAATTTTCAATTAAACTATAAAATTATGAGCAATGCCTCTTATATAATCTAAAATATTATTATTGTCATAACCATCAACTAGTCTTTTTAGTCTTTCTTTGAGTTCACAGTATTTTTTCCTTCTTGGGTGTGTAGTGTGTCCATCCATATATTTCTCTATTTTATTCTCTTGGTGATCCTGTTCTTTTTCACTACTTTGATGAATATCCAGATTGAGCTATGTGATGATTGAAGTGATTCACTAAATCCTCTATGCCATACCTTAGTAGAATTATTAGTTTTTGGAAGATCATCTTGAATAGTTGAATAGCAATTCCACATTGTGATTGGAAACTTGGGTGAACATCTATTGCCTCTTCTAGTTAGTCTTCTAATCCATGTGTCTTCAAAATAATCAATTATGGGTTGCAAAGTCTCCTCATGCTATATAATAAGGATATTTTAGAAGTATTTCAAATGCACTGATTACATATATT
This sequence comes from Cupressus sempervirens, assembly GCA_028749045.1. Classification (NCBI taxonomy): domain Eukaryota; kingdom Viridiplantae; phylum Streptophyta; class Pinopsida; order Cupressales; family Cupressaceae; genus Cupressus; species Cupressus sempervirens. The sequence goes on along the minus strand of CM053789.1, from coordinate 28,696,003 downwards.
TGAGGCACAAAAGCTAATGTAACCAGTTTTTTAATCTCAAATGAAAATACTTCATTGACACTGTAACGTGTTTGTAGACCTACTTCTTGAACTTTACTCCACAAGCTCTGAGATAATGGAAAAGACATCCTTGAATAGTGATATTTGGATAAATTTTAGAAATAGCTCCCTTGAAACCTAATTCAAAATCAATAAGTATAGCTTTTGGGTTTAGATCAGGTTGTAGTTGTTTTAATTTTACAAGCACTTGTGTATAAGTGGATCTTGTTTTGTTGGTCATAAGAATATAGACAAGAGGAAATATTGCATCATTTTTCAAGCCATGAATTGTGTATAACTACTGAAAAATACTTGGTACTATTTTAAATGTACCATCACTAAACCAATTTTCAGATTCTTTTAGTAGTTGCAAATTTTGTTTGGTGGTGAATATTAAAAAATGATTCTCATCATTATTGTCATGATAAAGAAACTTTCCCCCTTGATTGGTAATTGTATATTCAATTGGTAAGATAAAATCTCTTGATGTTTGAGGATTTGGTGGTGGTGCTTCAAATCTTATTATTTTCCTTCAAATCATTTTGGATAATGGATTGGTTGATGGTAATGCTCCTGCTACTAGTAATGAAATATTAAAACACATAGTAGAAATGATATTTCTTGTAGAGTCTTAACTCAAGCATGTCATGTCTTTCATTTCATTAACTTATATTTGACAGTGATCATCTCAATCTTTGGAGCATGATTGTGTCCTATACTGCTAATCACATCGCCAAATTCTGTTTGTGTTGTAGTATAGCACCAACTTGAACATTTATTTGTAAAATATTTTGCACAATGCGAGATAATTTTATTGACACCTTCTCGATGAAGAAAATATGTGTAACCATTTTAAATGCGTAATTTCTTTTTTCTTTGACTTGTTAAAATTCAAGAGGCATTGTATATATTAAAAATTATGAAGAATTTCTTGATTCCCTAAAAGTATATTTATTTTTGTATACTTTATAGAAACCCCTAGAAAAATTTAATATAATGTTTTAAAAATTATATTAATTTTTTATTTTTTTAATTAATTTTGATTTCTCTTTTTCTTATCATTGTACACACTCTTCATTCTTCTCCCCTTCTTCCTTTCTTTACTTCTCTAAGCTCTTAATTTTACCACTTTATATATCCTCTTAATACCTCTTCATAATGCCTTTTGACTTACATCTTTTCATAAGAACTCTTATTTAGCTTATTCACAAAAATTTATTTTGATAATTGTTTACCATTTTATAAGTTATTTAAGCATATTAAAGATGTTTAAGGCTATTCTAGGGGTATATAATGGATATATGGTCTAAGAATGACCTAAATATCCTCTATGGTGCCTCACAATCTCTTTTTAAGCATACTAACTTGATTTAGAATGACTATGGGTTATTTTGTCCTCATGTTTATTTGACCATGGGTTATTGTGACCCTAGGTTATTGTGTCCTTGGGTTATTATGGTAGGGTTATTGTGTCTAGGGTTACTATGGCGGGGTTATTGTGTCTAGGGTTATTTTGGCTAGGTTAGTGCAGTCTTTTTCAAATGTTCTTCATTACTATATAAAAAAATTTTATTATAATTTGACAAGTTGTTTAATATATATTGTGTATTCATTGATATCATTATAATTTATATACATATTTGAATGATTTGTAATTTACAAATTGTAAGTAATTCAGATGTTTGAATAATATGCCATATAGAAATTATCATCATGCCAACAAAGAAATCAAAAACTCAAACAATGGAAGAGAGGGAGAGAGATTTGGAAATTAAAAGAGAAAAAATGAAACTACTATATGAACAAGGAAAATTGTAGTGCAATAATGAAGAATTGTCTTTTGAAGAGGAACACGAAATACCAATACAAAGAAACAAGGAGGAATAATTGGAAATACAAAGAGAGTGAATGAGACTCTTATGCTTAATAAGACAATTGAATTGGGAAGCTACACCATCTTCCAATGTTGGAGTCACTTCATCATCTCATGTTGAAGAGATGCTAATTTCTACATCCAACAATGTACATACTCCATCATGTCATGTTGAAGGCACAACATTAACATATCAAGCAAGTGATATTCAATCTTTTTGATCTAATTTCCAAGGCACATCATCTTCACTTCAAGGTATGCAAAACACTCAACCTTATGTTGATGTTCAAAATTTTGAGGGAATGGAAGAGATTATAACACCTACTAGAATTGTTTTTAGAAGACCCAAATATTTGATTGATATTGGTACTAACATATTGAAATCAATACCTAACAAGATTAGTGTACTTGTCAAAGATAAGTTAATTTTATGTGGAGATTTTTTTTGAAGAATTAAATATTATAGGTCAATGCTAATTATTTGTTTAAATAATGAGGAATTTGAAATTTAGGCCCATCATGAAGATTATTAGGCTAAGAATGATGGATGATTCAAATGAAAAAAAATATTATAAAAATCTAATGAGTGCATATCACAAAGTGGGTTCTAAATCATAGACCAAATATAGTAATATCACAAGACACATACTTACATCAAAAATAGTAAGTATCCAAATGAAGAAAGCTTGACTCATGAGAAAGACAAGAAAAACATTAAAAATTGGTAGAGGTACTCTAAAGAGAGCTATGGTAAGGTGTGAGAAATTTGAAGATCCAGCAAAAAATGAGTTATGGATATTTAGTAGTAGACTACTATGAAAGGATAAAGAAATTAGTGAAGCTTTGAAATCATTGATTGAAGATTTTTGGACAAATAACACGTGTTCCCCCTAATCAAAGAGATGTTGTAAGAAGAAGGATTGGTAGTCAAAATTGTGATCCTCATATGTACATTTTTTAAACTCAACTCAGACACAATTTTTCACAAAATTTATTCGTATGTATCCTCAAATTCAAATAAGTCAAAGATTTTTTGAGATGGTAAAGTATTTTTATATGAAGATAAATCACACACATAAATCTTGTTGTGGTAGGATACATATTGAATTTTTTAACCATTTTGATATTTTAGGCATATATGTGTATTTTTGCATTCTAAGTTTGTTTTGCAAGATTGTGACATGAATGAGCCACCTAGATCTTCAAAGGAATTCATATCAAAAAAATTATGTGAAATAGGGGATGGGCAACAATTTTATAAGATGTCATGCTTGGATGGTACATGCTTATTTTGTAGTTCTTATCACCTTTTATCAACTTGTGAACATATGGATAGTAAACATGCAATTGGAAATGAAATAATAGTTTATGAAAAATATAAGATAGCCACATATGCTCTAAAAGATGAGAAATAGGGTAAAAGATGTGATTTAGTCATTGAAAATATTCTACTGTATGATTTCATGAAGGTTTTTGCGAAAAGATTATTTATGAGTATGCAAGGCATACACGTAGAGTTCGATGGCTAGATTTGTAATTCAAGTTGTACAAAGATACATTTCTACTAGATACCATTGTTTCTATTGTAGACCTCACAGAGAACCACACACTACAACCACAAAATGAGGTGCAAGCAAAGTATTATACTTCTCAATAGGTTTCCATATTTGTTCACATAACATTCATGCATTAAGCTACAAGTATAGAGGATGATAGGAAGATATTGAGGGAGTGTCAATTTTACATCAAAAATGATTGATAACTACTTGGTTAAGTTCCATGAAGAGGTAGTGCAAAAATTGCATTTTGTAATAAATGTTGCTAACAATGTTTTGACAATTTTAGAATTTTTTTGGAAAATATTTAAATTAAACTTGTAACCAATCAAACCAACTGATAATTGGTTGGAATGGATGTCAAATGATGAAAATAACCTCTATGAAGTTAGAGGATGCATAAGGTGTTGGTGATTATTAAGTTCTTTTTATATGGTAAGGAATCACTACTTATATTAAACTTTTATATAGGATTATGATATATCTTTCAAATTTGCTCATTTTTCTCTTATTGCATCCCAATTCTTGAATAGGGAAAGTGATCAAGTAGTTTTATGAAGGTGGTTAGAATTTTTTCAGTGCTATAACCAAGTTGGAAAGAGTCTTTGAAGACACTTAAGAAGGTGGGAAAGGTAGTTTACCTTAAAAGTGTTCTTGTTGGGAATCCACTAGCTTTTGGTGTGGGCACTCTAAATCATTTTTGATGCAATATCCATTAAAATAAATTACATGAAATGTACTTTAAAAAAAAATAAGAAAAATAAGAAATATATTATGATAACCAATAATGTCATACATGAGGAAACATATAATATATTATGATAACTAACCAATAATGTCATACACAAATAGACATATAATATATTATGATAACCAATAATTTCATACATGAAAAAACATATAATATATTATGATAACCAATAATGTCATACATGAACAAACATATCATATATTATGATAACCAATAATGTCATAAGTCTTATAATGTCATACATCAAATATAAAATATCATATATACATCAAATGTATGTCAAATATGTCCACTAACACCTTTACATGTGTGTCTATTACTATATCTTCACCTTCCCATGAGGGGAAGGAAATAGATCCCTAGAGGTTTTTAGTTGTTGCATGGAGGGAGTTGATGGGGATGATGGGGTCTTCCTCACATGCTTGCTCATCCTCTTGTTTAGGCTTCTCTTTAACTAGAGCCGATAAAAAAAAAAGTAGATATGAATCAATAATTATTATATATTGAAATTAAATATATGTACACACAAAATTAATTATTTTCTTACCGCCATCAAATAGTCACTCTATACATCCACCTCACAAGCTTGTGGATGATCAGGAGTAACAAGGCCCTACAATAATTCAATCAATATAATCAATCAATCATAACTATAAATACCATTTGATATTTCAATACTAACTATTATAAATTAAAACTAAAACTATGAAAAAACTTCCATACCTTGGTCAATGGCTCTAAACTAGCCATCACGACAGCAGCTCCGCAATCAATGGGTTGACAAAAATGAGGAGGAATTTCATATGTCAACAATTGCAAATCATATAATACAATTTACATGTAAGATGAAAAAAATATAATCAAATGAATTAAATTAACATGAAACAAATGTACCTCTGCAAAGCTCGTATCATGCCTAGGCTTAGAGTCCCTTGTGAATGTCGATGGTCCAATAGAGAAGTGACACACATGGATAATTTTTTTGTCAATCCTTCATATGATCACTTAATAAATATATGTATTAATTTAAATTATTAAATTGATACATACCTCTCGACTCATTGACAAGATGTAAAATAGGCCTAGGAATCTATACTAGGGCCATCAACACTCTTACCCTAAATTTTGAACAATGTTAAGACATGCTAATTAATTAGTCATTCACTATACATATTAAATGTGATAAAATTAGTTTTTTATAATTATAATTTACCTATGTGTCAATACAAAATGTGTCACTCAGGAACTCATTAATGACTAGCCCATCATCCATAGTGTCTCCAACATGACTAAAAAATGTGCATAAGGATCCACATAATGTGCATGTGTGACCATAATGCAAAGAAAGCTCCTCCTCAACTAGTGGACCAACACAATGAATGAGGGTTTGTGTCAAAGAATTGATAGTCCCTCGAGTACTAGTCTCTACATGTTCCTTCACTACTGAAGGAATAATCACATGCTCACCCTATGGCTTGAAAAAAAGCACCCTATTTACATTAGGGTCATAGCATTCCCCCAACCTTTCAAATGATAACCCTCCACCTCTACCCTAAGAATATAACATACCAAAATAATTGGGAATCTCCCCAAGGACAAATTTACAATATAATTTCTTTAAGAAATACATTGGAACGTCGTGATTATTATAGGGAGGGGCATCAAAGACCATCCACCATCTATCCCAAAAGTTATTTTTAATATCATCATGGTTGCAAAAATGGATGGGAAATCTTTTAGTTTTATGTTTAATAATGTCTTGTTTTCTAGGTTTTTTAAACAATACACATATGCTACCTTTTGCTATTTCCTTTTTTCTTACATCTTTATAGGCTAATTCATTTGTATAATATCTTCTTTGTTCTTCTCTCTTAACATGCAAAATATCCAATTGACAATTAATAGAAGCTACATGGCTTATAATAGACTCAAGAGAGGATGTCAATTATGCTCTCATAGGATGAGTATTCCCACAAGCTTTCAACCTACCAATGATTGCTTCTCATTCATTTTTCCCTCTTTCTATTTCATTCATTATATTGTCTTGAGGAGATTTTTGAATTGGTGGAGGTTGCAGAAGTTCATTTTGATCTTGTGGAGGGTTTTCATTTTGATTTTTCTGATTAGGCTAGGGATTTGGTGGTTTATTATTCATATTTCCTATAAGAAACCAATTTTATTTTAAATAAATAAATAAATTTGAAGAAAAACTCAAAAAAACATACAAAACAATGCAAGATCAAGAGTAGAAAATATACTATGTGATCTCGATCTTAGTCTCTGATGATGAGGAGGAATTTTGAAGAGGATAGTGAGAAAATTCTTCAACTTATACAAACCACATGTGCACTATCGAGGGGAAAGAAGGTAGCACCAAAAAAAAAATGAAATGAAATGGGTCGTGGGTTTGTAGCCTATATATAAAAACTTTTAAGTTTTTAAAGTGTACATGCACTATAGCACGAATGCGCTTGGATGTGTACATTTAGAGAATTGTAAAAATCTAAGTTGTGTGTCATTTTTTGACACCACCGCTTGGTACATTTTCCCTAGTACAATTTACTTCATAAGGAGCTTCAATCAAAGGAAATAATATTTTATTTTATCCAATCACCCAAAGTGTGTATTGATCTAATCTACCATCATGTACAACATGTCTACCATACTGTTGAGGTCTATGACAACAACCCATAGGCATAATCTCACACAAAAATTCATCAAAATAGTTTGCAATCTTGAATTTCACAACACATTTCTCACTTACCAAAGATTTATTCTTATCTTTAACCCATGAAAAATGATAGGGTGTAGGGTGTCTCAACCTCTACAACTACAACTTTCTATCTAGCTCCTCTAATGCAATTGTTTTTGAACTACCACTGTTAACAATTACTTTGTATCAATTTCATGTCATCTTACATTTGGTCTTGGAAAGACTTTGTCTTAGGATAGGTTCCTCATCAACTATCTTATTAAAAAAATTTCTTCGTACCATCAAGTTTCTCCAACCCCAGGTCCACAAGGGAAACCCTAAAAATATCCTTGTATCACAATATTTTAGTTACCTTATTCATTTTTAATAGAGTATCTATACTCAAAGGATCTATGCCCTTCTTTTTCACATCTAAAACAATTACCACAAAAACCACCTCTAGAATAAGAATTACCTCTTCCTTAGTAAGAACTAATACCATTTGTATTTTTATCATCGATTTGTGATTTATTATGTCCCATTTGTATTGAATTGTGTCAAGATATGTAGTTTATTATGTTCTATCTATATTGAAAATTTTTGTTGATATGTAGTTTATTATGTCCCATCTATATTTAATTTTCATTATTAATTTTTTGTGTATTGTATTGTTATTATTGATTTGAATTGAACTATATAAGGGATAGTTGTTGCCCATGTATGCATTGGCAACACACTAGATCCCTCAACTATTGCTACCTTGTTACCCACCAAGTACCTCGCATAAAATGCACACAAAAGGATTACACATTTACTAATAGGTAATCGCACATATACAAATTTTTGATCTTTTTTTTAGTTTTCTTGGTTATTGATTGGTCAATTTGAATTGTCATAATTGATTTGTGGTTTATTATGTCCCATTTATATTGAATAGTATCAAGATATGTAGTTTATTATGTCACATCTTTATTGAATAGTATTGTTGATATGTAGTTTATTATGTCCCATCTGTATTTAATTTTCATTATTAATTTGTTATGTATTGTATTGTTATTATTGATTTGAATCAAACTATATAGGGGAAACAATATAGTTATTGCCCATATATGCTTATTAGCACATGAAATCCCCCAACTACTACTACTTCCCCACACCCTCCCCCCCCCCATCCCCCAACCAAGTACCACTCATAAAAAGCCCAAAAAATGATTACACATGTAATAGCTCTGGAAGCAGTACACATTCCCTATTCCTCATTCTTCTTAGGTGAAAATACATTAGGTGCAACACATAGACTTAGTCTTTCTTTAATCAGACCTTTCTGCAATAATTCCTTCACTTGTCTATTAAGTTCTTCATTCTCTATAGGTGTCAATCTATATGATGATTTATTCAAAAATCTAGGAATTAGATCCATATAATGACTTATCATTCTTACATGTGGTAAACCATTAGGTATGTCTTCAAAAACAATCTCTTTGTGCTCATTAAGAAAACTTTCAATTTCTGCTATCAATCATCTTACACTGTCATTTTTTGTTTTCAATCAACCTCTACCATCTTATTTTATTTGGCCTCTATATGTATCTTGGTCATTACTAGCACAACTCGGCACTCTAAGAATTATGGAGAAACATAATTAGTTCATTTTTATCCCCTTCTCAAATAGTTTTCCATTAACCTTTTAAGCTTAAATAGTAGTCAATAAGTGCAACAATTTTTGAACTTTGACAAGAATTTAAAGATATTTACGCTCAAATTTTTAAGATATGACAAAAAAAAATTAGTATTCCCTTGAATCTAGTTTCTAAAATACAACTTTTTTTTCAATATGGTTTAGTTTTAGGTCCTCAGAAAAGGGGGCCACCAAAAGTGGTACTTTTTTTTAGAGAAAACATAACATAGTGAAAAGTATGGCCCCCCTAAAATTTTAACCTTTTGAAAAAAATTCTTTAATCACTCTAGTCAAAAGTTACCTAACATTGTGTAGTTTATCCCAAAATTTTTGGGTAATTTTATAATATGTATTTTTTATGAATTTTGCAATTGGACACATCCCAAAAATGTTAAATATCTATGTGCTCTACCTAGAAATGATTGAAAATGAATCTACAATAAAAAATTATTTTTTCCAAAGTGTTTAGAATGGAGTCTAGTTTCTAGAAAAATGAATTGTTGTGAAATTTGATGAATGAGCTAAAATCTACACCCCAATTACTGCATGTTGGTTTTTGACAAAAAATGGACATACATTCAAAATAAATTATATTTGAAAGGCTTCAATTGATTCAAATTTAAAATAAATTATATGGTTAAATAACTAATATAGAGATCTATAATATCACATACAACCTAATTTTATCAAGGTCAAACACAAGGAAACTTTAAGGAGAGCACAGAAGAAAAATCAATCAATTTTTGTATATTTTCTACAAAACATGTCTCAGACCAATTTAGCGACTTGAAACCTTTGGGTTGGATCCCCAAGGGAAATCCAAGCCTTAGACTTTGTAGAAACCAAAGCTTTAAATAGAGTGTGTGTGCTATGTAAAGCATTTTTAAATTTAGGATTACATAGTGTGTATGCACTATAGTGCACACCCACTTGGTAAGCCTAAATTTTAATATAGAGGGAAGGAGAGAGGGAGACATGGTAGAGAGTGGGAGAGAGAATAGAGGATGAGGAGACAGTAGGAGATGGCAGTGAGTGGTATAGGGAGAGAGGCAGGAGAAATGTAGAGAGAGAGAGAGTAGAGTATGGGGCAAGGTGGGATAGGGGGAGAGAGATAGAGAAACTGAGAGTGAGGAGAGAGTGAGAGAGAGAGTAGGGGATCAAAGATGGTGGGAAAGAGAGAAAGGTGAATAGGGATGGATGGGAGTGGGTAGGTGAGAGAGAAGAGCATGGGAGAGGATGCAGTAGAGGAGAGAGAGAGAGAGTGTGTGTGTGTGGGGGTGGGATAGGGGGAGAAAGAGTAGGGGACGGAGAGGGTTGGATTGAGAGAGCATAGTGGATAAGAGATGGTGGGATAGGCATGGGGGGGGGGGGAGAGAGAGAGAGAGAGAGAGAGGGAGAGAGTAGGGAAGGGAGTAGGTGGGATAGAGAGAGTGGGATATATATAAAGAGAGAGAGTTGGGAATGGGAGAGGGTGGGTTAGGGGAGAGAGAGGGAGGGGGAGAGAGAGAGGGAGAGAGGGAGAGACAGAGTAGGAGTTGAGACAGGGTGGGATAGAGAGATAGGGAGAGAGAGGAAGATAGAGAGAGAGTAGGGGATGGGAGAGGGAGAGATTATGGATGGGAGAGGGAGGGATAGAGGGAGTGATGTCATGTCCCCTTTTCAAATAATTAAAATAATAATCTTTGCTAAGGCAGGCAGGCCCATAAAGGTGAAGTTTCAAAAAAAGGGGCTAATATTTGGAAACCAATGGACTAATAAATGAAAAATTATTATTAAAATCTCTTTTATTAACCTCTCTTGGACGTGAGTTAGGGTTATGCCCTCTTTTAAGGGATTTGGAGGCATTTTGGGCTCATTCTAGAACTTGATTTTTGCTTATTGCTTTGTTGTTCTTCAGAGGCTGCCAAACTTGTGGAGAAGGAGACCCAAGGATGGGAGTTTTTAATTTTTCAAGAAGGCTAAGGATAGGATTTTAAATCCATTCCATGTGCAAGCTCATGTAGATTTTTCCCTTGTGCTGAATAGTGCAAATTTGTGGGTTTTCGGGTGTGTTTTCTGTAAGAGTTTGGTGTTTCTAGTTGAGTATTTCATATCAATTTGGGTTGCTGCTATATTTTAGATATTTAGATTTTAAAATAGAGCTGAATATATGTATTGGGTCATTTTTAAACTTATGTGATATATTATTAGTGTTTTTGTGGTGTTTCTAGGCTATTTTGTGTTATTTTTGGGAGCCAGATGAGCATTGTTTTTGCCCTCCGTTTGGGAGTTGTTGTGTAAATGTTATATAGATCTAGAAATTTAATTTTTTGGGATGTTATGCTACTAAAATTTCTGTAAAAATTTCCACATTCAGATTTATTAATAATATGTGAAGCTGTGAAGTTATTGGCACTATTTCGGACATACCCGATTTAGGGTTTATTGAGAAATTGGTGGATCTTTGAAATATTGGTTGTTTTATTTTAAAAATATTATTAGAGGCTTGAAATATCATATAAAATCAGAAAAAGGGACATTACAGTGGTATTAGAGCTATGATCTTGCCAGCCTGAGGGTTCGTAGAAGTTTGCATGCAACTAAGTGAAAGAGAAAAGAGATATTTGCAGTGAGAAAAGAATAAAAAAATTTTGATCAAACCTCAAGTTGAAAGTAAAAGTAGAAAATCCAAGGAAGAAAAAATTATGGTTGATCCAAATGAGATGGTAAAGAAATTCTTCCAAGACATCCAAAATACTCAGAAGCAAACAGTGGATAGTTTGGCAGAAACTAGAGAGGCTTTGCGAATATTGATAGAAAAACTACAAGGAGTTGCATTTATTAATGAGAAAGAGAGCACTTTAGAGGAGCCAAGAAATTTGAAACCCACACCCTCTAAATCAACAAAAACTACTTTCTTTCTTGCAGATGAGCCACCAGTGCCAAATCTAGTCCTTAATCATGTGGAAGAGGTTACATGTAACTTGATTGCATCAAGAGCTACTTATAATGGCTTAGATGATGAATTTCATAGTTCAGTTCCTTTTAGAGAATATGTGGATATGATGAACACTTTGATGCCCAAGAAAGAGTATAGGAGGGAGCATGACATAAGTGGAAGAGAACTCAAAAATAAAATAAGCAAGTTTACAACACCTACTTTTGATGGAACAAATAAAATTTCAGCTAGAACATGGATACAAAAATTATAGACCTTCTTCACACTTAACCCCATGAAGGAGAGTGATGTTGTTCAATTTGCAAGTCTACACTTGGAAGATGCAACCTATGATTAGTGGTATCATGGAATGAATACTCAAGGTCATGATCATGTAACTACATTTGATGATTTTAGTCAAAGAGTGATAGATAAATTTGACCTCAAGGATGATTAAGAGTATTTTAAAGAATTGTCAAAGTTGAAGCAAACCAAATCAGTTAATGAGTATATAGAAGAGTTTCAAAAAGTAGCTGTTATGGTACCTGATATGAGTGAAAAGAGGATTTTTAATCTTTTTCTTGATGGTTTGAAGATTCTATTAAGGGTTTAGTTAAGGCTTTCTCACCCTCAACCTTATAGGAAGCTATCAAAAGAAGATTGCAACTTGAAACTTGTGTGCCTATGAGACCAGTCACTAATCAAAAACCCCCAAATCTTTGGCAACATAAGGGGAATTTTTAGAAAAAGACTTTTCGAACACTACCACCAAAAGATGTGATAAATGTGGCCAAAAAAAAGGTAGATGAAGAGACTAGGAGTGAATTACGAAGGAAAAAGCTTTGTTTCACTTGTAGAGAACCATGGGTTCTAGGACACAGATGTTTGGGGAAAGGTCAAGTGCACTATATTGAAGTTGCTTCCGAATCTAATTCAGATGAGCATGAGGAATTTCATGACACTAAGGAGGAGGAAGAAGAAGAGAAAGAAAAAGAAATCAGCAAGGATGAAACTTTAGAAGCATTATTAGGAGTCCCAAGATACCATCCCTTTTGAATTCGAGGGGTACTAGCAGGGCAAAGGTTGATAGTTCTTCTTGATAGTGGGGTAACTCATAATTTTATTGATGAGGGATTTGTCATGAAAAGAGGGCTTAAAGTAGAATATTTTGAGGGATTCAATGTTATTGTAGCTGATGGATTCACTATGCCTTGCACACAGGTGGTGAAACAACTCAAGATGACCTTAGGAGATTATGAGTTATGTGATGACTTCTATATTGTTGGCATTTGGGAGACAGATCTTGTATTGGGTGTTCAATGGTTGCACTCTATTGGAGGCTATTATATGAACCATAAAACTATGGAATTTAAATTTCATTCCAATGGGAAAGAAGTCTTATTGAGAGGCTTATCGAATGGAGCACCTAAGGTAGTCTCTACAAAGAGAATGGAGAGGACTTTTTGAAGAGGACAAGTAGCATGGGCAGCAAGAGTCATAATCTATCCAACAAGCTCTCCAAATAATCAAGGTAATTTTCATTTTGAAATTCAAAATATTCTTGATAAGCATAGTATAGTTTTCAATGACTTGCCTCTAGGATTACCACCAGATAGAGGTTTTGAGCATGTTATAGAGTTAGAATAGGGTGCCAAACTAGTTATAACAACCCCATACCACCATCCAAGAGGTTATAAAGAAGAAATTGAAAAAACTATTAAGGAACTCCTAGACATGGGATTCATAAGGCCTAGCTCTAGTCCATTTGCATCATCTGTGGTACTTGTCAAGAAAAAGGATGGTACAATGAGAATGTGTATAGACTACAGGGCTCTAAAAAGGAAGACCATAAAGAATAGGTTTCCCATACCACACATAGATGAACTCATTGATGAGTTACATGGTCCTATATACTTCTCAAAAATTGACTTAAGATTAGGTTACCATCAAATCTGAATAAGGAGTGAAGATGTGGAAAAGACTACTTTTAGATGTCACTATGGGCACTTTGAATTTCTTGTTATGCCATTTTGCCTCACTAATACACCTGCAACATTCCAATCTTGTATGAATAAGGTATTCAACTAGCATCTTCAAAAAAATATTTGGTGTTTTTTGATGATATCTTGATTTACAGTAAAACATGGAAAGAGCATCTTAAGCACGTAGACACTTTTTTGGGAATCTTGGAGCATCAATCCTTCTATGCTAAGCTATCTATGTGAATTTGGTTTGATAGAGATCCTATATTTGGGACATATTATAAGTTCTAAAGGAGCACAGGTTGATCAACAAAAAATTCAAGCAATTTTGGATTGGCCTTCACCCACTAATCTTACATAGTTGAGAGGTTTCTATGGGTTGTGTAGCTACTATAAGAGATTTGCCAAGGTATTTTCTCTTCTTGCTGCCCCCTTGACTGATTTAACAAAGAAAAGAACTTTTTTTTGGATAGAAGAGGCACAAAAAACATTTGACTAGCTTAAGGAGGTAATGAGTTCATGCCCTATGTTTGCAATTCTAGATTTCTCTTTACCTTTTGTTGTTGAATGTGATGCTTTTGGAGAAGGTATAGGGGCTGTCCTAACTCAAAGGGGACATCTAATAGAATTTGAGAGTAGAAAACTAAATCAATCAGAGAAAGGTTACTCCATCTATGATAAAGAAATGTTGGCAATCATGCATGCACTTCATAAGTTTAAACAATATTTGGTATGTGGGAGATTCATTGTAAAGACAAACCATAATAGCCTTAGGTTCTTCTTGAACCAAAGGGATTTGAGTGATCATCAACAAAAATGGGTAAGAAAATTGCAAGCTTATGATTTTGATATTGAATACATGAAAAGAAATAATAATGTGGTTGATGATGCTCTTTCAAGAAAGCCCACTATGTGTTCCTTAACATCTATCTCTGGTGATTAGAAAGTCTCCATAATTTTAGAGTATGCTAAAGATTCCTTTGCTACCAAGATTTTGGATAAGTTAGTGGATGATAACATGTACAAGGTTGTTGATGAATTGATTTATTACAAGAATAGGATCTTCTTAGTGTCAAGATCAAAAACTAAGGAGAGGATATTGAGGTTCTTTCATGACACACCTTTGGCTGGTCATCAGGGATACTTCAAGACATACAGGAAAATTTGAGAGTAGTTTTCATAGAAGAGTATGAAGGAGGATGTCCTTAAACACATTAAGGAATGTATGGTATGCCAACAAAGCAAGAGTGAACAAAATTTTACTATAGGGTTGTTGCAGCCACTTCCTATTCCTGAACAAAAATGGAAAAGTATTTCCATGGATTTCATCACTAGGTTGCCCAAGGTTCAAGGTAAGGATTGCATATATGTGGTGGTGGATAGACTAACTAAGTATGAACATTTCTTTCCTATCACATCTGATTTCAAGGCATCACAAGTGGTTGAATTGTTCTTCAAGGAAATTTTTAGATTACATGGCTTGCCTAGAAACATTGTCAGTGACTAGGATAGTAGATTCCTCATCTCTATTTGGAAGGAGCTCTTTCATTTGGAAAGAACTAAACTCACTCTCAGTACTAGCTATCACCCTCAAACAGATGGAAAAATAGAGATAGTTAATAAATGGATAGAGGGATATTTGAGAAACTATGTTTGAAATAAACAACATGCTTGGGTGAAATGGTTGCACCTAGGGGAGTATTGTTATAATACATCTCATCACATGCCTATTGGTATGCCTCCTTTTTGTGCACTTTATGGTTATGATGTCCTTTCCTTTGTTGATCTAATACTTTCAGATAGAAAAGTACCTGCAGCAAGTGATTTTGTCAAGAAAAGCCAATACATAATAAGGCCCCTCAAGGATAATCTACAACATGCATAGAACCAATAGAAGTTTTATGCTGATAGGAAAAGGATTGAAAGATCTTTTGAGGTGGGAGATTTGGTATTTTTTAAGTTGCAACCATATAAACAAAGTACCTTAAAGAAGATTGGGGTAGAGAAACTCAAGCCAAGATTCTATGGGCCTCATAAGATCACCAAGAAGGTAGGAGAGGTAGCTTATGAATTGGAGCTCCCACCAAATAGCACAATACATAATATTTTCCATGTATCTTGCCTGAAGAAGGTTCTAGGCCAAAAAACCATAGTATCTATAGAATTACCACCTCTTGATGATGAAGGGAAATTAGTTTTGATACCAGAAGAGATTTTGGATACAAGAGAGAAAAGATTGAGAAATAGGAGCAACATAGAGCATTTGGTCAAATGGAAAGGATTACCACTGGAGGATACAACTTGGGAAGGAGAAAATATTCTTGAGCACTCCAACCTTCATTGCTTGAGGACAAGCAATATTTGGGAGGGTAGGACTTGTCATGTCCCCTTTTCTAATAATTAAAATAATAATCTTTGCTAAGGCAGGCAGGCCCAAAAAGGTGAAGTTTCAGAAAAAGGGGCTAATGTTTGGAAAGAAATGGACTAATAAATGAAAAATTATTATTAAAATATGTTTTATTAACCCCTCTTGGACGTGAGTTAGGGTTATGCCCTCTTTTAAGAGATTTGGAGGCATTTGGGCTCATTTTAGAACTTGATTTTTGCTTATTGCTTTGTTATTCTTTAGAGGCTACCAAACTTGTAGAGAAGGAGACCCAAGGATAGGAGTTTGTAGGTTTCCAAGAAGGCTAAGGATGGGAGTTTAAATCCATTCCATGTGCAAGCTCATGGAGAGGTTTCCCTTGTGCTGAACAGTGCAAATTTGTGAGTTTTTGGGTGTGTTTTTTGTAAGAGTTTGGTGTTTCCGGTTGAGTACTTCATATTAGTTTGGATTACTACTATACTTCAAACATTTATATATTAAAATATATCTAAATATATTTATTGGATCATGGTTAAAATTTTGTGATATATTATTAGTATTTTTGTGGTGTTTTCGGGCTATTTTGTGTTATTTTCAGGAGCCCGATGAACATTGTTTTTGCCCTCCATTTGGGAGCTATTGTGTAAATGTTATATAGATCTAGAAATGTAATTTTGTGGGCTGTTATGCTACTAAAATTTTTGTAAAAATTTCCACATTTAGATTTATTAATAATATGTGAAGCTGTGAAGTTATTGGCACTATTTCGGGCATACTTGATTTCGAGTTTATTGAGAAATTGGTGGATCTTTCAAATATTGGTTGTTTGATTTTAAAAATCATATTAGAGGCTTTAAATATCATATAAAATAAGGAAATGGGACATTACAAGTGAGAGTGGGACGGAGAGAGAGAGAGAGAGAGAGAGAGAGAGAGAGAGAGAGAGAGAGTTGGGGATGGTAGAGGGTGGGAGAGAGGGAGTGAGATAGAGAGGGGGTGGGAGAGGGAGGGAGAGAGGTAGGGAGAGGGAGAGAGAAAGTAGGGGTTGGGAGATGGAGAGAAACAAAGAGTAGGGGATGGAAAAGGGTGTGATAGAGAGATTGTAGGGGATGGGAGAAGGTGGAATAGGGAGAGAGGGATAGAGAAATGGAGAGAGAGAGAGAGAGAGAGAGAGAGAGAGAGAGAGAGGGAAGAAGATAAGATGGATGGATAGAGAGAGTAGAGGGTAGGAAAGGGAGAGAGACAAATATAGTAAGGGATGGGAGAGGGTTGGATATAAAGAGTGTAGGCAATGGGAAAAGGTGGGATACGGAGAGAGGAATGGAGAAATGGAGATAGAGTGTGTGTAGGGGATTGGAGAGGGAGAGAGTAGGGATGGGAGAGGGAGGGATAGTGAGAGAGAGAGAGAGAGAGAGAGAGAGAGAGAGAGAGAGAGAGCTAGGGATGGGAGAGGGTGTGAGAGAGGGGGAGAGAGACAGAAGGTGGGAGAGGGAGAGAGAGAGAGAGAGAGAGAGAGAGAGAGAGAGAGAGAGAGAGAGAGAGCAGGGGAGTAGATAGGGTGAGATTGAGAGAGAGTGTAGGGAGAGAAGGATGGAGAAATGGAGAGAGAGAGAGGGAGAGAGGGAGAGAGAGGGAGGGAGGGAGAGTGAGAGAGAGAGACTAGGGCATGGAAGAGCATAAGATAGAGGGGAGAGAGCAGGGGGTAGGAGAGGAGGGGGGAGAGAGAGAGAGAGAGAGAGAGAGAGAGAGAGAGAGAGAGAGAGAGGAGGTGGTAGGAGAGGGAGAGAGACTAGGGGACAGGAGAGTGTAGGGAATGGGAAAGAGAAGGGGATAGGGGAGGGTGGGATAGAGAGAGATGGGAGAGGAGAGACTAAGGCATGGGATAGAGAGAGTAGGGGATGGGAGAGGTTATGATAGAGAGAGTGTAGGGGATAAGACAAGGTGGGATAGGGAGAGAGGGACAGAGAAATGAAGAGATAGAGTTAGGGGTAGGACACAAAGATTGAGAGAGTAGGGGATGGGAGAGGTGGGATAGAGAGAGGGAGAGAGAGAAATGGGAGTGGTCGAGAAAGAGAGATAGAGACTAGCACATAGGAGAGGGTGGGATAGATGTGAGAGAGATAGTAGGGGTGAGATACAGAGAGACAACAAGAGAGAGAGTAGGGGGTGGGAGAGGGATAGAGTCGAGGATGGGAGATAGAGATGGAGATATAGAGAGAGAGTTGGGAGTGGGTGGGAGAGAGATAAATAGAGAGAGAGTAGGGCATGTGACAGGGTGGGATAGGTAAAGAGAGAGGGACAAAGAGAGAGTAGGTGATTGGAGAGGGTGGTCTAGAGAGAGTGAACCACCTCACAATTGGTGTTTCATAGTCATGCGCTAGGCCTGGCTTAGGAATAATCTATTCAAGCCAAGGACTACTTTTCCCCTACCATGAGGTACATTTAGATTGTCAAACCAAGGACGTATACTTGAAATGGTTGGCACAATATGTGCACTAGGTACCTTGATGAGTCATTATGCTTGTGCTACAGGAAAGTAAAAATGCAAAGGAAGTAAACTACACTACTACTATGGAAAGGAATATACTGAATCTATGAATGTTGAAAACACAATGACAAGATAACAGAGATTCCATCTTGACGCATCCACTAGACTATTCTTGCAGAAGCTGTAGGAACATTTATGAAGTGTGATGCTATAGGAAGGAATTAACTAGCTAGTCTTCCTTAAAATACTGCTAATGCTAGTAAAATGAATTTATTCTATCCTAATCTAATCCACCTTTCAAGTGGGCCCCCTTGGTTGGCTTCTCTAATCTACCAACGTAGGATAGAAGATAAAGAGAACTAATTCATTTCATTAATCAGTCATTACATGATTCAGAATTGTAAAACACAACTACAACAAACTGTGAATCAATGTTCTCTCTTACTTGATAAAACTTATCAAAAACTAAAACTTGACACACAGGAGTCGGTCCTGACATATATGGGAATCTACTCTTTATTACATAACAGAAAAGTAATTGTTCTAAGTTAAGTCTGCAGGAGAGAATATAGGAGAACAACTGAAAGCGAAAAGGAAGGATAACGGAATTGAGGAGGGAGCAATGAAGTCTCAGCATCTGCTTGTTACAACGTAAATGTAGAGAAGGCAATGGCTCATAAAAGCTCCTCCTTATTCGCTGCCATGTTTCTTGGAGTGGTTATAACTTCTTTTCCTGTTTGTTCCTTGATGCTCATTTCTCCTTGAATGCTGTTAGCAACCAATTTCTGGATTCTTTTGCTCATCCTTTAATCCTTATCATTAGGTTAGTTATGATATAAGACATATTTGAAAATAAACATCCATCAAACTAAATTTACGCATAAGAATGCACATTTGGATATTTATATGAAATACTGCATATTAGATATAATTTAGGCAAAAGATGACATAGTTTTTCTACCCCATAAATCATCAAAGGTTTATCAAACATAGGCTTATAAGTGTTAAAACAAGGATAAATGGAGTATCACAAAGTATCTTAAACATAACAAAATAAAGGCATTTTTTAGACTCATCGTATGGCCCCTGCTAAACTAATGCTTGTCCTCAAGCATTACACTTCTTTGTCAAAGATCTGAGCTCCCCAACTTCTGTCTTTCCCTTTCTACTACTCTTGAAGGTGTAATAGAATCCTCTAGTCCTTTCCCATACTTCTCACCTATTGTCTTCTTGCAACTTATCAAGTTTTTCAACATCAATATCATATAGGGGCCATAAAAGATTAGAGATTACATGGTCAAAGGACACCATAGCTCTGGCCTTAAATGCTTTCCTAGTTCTAAATATTTTGGAACTCTATATAGTACTACTTCCAAATTAATAGGACTGTGCAACTCTGATTTCTTGAGAGAATCAGGTAACCATGCCCATCTACTTCTTACTCCAGTCATAGCTCTCTAGAATGCAAAGTAGGGAAAGTTTTCATATTTGGCATACACTTTGGCTCTAGCAAAAAATACCTTCTTTCTAACTTTTGGATTACTCTTCCCATAGGTTAATGTAAACCAGTCTCGAAGCATTTCTTCTGGTTGTTTACTTTCTGCCCTCAAGGGTAAAGGTTTTGTTCTCTCCTCATCTCTATAATTAACTAGTTGTCTGTCATAATTCACCTCATCAGACATCCATGACATTAAAGCTTTCAAATGCACATCTCCTATACAGAGCAAAAGATTATACTCAGTTTCTATAGGAATGACAAAATTATGAATATACAACTCACACAATAGATTTTGCTGCCATGGTGGTAAGGTTTGATACAGCCCATAAAACTCTTGTGCGGTTTTGAATTCTGCATTTACATTTCTGAGGGTTAACATCAACTAAAAAAAAATATATTGTTCTTCTAAATAAAAAGCATATACTCGAGGAGGTGGTCTGCAAGCAAGAGCTTGATCAACTAATTTAAATGCATGTTCCATGCACTGTTTCTATCTTTCTAGTTGTTCTTTCAATTCTTCAATCTCCTCATTTTGTGATGTTATGATCTTGCTCATTCTTTCCTTCTCCTCTTTCCATAGTGCTTCAGCAAATAAATGCTGTCCATATAATTGGAAAAAGAGTTTTTGCAAGGTGACGGCATTGTTATCCTCTTCATAATCCTTTTTCTTTTTCTATTCCCACCATAGATGTTCCGCCAAACTATTGATCCATGTTGACTTGTATGGGACTAAGGCAGTATTTGAATCATGACATTCAAGAACTACTTCATTCTCATGGCTTGAAACATCTAGTAAATCCATTAAGGTTTTGTTAATTTCTTGCTCACATGCTGCAAGAGGATTACCAGAAGATTTTGTCATCTCAGTGTGAAGGGGAGAATGGTTAGAAATTATCTACAAAAGAGACTCTAAAGTAGGTGCTTTAGACAATATAGGATCTTTAAAAATTTGCCCTCTCATTCTAGGGCTTCTCTGCAAAGGAGTCTCTTCTTGTACTACTATCTTTTGCCTACTTTTCTGTTTCGGTGTCACTGCTGCAGGATTAGTTGCTGCAGGAACCTTTTTTCTTTTCTTCTGTTGCTTAATTGCAGGAGTAGGTTTTTGTTGAGCAGCGGTTTCTTCTGGTGACTTTTGTTTCCTTTTAGCTTTACTAGTAGTGGGTTTAGGGATGTCCTGTTCAGGTGGAGGCACATTCTTTTGAATGGAAGAAAATTTTGGTTCAATCACTTGTGCATTTTCTATTTTAGCTCCCTCAAAATTTTGTTCTACAGGCTCACTACTGGAAACTACGTTTTCCTCACCCTGCCATTCACTAGGGTCAACTTGGGGTTGTAGGGTTTTAAATTTCACAAAGTCATCCCATGTCAAAGGGGATACATCCCTAAGAGACCTTTCTATTAACAACTTAATCAAGGCATGGTGAGTGACAGAATTATCTTTCCCTTTCTGAGTCTCTTCTACACTAATACAGAGCATATTATATAGAAAATTTGGAAGATTCACAGTAATATTGTGCCTTATACAACTAAGCAACTTAAAATAGTGTGCATGTAAGTGAGAAAATCTGCCTTCACAAGTAAAATACCTAATGACATGTATTGCTAGCTCAGGGTATGGAGGTGGCAAAGATAATCTCTTGCACCCCTGCTTTGTAACATCTAATGGAGGGTCATGTGGGGTAGTGAACTAGGCCCTTGCTGACCTAGTGTCATGCGAGCTTGGATAATGCTTTCCAACAGAAGGTAACCCTATTACTTCTGCAATTCATTCTTCTATTGCAATTACTGTCAAATCCCACACAGAAGCTTTACCTTCATCAAATGTCCTGGTGAATTCTACAGCTGCTTCTTCATCATATGCTATTAAATTCAAACAATAACCTAACCACCCGCATGCATCGAATCTTCTTACTGCTTCTACATCAGAGAGCAACAAAATGTGCTCAATCAGCTCTCTTCTCTATAAACCTCCTCCCATTTCTTGATACTTCTTCTACTACTCTCTTTCTCTCTCCCTTTCTAAATGCAAACTTCAATACTCTGCATTATTTCTCAGACACTTCACCACTTATTTTTGGGAACATTAATTGCCATAACCAATTGTTATGTGCCATAATTAAATTTTAGGTAAAAGTAAATCATGAATTTATGTGGAAATCATCCGAGAACATGGTTCAAATGCCAAAATTTTAAAAAGGGGTCACATCATAGCTTAGCATGAAATTTTTTAAAAAAAATTCATTCAGAAAGTGGGAGTACAACACTTGACATGGCATATATATGGCAAAAAGTTCTCATTAATAAAAGGTAATGCCAAGATTTTAGAAAATCATCACAGTTAATCAGGCATGTCATTTTATAGTACGACACTCCCCTACCCCCTAATAATTTTATGAAAAGTGTCCTCACTTATCAGACTACTATGGATGAGGGACTGGAATATGCCGTAATTATAGAGACTATGCAGTATTATATATAATTAACAAAATCTGTAAACTTATAAATGAATAATAGTTTGAAAATTTTTATACCTGCCAAGTGGATTGTGACATGCTCAAAAAAAAAAGTGGTGGAAATAATGTAAACGGTAGCATCCATCAGCATGTGCAGATTTGATTGAAAACACAAAAACTTAATTATGTAGAAAGTGAGTGGATGGAAGATTAAGAAATGGAGTGGGGTGGCTGGATGGCAGATTAAGATATGAATGGAAAGAAATATCATGAAAAGAAAATTGACTTTATGCAAATCATAAAGTTATTATTATGGACATGCAAATTAGAATTAATGTTGAAGAGGAGCAGGCAGAAGGTTTTCACCTTTTGCTGCAGGAAGAGATACTTGAGTTGTTGTTGGATCCGATTGTTCGAACTGTTGCATGAATTCGGGTTTTGTTTGAGGTTGTTTGTAAAGCTTAAGTCGATGACCATTGATCAGCATTTTGAAAGGCACATCATCAATTGTGGTTAGTTGAACTGTTCCATTGTCAAAGACATGGATGATTTGATATGGTCCTAACCATCGCGTCTGCAGCTTCCTTGGTATATCCTTAAAGCGAGAATCATACAATAATGCCCAGTCACTAGCTTTGAATTGTTTGTTGAGGATATGAGAATCATGCCAGTGTTTTCTCTATTTTTGCACCAGTTCAGTATGTTCTAAAGCGGTCTTGTGCATTTCATCCAAAGAATTAAGATGTAGGAGGCATTCTCTTTGTGTTGTAGGAAGATCAATATCTAAGGACAAGGCTATTCTTAAATTCTTGTGTTCAAATTCAATTGGAAGCATTGCCACTTTCCCATACAAAAGCTAAAATGGTGTGAATCTGGTAGTGGTTTTCCAAGTTGTTCTATAAGCCCAAACAACTTCTTGTAACCGGTTGGTCCAATCCTGATGATGCAAATGGACTATTTTAGTTAGAATATTTTCTAGCTCACGGTTGGTAACTTCTACTTGTCCATTGGCTTGTGGAGGATAAGGACTGGATCTGTGATGCCTGATGTTATACTATTTCATCAACTCTGAAATCAGGTTGGAAGTAAACTGTGTGCCTTGATTAGTAACCAATTCTTTAGGAACTCTATAGCATGTAAAAATCTCTTCATAGAGGAATTCAACAACTTTCTCATCACGGGCATGCTTCATAGCCTTAACCTCAACCCATTTGGTTAGGTAGCCAGTACAAACTAGAATATAAGGCTTCCCATTGGATGGAGGATCAATAGGATCGATGAAATCCATTCCCCATTTTTCAAATGGTGTTAACACCACTTTAGGATTCAAAGGCATTTCATCTGGGATGTTCTTTTGGCTACAAAATGTCCTCCGTAGGGCTCATTATGACATGCATGCAAAATATCACATGTCTCATCTTCTCTTAGACATCTGCACATAACTTGATCAGGTCCAATATAGAACAAAAAATTGTCTATCCATGAGAAATGGAAGCTTTTCTGTATGAGAATCTTTCTCTCCTTATAAGAAAAATGTGATGGTGACTTATTAGCTACAATGTAGTTAGCAATATCTACATACCATGGAATTTCAACAACAATATGAAACAAATGTTCATCTAGAAATGCATTATCTACCAGAGTAGTATCAGTATCATGATGATTGATTCTTGACAAATAATCAGCTATGACATTTGTTTTTCCAGGCTTATCCACTATGGTTATGTCAAATTCTTGTAGCAATAGTAACCATCTTGCTAACCTACCAGTTATAGCAGGTTTGTTGATTAGATATTTGATTGTTGCATGATCAGTATGAACATAGATAGGATAACCTGTGATGTAATGCCAAAATTTATTTAGAGCATAGACTACTACTAACAATTCTTTTTCAGTCACTATGTAATTTAGTTCTGGGCCATGAAGACTCTTACTGATATAATAAATGGAATTCTCAAGATTTGAGTGTTTCTGTGCTAAAACTGCACCTATGGCATAATCAAAAGCATCTATATATATGCGAAAAGGTAGGTTCCAATCAAGGCCTTGTAAAATTGGGGTTGTGGTCTTAAGTTGCTTAAGCTACAAGAAAGCTTTATCACACTCAGATGTCCAACCGAATTCAGCTTCTTTGGTGAGCAACTTGTACAAGGGACTAGCTATTTTACTGAAGTCTTTTATAAAACACCTGTAATATCCTGCATGTCCCAAAAAAGATCTGATATCTTTTAATTTAGTGGGTATGGGTAATGTTTGAATTACCTCAATTTTAGTTGGGTCTACTTGTATACCTATAGTAGATATGAAATGACCGAGTACCACACCCTCTTGCATGAGCATGAAACACTTTTCACTATTTAGTGCCAAATTATGTTCTTGACATCTTACCAAAACTTTTTCAAGATTTATCATTGCTTCTTCAAAAGTAACTCCAAATGTTGTAAAGTCATCCATATAGATTTCCATACAATCATGTGATATATCAGCAAAAATACTAATTACAGCTCGTTGAAATGTTGCAAGAGTGTTACAAAGACCAAATGGTAAAACAGAGTATGCAAAAGTACCCCATGGATAGGTAAATGTAGTTTTGTCTTGGTCTTCAAGAGCAATACTGACTTGATTATGTCTACTATATCCATATAAAAAGGAGAAGTACTTCTTTCCAGCTAGTGTATCTAAAACTTGATCTATGAAGGGTAAAGGAAAATGATCCTTTTTAGTAGCCTTATTCAACTCCCTATAATCTACACAAATTCTCCATTTTTCTCCTTTCTTAGGTACTATAACCAGTGGTGATACCCATTTACTATTAGATATAAGATAGATAAAGCCAGCATCAAGCAGTTTCTGCAATTTTGTTTTGACTATTTCTCTAAGGCTTGGATTTATCCTCCTCTGAGGTTGACGAAGTGGTAGACAACCTTCATTAATGTATATCCTATGGGTACACAGTGTAGGGCTTAATCCTTTAATATCACCATAATCCCAAGCAAAAGTCTTCTCATGCTTCTGAAGCAATTCTTTTAATTGTTTAATCTGTATAGATGTCAATTTGGGGTTAACATGCAGTTTATGGCCTGTACTTAGTTCAACAGGAATAGTGGATTCTACCATAGCAATTTCAGAGATTGGGCTTCCTTCTAATTCACAGGGAAGTAGTGAACAAAGATTTTTGACTTCCTTAAGTAAAGTACAACTTGTATCACACTCCTCATATGTAATCAATTCTAATACAGAGCTTTTAGACACATCTTTTCCTACCACACAAGTGTTGGTAAGGATGCTCTAGATTACTGAATCTTCTTCTTGCAACTTTAGAAAAGATTTCTTATGTAACATCATAAGTTGTACTATGGAATTTATCTCTTCTTCTTCATCTCCTAAATCAGGCCAAAAAAATGTACTCAAATCTGGTAATGGTTGTGCAGGAGGATATAGATCAAATTGCTTGGTTACTTGGCCATTTGATATGGTCATATTCCCTGATCTGCAATTTATGTTTGCATTAGTTGTGGCCAACCATGGTCTACCTAGAATGACAGGATAGCTAGATAGGTTTACTTTAGGGGACAAAATCATGAAGTCCACAAGATATTCTAGGGAATCTAAGGTCACAACAATATTTTCTATCATTCCATCAAGAATGACAGTGGAACTATCTACAAGCTGCAGAATAGTTGGTGTGGGCCTTAATCCTTCTATTTGTAACTTCATGGTTTCTTTGGTCATCACATTTATAGCAGCTCCCAAATCTATCAAGGAATTTTTAACAAATTGACCATTTATGCTGACACTTACTACTAGACTCCCTGGGTCAGAATATTTTGGTGAAATCACTCTTCCTAACATGATATCAGCTAAGTGCCCAAGAACATGAACTGTGGTAGGATCCTTCTTCTTCCTTCTAGGTCTCTTTAGACAAGCTTCCCTTATAGCTTTTCCATAATCAGGAATATCCTTAATAGCTTGAAACAAAGGTATTTGGACATGCATATTCTTCAACTGATTAACAATGTCAAAGGGTTGTTCCTTGCTTTGTTCAGGTTTCTTTTGTATTAGTTGGTCTGGAAAAGGAGGCTGTACTATTGGTTGAACTGGTATTGGTATGGTAACATTAGTTGGGTCAATAGGTTCATCAACCAAAGGTTCTGATGCTGCAAGAGAGTTTGATACTTTAGTTATAAGAGGTGGCTTTGGCGCTGGTAAGGTCGTTCCAAATCTCAAATGTATATCTGTGACATCTAGGGCATAAGCAGGGTACTGCTGGGTATCAGCACTATACATGGGTTGTTGTGGTTTGCTATTTGGATTTGGCTGAGGCTATGCAGGTAGTTGTGTTTGCTTTTGAGGTCCACTATTTGCAGGTGGTGGCATTAAAGCAGGTTGTTGAGCTAGAGGGGGTAATTGTGGAGCACCAGTATTTTGGTTAGGCTATTATTGAGATCCCTTCCATTGGTTTCGAGATTGCCAATTTCCTTGGGGTGTTTGCCATTGGTTCTACTGGTTCTGGGGCCATTGGTTATTCTACTGGTTAGGCCAAGGTTGTTGGAAATTTTGAGACCATTGAGACTGTTGTGGGTTATTTTGCCCAACAGTATTCCAATTGGGTTGGTTTTGTGGAGGACCTTGGGTATTGTGGTTTTGCCATTGATTACCATATGAATTTGAATTTTGCAAGGGGTCTTGAGGCATACCTTGATGTTGAGCCCATGGTCGGCATTGATCAACAAAGAATACTTGCTCATCATCCCCATCTATCTTTACATATTCAGTTGGAAGATGTCGGTTCTCCATGCTTGCAACCATTTTATAGTGGCAATCCTTCTTCTGCTTCTGGCAATGAGGACAGTACTTAGCTAGTTGTAATTTAGCCTCTGCTTGCTTCTTCTTTGCAGTCATTGTATCCAACTTTGTAGTGACATCATTAATGATGTCTTGTTTAAAATCTGACAACAAATTGGATATTTCAAGTTTTGAAATGCCTTGACTAATTCCTTTTGTAACCATAGAACAGGGTCCTCTACCTTTCTTCATAGTTGACCTTGAGTAGTTCTGACATATCTTTTTGAGGTCATCCCATTGAGCTTGATATATATCTCCACCAGCCATCAGGTCCAATGCTTCCAAATAGTCTTCATTCACTCCTCTTAGAAACACTAGTCTTTGAGAATCTTCAGACAATGTGTGTTGAGGATTCTTTTATAGTTTATATAAAAATCAAGAAACATAGTCTTCTAATGTCTCTTCCTCCTTTTGTGATATCCTAAAGATATCATCTCCTCTTGTGCCAGATGCTTTGCAATATTGTTTATATTTTTCCAAAAATAAGGCTTGCATTTCATCCCAATTCGCAGCTGCATTGGCTCCTAAGCCAATGAACCATTGTAAAGCTGATTCTTTCAATGTGGCTGGAAATAATTTAAGCTAATGGGCATCAGTGTTGTAGTTGAAACTATGACAAAGGATGTCAAACT
The DNA here is from genome assembly GCA_028749045.1 of Cupressus sempervirens. Taxonomy (NCBI): domain Eukaryota; kingdom Viridiplantae; phylum Streptophyta; class Pinopsida; order Cupressales; family Cupressaceae; genus Cupressus; species Cupressus sempervirens. Next base: position 28,668,234 of record CM053789.1, on the reverse strand, counting down.
CAAACAAGAATGTAGCAGGGTCTTCAATTGCAAGGCCATAGAACTTTGGAAGAGCAATGGGAGGTATATTCTTGAGATTGGCATTGGTTATGAGACTTGGAAGTGGAAATGGAAAAGTGGGTTGTGCCATCACTGGTGGGACTAGATTATGAGGTTGTTGCTGAAAAGGAATGTTAGGCACTGGATGATTAACAACTGGTGGATTCAAGGTAGTGTTATCAATAAGACTAGTCACTATTTCAGTGAAAGGTTGGAGACCAGATATATCTAGGGATTTAGCTCTTGGTGATGATACTATGGGGAAAATAGGACTTGTGTCTTCAAAGGACAACTCAACTTCTTCTTCAACTTATTCATTCAAATTAATAGATCCTTGTGGAAGAAATCTACTATATTCATATCATCATCTTCCTCTTCAATGCATGCAACTAAAATTTTCACACTGGTAAAAAGAACTTAATCTAAAAATTATGACTCAAAAAATGCTCCTAGCTTGACACCATCTCCGGCAACGGCACCAAAAATGAACCACCTCACAATAGGTGTTCCATAGTCATGTGCTAGGCCTTGCTTAGGAATAATCTATTCAAGCTAAGGACTAATTTTCCCCTACCATGAGGTGCATTTAGATTGTCAACCCAAGGATGTATACTTGAAATGGTTGGCACAGTATGTGCACTAGGTACCTTGATGAGTCATTATGCTTGTGTTGCAAGAAAGTAAAAATGCAAAGGAAGGAAACTACACTACTATTGTGGAAAGGAAAAAATGGAATCTATGAATGTTGAAAACACAATGACAAGATAATAGAGATTCCATCTTGACTCATCCACTAGACAGTTCTTGCAGATGTTGCAGGAACGTTTGTGAAGTGTGATGCTATAGGAAGGAATTAACTAGCTACGTCTTACTTAAAATACTGCTAATGCTAGTAAAATGAATCTATTCTATCCTAATCTAATCCACCTTCCAAGTGGGCCCCCTTGGTTGGCTTCTCTAATCTACCAATGCAGGATAGAAGCTAAAGAGAACTAATTCATTTCATTAATCAATCATTACATGATTCAGAATTGTAAAACACAACTATAACAAACTGTGAATCAGTGTTCTCTCTTACTCGATAAAACTTATCAAAAACTAAAACTTCACACATAGGAGTCGATCTCGACATATATAGGGAATCTAATCTTTATTACATAACAGAAAAGTAACTATCCTAAGTTAAGTCTGCAGGACAGAATATAGGAGAACAACTAAAAGCAGAAAGGAAGGATAATAGAATTGAGGAGGGAGCAATGAAGTCTTAGCATCTGCTTGTTACATCATAAATGCAGAGAAGGCAATTGCTTGTAAAAGCTCCTCCTTATTCGCTGCCATGTTTCTTGGAGTGCTTATAACTTCCTTTTCGTGGTTGTTCCTTGATGCTCATTTCTCCTTGAATGTTGTCGGCAACTAACTTTTGGATTCTTCTGCTCATCCTTTAATCCTTATCATCAGGTTAGTTATGATATAAGACATATTTGCAAATAAACATCCATCAAACTAAATTCAAGCATAAGAACGCACATTTGGATATTTATATGAAATAATAGATATTAGATATAATTTAGGCAAAAGATGAAATAGTTTTTCTACCCCATAAATCATCAAAGGTTTATCAAACATAGGCTTATAAGTGTTAAAACAAGGATAAATGGAGTATCACAAAGTATCTTAAACATAACAAAATAAAGGCATTTTTTAGACTCATTAGAGAGCATAGGGGACAAGACAAGGTGGGATAGAGAGAAAGGGATGAAGAAATGGGGAGAGAGAGAGAGAGAGAGAGAGAGAGAGAGAGAGAGAGAGAGAGAGAGAGAGAGAGAGAGAAGGGGGTGGGAGATAGAGATTGAGAGAGATAGAGATAGTGAGAGAGTAGGGGATGGGAGAGGGTGGGATAGAGAGAGAGAGAGAGAGGGGGGGAGGGTGGGAGAGGGAAGGAGAGAGAGAGGGACAAAGAGAGTAGGTGATGGGAGAGGGTGGGATAGAGAGAGAGTGTAGGGGATAAGACAAGGTGGCATAGGGATAGAAGAATGAAGAAGTGGAGAGAGAGAGAGAGAGAAGGGGGTGGGAGACAGATATTGAGAGAGAGAGAGAGAGGGAGAGAGAGAGAGATGAGAGTGGGTGGGAGAGAGAGAGAATAGAGCATGGGAGAGGGTGGGAAAAAGGAGAGAGAGTAGGGGTGGGATAGGGAGAGAGAGTAGGGAGTGGAGAGGGAGAGGGAGGGAGAGAGGGAGAGGGAGAGGGAGAGGGAGAGAGAGAGAGAGAGTAGAGGATGGGAGATGGTGGGATAGGGAGAGCATAGGAGATTAGAGAAGGTGGGATAGGGAGAGAGGGAGAGAGAGAGGATGTTAGAGGGAGAGAGTAGGGATGGGAGAGGGTGGCATATATATATATATATATATATATATATATATATAGAGAGAGAGAGAGAGAGAGAGAGAGAGAGAGAGATGGGTATAGGACAGAGAGAGTAGGGGAGGGGAGAGGATGAGATATGGGGAGAGATAGAGTAGAGAGTGGGAGAGGAAGAGAGATAGATAGAGTAGGAGATGGGAGAGGGTTGGATACAAAGAGCGTAGAGGATGAGAGAGAGAGAGAGAGAGAGAGAGAGAGTTGGGGATATTAGGGGATGGGAGAGGGTGGCAGAGAGAGGGAGAGAGATAGAGAGGGTGGGAGAGAGAGAGATGGGTGAAAGAGAGAGTAGGGGTTGGGAGAAGGAGAGAGACAAAGAGTAGGGGATTGGAGAGGGTGGCATAGAGAGAGAATGTAGGGGATGGGAGAAGGTGGGATAGGGAGAGAGGGATGGGGAAATTTTGTGTGAGAGAGAGGGGAGAGGGAGAGAGAGAGAGAGAGAGAGAGAGAGAGAGAGAGAGAGAGAGAGTAGGGGGTGGGAGAGGGAGTGAGAGAGAGTAGGGGATAGGAGAGGGGGAGAGAGAGAGTGAGTGTGTAGGGGATGGGAGAGAGAAAGTAGGGGATAGGAGATGCTAGGATAGGGAGAAATATTGTTTACATTTTGTATATGCACTATAGTGTATGCACACTCTATAGTGTGTTATGCACTATAGTGCATAGGCACTATATAAAAAAACCAATTAACCCAAGTTTGGGTCCCTGCTGACCTATAATCTCATTTTTGTTTGTTGTTTGTTCTATTGTTCTGATAATCTATTGTTCTGATAAAAAACACAGGTTTCATGCTGTTGGAAGTTAGCAAACACAAATTAAATCTTTGGATGCACTATTTGAAGGCAATTTAAACATTCTTTCATGCTAAACACAAAATTCAATCATTGGATACACTATTTGAAAACTATTTGAAAATTCTTTCTATAGAAAAGGTTAGTGTAGTCATTTTTAAATGTTCTTTGTTACTATAGAAACAAATTTCATTATAATTTGACAAGTTGTTTAATATATAGTGAACTCATTAAAAAAATTATGTTTGAATGAATTGTTATTTGGAAATGGTTAGAAATTTGAGAAGTTGTTTAATATATATTGTGTATTCATTGATATAATTATAATTTATATATGTATTTGAATGATTTGTAATTTATAAATTATAAGTAATTCAGATGTTTGAATAATTTGATATATAGAAATCATCATCATGCCAAGGAAGAAACCCAAAACTCAAACAATGGAAGAGAGGGAGAGAGATTTGGAAATTAAAAGAGGAAAAATGAAACTACTACATGAACAAACAAAATTGCAATACAATAATGAAGAATTGTCTTTTGAAGAGGAACACAAACCACCAATACAAAGAAACAAGGAGGAAGAATTGGAAAGACAAAGAGAATGAATGAGACTCTTATGCTCAAGAAGACAATTGGATTGTGAAGCTACACCATTTTCCAATGTTGGAGTCATATCATTCATCTCATGTTGAAGAGACTCTAATTTCTACATCTGACAATGTACACACTCCATCATGTCATATTGAAGGATAACATCAACATATCAAATAGATGATATTCCATCTGTTGCATCTTATTGCCAAGGCACATCATTTTTGGTTCAAGGTACACAAAACACTCAACCTTATGTTGATGTTCAAAATGTTGAGGGAATGGAAGAGATTATAAAACCTTTTAGCATTTGTTTTAGAAGACCAAAATATTTCATTGATATTGATACTTGGTAGTGAACAAATTGTCCTCCAAAGAAAAACATACAAATTAACCCCCAAAGCCTAGATAGGAAGACTCAATATGCATTAAGTCTTGAGTCACTTTGCTATTGAAAAGCACTAAATTTATCCAAGTACAACTTCCCATGAAAGATTTGAAATGAATCAACTACACTATGATTAGCACTGATTTAGCCTAAAAGAAAGAAAATTTTACAAACATCCATCCATAAAAACAAAATAGATGCCAAAAAAAAAGCAACTAAAAGGAAATAAATGACACAAAGTCCATTTACCTAGATTTTACATAACAAAGATAACGAAAACAAGGGATGGAATTTCTATCTTCTTGAGAAAGTGATGGATCAAAGCTTCAAAACCTTGAAATCAAATGTATTCAAAAAATAGTGATACTGAAATATATCATGAGAAAACTGAAAATTATACAAAGATCATAATTAGTGGAAAGATAACTACCCAAACTACAAGTTTTGATGTGCAATTATCTGTTAAATCTCCCTTCTCTAAAATTTACAAGATTGCATAGATCTAATTACATATTTGCATTAGAATCACCATCTAGAAGAAACAAAAATTCCCTCCCTTACATTGTGCTTAAAATAAAAATTTCTCCCTTTTCCTAACACAATGTCTAGAAAAAGAACAAGAGCTCTTCTCTTCCATATCCCATAGTCTACAAGAACTAGAACCTCACTTTTGTGAAAAGTTGTCCTTAAATAATATTTTTCTTTGCTTCTTGTGTTCCAAATGACTTTTCAATTATAATAACTTATTCATCATTATATTTGGAAGTCATTCCCCTTTATCACTTTACATCACATAATGCTTGATCAAAATTATCTTTATAAAGATAATATTGGGGATGCTTATTGAGTCTAATTCTTTAGACCATGACACTTGTCATATATATGCATGCACCATTTATACTCAATTTATATTCTGAGGGTTGTGTCAATTCTAGGGCACTCATACCTTTGATATGAGTAGAAGATACTACTTTGTCTATTGTCTAAGCATTGAGATTGGTCATTAATATCATGTTTTTTCTATGCTCTCTATGTAATGAGAGATCATCTCTTACATATACTAGCACCTATGCCTTGCTTTCACATAAGAGACTCGATTGCATGATGAAAGTTTAGATTAAGAGGGTGTCATCTTTGAATTGGATGGAATTTTGTAGGCTCTTATGATTGATTCCCTATTACAATAGCTAGTTTCACTATCAAATATGCCTTCCTTTGTTGCCATTGTGGGTCAGGGAGTGATCACCAAACTTGACACCCTTTTTTTTGATTCCTAGTGCATTGGCATTATAACTAGACAATATAATTTTGTGTCTTTCATGTTATGGGGTTATTCATAATGGAGATATTCACATGGTGACAAAAATTGGTGGATCTTCCTTATGTCGAACATGTTGATCATGTGAAACTCATATCATGGGATTGGTATGGTGACTAGTAGACATTCTGTCAAACATTTCACCTCCATTCTCCATGTTTCCTCATAATGGGATTTGATTGTCTTGATTATTGGTTGAATTCTCTAGTAGAGCAATGCCTTCACTAACACATGTTCACACTCATACATTACAATCGAGAAGGACAGTTGAATATCAATAAAACTAGTATGGTTGCAAATTGGATATTGTTCCTCAAATTGGACTTCAGAGTTTTGGTGCAGGAGCCCTCGACAAAGGAGGTAACACAAAGCTTTCCAAGAATGATCATGAGAAGATGTGATTGGTCTATGACCAACAAGGATCAACACATCCCAATTTTTTAATAAGTCCTACCCATGTGCAACCTAGTTCCTTAAGATAGTTTATAAATACTATGGTTCACTAAGGTTGCCAAGACACTAGTTTAGATGGTTTAGGGTGTTTTTATTAAAGTTGTCACTAGTCATTACTTGTTCTCAATTGCTAGAGACAATTTGAAAGTTTAAAACATAAAACATATTGTTGTTGTGGTTCCAACATCTCAAATGGGGACTAGTGTACAAAAAGGTCTATTGCAGTTCCAAAGGTGGTTGCAGGCATTTTTTGGTTGCTGAAGTTTGTTGCAAAATTTATCTCTAATAAGATTGTTAAAATAGTGGTTGAGGGATCCATTTGGGGGTTGATAGTTTTGTAATAGAAATCTTGAAAAAGTAATTTGAAAAAAATTGCGTTTGGCCACAAAAAAAAACAAAAAATAGAATGATTAATGTCTGAATTATTATAATCTATTGAAGGTTTGAAGTAAAAGGTTTAACTCAGTGAAAGTTGCTTGAATGCATTTATTTTCTTTCTTTTTGTCTACAAGTAATTGGTGACGAATTGGATTAGGTGGAGTGAGAATGAAAAGTTTCAATAGTGAATCTATGGTGTGCCCTAGTCAGCATTTGCACATTTTTAAAGCCCAAATTCTTTCCCATGATCTGAAAATTGCAATGAGTTTCGATGAGGAAAGAATTAAACTTATGCAGTATTTTATTTGTGCTTCATTTCTAAAAGTGGCGGGAGCAATTGAAAAGAGATGCAAATGAACTATGACAAGACATCAGGTGATGTCTGGTCATAGCAGTTCAGCAAAAAAAGAAACCCGTAACTCTCCATGACTTCAATTTATAATATTAAAACATTGGTGAGTTATTGGTTTGTCGCTGGAGTAGTTTTGAAATTGGAAGGACTAGAATAAGTAGCAAGTTTGACAAGAAATGAAATTGTTAAAGAACATACCGAAATAAACTGGCCCAGTTGGTGGGAAACGAAGTACATAGGATATGCAAGAATCTATCTTCACTAAAAAAATAGCAGACTATGAACAACTTGGTGGGGGTTACAAGTAAATAATGTGTTAATTAGCTATAAAAAATTTGTTCATTTAATAGTACAAAGTTTTATTAAGGAGTGCTCTTGTATAAGTAGGGAAAAGGGTGTTAGGAATTTGTTTTCATTTAAAACAGAGATTGGAAGTAGATACTGATTCCATCCTAGAAGACACTAAATCCCTTTCCAATACTAAGGCTCTACATCAATTGGTATCAGAGCAAGAAATATCCTTAGGAGAAGGATTTGACACCATGTCGGCAGAGGAAGAAGATGCTGAGATCCCAACAAGGATCACGAATGTAGAATTGGCCAAGATTGTGAAGGAGTAGATGAACTTGAACAAAGAGTTGAAGAGAGAAGTTGAGAGACTCAAAGGAAAGGTTGATAAGAAGAGTGGTGGAGACTCTGAGGGAGAAAGGAGTGAGGTAGAGCCCCTTGAGTAGGATGAGGAAGAGGTTCCTGTGGATCAGAGACTTCTATTGAAGACCTTGAAGTCCATGGAAAGAAGGACGATGGAAACTAAACTAGATCTGCCCTTGTTTAATGGAAAGATGGATCCAGAAGTAGTAATGGATTAGGTTGATGATCTCACAAGTTTCTTTGAATGTGAAGATATACTTGAGAATCAAAGGGTAAATATTTCCAAGTCCAAGTTAAAGGGACCAACACTTACATGGTGGAATTTCACTCAAGATGAAAGGTTGAAGAATGGCAAGAGGAAGATAACTACTTGGAAATGGACTGTAGCCCTACTAAGAGAGGCATATGTTCTAGAAGATTATGAAGTTCAACTTCGTAAGAAGAGAATGAATTTGAGGTAGAAAGATCTAGATGTCTCAAGTTATATCAAGGAGTTCTAGAGACTAGTTATGAAGTTCAAAATAGCAAAACTAGAAAGTGAAAAGCTTGCGAGATATATGCAAGGGTTAAGAATCACAATACATGATGAAATCAGTTTGAGTAATCCTACCACAATGCAGAAATACTATCAGTTAGCATTGAAGGTTGAGGAAAAACTCAAGAGGAAGCAAGAACAAGGTGGTAAAGGAAGAGGACAGCAAAATTTTGGAAATCGGGGCAGAGGTAACTCTCAAGGGAGAGAACAAGGTCCTAAAGATTATGGAGAATCTAGTCATGAACAAAAGCAAGGGGAGAGAAATTCTAGAGGATCCTTTGGAGGAAGGAGATCAAACTCTGGAGGAATATTTGCAGGAAGAGGCCCGGTTGTCATCAAATGTTTTAGATGTCATCAACTTGGAAACTTGGCATCAAAGTGTCTTGAAAAGGGAAATCAAAATGGTGATAGGAGAGCCAATTTTGTGAGAGATGAAGACACATGCAACATACATTCAAATGAATCCTTTGTGGAACCATAACAAGGAGAGTCACTCATGATGAGAAGGATGTTAATTAAGACACCTAGTCCACCAGAACCACCCCAAAAAAAAAAACACTTTTCAAAACTACATGTAAAGTAGGAAGCAAGGTATGTATAGTGGTTATTGATTCTAGTTGTACTAATAATCTAGTATCTCTTGAAGTAGTTGAAAAGCTAAAATTAGAAAGGATGAAATATTCCACACCCTACAAGGTGTCATGGCTCATAAAAGGACAACATACAGTCATAGAAGAGCAAGCATGGATTGAATTTTAGATTGGGAAGTACAAGGATAAGGTACTTTGTGACATAGTGCCTATGAATTCATGTCACTTGCTCTTGGGGAGACCATGGCAATATGACTTGGAGGCACACCATGATGGAAGGAAGAACACATACTCCATAAGACACCAAGTTAAGAAGGTAAGACTTTTTATTTGTAGGAGAAAAAGAATTTTTGAAGGTGTTGAAGGGGAAAGACACTCCTTGTTATGCATTGGTAATATTGCAAAAGACACAAGAAGGGAAGGTACTGAAGGTAAAAGAGGAACCTAGGAGAGTAGGCCCTAAGGAGGTAGCAGATTTGCTAGAAAAGCATAAAGACCATGTGACTAAGGAGTTGCCAAATACCTTACCCCTAATTCGAGAGATTAGCTATAAAATTGATCTAATTCCTAGAGCCACACTTCCAAACAAAGCAACCTACAAGCTCATGCCCTAGCAAAATGAAGAGATGTCTAGGCAAATCCAAGAACTTTTGGAGAAGGGTTTGATTACTAAAAGTTTGAGTCCATGTGATGTCCCTACCTTGTTAGCACCTAAGAAGGATGGAACTTGGAGATTGTGTATGGACTCAAGAGCCATTAATAGGATCACTATTAGATATAGGTTTCCTATGCCTTGAATTGAAGACCTATTGGACCATTTAGTGGGTGCAAGGTATTATTCAAAGGTGGATTTGAAGAGCGGGTACCACCAAATCAGAATAAGGACTGGAGATAAATGGAAGATAGAATTTAAAACTAATGATGGGCTATATGAATGGAGGGTAATGCCTTTTGGATTATCCAACAATCCTAGCACATTCATGAGGCTCATGAATGAAGTGTTGAAGGCATTTCTTGGAAAATTTGTAATTGTGTATTTAGATGATATTCTTATTTTCAGCAAGACTAAGGATGAGCATTTGGAACATCTGAATTTGGTCCTTAAAAGATTGCAAGAAGAAAAGCTCCTGATAAATTTGGAAAAGTGTGTTTTCATGCAAGAAGAATTGGTATATCTTGGCTTTGTGGTTTTAGGTGGCAACATAAAGATGGATCTAAAAAAGGTGGAAAGCATCTTGAATTGGCCCTCTCCAAGGACCATGATAGAAGTTAGAAGTTTCCACGATTTTGTTTCTTTCTATAGGAAGTTTATAAGGGGATTTAGTAATATTTGTGCACCAATTCTAGAAACAATCAAAGGGAGGCAGAAATGTAAGTTTGTCTAGACCAAAGAGGCTAAGGAGGCTTTCCAAAGTCTAAAACAAAAGATGGCACAACAGTCTATCCTAGCTTTTCTAGATTTTCAAAAGGTTTTTGTGATTGAATTTGATGCTTCTAATGTAGCTATAGGGGTTGTTTTAAGTCAAGAGGGAAGACTCATGGCATTTTTCAATGAAAATTTGAATGAGGAAAAGAGGAAGTACTCCTCTTATGATCTAGAGTTGTACGCTTTGGTGCAAGCCTTAAAGAAATGGAGGCACTACCTCCTTCCAAAAGAGTTTATTATATTGATGGATAATCAAGTGCTCAGTTTCTTGAACAGCCAAGAGAACTTGAGTCACAAACACATGAAGTGGGTTGAATCAATTCAAGCCTATACATTCTCTATCAAACATAAGAAAGGGGTGGCAAAAAAAGTGGTTGATGCATTGAGCAAGAGGACCATGAAAGTCCAAGAGGTAAGGTTGCAAAGTGTAGGTATTAATTCCTTGAAAGGCATGTATAAAAATGATGAGGATTTTCATGAGATCTATAAGGTTTGTTCTAATTTTTCAGAAGCATAACATGCTGAATATGTTGATTACTTGATCCAAGATGGTTTCTTGTTTAAGGGACATCAACTATTCATTTCTAGGTGTTCAATGAGGGGTAACATGATAAAGGGGAAACATTGTGGAAGTATGAGTGGACACTTTGGGCTGGATAAAAATCTTGAATCAGTGAGAAGATATTACTTTTGGCTTAGGATGCAAGGGGATGTAAGGAAATTTGTTTAACAATGTATTATTTGTCAAAAATCCAAAGGTACTTCCACTAATGTTGGTTTATACCAACCATTACCCATACCTACGAGGCCATAGGAAAGTTGTAGTATGGATTTTGTAATGGGACTACCTAGGACTCATAAAGGTTTTGACAACATTTTTTTGTGGTAGATAGGTTCAGCAAGATGGCCCATTTCATGCCATGTAAGAGTATGAGTGATGCAACCTATGTGGAAAATCTATTTTTCAAAGAGGTAGTGAGGATACATGGACTTCCTCAAACCATTATATCTAATAGGGATGTGAAATTCATTGGACATTTTTGGAGAACCTTATGGAAAAGGTTAGGAATGAATTTGAACTTTAGTTTAGCCTACCATCCCCAAATGGATGGGAAAACTAAATTTTTCAACAGATCCTTAGGAAATTTATTGAGGTGTTTGACAAAACAATACGGAGATAAGTGGGATAATATTCTTCCACAAGCTGATTTTGCCTTTAATGATTCGATAAATAGAGGTTCAGGTAAAATTTTGTTTTAGATTGTGTATAGCCATCACCCAAGGAGCATATTGGAGTTTAGGGATCTTCCTCACAATGAGAAAGTGACTATTCATGGAGAACAGTTTGCTAACAACATGAAGGACATTCATGATCAAGTGTGGGCAGCCCTACAAAGGAGTTCAGAAAAGTATAAAGAAAGGATAGATAAAAAGAGGAGAGAAGTACAATTTCAGGTTGGTGACTTGGTTTGGGTATATTTGAGGAAGGAGAGGTTGCCAAAAGGAAAGCATACAAAGCTACTAATGAAGAAAGTTTGCCCTTGTAAAGTCTTGAAGAAGCATGGCATGAATGCATATGAGATTGCACTACCTTCCACTCTCGATATATCTCCAATTTTTAATTTTTCTGATCTAACCTGATATAAAGGTCATCACGATGCAAGTACTAAGGTTCTCATTGATGAGTCACAACAAGATCTCAGTGATCTTCCTCCTCATGCACCTAGGACACTTGATAGGATCCTTGATTCTAAAGTCATTCAAAAGAGGAGAACTCTTGTGTATAAACAATATCTTGTGAAGTGGGCTGGACAACTAGAAGAAGAGGTAGTTTGGATGGATGAAGAAAAGATTCAAAAGTATGGCACTTCTTTGGCAAATCTTCTCTCAAAGGGACTTGAGATCAATCCACCTCAAGAGCATGGTGCGGGAGCCCTCGACAAAGGAGGTGACACAAAGCTTTCCAAGAATGATCGTGAGAAGATGTGATTGGTCTATGACCAAAAAGGATCAACACATCCCAATTTTGTAATAATTTCTACCCATGTACAACCTATTGGCTTATGATAGTTTATAAATACTATGGTTCACTAAGGTTTCCAGGACACTAGTTTAGATGGTTTAGGATGTTTTTATTAAAGTTGTCACCCGTCATTAGTTGTTCTGAGTTGCTAGAGATAGTTTGAAAGTTTAAAACATAAAACATACTATTTTTTTGGTTCCAATGTCCCTAATGGGGGCTGGTGTACAAAAATGTTTATTGCAGTTCCAAAGGTGGTTTTAGGAATTTTTTGATTGCCAAATTCTATTGCAAAATTTGTCTCTCTTCAGATTGTTAAAATGGTGGTCGAGGGATCCATTTGGGGGTTGATAGTTTTGTAACAAAAAATTTGAAAAAGAAATTTGAAGAAAACTACATTTGGCCAAAAAAAAAACCAAAAAATAGAATGATTAATGTTTGAATTGTTATAATCTATTGAAGGTCTAAAGTAAAAGGTTTAACTTGGTGAAAGTTGCTTGAATGCATTTATTTTCTTTATTTTTGTCTACAAGTAACCGGTGACGAATTGGATTAGGTGGAGTGAGAATGAAAAGTTGCAACAGTGAATCTGCGGCGTGCCCTAGTTGGCATTTGGGCATTTTCAAAGCCCAAATTATTTCCCATGATCCAAAAATTGCAATGAGATTCAATGAGGAAAGAATTAAACTTATGCAGTATTTTATTTGTGCTTCATTTCTTAAAGTGGTGGGAGCAGTTGAAAAGAGATGCAAATGAACTGTGACAAGACATCGGGTGATGTCTGGTCATAGGAGTTTAGTAACAAAAGAAACCCTTAACTCTCTATGACTTCAATTCAGAATATTAAAATGTTGGTGAGTGATTGGTTTGTCAGTGGAGTAGTTTTGATTGGAATGATTGGAATAAGTAGCGAGTTTGACAAAAAATAAAATTGTCAAAGAACATACCGAAATAAACTGGCCTAGTTGGCAAGAAAGGAAGTACATAGGATATGCAAGAATTTGTCTTCACCGACAAAATAGTAGATGATGAACAACTTGGTGGGGTTTACAGGTAAATAATGTGTTGATTAGCTATAAAAGACTTGTTCATTTAATAGTGTAGAGTTTTAGTAAGGAGTGCTCTTGTATAAGCAGGGAAAAGGGTTTTAGGAATTTGTTTTCATTTAAAATAGAGATTGGAAGTAGATACTGATTCCATCCTCAAAGAAATCGAATCCCTTTTTGATACCGAGGCTCTACATCAAGTTTGATCAAGAGTTAATTGCCCGATGTGCATCCTTGGCCCATGATTTCCATGGTATGTTCCTTGTCCATAGTGCACTATCAATGACCTCCTTTTTGTTTAATACTTCCTTGGGTGGTGTCCTTCCATGTGATGATCTAATTGGTCATATTCTCTCATTGATGTTTGGCTCATTCTTACTCTATCAAACAATCCACAGCCACAACTTCTCCTAAGAAACCCAAGTTCGATGCTTACTATTTGGTATTATGCACTTTTTACTGTGCTCGAGCATCTTTCAAGGGGACCATCAAGAGTTATTGAATTTTGGAAGAATTATTAACTGCTTATGTGCCATCTTATATAAACCAACAATGGTATGTACTAAACAGTGTTTGCATAAGTCAAGCATTATGTCAAAAAATTGGCACATATGTCACTGACACCATGACTTTTTGGAGTCAAAGAGAATATCCCTTTATAGTATTCAGCAAATAGAGCATCCATGAGCATTTCTTGATTGAGATCTCCTAATGGTTTGCTTATATTTTAGTGTGAAGGATCTTTTACTTTTTAAAACAACACTGCAAACTTGGATAGTGTTAATGTGATGCTCTTAGATTACAACTATGGATGAATAAATTTTGATGTCTTTAGACTTTTGTCCATGATCTTGATGGCTCCATTGTGTTGGTGATTTGATTATCATTTTGTATTTGTTTCAAAACCTATTTTAATAGACTCATGAAATTTATCTATTAGATGATTGCATATTTGACCTTTGAGAAGGACCACTCCAAACTTATCAGAATATTATAGGTGTACTTGCAAGTTTGGAAAAAACATTCAATTTTTTGCAATGTATGAATCTTTTGATTCATCACCCTTGATTTGGGAGTCTTGAGCTTTCACGTGTTATGGTGAAAGTGTGATCTTCAATATTTACTAGCAAACCTCGAGTGATATGCTTGTTGAACACCTATATTCCCTCTTTCTGATTCTCTACATTGCATATGGAAGTTATGATGTCATTCAATGTGTAAGACATGTTGCATGTAATTCTAAGTCAACTATGGACTAGTTATTTTGTCTTTAAATGATGGCAAATGTCTCTTCATCAAACTATGCTTGGGATGGTGTGAGATTTGACATATATTGAGTTACTTTGGCCTTCAAGATCTATTGCATGATTAACATGAACCTCCAATATTTACTTTTCTTGGTGGATAGGGTATACATATCAATTCACAGATCAACGTGCTCAATATTTTTAACAAAGGTGACCTTTCTTCTAGAAGAATATGATGAAGAATAATGAATGTATCAAGCTTAAAACTTATTGAATGATCAACCCACACCCTAAATTTTCATCTACTAGCTTGAAATCTTTATTTTGAATATTTAACTTTATACCAACAAGATGCCTATCTTTCTGAACTTTGAACCAAAATTGAATTCTAATGTTGAATCAAACATGGATTATGAACTTCTCTAAATCAAACAAATTTGCATCTCAAATCATGAATCTAAATTTTGCTTGTATACTTTAAGCATTGAACTTGAGCTCAGACTAGAGACTAGAAGCTGAATTTCAACATTGACAAATGGCAAACCTATAAGATGAACCATTTCAAAACAAAGAAACACTAAGCTTGTTCCAATCTAATCAAAGCACTTTGAAAAAATTTGAACATTAGTTCAAAGAGGTTCAAGATCCCACATAATAAAAATTTAAATACTAGGTCCATATGGGTACCAATAGGGGCTCTAACTGTGGGACTACTTTTGTCTCAAAAATAGAGAACTCTAGCAATCTTTAACAAAAGACTAGTGCCTTATGCATTGGGTGAATAAAGTCACCAAGAAGAGAAAAATTGAGAGTTTTTTTCAAAGAGGGTGAAGGGGAATAGGGAAAAGCTAACTAGAAAAAAACCTAAACTACCAACAAGCACGAAGCTTGCACATTATTCAAACTAACACTATGCACACCAAAAACATATTTACAATATATAAAAAGGTAGGAAGAGGGCCTACCACAAGAATTAGAAGAGAGAAAAAGAATCATATGATTTTTTTTACTTGCTAGGAGAAGTAGGAGCCTTTTTCCCACAACAAATTGTGTCTCACTAAGTAGCTCCACACCATTTCCAACTAGAAACTTCTTCAATGCCAAACCTCAAGCTAAAAGCACATATGAATATGTTGACCAAACACTTCTTACTGAACAACCTTAACTCATCATAGCACTCTTTTTCACCTAAGAATTGATTCTCAACATTCATCCTTCTAGGTTTCACTTCAATTTGAAAAAATGAAGTGAAGAAACCTCCTTAAGAAAAGATGCACAATATCCAAAAATGTTGTCACAAAGACTCGTCATTTGTATATGGCATTTGATATCATGATCAACTTGCGAGCAAAGAGATGCCTCATCCAAAATAGGGTCAATTATCAAGTAAGTGCTGATGAGAGTCATTTATGAACTATTGAATACCCTCTTTTCATTCATTTTATATACCATTATATTCTCTTCCATACCCAGTTCCTACACTATTTCATTCTATCTTACAATCTTATGTTGCATATGGTTAAATATGAATAAGTAATATTTAATAGAGTTTTTGAGATAAATTAATGGAACTTATTATTGATTTTTTTACTAGTAAATATTATGCCTTGGATTATTATTTTACTTTATGATCAAATATTTCTAGTCAAAATTTGAGAGATAAAAACATGACATTCAATTTTGCATTGTCATTTCCAAGAAAATGAGGATGAATTTGAAAAATCTAAGACATGGGTTTTCTCCAGAATAAGCCCATTTATGTTTCCAAGCAATGAAATATTCATAAATTCCACCATTTAGAATTTTTTGATGATTTTATAAATACAATAATTCTAAATTTATTGTTACAACCAACACAAACTCCACATTTTTTGCACTAATGAATGGTTCTATTCACGTGGATTCTTCCATCCTATCTATGGTGGAGTTACAATCCTATGTTGGAGAAGAAATATTGATTTCTCACATGGATAAAATCTTGTAGCTCCATACAAATAGAATCTTTGGTCTATATGTGGTTGTATAGTTGGAGAACAGATAGTAATATCTATCTTTATTTAGGCTTGTTATTTCAACATATGTGTTCTTGGTTTGTGGTTGCTTCCAAAGAATTTACCTGAGCCTCTTGCTCACTTGTTTGATACAACAAAAAATTTAATATTTCCTTGATTATTATTCAACATGTATTTATATCTATGCATCTTCTATAAACAATAAAGGAGCAAATTTATAGTAGATTTTTATATTAAAAAAAAACTTGTGCATACAGATATTTGTGTATCATAATTCTATGTGAGTTCAATATTATTTATGGCTGAATAAAATGTCACTATTCTAATCAAGGAAGAGTGGAAAGTTGTTCATATCAAGAATACTAAGGAGGCAGGATCCACTTCTTGGGATAACTCATGATATATTTTAGATTGTTTGTGCATTTTTATTTTTGTTTGATTAACTGTGTGATTCTATTTTTTTTTTATGCAATTGATATTTCATTAGCATGTTCTATTCGATTGAGCCTTGATTGCAAAGGAAGAGAATCTGTAAGTGCATGAATGCTGATATATTTTATTTACATATTAATGTCCATGATAGGAGGAATATAATTCATAGAATCCTTATCATATTAAAAATCCTAATCATTTGGTCTTTTTCAAAGAATTATTCGTTCTCCAAATTATTGATCTGCTCCTATTTCACTCTTCCCATCTTTTGCATGTAGAAAACCTAAACTTCCTGTTTGACTTCATTCCCTCACCTACCAACTAAAGTTTCTATCACATTCTTTTCTTAGTCTTATTTATTTCTAACTTCCTATAGTAGATCAACCTCCTACCACAAATTGTGCCATATATTATTTACATTATTATTAAATATTTTTGAAGATTAAGGGTATGATTTTCATTTCATAGTAGCGTGTTTTTAAAAGTATTGAAGTGAAATTAATTAGTTGTGATTAGAATTGTGGGTTATGTGATCTAATCAAAATCTTATGCTTATTTTCTATTAATAATTAGGGAGTTATCAAAAATATTCTCGAAGACCACTAACCCCTTGGGTACCTTGTTGGTTTTCAACTACATATTCTCCTAGCCAAAAATTGTTTCCTTACCATTAATGGTTTCAATTAAATATCTACAATCCATTTCTTGACCATGGTATTTATTCTCATTTAACATGAAGTTTAGAAAATCTTTCTCATCTTCTAAGACTTGCCAATGTTCAATGTTGTGAGGTATTGAAGTCCTATTTTGAACCTCCATCTATGAAATTCCTACAAATGACATTTCCTTAGGCTTGATTGCTACATTTTCAAGTAGGTCTACCATTTTATTCTGATTTCTATCCCTCCATGAAATACCAAATGCATCGAAAAGCTCTATCTAGTCCCATATTGCATTTCTATATTGTTTCAACCTTTTGTTTTTTGAAGCATAAGTTTCCTTAATTTGTGAAATAACCAATTCAAAGTTACCTATGACATGCAATTTCTTGATTCCATGTTGGGTGGCAACTTTAAATCCTAAAAAAAAGGGCTTCGTACTTTGTTATATTGTTGGTACAAGAAAAAATTAGAGTAAATGGATATCTAAAGGTATTCTTTTTAGGAGAAACAAAAACTACTCATGCTTCTAAACCTTCTTTAAAACTAGCCCCATCAAAGTACATAGTCCATAGAATTGGTGAATCCATACAACATTCCACTTCATGTTCAATTACAGCAAGCAATTTCTCAACTTCTTGAATAATTAGTTCTTCCCTAAAAGAATTTACACTAGTATCTAAGAAACAAGTTGAATCCTTATCAATTTCTTCTCCTAGAATTTTGTTGATCCTTGGCTCCCTATCTACTCTGACAACCTTTTCTCCTATATGGAAAATTGCATAAGACAATTCACATTGTAAACTACCTCCCATAGTAGCACTCCATTTTCTAGAGAGTAGCATTCCATAATGTGGAGGAATGTCAACCATAAGGACTGATATAGTCAATTCAACCTTGGGGTATGCAGCTAACTTGAATGGTAGTGCATTGATAGTACCTATAATAGGAATCTCCCTAGCATCCATGCGTCTAAATCTATCTTGTTTAGTATCTACCTTAAGACCTAAAGCTTCCATAACTTTAAAAGGCATAATGGTATTAGAAGCACCTAAATCTATCATGCAAATTTTTAAGGTTTTTCCTTTTATGATCATATTGAGAAAAAATGGGTCAATATCTTCTATGTATGCTACTGATGAATCATCCAAAAAAATCTGAGGGATTTGGGATATAATACCACTATCTTCAGTTATCACTGAGGTTTGTTGGATGACATTTTGGTTAGCAATATTACTATTATTTCCTATCTCACCTAAACATGACAAGGCCTTACTCTTGTGCTCATCAATTCTAAACAATTTAGATAAAGGTACTTTGATAGTAATTTGTGAAAATAGAGATATCATATCAATAGGCTCAGATACAATAGGATTCACAAGCATACCTAGGGTGGAATTCTTTTGAATAGAAGGCACTATGATCTGCTTAGCTAAATTAGGTCCTAAATTCTTTTCTCACACTACTACTCTAAGAGTATCACTTGTTTGAAATTACATTTTCTTTTTAGGCTCCCACTTCTTGGCTTTACTATATTTTCCCTTTTCTATCTCTATATGAGTCTTCTTGTTGTCATCCTTCAACTTGTGTGTAATATCCTTAATCAATATACTATAGGGTTTTCCAACATCATCACCAATTGTTCTACTTCTCAAATTATAGTTACCGTGCATTTGAGAAATCATTTCTATAGTAATTTTATCAATATCACCCTTGGAAGGCATTCTCAAATTTATATTGTCAATATTTGAAGATACTTTACATACCTTGTCCTTATCATAATTTTCATCATCTAAGAATACATTTTGATGATGTAGTTGGTAAGTAATTCTCTGACTAGTAACATCATCCTCATGTTTCTCTAAATCAGAATCTACACAATCATCAAACATGATTACCATATTATAGCTTACATCATCATGGCTCTTTTCTTCTTCTTACTTGTCACTTTGTGCATTATGATCTAAAACAAATGACTGAGAAACCACACAATAATCTAAAGAATGAGTTGATTGACATATGATGCACCATGGCACCTCATCATTCATATTAATAGAATTTCTTAGTAGAGGATCCAATGTACCCTTATCCTTCACACTTTGGGTCTAGTTAGGAATTGGTTTATCATTCTTCCATTTAGTGGTATAGGGGTAATTCTACATTCTTGGCTATCTATTGAAATGATTATTATTAGTTGGTTCCTTTTCACCAATATTAGGTTTATGTGAATTGAAAACTGGTGGATTCATCTTCTTCAATAAGTCCAATACTTGGCCTATTGTCGGTTCTTCATGCTTCTTACCTATAGGAGTTTTTTAATGTTCTTTCTTGTTGTTCTTGGGGTTGTTTTCAATATTTACTGCAAACTTGAAAGCATCTCTTAAACTCTTGGGATCTTTATCTCTCAACCGATAGGCCATTTTGCTATCAAAAACATTGAATTATGTTGTACGATAGACATCTTCATTCAATATCATAACTTGAAACAAATTGTACATTCCCTTCTGGAATCTTACATTGAAATTAAATGTATATTCATTAGGATTCTTCTTGATATTGTTGAAATCATTCAACATGAATCTAACATTCGTATTATCACCATATTTCTCTTTGAATAGTTTCTCCATATCACTCCAAGATCTAATACAATCATCTGGTAGTCTCCTAAACCAATCCCTAGCATTCTCAATCAATGAGTGTACAAACAATTTTATAACCACGTCTTCATGTTCAACATTAAATTCATTCAACATATCTATAAAAACTCTCAAGTTTTCCTCACTAGTGATAGCATTGTTTCTAGAGAACTTGACAACTTTATCTCTTAGATGAAAAGATATGGGATGAGGGAAACCAAGAATCCCTACAAATGATATTTTACTAAATATTTCCATATATATATATATAGGCTTCTTCTAAAAACTAGCAGCATTGGATGTGCTTGCTATATTAGCTTGAGTATAAGTCATATTTTGAGATTGTTGTATTTGGGCATTAGGGATCTAAATACTAGTAGTGGATGATGATATAGGGGTAGATTGTGACATAGCCTGAATAGAAATTATTGGTCCACAAGTAGGTATAGAATATGTAGTTTGAGTACACAAGTTGGGCTAGGAGGCTAAAGTAGAGTTAGATTTGATATACTAAATATTTCTCCTAATTTCTACTACTTGAGCTTCATTCTCAAAGCTCTTTTCTAAATCCTCTTTCTCTTTTCTAGCTTTTTCTAGGTCAAAAACCATTTTAGACATGGGAGGGTTTACCGATTTACTTGGTAAAACTTGGGGTTCATTTATTTGGATTCCTATAGTTTTTGCCCTTTCCTTTATCTGTGGGTTTCATAGTAGGTTCTACAGGATCTACTTGGATAGGCTTGTAGGCTTGGACTTGAGAAATGATAGGTTCTTGCCTTTGGATGATGAGCTTTTCTTGTTCTAGAACTTTAGATCTCAAACTATTTATATCCCCAAATACATCAACATGAAGGATTGAGGTCCATTCCTCCAACTTCTTGTTTTGTTATTTCAAAGTAACCATCCTTTTAAGAAAGTTATCTCTTTCAATAATTCCATTCAAGATGGCTTTCTCTCTAACTTTCTCCAAATAGATACATTTGGCCTCCTCTTTTGCAACCCATTTCTTCAAAAATTCTATTTTTGAACACATTTCCTTAGGATCTACAAAAGTTGCTTCTGAATCAATAGGATCATCAAGATCTTTAAGATTAATCTCCATATATGGAACTATTCTAGGATCTTTCATGAAATTCCCATATCCTAACCTATGATTCACATCTGATCTATGAAATGTATCTACCACCAAGGAAACATTATTCTCATGATAAAACTAGTCTTCTTGCAGTGGAGTACAAAATATCCCCCCCAAAAACCTTGTAATATCTGACTCAAAACTTAATGAAGAGGACTCCCTTCCTACCATTGGTTAGTATTATGGGTGTACTGATGTATTACCCCTTGGTTTATAGGTGGGATTTGGATTTTCTTTCTTTTTACTTTGATTCTTCCTACTGCTCTAGGTTAGATTAGTGTATAATGGTATATCAGGACTGGCCCTTGCATAGGCTCGTGTAGTCTTCCTTTGTCATCCATTTATGGGATTATTTATTAAATAATAACTAGCTTCAAAAACCTTGATTGAGTCACCACCTTGTTCTAGGGAAAATATGAAAATAAAATAGCTTTTCACTTCAAGAGAAAGGTACAAGAAAATACAAAATAACTTTGTAACATAAAGGGACCAATCACACAAAACACATGACTACAATTCTTGCTTGATAGATAAGACACTTTGTAAGGGTTGTACATCATTGTAAGTCCATGATACTTATGCTCTTTCTCTTTTCTCTAAATTATCAAGGTTTGTCACTAAGAGCTCACCATAACCATCAGCAATAGTAAAAACTTAAGCATATAGGTATATGTAATACCCCAAAATTGGGTCATTTCCATGATACCAATTCTGGTCTATTTTGAACAATCATAAGGACTATTCTAATAGGAAATTCTTATTCTACTACTTTATACTTGATTTAATTATCAAATTCTTAAAACCCTAATCTTCATTAATCAAACTCTTTATTTAATTACTATAGTATTGACTCATATTAGTCACATTAAACCTGTTGATTAAGATTTAATTTAATAATTAAGTATTTATACTTTAATTAAATTAAATCATCACCTAAGGCTAATGTACTAAGGAATTAAAAATATTTAATTTAATAATTATGCTCACTTTAATTAATTGAATGTGATTATTCAATTAAATGAAAAAGGTATTTATGAGGTCATATCTCACTTTATTAAATTAAATTATATCTTCAAAATCTTCTCTTCAATTCCAAAATGGAAACTCTCAGTGAACTATCTCTTGAATTGGAATTAATCTAGTTAACTTGTTCTCACACTCATGAAAATTTTAGTTAACTCTCCTTTCTTAAGGAAGTTTCCATTTATAACTGAATCTTGCTTCAATCCTGACATTGATCTGAGTTGATCTCAGTCATTGATGGATTCCAGTAATTCTATTTAAGAGACTCCTATTTCCTCATTATGGAGGTTAAATTCTCATGCTATTGCTTTATATGTGCTTTTGCTTAATATCTTAGTATCATTTAGATTAAACAATGCATACATGTAGCTTAATTTCTTCTATTCATTTTTAGATTAATGCTTGCAATTCATATAGATTAATTTTCATAATCATATAGTTTCATTCAAAACCCTTTGTTCTAGATGGTTTGATTACCTATACCTCAAATCTAAGAGCATAACCAGGTAAAATCCACTTAGATAGAAGGCAACAGGTCATCTTGTAGGACTCCTCTTGGGTGAAAAATCTCATGTTCATTCTAGAATGGATCCACATACAAAGACCATGTTGAAGTGTGTGTGTTAATAGAGGTCACATTTCATGCATATAGTATACACCTGGACCAAAGAAATTCTAGTATGTTTTAAACACAAATATGTGTTAAGCAACTCCCTAGTAGAGTCACCATTTTGTTGGTGTTTTCAACTATTAAGCACAAAACATAACATGAGGATAATAAAAGAGCATGACAATATAAGGATTAGCTACTTCCTATAAACAATTGAATGTGTTTCATATTTGGACCCAACTTCAACAAAATCAAGATAGATTTTCTATGCTTTAGGCTCTGCAAAACCAAGGCAGGTATACCTTAGGGATGGCATATTTCTCAACTTGACACTAAATACATATTCTACTCATTTTACAATAATATAAATCCCTTGAAGTAGATTTGGTCACAATTATTCTTAGGTTAACACATAGTTTAGCAATAGTAGCTAGATAAGACTCAAATATTAAGTATAAACAAGTGCTGACCAACATTGATATCCTTCAAAAAATGAAGTAAAATTGAATTTAAATTTCAGCTTGATGCTTTCCTATAATGTCTTCATCTACAAACTAAATTTAATAGATTAGTGCCTCATCCATTGGGATTTAGAGCCCATTTAATTCCTAGATCATATTGATCACAATACAGTCAATACTATCAATAGTTATTTACTAAAAATCATGCTTACAAACATCCTTCCTATTACCATGTAAATCCTATCAACATCACTAAAGAATTTATTTAATTCATTGAATTAACAAAAATAATGAGTTGACATGCAATTTGATTTATTCAATTGGATAAGATTTTCTTATCCAACTTCAAAATAACCAAATAATAAAAATGGAGACAAGATTCAACAAAAACATAAATGGGGAGAGTCCATCTTTATATCAATTTCCTTGCAAAATTGTGTACAACTGACATGAAACTCAGAATAACTCATGATGAAACAACAAGATCCTGCAAGACAAAATATATTCTTAAATAGTTGTAGAGAATCACATCATACAATTCACATCAAGATATTGGGCCAAACAGACTTAAAGATAGACTTAATAAAAGCTAAAACTAATACAAATATTTGGGGCCTTTTCTAGCACTATAATATCAATTATATAATGTGAGATGCAACAAGCTTCAGGCATAGAGAACTGATAGCTATCCTTTTCACAAAAGATATTTACATTTTTCAGGTTATCATGAAAAGACAAAATTTTGTGTAGCAGAAAAACTTTACATCAAAGTATTCTTTTGGTGGGCCTACTTTTTGTTACACTTTCAAATGAAACAAATTCCTTGATCGGCCTTTTACTACTCTGAATCCTCAGAATATGTAGCCATCATTTTTTCCAATGATGAGTCAGGCTCTAATTCCTACAAGTTTACCTCAAGTTAGGCATCTTCACTTGTATCATCATGTATTGTTAAAGTAACAGTTATATCTAGGTTTTTTTTTTCCATATCATCAATTTGGACCATGGTGCTCTCCACTTGGGATGGTTGCTCTTCTTTGTCTTCTTCTAGATGCAATGACATATCATTTTTTTGGCTTTTGTCCTACTTTACATTATCAATTAATATCTCTATTTGTTTTAAATGGACAAAAACATCCATCCATTTGTAGAAAATTGTATCATCAAGCCAATCAAAGCTCAAGATTTCTCTTTTCTTTTTAACCACCCAATCCCTTATTTTATTTTTTTCAACAAATTCCTTTGTAAGGGAATTGTAAAATAGTTGCAATTTAAAAAATTCTCCATTTGTCTTTTCCCATAACACATATCCTTCTTCATTTATGATTTCAATTGTTCTCTAAGCCAATAAATAATTCAATTCTTTTCCCCACTCCTTTCTTTCTTTTATTATATCCATCAATTTGAATGCTTGGGGAAAAAGATCAAATCTCTTACCTAAATACCTAGAGAAAAAGATTGGTAATCTTCTCTATAATTCCTCCTTATTTTTAAAATTAGATAGGTCATTAGTTAAATAAAAAAATTCTCTATCTGTTCATGAGAGGAGTCAATAACTAAAGTGCATAAAAGGGTGATATCCTTATCCCTCTCCTCCCATTTTCTTATTATAGGTTTTAAAACCTCCTTAGCTTCCTTGATTTCTCTCAACATATAAAAAATGTTTATTAACTACTCATAAAATGTAGGCTAGTTAATCTTATCAACTAGATATATAAGATTGTCTTTCTAAGTTTCTCACAATATTGATAGGTTAATTCATCTTGTAAATCTTTTAGCTTACTCTTTTATTCCTCCAACTCATCTTCCATATAAAACTCTAGCCTCTGTGGAGTGTCAAGGATTTCAATAAATGGAGTGGATCTAGAAGATCCCAATGATGGCTGAGGATACATGATCTATGGCCTAGTAGAATGTCCCACGACTTTATTTTCAAGTTCAATTCTTCTTTGAACTTCTTTATTATAGGTAGCCAATAGTGTCTCATACCTCTCTTGTATTTCTAACTTTTCATTTTGATCCCTCTCTGCAATAGCTAAGGTTAGGTGTGATACACCAAAACCCAAATGTCCATCTTCTACATTGGCTGTATCTTCCACTCTCTTTACAATTATGTTGCCGATTAATCTAGAATCATTTGACTATGAGGAGCAAGTCCTACATCCTTTCCTTATCGACCAAATGACTAATGCACCTTGGTCCTTACTAAATGTGGCAACTTTTATTTCCTTCTTATTCAGATCCTCTATATTTATTTTATTAGAAACAAAGTTAAAAAGTAGAGCATCTTCTATATCCCAATTGGATAGCAATAAAACACTAGATGCCTTCACCATCTATCTCCATTCTTTAGGGGTCATGCTCTAGAACTCTTTCATCATTTCTTCTTTTATCTAGTTGTACATAGCTACCTCCTCCATTTTTGGATGCTCTATTCTTAGTTTTTTGCATCACTCTTCATATTCTCCCATATTTACTCTCTGTGCAAATTGGTAGAAGGCTCTTGTTCTAACAAAACTATCATCAGATAAAAATTCATGACTAGCCTATTTAATCATAGGATCTAGCTCCTTTCCCCTATAATCTACCACTATTAATACTAAGCTTGACATTAGAGGTTCCTATAGATTTCACTCTTCTAACAAAGTTTGTGTGATAAATATTCCCCCTTGGGATTCTATCTGCTTCTTGGTGAGTTGTTCATCTCCAATTTGTAATGGGGATTGTGTAGGTGAATATTCTTCAACTTGGGGTACCTGTTCCCTTATTATCTTATGCCTTTTAGGTAAGGGTTCATCAGGTCTTTCTTCTAGGGCTACACTGGTAGATGCTGGTATCTATTTCCTTTTGTCTACAATGCCCCTTTTCTTCTAAATTATATCATAGCCAGGTCTTTTCTGGATAATCAATTGTTCTATCCCAACTGAAAGATTAAATTCCAACCATCTCATGATTCCTCTAGAGTTATCTTGAAAATAATTAATAAAGAATTGTTTCTTCTCATTCATAGCCTCCACAATTTTAAGAAAGGTAATCATGAGCTTATTTATTCTATTTGTCTCTATTTTTGTAGCCTTTAGAGGCTTGTAATCTTTATCAAAACCATGAATGAATTCTAGGACTCTAGAGAGCACTCTCCATTTCTCCTTTTTAGTCTTTTGTTCTTGCAAAGAGAATCCATTTCTTATTATATCTTTAGGAAAATAAGGTTCATGATTTTTGGAACTAACCTTAGCCTTAAATCTAAAAGCCAAATTATAAAACCCCTCAATATCAAAAAAATAGGATGGGATACTACCACTTTATACTACTCTAGACATTTATAAAAAAATAGTTGGCCACCTTTTGTAATTATAAAATGATAGGCTACAATGCAAGTAGAAAAAATAGAACCTATATTTCTTCTGATGAGATATGCTTCCTCTAATCCTCCTAGCTACCATAATATCTTAGCTATCCCTCCTTTCAAAGGTACCTAGTAGGGTAGTACATGAGGAGTTCCCTAGAAACCATAAACCCTAATAAATGTTGAAACAAGGTATGGTATGATATTAGCCCAATTATGTGACACCTTCAAGCTAGATGGATTATCCATTGGTCTAACAAAACTTATTAGTGCCTTAGGGATTTTTAGTTTTTCCTTAATAAAAGGTTTCTTAATTTGGATGCAAAATACCAATCAAACCTAACAAAACTTACCTTTTTTGTATCTCCAGTCATATTTGCACTCCATAACTACATCGGCATGGCTTCTCCCTCATGTTCTCTATTCAAAACCATTTCCTTGCCAAAATATGTAGCACCGTTAAAAAATAACATATACATCAACAATGAGTATTGACCAAAAGTATTTTCTACCTTGTTCTTGGTAATTCCAACTAGTCCTATGTGGATTTCTTCTGCTAAATAAGAGGCAAAATTAAAAATAATATCCAAACCAAAAGAAGACATTTGAGCCATCATATACATGAAGTTGATTGGCATGAAACTCTGCTCATCCTCACCAAAGACTCTACATAAAACCATATATATTTCTAAGGCTCTGAAGGTGAAGAACTCCTTAAAAGGCTCTTATATAGAGGTTGTAATCAATGGTAATTTCCTAATTGAAGCTTAATGTTCCTTTAGTGTACCTCATCTTACTATATTCTTCTTTAGCAAGTATTCCTTTTTGAGCCCAAGCAAGTCAATGGGTATATGGTACTCTGACAAAGGCTCCAAACCAAAGATGTTTCAAATTTCCTCAACATCTATATTCATCAAGCATTCACCATCAAACTTCTTACTCCTCTGATAGTAGAGTCATAGTTATGGGCAAAGGCCATGAGTAGGTTAACATCTACAAGTACAACAGGGACTACAAGCTTTCCTAAATCAAAGTTTGAAATGTTTCCATGGGGAGAAAAAAAATTTCTCTTTATTATCCCTAATACAATTTCCTTTATCATATAGACCATCTACTATCTTTAGCCTAGGGTTTACTAAAATTAACTTTTTCACCTGGGCAGACTCATTTGTAGACTCAGGCAATAACTTAAGGAGGTCATCATGTATGTTTCTATTTTCATAATCTACTTCTCCTGAGAATTCTTTCTTTTGAGGTATAATGGATAAAATTTTGTAGAATACAAGAAATATTTATATATAGTGGGCTGCAAAACATACTTGTCTCTTCACTACTCTATAACTACAATTCTATAACACACCATTATTATTCAAGATTATTTCATGTTCTAATCACACCAAGCATAATTTATGAATAGCTCTGAGCTCTTTGGAAATATAAAGATTTGTTTGCCTTGAGAAGAACTAGCAAAAATATCTACAATATACTCTATTCCTAGTTTGCACAAGGAGTCTTCAAGCTTCATAAATGAATCATATGGAAAAAATAGGGTGACATCACCTTCTATTTTTAAAATGCACTTTTGATAGCAAAAAAATCTGACAATCAAGGAAAAAGATTGTCGATGATTTATTTTCCCACTTGCCAAGTTGGTAGTCAGCCCAATACAATGTCTCCATGTAAGCGTTTCCTTTTGTCACTAGCAATTTAATATGGACCCACTAGCTCCAACGGACACCTATCACCTTCTCACTATGTTGCTATGCTTAAATATTGAGCAACTCTTCATAGCAACTTGGCGCCAACCATTGATGCACTTTTCATCATATAGTGAGGAGTTTATGATTATCTTTCTTAAGTGGTGGTGGTCCATATGCTCTTTCCTTTGGTTGCCATGTTGCATGGGATAAACATCAAGCAACTTTCAATAGCAACTTAACGCTTGTCGTTGATACATCTTTGATCTGACACTTCTAACTAATCATCTACTTTCTTTCTGAGTGCGAATCCATGTAATACATGACAAGACATCACCTTGACATGCTGGAAAAGTATTTGTATTAAATAACTTTCTGGCATTGCCTCCTTTTCATATTCCACCATACTTAGATTTAACAGGAAGATTCTATGTCACTTCTAGACATAGTGACCATCATATTTCTAGGGTAAACCATCACTGTGAAGAGAAAGATGATCAGTTTACATCTTGGCTCCTTCTTTACTACCCTTTTCATATTCTAACAATTCACCATGCTAGCAAGGCTCCTTTATGATGTGCAAGATCTCAACACCATATCTAATTTTGGTCCCATCATGATTCACTTTTATGGGAAGCCACTATGTCACTTTCGATAGAACCTCCCCACTTTTTGGTCACAACTTAGTGACCTTTGTTGATGTGAGAAGATTCAAAGGCTTGTGTAAAATCTATGAAACTTATGTTAAAAATTAATTGGGCCCCAGGTGTGATAGTATATTTTGTCACTATGTCACAATGATAAAGTGACCAAAATCCTCCAAGGTGATATAGTGACCATCATAGATCTTAAAGAGATTTCATGGTACAAGATTATTATCATAAAGGCCCAAGAAAAACTTGAGAAGGTTCGTGCAAAAATGAGATATGATTTTTTTAAAAAATAAACTTTCTCCCTCTTAATTATTAGATGACACTCTCATAACCTAGAGGTAAAACTTAGGGCATGAATTTTAATGAAAATAGGGTTTTTTTTCCTAGGGTTTAAACAATTTTTTGATAATATCAAACCATATTTTGCACACAAGACTAGCAACCCAAGGAAAGATGACTTCATGAAAGCGTAGGGAAAAAAAATGACCAACACCCTCAATAGGGCTGCTACCATGATCCTCTAATCTTTAGACATATTAGGCAATTTATTTCCTTCTTCTTCTTCTTCTTTAGAATCCTCATTGTCTCCTCTCTGTTCTTTCCCTTTCAACTTATAAATTTCTCTTCTCATTGCTCTATTTTCCTCTCTGACTACCCTACTCTCAGCCATTTATTCTTTTACTATTTTTTCCAACTCAATGTTCATTATCCTCAAAGGGATATCTTCTTTTTTTTCCATGTTTCTTTCCTAAAAGATACTTAGTGTCTCTGATACCACCTAATGCAAGGAGCGCAACTAAGAAGCTTCAAATGGGCTTCCCACTCTTGAAATCAACCAACTGACTATCAAATATTCAACCTTATTACAAGGTTTTAGAACACTCCAATCCTTTAATGGATCAAAGAAACACACTCTCCAACTTCACCAAGAATCCAAGGACAAAGAACCAAACTTGCCCACTTTATGGGTTTTGCACCAATCTCCCACAACTAGGTCAATACTAGGAAAAAACCCTAGAAGTTTGTACCAAGGGTTATAAGATGTTAAATAATCTTAATATACCTATTTACCATATAATACAGCATTGGTTTGAATTGTATGCTTGCATAAAGCCTCAAACCCCAATTTGGCCTAGTAGCCCTATGAGCCCCTTTTAGCCCTCCTAAAATGGCTTTTTGGATCTAAATTCACAAAGTTTCAAAAAAGACAAAAAAAATTAGGTTTTTGAATACCCTTTTCAAAGTTACTTCAAACCCCAAAGCACCAAGTTATAGCCCCACTCTAGCATTCCCTTTCCTTCACAAAACAACATAGACCTAAGTGATCAAGTTAGGCTTGGTCTACAAAGCAACCAGTAGGAAATGGGGTCATGGAAATGAACTAAATGCTCAAGAATGATTTTAAACACTAAAGTAAATTATTCCCAAATTCTCAACCCTTCACCAACTACCAAACTCCTTCCATTCACAAATCAACACACTATAATAGGTCAAATCCTTCATGGTATTTGACCTAGGGCTTGATTGGAAAAATCAAAAAATAAATCCTCTAGTTTTGGAACCCTATAATATTTAAGAGGACCTTAATAACTACCATTTCCCAAATAGCCATGAAATTCCAACCAAGGAAATTACATTTAGAGGCCCATCTTTGTTGTATGCACCAAAATGATGTCCTAAAAACCTAGTTTCACTAAAAATGCAATAACTTGAGAAAGAAAACACCTAGAATGATGAAACTAGAAGAAAATGAAAAATGATTCAAGGATATATCTCAAAAATCCATCAGATTTGGTTTGATAGTCTGTACAATTCATCTAATGTGCAAACAATAGTAAAAATGACTCCAAAGCTAAATTTCCTTTTGCAACTTCTTCCAATTTGTACATTAATGCCCTCCAGACCTCAAAAATTAGGTATATATCTCTCCTATGTATATTTGAGTGGTTAAAAACAATATTTTAATATTTATAACCCTTTTCTCACTAAATTTCAAGTTTGAGTAACTTTTACAACTATCAACAATGCAACTTTGCACAAAAACTGCAATTTTTACATTTTTCACTTGATTCCACTTCTATGGCTTGGAAGGTTCCAACATACCTAAAGAAACTAAAGCTACCTAATCCTAGGATTTTTTGAATAAAAATATTAAAAACCCAAATTTTCCTAATGAGCAACTTTTGCTTATAAATTGCATAAAGTGCCTTAAGCATACAAAATGGTATCTTGCATTGACAATCATGGATTTCTCATCCAAGGTTTATTTATTCTAGCCTAGGTAGGTGAAAAAAACATGAAAACCAAAATATAAATCAAGTTCATTGGTGCTCTACACCATAATATATTATGATAACCAATAATGTCATATGTGAACAAACATACAATATATTATGATAACCAATAATGTCATACATGAAAAAACGTATCATATATTATGATAACCAATAATGCCATAAGTTTGATAATGTCATGCACAAAATATATGACATACATCAAATGTATGTTGAATATGTACACTAACATAAAATCCAAGATATATATCCATTAATGCCTATACATGTGTGTCTATCCCTATATCTTCTCCTTCGCACAAGGGGAAGGAAAAAAATCCCTAGAGGTCTTTAGTTGTTACATGGAGGGAGATGATTGGGATGATGGGGTATGCTAGAAATATAAGAGGAGTAACTGGGAGGAGAGGGGTGAATCAGTTACTACAAAAATAAATCTCAGATCCCTTAGATGTTAGTACAAAATGCAAATAGATAACTAAATATTATTGAAGCTCAGTACACACACAGAATGTTGTAACTCGGTAATAACTGGATTAGCTAGGTAAAATATTAACATATAAACCATTAGATGTTATCTATGATTACCATTACTTTAACTTAGTTTCAAACACATAAAAAGAATAGCATGAACACATTTACACTAGGATTTAACGTGAAAACCCAATTTGGGAAAAACCACCAATAGCAACTAGTCACTGATTTTCAGTCTTCTGAAGTGAGCCCTATTAGGAGCCAACCATATTAATGGTTACAAAACACACTATTAGGTGAGACCTTATTAAAGGATTTAATAACCCTATTAGGAGTGGCCTTGTTAGATATCTTGAGACCAATTCAATGGAATTTCCACCTTGTTAGAGGATTTGAAAATAGCTATTAAGCCAACTCTATTAAGAGATTTAGGTCACTACTACAATGGCTACAGAGCAACAATGAGATGACTTGATTTGATTGCAACTAATTTTTTGATTTCATATCTTTATTTTGGCTTGTACTTGATCCTTCCTGATCCAATATGCCTTTGTTGCACCACAAGGATATTCTTCTTATTCTTCCAATTTGCTTCCTCTATTCAACAATAGATCTTCAATCATATCACCATAATTTGCATATTCACTTTCACTTGTTTTTTTCACACTTTGAAATCACAACTTGACCTTATACTTATACCTTCCACTTTGTGAAGTTGGCTCAAATATAACTTACAATAATCAATATTCATCACCTTAGTTGGTTGGAATCAATAGATAAATCAATTAAGCTTAATGCAATAAAATAATAAAATCCTTCGTTAGCCAACCCTGCTCAGTAGAAACTAACTCTAAAATGATTTCCTTTGTTGACCAACAGAAGCTTGGTTAACACTACAAACTTATGAAAATCCTTTGGCAATTGTGTGAGCTTGGTTAACACTCACTTTTTCCAACATTTCCTTTGATGCCCGAGTGAACTTGGTAGACACTGCCTTTTGAACTAGGCAAACACAAGAACACTCGGTAGACACTAAGAACTATCTTCACTGCCCGAGTGAGCTTAGCATATACTGATTGATAATTTTTATAATATTTGTCTAACATCAAAGACAACACACAATTAATCAATTGTATCCAACAATCTTCCTTTTTAGCATTGATGGTAACACAACATGTCATAGCATAATGAAATTTTGGATTTGAAAACTCCCTCTATTAGTATGAGCTCTTCCTTTCACTAAATTCTATCTACAATGGCTATTACCAAGTTCATTCAAAAAATCCTCCCTCTTTCAACATACTTCTTCTTTAGAAGACTTCTCCATCTCTAGTTTCTTACTTTATTCTGGTTCCAAAAATTTCTTAGAGATATGATAGTAAACTTCTCCCTCTTTGACAGCACATGCCAAAGAGAATACTACTATAAATTCCATTATACCTTAAGTACTAATACATCTACAATATGGTCTTTCTAATTGTAAACCAAGTTATTAATTTTCAATATGTTCCAGTTGATGTATTCATTAAACATCATTTAGTGAATTTCAGATTGGGGAATGACCCCTAACTTACCTCTTAGATACAAAAATACATCCTTAGATAATGGCTTGGTGAATATGTCTACAATCTATTCCTTTGTATTCACATATTCCAATTTGACTTCTTTATCTTGCACCAATTCTCTTAAGAACTGATATTTTATTACAATATGCTTTGTTTTGGAATGCATTACTAGATTCTTTGATATGTTGATTGCACTGGTGTTATCACGATATATGACAACTGGATCTTTGATTTCTACATTTATTCCTTCCAACAGTTATTTGAACCAAATAATGTCAAAGCAATTGATTGCTGCTGCTACATATTCTGCCTCTATTGTGGATTGAGATGCATAATTTTGCTTCTTTCTTGTCTAAGATACTAGTCTTTTGCCAAGATAGAATGCTCTGCCACTAGTGCTTTTTTTGTCATGAAAACTTCCTACCCAATCAACATCAGTAAATACTTTCAAGTCCAAATTGCCTCCAATTTTGTACCATAAACCATAGTCTTTGGTACCTCTTAGATATCTCATGATTCTCTTGATTGTCGTCATCTAATTTTCTTTGGGGTTTGCTAAGAATCTTGCCACTATTGCAATTTCTTGGGCAATATCAGGCCTTATATGAACTACATACTTTAATTTTCCAATCATTGATCTATAAGTGATCTTATGTACTTCTTTGGAATCATTATTTTTGGAAAGCTTATGTCCATTAGACATAGGTGTTCCAACTAGTCTTGAATCTTCCATTCCAAATTTCTTCAATATGTCCTTGATATACTTAGATTGAGTGATGTAGATACCATTCTTGTTCTACTATTTTTGCAATCCAACAAAGAATTTTATTTCACCAAACATGGACATCTCAAATTCTTTGCTCATTTATTTTGAGAATGCTTTGCATAAATCATCACTTCCTATAAATAGAGTGTCATCAACAAATATTTCTACTAACACAACCTTCTTATCTGGTCCTTCCTTGATATATAGACTACTATTATTATTATTCCTTTGAAAACCAATCTATACCAAGAAATTATGGAGTCTTTCATACCAAGATCTGGGAGCTTTCTTGAGATCATATAAAGCTTTGTGTAGTTTACAAACCATGTCTGCTTTGATAGGATCCACCAAACCTTCTGGTTGTTCAATGTAGACCTCCTAATCAAGAATTCCATTCAAGAATTCAAATTTAACATCTATTTAGTATACTTTAAATCATCTATGTCTTGCATATGCTAGTAAAGTCCTAGCACCTCCTATGTGTGAGAAATGTGGATCATGTAACTACAAAACCAACACACTTTAGTAAGACATTAGATCATAGGGTTAGCACATATAATGAATCAAAATCAAGCATAAAACCTATGAAACCATCCTATTGCTCTCTAAGGAATGAGTATATAGATGGAAATAATTGCTCTCAGAATTAAGACCAAATCAGTGACATTGGCACCCCTAGAATAAGAGATTTAAGCTAGCATGAATGCAAGATTCAAACTTAGAATTGAAATATTAAGCTAGCATGGAGTATAATCAAGCTAAGAAACAAAGAAATTAAACTAGAATTGAAAGATAGAATTAGAATTGAAATGCTAGAATGCTTAATCTAACAAAGTTTCTTTGCTCTAAAAATTGCCTCCCTTAGCCCTTAGAATGCCTTGTATTTATAGATTTTCCCAAGGGCTTGGGTAGAGTTTGATCCAACCATGGTGAGGTTGGGGGTTGATTATTTTATTCATGGTGGAGATCACACTAGACTAAATAATGTAGAGTTGAGATCCCACTCAAAATAAACAATCTAAAGTGGAGATCCCACTTAGAATAAACAATCTCAAGTGGAGATCCCACTCAGAATAAACAATGTGAAGCAGAGATCCCACTCAAAATAAACAATCTAAAGTTGATTATTTTATTCATGGTGGAGATCCCACTAGAATAAATAATGCAGAGTGGAGATCCCACTCAGAATAAACAATCTAAAGTGGAGATCCCACTCATAATTATGTAAGAATATCCTTGGACCCCATAAAGAATAAAATATTCATTTATGGATAGGGGGTCCCTTATCAATATTAAATTGATTTCCAAAATAATGACTCATTAATGCTTATTCTAAAATTAATATTCATGTGTGAAAATTAAAATGGGTTGTAATAGTTTATTTGAATCAATTCAATTTACTCTTTGATTCAATTAATTCAATTTGAACCATCGCCATGAGATATAATTCTACAATTAAAGGATTGACCAATTTTGGGTGATTATATTTGCCTCTCTTTGAATTGATGTGTGAATACCACATTGATTCAAAGAATAGTTTGATTTGAAGTGTAGAATGAGAATTGAGATCAGTTCCAATTTTGATTGTATGAAGATCAATTAATAAGATTTTTAGGAGTATCTCAAGAACAAAGCTTAGTCCTCTAGAGACTGGGTTAGAATGCCCCAATAGCAATCCATAAAATAGATGACAAGACCTATCATGAGTCATAGGAATATCCCCAGAACAAGGCTTAATCCTCAAGAGCCAGGGTTAGAATACCCCAATACTTGTCCATCAATCTATGATTTGAGTCATCATAAATTTGATTGAGATAACTGACATAAAGTTTGTAGATTTATTGATAGGATAGATAGAAGATGGTGTGATATGTAGAGCATAGATGCCCCTAGAAACTAGGACTTTCACTTTAGATTTAGTTGATAGATTGAAGTAAGATTTGAAGAAAGACGCAAGTTTTAAAGTAGAATTTTGAAATAGAATTTTGAAGAAAGATTTTAAAGAAAAAAATTTGAAGAAATATATTGAAGAAAATGTTGAAGAATGATTTTGAAGTAGAATTTTTGAAGATAGATTTGAAGTAAGATTCAATGATGTAATCATCCTGCCCCCTTGGGAGCAAAATCAAAAGATGATACTTGAAAAAATAGTGATGTAGAGTAATAGATGTAGATATGATGAGTGATTCAAAAGAATGTAGAATAGATTGTAGAAAGTCTAGAGTCTATTCAGAGTGATGTGAGAGCCCATATGACTAGGTCTGAACAAGTCTGACAATGGGTGTCTCATAGTCAAAGAATATTAGATTTTAATTTTGATAACGAAAATAGACTCATGGTTATCAAATTGAAGAGGGGATGATGAAATGTAATCTGTGTTGAATATTCTACCCCTTGTGTTCTCAAAAGCTAGTCAAAGAGCTATGGGAGACATTTTGTAGTGCAAAGCTGAGTTGAAATGTAAACCTAAAATGAATGCAACCCTAGGACTTAGTTATTGAATCGATATGGTTTAATTTTCATCATTGAGTAGTAAAAATATGATATAGTACAATCACCACTAGTTCAACCATGGCAATATGAATACTTTATCAGTTTGAGCCAATATATAAATGAAAATAAAAATATTTACAATAATTAATAGTATGTACAGTAATTAAAAAATTATCATAGTAAAACACCACAGTCAAAAAATGAAGAAAAAGTACATGTTTTTCATCCTAGCTTCTCTAGTCTTAGACATCATCGAGTTGCTAGAAAAATCATGATTGAAAAAAGTAAACATTGTGTAAGATTCATGTGCATGTTTTTTTGAAGAACAATTATAAAAAATAGTATGAAATTTGTTGCCATGCAAAAATAAAAGCCAGTGATAGAACCATGTGCACTTGTCAACAAGTGTAAATAAAAAACCTATTGTAGCAAATAGTTGAAGGTTTGTCTATTGTGATAATATTTTTGGATGCTCATAAGATTCAACTAAGTAAAGATTGGATAAATCATTGTTACAAAAAGTCTTACAATTTGTGTTGCATGTGATGTGTTTGTTGAAGTGTGTCAGTTTTGGCTTGTTTAGAAGAGAAGTATGAGCACACATGAGAAGCATCTTGTGGAAGAAACAAGAGTGCAATGCAATTGTCAAAAGGCATTGTGTGTGATGTGTTGGCAAGATAAGGTTGGTTTTTGAGAAATTGTTATGTGTCATGAGATGTGCAAAAGTCAATTAGAGTGGCATTATTTCATGTTGTTTTAAAAAAGATGGTGGACAACTCTCCTACTCCTAAGAAGTTGGTAGAATGTAGTAGAAGATATTGAGAGTTTTTTGCCATAAATAGGTGACTGATTCTTGATGAGTTGATTCATAGTGTCTCAAAAACATCCAAAGACTCCAAAAATCCATAATAAGATAGTTTTATCTATTTGTGTGCAAAAATAGCCATGGCAGGATCACAAGAAAAATTGCAACAAGAGTATCAAATGGGAAAAGTAAATCTTGGAGGATGGGTGGATGAGGATAGTGATAGTGTGGTAGATAGAACATAGTGGACAAGACATAAAAGAGCAAAGCATAGTCAATCAGAAGCAAGTGAAGCATCCTCTCATCAAAATGTGTGTCAGTGTGAATGGGAAGTCATAGAGGTAAGTCAAGGTGAACTTCCATAGAATCCAATAAAAGAAAATAAGGAGGATCCTAGCCTATTGCAAATGTTAGCTAAAAGTGCAATGTAGATTGTAGGGAAAAATGAGAAAGTGGAGGAGACTGAATCTCCAGGTGATGGGATGCAACTAGAAGATAGTAATGTGTGTGTCTGCTTTTGCTGATAGCCGGACAGAAGTTTAAATGCCTATAGAAAAGGCTACCCCAGTCATTGAGCAAGGAGCTGTGGTGAAGCTAGTACCATCACCATTTTGGCATGGAAAGAACATCCTGGGGGGAATGATTGAGTTATCTAGAGAGAAGGCAAGTAGTTCTATTATGTCTTCATTCTATCCTTTTAGAGAAGCACAACTTAGTATTATCTTGCAACTAGTTCATGTTGCAATCATGGTGATGAAAGAAAAGTTAAAGAAAGAATTGGTGGTAGAGATAGAGTAGGTTGATAATGTAAAGAAAGATGAAGAGTTCTTTCAAGGTTTGATCGAGAGAGTCTAAGAAGATGGAGCAAATAGGTAAGAAAAATAGGTGGAAGAAATGTTGGTAGTAGAATGAGCATGAGTAGAGATTGTAGAGCCATCTCTAGCAACAAAGCAAGCATCATTGAAACAAATTTGCAATGAGATGGTGTTATTATGAGCTTGGGTGGAAGCATTTAGAGAAACTATGGCAAAGACTAATGCCATAGCATATCAATCACAAGATCAATTAAATTATACCAATGCAAGGATCATGCACTTCATGAATCAGATGCATGAAGTGAAGCATGAGAGGGAGTCCTAGAAAATGATTATGAATACATATAAGGTAGAATGAGACATCGCTCAATAAGCAACAACAATACCTAGGGTAGCAAGATTGCATTTAGATATGAATGAAGTCCAAGAGTAGCTAGCATACTACATGAGATTGTATCATCAATTAGTCCATCCAGAGTATAGGAGAGGAATATCCTTCTCAGATAGAATGTTTATGACACAAATGAACACTATGTTGAGATGTGGTCATATCTTGATTCCTATGGATACAATTTGGGAAGTTCCAAGGCTAATACCATGAGCTTCATCATCTAGAACTGCACAAATAGGAGTGGGAATGCCACTTGTTGGGAATCCAAACATCTAGTCTCCATGAGGATGAGCTCAATGAGAATTTGTTTTATGTTTTGGCTTTGTGTGTTTGTAACCAATGCTTTAGATTCTCATTAATAAAGTGCATATAGTTTTTGTTTGTAAACATTATCTCAAACGTGTATCACCTAATGAGATGATCTTAATTCCATATGATTGTTTAGAATTTTTGGAATTTTATGAATGTTTTTGGGATTTTTGAAAACATTTAATTTTTATTTTAATTTTTTGATATATAGATTTTTTTGGTAGTTTTTATAAGTAAAGCTCAACATAGCTCAAACAGTTTTAGTTTTTAGTTTTCAAGTTTGGAATAAGTGGATTGATATCATGTTTGAAAGTCATAGTGTGAGTGTGAGAAATCTCTGTAGTAAAGTGACAATAGAAAGATGCAGTTAGAACAACTAGTGACTAAAGTGAGAGAGATTTTTGGAGAACACTAAAGGAATCTCATTGTAGTAGAGTGACAATAGACATACTTAGTTAGAACAACTGGTGACTGATGCAAGAGAGACTTTCAAAAATTATAGGTCATTTCCCCCTAGAACAGGTAGGTTACCGCCTAGACTTATGACTAATTTCAATCCATGTAGGTATGAGAAATGTTTTGAAGTTAGCTAAGAGCTTATGTACAAGTGAAGATAGCAAAGCTAAAGCATAAAACTTGCATAGAGAAAATCACTCAAAGAAGGAAAGAAAAATAAAGATAGTTGTATAGGAAATGTTGAACATTTTTTTAGATTTTTGAACTTTTACATTTTTTTTGGGTATTATCAAAATGTCTATTGCTAGGTTTTCACCAAGATAATAATTTTGCTAGGATTTTTTGCAATGTTAAGCATATTTTTAGAGATATCTAGCTCTCAAGCATGATCACATTGGTTTGTCCCCAATGTCTAGCAAGGTGTAGGACAAGATGTAGTAACAAGTTGTTGGATAAGTAGAGATGGATAGGCAAGGAATATCAAGCAAGTGAAAGTGATCCCTAAGGACTGACTCCTCAAGAGTACCCAAACTAGGTAAAAGGATATAACAATATGGTGTAATGGAAGGTAGCATGTAGGATATTGACATGATGTCATGAAATGTAAGTTATCCAAGAGAATGAACATGTCAAGAGGTTTTTAAGAACCAATTTTCTTTTCCTTTTTCTTTTGATCAAGACCAAAGGGTCAAGTGACTAGGATAGAAAAGTTTGGTATGGAGGCTCTAAGATGTGGGATATGCAAGATCATGATAGGGAAACTGATAGATAAGATAGCCAATGCTCATAGGAAGATCAACTTTGTCAAGATCAAAGGTGAAAGAGTGGATAGATGGGTGATGGAAGAATTACACATGATGCTTGTTTGCCAATTTTTCATCATGGTACTTGTCCAAAGTGCCACATGAAGTAGTTTTCACCATAGGACATTTTCATTTTTTATTTTTTTTTATTTTTCTACCAAGGTGCCACAAGAAATGGTTTTCACCAAGGCACTTTTTTTTTTTGAATTTTTAGAAAGAGCTCAAGCTTTTATTACAAGTTAAACAATGCTCTTATAAGAAAGATAAGTCATGATGAGTCAATGCTATAGAAAGGCATGCTCAAAGATGTTGATAAGGTAATGGAAGTGAGATGTTAGGAAAATGAGAGGTAGATGATGGATAAGGTTGTTAGTTTTGGATAGATAGAAGGAGAATAGATAAAAGGAAGTACAAACATGAGAAAGACCAACAAAGATGCACATCTTAAAAGGTAGTATAAGGATTGTGTAGATATGGATGAGATAGCTCAAGGTTTAGATATACAATTGTTGGTCTTAGAATGGTTTTGACATTTGAGTGTTAATACACTTAACCACTTTTTACATTGAAGCTGACTACACTATGTGTGCCGAGCCAAAATTTCAACAGGTGTCGAGTGACTTCAAGTGCTAAGCATTATACAAGTGTCAAGTGATATATAGTTTTCAAGTCATATTTGATGCTAAGAAAGTCAAAATTCTTTATATGCCAATTGAGATAGAATGCAATAGGTGTCGAGAAAAGTAGGATAGTATATGTGTCAAGCACCAGTAGTCCAGTATGTGTCGAGTAACACAGAATCAGTATATGAGTTTGTGACCTCACAAACTTAGATGTAAATTGTTTTTGGAGCCAACATAGAAATATTTTGAAGGATAATAAGGATAAGGACCAATCTTTTATATTTCTTATGCAATTAGTATGCAACCAATCAGAAAAATGGAGAAGGCATGCAACCAATGAGAAAAATACAAGGAACAAGTAGGAATTCAAGATTCAATATGGATTGTAGATCCATAAATAACCCTAAGTCTACAAAGTCTTTATAAGAATTCTAAGACCTCACAATTTTATGTAGCAAAAAAGAAGAAGGAAAGGAAGTTTTTAAGCAAATAAGCAAAATTGTAAAACATGGCAAATAGTAGGGGGATCACAGACTTAGTGAATTGAGTGGCAATTACACATCTCATTGATCAAAACAAAGTGAGGGATACAAATAGATATTAGATCAAGAAAGGATCACATCAGAATGAGAAAATCAAGTGCCTAAAATCAGCAATTGAAGATTGTAAGCAATCAGGTTAAAGGTTTCTAATACTCTCTAGCAATTCGATTAGATAGTGAAAACCCTATGTTGATAGGTTAGCTTAACATGTATTTTGTACATCCTTTGAAGAGGTGACTAAATCCTTTAACAAGGTGACAATTCATGTAAAGTGTTTGTAAATCCTTTAACCAGGTCACTATTGACATAGTGTAAAGCCTTTAACATGTCATGCCTTTCACAGGGTAGACCATTAGAAGTGGTCAAAAAATTATTGCTGTAGTAATTTTTCTGGGTATCATTCCCACCCCAATTTTACCTTCTTATTCCTAGAGGGTTTCTAGGTTACCAAATTTGGTGTTATATGTGTTGATGCATGTGTTTACTTTATGTTTATTTAATATGTTTACATGCAAGCAATTTAATTTTAATTATTTTTTTTAAAGGAGTTGAAAAGGTTAAAGTGTGGTACTTCTAATTCACACCCAACCCCCCCCCCCCCCACCCTCACTAGAAGTACTCTTCCCATTTGAATATTCCAAAAATTGATATCAAAGCAAAGGTTCTCACAAGGAGAAGCCTAACAGCTTAGAGAAAAGATCTAAAGATGGAAGTCACCAAACTTGGGAAGATCATAGACAATTAGGTGATTGATGTGCACCTCACTCTACAAAAACTAGAGGAAGCCAGAGAGGAATTGAGAAAGTCCTTGAAAATAAGGAAGGATATAGCCATAGCTAAAAATGACATACACTACAAGAAGATTGATACCACACAATTATTTTCTAATGGAGATTCCAAGAAATTTGATGTAGCAATAGCTAAATTGATGGAGAAAAATAGAGCACAAGCTGAAGAAATCAGAATACTCAAGCTTGAACAAGAGTCACAAGCCATAATGCTTGGTGAAGTGAGTGGAAAAAATAAGAAATCCATTGAAGACAAGGTCATAATACAAGATGACAAGAGAAATCTTACCAATATACAAGAGGAGAAGATAATTGAGTTTGAAATAATCTCAAACATGCAGCTTGACACCTTAATCCAGATGATGAATGCTCATCATGAACTGAACATGAAGGACATTGAGATTTCCACCTTGAGAATGAAAAAAAATCCAATGAGGCTATCAAGTACTTTGAGTGACTACTAAAATCATCAAGGGCTAGTAATGATACTTTAGGACTTGGTTACAATAGCACTAAGAAAGGAGAATCATCCAAGATTGCAGAAGAAAGGAGTAACAAAAGTAAGAACACTAACCCTACTTGTCATTTCTATGGTAAAAAGAGACATACCTCTAATGTATGTATGAGAAAGAATGGTCATCAACATGATAAGCCTAAAAATGCAAGCTTTTCTCACAAGTGCAAAAAGCAAGGACATCAAGCACATGAATGCAGAATCAAGACCATGAGGACACCAAGATTTGGGGGTCACTGCTACAACTACAAAAAGTATGGACATAGAGCACTTGAATGCAGATCAAAGCCTATGTGGACACCCAATCAACTTGCAAAGGGAAACAACCATGGTCATCACTGCAACTGGGATTACAATACTAGGCATATCTATCACTACTATCAGGAATATGGACACATTCCTAAAAATTTCATAAGGACACATTTTAGATGGAATTACAGTAGATGGTTAAGTCAAACCACATGTTTCAATTACTTGAAGACTAGTCATATCAGTAGGAATTGTCCAACAAAGTCAAAAGTACCCAAGACATAAGTCAACAAAGGAAAAGAGAAGGTAGATGTTGAAAAAATAAGAGGGAAAAT
Organism: Cupressus sempervirens; assembly: GCA_028749045.1. Classification (NCBI taxonomy): domain Eukaryota; kingdom Viridiplantae; phylum Streptophyta; class Pinopsida; order Cupressales; family Cupressaceae; genus Cupressus; species Cupressus sempervirens. The sequence continues at coordinate 28,625,114 of CM053789.1, read as the reverse complement.
GAACAAGACTTGGAGAAAGAAAGATGACTGTAGCACATCAAAAGGAGAGATCACTTCACCCAAGAGGTCAAGTGATCACATCTCATCCAACCAAGCAAGAATAGGTGTATGGGACTAGTATACAAAGTTATATCATACATCAATGCCAAGAAAAAGAAGTACTGCAAAGAAAAAATTAGCATTAGCAAAGATGCCAAGTCAAAATTTGATTTGAAGTTTTTAAAAATACTGTCAAACTATCCTCAGATGCCAAGTAAAGCTCCAATGGATGCCAAGTTACTAATAGCAATTGAGTTGATAGTTTATGCCGAGTGAAGTAGAAATCTAGTGGAACCTAAGTAAATGGAATACAATGGGAGTTGAGTCATTTTGAAACCTTCAAGTGCCAAGTTCAAAACTTTATGCACTAAGAAATTAATGCTAGGTTTTGAAAGCTATAAGGCTGAATTTTGATCATTTTTATGCCATTCGAACATAGAAAAAAGATGAGAAAAGTTTAGGAGCAATCATATAGCAACCTTGAAGCCATTTCAATCGATCTCAACAATGATTTAGCATACATTTCAAAGATCTAAGGTATTTATCAAGTGTCAAGCTACATAGTGTTACATTTTCTAATACATTAAAACCCTAGTTCAGTATAATGGCTTTTAGTTAAAGAAACCCCAAATGAAAGGAAGGTCATGAGGTCTAGCTAGTTAGTAATGAGGTAAAACAACCTAAGTTTAGGCCAATCCATGAAGTCACCTACAAAAGTGATCATGCTGGCACATTGTCCATTATTCCACCAAAAGTTGTCATGGTACAAGATGTGAGGAAGTTTTATAACTGCAAGATAGGAGCATTAGGTAATCTTGAGATATTCCAAGCCTATGAAAAACTATGTGAAAACAAAATTCTGAAGGATGAGTTTCAAATAGTCAAGAAAAAGGGTCTGACCAATGCCCTAGTTTACCCTATAGGTTTCAAAATAGAATGGATACAGATTGTTTTAAGTAGAATTCACAATGGATGTTTGTGGTTGGAAATAGGACCAATTAAGGTTACCCAAAGGATAGTACATAGGGTTATAGGTTTCCCAACCCTAGATTGGCCTAAGACCCTGTTCAATGATTCCACAAAGATTATTGAAAGGAATACAGGAGGGAAGTGGAATAAGAGGGGTATGATTATTGACACTATAACTGATCCTCTTCTAGATTTTGTACTGAGAATGATTTTTCAAATATTCTACCAATCTAGTAGATTGAATAGTGTGTCATGTACAGTAGTTGATGTAGCCTACAAACTTGTGAAGAAAGATCATACATATGATATAGTAGAACTAATGTTGCAACAAATAAATGAAAACATAGGAGCAATAAGGAGATCAAAAGGTACTCAATGCAAGTTTCATTCAGTTCTTATGTGCATATTCTTCTATGTTATGGAAGAGTTTCCTTCTATTGGAAAGGTGAATTGGAACCTAAAAAAAGATGCAATCACACAAATCAATGAGTTCATTGATCAAATGGGTGATAATTTTGAGGCCCAAATGACAAGTTATTTTGAGGATTTTAAGAAATCCATGAAGCAAATGCTAAGAATAATAGTTTCCCTAGTGGAAAAACTCATCAATGATTTATGCTTTTTGGTTGACATTGACAACACCTATATCTAGGTAGAAATTCCAAGAGTAAGATGGATAAGGCCATTGGGATATGAACTTGATGTAGATGAAGCCTTAGTAGTAATCACAACATTGCTTACATAAGAGATAGATAAGGAGGCTCCTCATTTTGGCACATATGATGTTGTCAAATCCAAAGTTGAAATAGAATTGAAGAGAGCCTATGTTATTAAGAAGAAAGATAAATTAGTAAAGAAGATAAAGAAGAAATTTGGTGCAAATATTGAAGAAGAAGAAAAAGAAGGAGAGAGTGAAGAAGAAGAAAACCAAGGGCAAGGCCCAATGGAGTTGACATAGGGCTTAGGATAAGACAAGGAGGAAGGTGTTGAGAAAGAAGAAGCCAAGGAAGCACCTACAAAAGCCAAGAAAAAGAAGAAAAGGGCTAAAACTCGGCCTCCAGCTCAACCCAAACCCAAGAAGGTCACCAAGTCTATACATGCCAAACTAGCACTAGAAACAAGAGCTAGCACAAGGGCATCCACACAAAAGGAAAAAGAGGAAAAAAAAGAGAAGAAGAAAGATACTAAACAACCTGATGAAGTGACAAAGAAAATGAGAAAGTATGTGGCACAACTAGATACTGATGATGAGGAAAGAATAGAATCAGAGGATATCAGCCAATTTAGAGTGGTAAGCCATCCTCCCAAATCTACCATAGACAAAATTTGTGACAATGTTAGGAATGCAAATTTGAATGATTTGAAAAATATTGATTTCAATAAGCTAAGTAGAGAAGAGAAAAATAAGATAGAGGAATCTATGTATGACATGATGGCTAAATTCAAAAACACACCTCTAGAACTAGACAATACCATGCCTAGAGAGCTATATGAGATAATTCAAAATAAATGGCATTATTATCTAAAAATGGAAAAGGAGATTACATAATCTACTTTAGCACAAGTGATGCTTGACCTGACAAGAGGTCAAATAACAAAGGCTGATAAGAAACATGGTGGTAAATTTTCACCTAAATATAGAGCCTTTAGCATCCTACAAAATAAGATTGACGATGTAGTAAATAAATCCACATAATTGTGGAAAACAATTTACAAGGTAACTGATGACAAGGATGAGAAAGAAAATAAGGCAAATGCTAGTGCCAAGGAAAAGATAGAGGAAAAGAAAAAATAAGAGAAGAAAGGAGAGGAAGAGAAGCAAGAGCAAGAGAAGAAGGAGGAAGTAACAACAAAATGAGATGAGGAAAAGAAAGGACAAGAAGAGAAGGAAGAGGAAGAAGATAAGGAAAAAGGTGAGGAGGATGAAACACAAAAAGAAGAAGATATGGCAACATTTGAATAGCAACAAGAAGAGGAACAGAGCGTGTAAGACACACAAATACCACCTCCTAGCCCTCTTCATGTAACTATCACACCTACAAACACAATAACTATCAAGGATGTTCTTGATAATTTAGCTCAAAAAATCAATCCCCTAACTATAGAGGATCTCTCCAAGTTCCTTCACCATCCACTCTACAGGCACAATTATGCACAAACCCTATATTCGTGAGTGTAGATGAGCTATAGAAGGCAGTAGTATAACCAAAAAGAGACAAGGTGAAACCACAAGAACCACCTTTCACCTATATAGCTACTAGCACTAAAATTTTAATGCTTCCACCACCAAAACCAATTGGTGACACCACATAGAAGCCAAGTATAGAAGAAGGGAAATCTGATGAGAAGGAGAATACATCAAAGGAAAAGAAGCAACCACTATTCAAACATTGGTAGAACTACCAAAAATTGCGCTCCTACAAAAACCCTTTAGAAGTCATTGAATCCATACCTTTACAAATCTTGACACCAAGCTTGAGCTCAACCAAGGTGGCTAGGTTACTTCATTATCGAGACCATAAGTTAGATGAAGATGTAGTCATACCTACCTATGACTCAAAGACTATCACCATGGACCAGATTACAAAAATGCAAGATGCATTAAATAGGAGAAAAAGGCAGGAAATACTTAGAAAAGAGTATCAGAATAAGAAATCACTAAATGAGATTAAGTACATCTTTATGGATGCCTTCAGCTTGCAGTCACCAGATGAGTCAAAGCCCGTAATAGAACAATTATCTAATATAGTAGACTAGGTGACTAGTGAAGACTAGTATACAAATGTTAAACTTATGAAGTGATCTAAGAGAAAATTTTAGGAGAAGCTGAATGAGAAAATATATAGTGGTATAGCACTTGAACAAATAGAATTGGCCAAGAAAATTGACAAGGTCAAAACTGTACTTGAGAACATTTTCTCATTGTGCAAAAAGCTATGTGATTTTTCCAACTTCACACAAGAGACAAGTCAAAGGATATTGAGCTTGTAGAGAAATCTGAAGATTTAAAGCATGCAATTTCCAATGGATCTAGCTCAAAGTGAGAAGCATTTTTCTCAATCACTTCACACTCAAAGAGAATTAGCCACACTTATAAGTGAAGAGGCCAATATAAAGGCAAAACTAATGTAGATTCAATCTTCCATAACCCCACATTTGGAGGTCCTCCACAAAGAACAAGTCTATGTGGAAACTATCTTAAAGAAAAATTCTAAACTTTCTACATTAGATGGACTTGTACATCTTGCTACAGAGACTACCATCTAGCACAAGTCACTAGACATTTCTTTGGAGAATTTGGATCCAGCTTTGAAAATGATAATGGAGGTAAACATCATATTTTTGGTGAAATATGGTATTACTCCTTAGAACCCTTCGACATAAGTGTCAAAAAGGGGGAGAACTAAAAAAGGAGGTAGGGGGAGATAAGTCATACTGTGTAAATAGTATGGGGGAGAAATAATTTTTTGGGGGAGATATGAAGAAAATATGAAAAAGATAGAAATCAGCACACAGGTACATATTACAAAAATAGGGTAAAGGAAAAGAGTATTGGATACATCAACACAAGAATTTTGGTTGTGAGAATGTCAAGGCACAATCAGCTCGGAGGGAGTTATAAGTTATTTTGAAAAATTTTTGAACTTCTATAGATATGTAGAGTAGATTGGATAGGGTACTCATAAGGACAGATGAATAATGTTTAGTTAAGTTTTTTTGACACTCATGTCAAAGGGGGAGATTGTTGGTCTTAGAATGGTTTTAACATTTGAGTGTCAACACACTTAACCACTTTTAACATTGAAGCCAAGTAAATTATGTGTGTCAAGCCAAAATTCCAATAGTTGTCAAATGACATCACATGTCAAACATTATATAGGTGTCACGTGATATATAAATGTTGAGTCACAGTTGATATGCTAAGTGAGATAGAATGTAATAGGTGCTAAGCAAAGTAGGATAGTATATGTGGCGACCACCAATAGTCCAATATGTGTCGAGTAATATAGAATCAACATATGAGTTTGTGCCCTCAAAAACTCAAATATAAATCATTTTTGGAGCTAACATAGAAAGATTTCAAAGGATAATAAGGATAAGGAAGAGATTTTTATATTTCCTATGCAATCAACATGCAACCAATCAAAAAAATTAAGAAGGCAAGTAACCAATGAGAAAAATGCAAGGAACAAGCAAGAATTCAAGATTCAATATGGATCATAGATCCATACCTAACCCTAAGTCTACAAATTATTTATAAGAATGCTAAGACCCCATGATTTTATGTAGCAAAAAAATAAATAAATTAAGTTGCTAAGTAGATAAGAAAATTTTTAGAATAGGATAAACAATAGGGGCATCATAGACTTAGTGAATTGAATAGCAATTACACTGCTAGTTAATCAAAACCAAGCAAGATGAATAGACATTAGATTAAGAAAGGATCACATCAAAATGAGAAGATCAAGTGCTTGAAATCAAAAATTGAAGATTGTAAAAAATTAGGTCAAAGGTTTCTAATACTCTTTAGCAATTGTATTAGATAGTGAAAACCCTATTTTGATAGGTTAGCTTAACAGCTATTTTGTAGATCCTTTGAAGAGGTGACTAAATCCTTTAATAGGGTGAGACTTCATGTAAAGTTTTTTTAAATCCTTTAACTAGGTCACTATTGACATAATGTAAAGCCTTTAATAGGGTAGGCCTTTCATAGGGTAGACCATAAAAAGTGGTCAAACAATTATTGTTGCAGTAATTTTTGTGGGTATCATCCCCACCCCAATTTTTCCTTCTTATTCCTAGAGGGTTTCTAGGTTACCAAATCTGGTATTATATGTGTTGATGCATGTATTTACTTTATGTTTATTTAATATGTTTACATGCATGCAGTTTACTTTCAAATTTTTTTTTAATGAGTTGAAAAGGTTAAAGTGTGGTACTTCTGATTCAGCCCCCCCCCCCCCCCCCCCAAAGGTACTCTTCCTATTTGAATATTTCGACAATGAGTTAGCAGAGCTATCTTGGAGGAAGGTGGAGTGGAAGGCTTTGAAACTCTTTTAGGGAGAAGTTTGGAAGAAGATGGAATGAAAGCCTTTGGAAGCTTGAATGTCAACTTTGATTTTTTTCAATCTTCAATTCTTTCAAAAGAGACTTGGGAATCCATAGAGCTTTTATTTCTCATTAGATGCTTCAGAATGCATTTCTTCAATAAAAATTTAGGAACCCATACTTTCTTTGTTGAGTTCTTTGAATAATGGACCTTTGTAGTATCTTTTGTGTATTTTCCTTCTTAACATTCACATGTCTATTGGAGGAGACATAGTGAACCTTTGAAGATGGATTCAAGAACTTGTGTTTGAGTTGATCATCCAAGTTGCTTCCAAAAGACTCGAGACTTGTGGATGAATAAGGTCTATATGAATGGTTTAGATGAAAAGGTGAATGTGAATCATTCAATGATTTTTATCTTTGTTGATCTTTAGGTAGGGTAGGAGGAATACACAATGAGCTATGAGTGGAAGTAGGTGATAGAGGAACATATGGTCCAAATATGGATGGAATACTTGAAGGTTTTAGCTTAGATGGATAAGGACCAAGGATAGGTTTAGAGGATGCAAATGGATAGTGAAAAGGGATATCAACATCTCTAGAATGAGTAATGTGACCAAAGCTAATGATAGACTCACAAGTAACTTTTATAGGTGCAAGACTCTTTATAAGAGTACTTGAAGTTTGAGCATAGTCCTAAAGTGAATGTAGTGAGGTGGAACATGAGAGTGAGTGAACACTTTCCTCTTCAAAAGGAATTTTAGATAGCATAGGAAAAGTATCCTTCTCTTGATCATAAATAACAATCTCCTTAGTTATGGTGGAAGGAATATCTTGATCTTGCTTAGTAGAGGTGCATGAGATGGGATATGGAGGACTAGGTGGCTCTTGAGATGGAGGCACGAGATCTTGAAAGATTTGAAAGGGAATGAAGGACTCTTAGTCTTGATCAACACTTGTTTCTTCATTATTTAAGTAGTCCTCTTGATATGAAACCACTCCCAAGGAGGAGGGAATATCAAAATCTTTATTAGAATCTATTTTGGAAATCCATATAATAGGCTTTCGAAGTTCAACAAGAGAATCACTTGGAGTGGACTTCATAGGCATAGTCGTGCATGAAGAAGTATGATCTATTGAGGTAGTGAAAAGAATTGCAAGAAAATCTCCCTTAGCTTGATTTTCTTTTAAAGACAATCCTTGAGAATACACATAGTCAACAGGAGGAATATTGAGTTCTTTGTTGAATGGATATGCATTGGAAAGACTAGAATCTTTAGAGGGTGAAGGTATGTTAGAAGAAGTGGAAGTCACATTTAAGCCATTATTAGACATGGTATCATGATGTTGATCCTTCTTGAGAGTAGAATCTTTAGCAAATGAGAGCTTAGATTTTTGCATTATGCCTTTATCAAAGAGATCTTGGATCTTATTTTTCAGCTCTTTACAATGTGAAGTTTTATGTAAGTTGTGTCTAAGATAGGCACAATAGTTACTCATAAAGGAAACTCCTACTAAAGTAGAATTAGGTAAAACAATGAGTTTTTCCTCAAGGAGTTCTTCCAATGTTAACTCGTAAGATTTTCCCAAAGGTGTGAAATCACACTTTGGTTGAGGTTTCCAAGGTTTTCCTACAAAGATACTTCTAGATTTCTTGGGTGTTTGTGCATTGTTCTTAGATGGCTTGGATTCAATATTGTAAGAAGTTGATGGTTTTCTATCATTGGAGGAAGGAGAATAATCTTTCCAAGAGAATTTTTTTGATGATGTTTCATCTTCTTCCTTTAGTCTTTGAAGTTGAGTGCTCATTGATTGGATTTTTTTCTGTAGTGCCTGCCCTCATTCACATCTTTCTAGGCACATTGTTGTTATTATTATCAGACTATGTTAGACTAGTTTTATGTTGATGGATTAGTAGTATTGTTTTGAGACTATCAGACATTATGTTATGAATTAAGTTGATATATGATGAGATCATTTAGACTTTACATTTCATGTATGCATGATGATCATTACATTGCTTTCAGTTATTGATGATGATTAGTTAGATGGTTTATCATCACATGTGTTTTATTATGAATACTTACCCCATATTTGCATGTGTATGGTGTGCATGTTTGTTCTTTTTGTATGGCATTTTTGATGTGGTTAAGGAAGGGAGTCATAGTCACCTGCTAGTCGAGATCTACATGATGCACCACTTCTTTCCATTGCCTATTTAGCTTAGCATTATATATATTGTATGTACATGCATGATTTTTATGCAGGTTGCAAGTACTAGGTATCGACTTCCCTAAATTGCCAACATGAGCATACCCTATTACATTATCTCAATGATAAGAGAAGGGAGATAAATTCTCAAGTCCAAATCCCAAACCCTTAAACCATTGTCCTAGAGAAATAGGAAAAGTATCTAAATATTTTACCTTCTGAATGTGTCATATGACATAATTCATGATTTTTAACCCTTTAGACTGATTTTATATAGATTGTTCTATGATGCCTTTTTGTATTTTATCTTGGAGGTCTATGGTGAATTTTCTATTAATTAAGTCTTAATAAATAGATTTAATTAATAAATTAATTAATTGGATAAAATTAATATTATATCATGATCTTTGATATTTTGATTATAATTAATTAAATGAGAATTAATTGAGAAAAGAATTAAATAAAAGTAATTAATAAAAATTAATAATAATAATAAAGTAATAAATAAATAATAATAAAAGTTATAAAAATTAAAATAGAAGTTATAAAAATTAAAATAAAAGTTATAAGCTTGCCTAGGAGTTAATGCACCTTTTTATTTCTCATATGTCAACAACACAGGGGTTAGCGCACAAATTAAGCACATGGTGTCCACAACCTTATGACTCATCTAGAAGGTTGGAAAAAGCTTGTGCTTAGTTTTCTACACCTTCTAGTTGTTTCTAGAGACATTCTAGGTGCTTCCTAAGAGGCCTTTATATTCGGGCACTCCTAGAGGCTTAGGGAGAGCGTTTGGAGCATGTTGGAGGACTCAAAAACATGGGAGAAGGAAGGAGCTTATTCTGTGAAATTTTGAAGAGAAGGATTTTAGCATTAGTGTCCAGGTAGACACTTGTGACATTTCTTAAGTTATTTCCATAGTTTGCACTTCCTATCTTCTTCGTGTGTTCCATATGCTTTCTAAGGGTTTTTCCTATTTTGGTTGTATGCATTCTTGATATGGGTAGTTAAAATCTATTTGAGAAAACCTTATATGCATAGATCTGAAGAGATTACGAGGCTAGGGTTTAAATTTATAGCCAAACCCATTAGAAGATTTATTGAGTAAATTTGGAGAACAAATATTTTATGGAATTTTTTAAAAATTGAATGCCTTTAAATTGTGTAGATAAAGACATGTTTATGCATATCTGCATACGTATATGTGTGTGTGTGTGTGTGTGTGTGTGTGTGTGTATATACACACATGTTATGCTTAATAAATCTCTTCATATATATATATATATATATATATATATATATATATATATATATATATATATATATATATATGTATGTATATATATATATATGTACGTATATATATATATATATGTATGTATATATATATATATATATGTATGTATATATATATATAAGTATATATATATGTATGTATATATATATGTATATATATATATATATATAGATTTAGATATAAATATACATATATATATACATATGTATATATGTATATATATATAATAATCTGCATGTTAAAATCACTGCAAAAAATATACATTTGAAAAATCCGAATTCCAGTGATAACAAACATTTTTTAAAATGTTATAATAAAAATTTATTTCATATTGCATAAGTTTGGGGGGGGGGGGGACAGAACCTGCAGCCCCCTACTCGTTGTTGTCGTAGGTACTTGTTGCTACAGGCACTATGATGATAGAGGGTACGAAGTACCCACTGTCGCTGTAGGCCCTGTGACCGCAGGGTACCGCATACTGATGGCGGTGTTTATATATATGTTGTTATGTGTATGCGATTCGGTGGAGATGAAATCAAATTTCTCCATTTTGAATTTCTCAAAACATTTATAAATATTTATCATTGAATATTAATAATTATATATATATATATATATATGTATTTATGTATGTATGTATATATTTATATATAAATATATATACATACATACATACATATATATATATGTATATATATATATATGTAAGTATGTCTATATGTTATTAGTAATTTAAAATTATCATAATTGATAAGTGATTTGAATTAAAGGATCATCTTTTATAATAATAAATTATTTTGTAATATTATAGTCTCAATATATATATAGATTCAATTTATTTGATTTGGATCCCTTGGCGGGGTGCTATAGTTTCTCCATGTCTACAATAAGTATGGCTTCTTCCTTAGTAGGAATGTTGGATTTAGTGCATTTTTTGTTAACCATTTTGATGTCTAGCTTTATGTAAAGTAAGAAAACTCTCTTCCACCCTTAGTTGCAATAGTCATAGGTAGAAAAAATTTGATAGGCTTAGACTAAGATCTTGAAGGGGTCAAAGCACAATAACCCAAGGTACAAAGAAGCTTCTAACAATGGGATAAGTTCCCTAATATAAATTGGATCAACTTAGGAAGACTGAAAATAATAGGATAACAAAGTATTTTGATCATTAAGTCTTGATTTAGAAACTCAAATTTTATTCCTTTGAAATATCCAACAAGGTGTGATAAATTTTGAATCATAAACCAAGCACGCAAGACAACAATTAGGGATTTCAAGCAAACATCTTCAAACAACGAGCAAAGGCAAAGCAACCTTGCACATCCCTAGAATCACCATTGTGTATGTTCTCAAAATGTTTTCCAATTACACATGATCCTACAAAATAAAATTTGGCAACAATATGGTTCTTAGTAATGTTCAACTCTATAGCTTTTGCAATCTAGAGTGGACAAAATCCAATCTCGACATACTAGGTTTTTGACATATTCTAAGAATTTAATCAATCAGAGATACTAAGGAGATCCAACAAACCAACAAAAGACTACACCCATGAGGATTTCCCCCACAAGGACATTTATATAGCAGTTGCTACTACCACATCAAAAATGGCTATTACCACTTGAGGTTTCATCCACATGGTTGACCCAATAAAGAGAATGTCGACTACAGTTAACCCTATGTAGTCAAGGAAGACTCACAAAGTTGTACCACATGGGGACTAGGTTTGGATTCTAGTGTTCCAAGTTTAAGATGTACCCAAAAGGGAACATAACATAAGCCTCTAGCATCTTCACCTTACCCAAATATAGAAAACAAGATTCTTTTCACACTAATTTGAAATCACCTCACCAATTTTTTTAAAAAAAACAATAACAAACATAGCCAATCTCAAAAGAGAATGTAGTAATGGATACCCAAGCAAAATAGTGAGATAATAAAAAATATGTTTCCCTACAAATAGGGGGATCTATCATCAAGAAGATCTTCCAATGTAAGGCAAGAAAATGAAGCACATTCCTTCAAGAACTCTGCAAATAGTGTTCATAGGGCCTAATTACTATATGAAACACATATTCATGAAAGTAAATCTAGATCCAATTTTAGAGCACCAAATGAAGTGTGAGTCTATGAAAGCATGTAAAAGAACTCAAGCCAAACACGTGAGAAGGTTCATCTCCTTTCCAAATCCAAATGTTATAGAGATCCAAAAAAATACCTTGTAATCCTTGCAATGCATCTTTTCTCTATGGTACCTTTCATTTACACTTGGACGCTCACTCGCAACAAACAAAGCAACTTGCAAACTAAAAAAACACAAGATATGCAATATATATATATATATATATATATATAGAACTTATGAAAAACTAGGGTTAAATCTAAAAATCTAATTTTAAAGAGTGATAATAACCATCAAATAACCCAAGTAAAAGCTCACATCCTGCATTGACCTATGTGAATATTAAATGCAAGCTATTCATCAAATGCCTTTTTTTAATATTGGTTTTTGACCTAGCCAACAAGATTTGATTTATTTCTTATGATTTCAGCTTGAAAAATAGAAGTAAAAAGAAGGGACCCCTACTAAAAATGAGAGAGGTTTCTAAAAATTTAATAATTTTGGTCATATTTTCCCATTTACTCCTATGGGACTCACTTTGTCAAAATAGACTAGTTTTGGTAAATCGATTATTTGAGTATTGATATAACATGTAAACTAAAAATACAAAGAACAAACCCCCTCTATAATTTGAAAAAATATCCAAAAATGTTGAGTTGATTGAAAATTTCACTAATTTGCACCCAAAAACCCATTTTTATTAATAAAAAAAGAAAGTGTTACAAATCATGCAAATCAACTCGAATAAGTTTGAATTTTGGATTGAAGATTCTCTAGACGATATGATCTATAACCTAAATTATTTGGAAGATATGAGTCAATCTTTCAAAATGTAGAGTTGTAGCCTTCAAACCAATTTTTATATGGGTTAGCATTAAAACCAAAGTAAGAAACCTACAAAACCACATGGTTATATGCAATAGGTTGCAGTAAAAAAGCTAAACATCAGAATACAACTAAAATACCAGCAAGAAAATGGAGCTAGAAACTTGGTTCTTGCCTGTTCGTGGGTGCCAAAAATGTGTGTGATAAATGTGGATCATTTATCTACAAAACCAACACACTTCAATAAGACATTAGATCATAGGGTTGTAATACCCCAAAATTGGCTCATTGCCATCTCAACCAATTTTTATCCATTTCTGATCGATTTCTAAAGACCTATTCTAATAGGCAATTCTTATTCTGCTATTCGCTACTTGACTTAAATGTCAGATACAGAAAACCCTAATCTGCATTCATCATATTTCTTATTTAATTCCTATAGTATTTACTCATATTAGTCACATTAAACCTATTGATTAATATTTAATTTAATTATTTAGTATTTATACTTTAATTTAATTTAATTATATCTTAAGGCTAATGTACTATGGAATTAAATTTATTTAATTTAATAAATATGCCTATTTTAATTAATTAAACAAAATTATTTAATTAAATGGAGAACTTACTTCTAATTAATTAAACAAAGTTATTTAATTAAATGGGAAGTCATTCCTAATTAATTAAATGAAGTTATTTAATTAAATAAGAAAAGTGCCTCTAATTAATTAAATATAATTATTTAATTAAATGAAATTGGTATTTATGAGAGAATATCTCATTTTATTAAATTAAATATCTCACCAAAATCTCTCTTCAGTTCAAAAAAGGAAATTCCTAGTTCACTATTGATCAAAAAGGAATTAAATCAGTTAACTCCTTATTTTGTTCAAATTAAATCAGTTAACTCCCTTTAATTTGGGAATCTTCCTTTATGATTGAACTTCACCTTTAATCCTGACCATTGATTGAAATTGATCTCAACCATTGATGCATTCTAGGAAAGTCTATTTAAGACACCCTCATCTCTTCTTTTTGGAGGATGAATTTGGGAATTTGTATTGAATTTCTACTGGAATTCATACTCACATTTGCTCACATTTTCTTATTTTTACATACATCTTGCATTCTTAATTTAAATTCATCTAGCTTAATAATGCATACATTTTAGCTTAATGTCTTTTATTTCTTAGATTAATTGCTTGCACTTCATCTAGATTACTTGCACATTCATATAGCTTAAAATTGCATTCAAATCCTTCATTCTTACAAGGTCTGGTTGCTTAAACACCTTGAATTTGAGGATATCTAACAAGAAAAATCCCTTTAGATAGAAGGCAATAGGTCACCTTGCCAGCTGATTTTTGGATGAACAATCCAATGTTCATTTCGGGATGAATCCACATATAAAGACCATGTTGAAGTGTGTGTGTTAGAAGAGGCCACATATTCACACATACATTTTTGGCACCCACCATGGGGCAGAAAATTATTTTTTTTGCATTTTTTAATCATTTTTTGTTCTCTGTCCATACGGTTCCATACAGATTCGAGAATCTTCATGCAAGGATCTAGAATCTTCATGTGAAGATTCTCTATGTATCACACAAGATAGTTCCTGAGAACGTGAAACTTCATGCAAAACCTATTTCCTCACACGAGCTATAAAACTTCTTCGCACGAGCTTAAAATAATTTCGCACGACTCTGTCAGAAATTTTGCATGAGACTCTGCTGACAGAGGCTATTTTTGCATTGATTTTCATGTTTTTTGGTTTTTCTGCTAACAGCTCACTATTTTTGGTTTTTTTTTGTTTTTTAATTTTTTAGAACAACATAACAGCAGTTTGCAGGACAATTGAAAAAGCGTGATAAAGTTGTAAAAAATAGGTAAAACATCTACTAAGCGCATTGTGAGGATTACCAAGTAATTCTCTTTGACTGATAACACTTCATTTGGATCTAAAATGAACATCTCTCATGTCAAGCTTGTGTGTGTTTCCTTTCATGTCCTTATTTTACAACACATGCATAATTTGATACTAGGTTGTGATCTCCATTAGTTTTCATTTAGCAGGCTTAGTTGTTAGTGATAGATCTAATTAGCTATCTTGGGTTATTAGACTCGCTAACTTGCAGCCCCTCATTTCCACCCTATGGTTGCAAGATCAGCGCCACATCAAAGGGGAGGGGTCTATAGGAAAGAAGCATTAAATGCTCCACTAGGCAACCCTTTTGTGCTTTCTAAAACTCACTAATTTCTAAGTTGTGGACTCATTTTGGCTTGTGTGAAGGGTTGAATGTTCCACATCTTTGGACTCACCTTGCATTAGTTAAAGTTTTACGTGTACCACCTTGTGCTCTTTGATCACTTTCAGATAGATTTGCTTTCGAGAATCAGCATCTGTACACATATAGTAATTAGACCCCCATGAACACTATTCGTGGATCTTGAGAGAGTGGGTTCCTAGTGAAACTCCTCTCTATGACGGATCCCTTGTAGGTGGGGAGGATACTTTGAGCATCTCGTAGATAGATGAATCTTCAACTAGTTGATTGAGGCATCCTTTCTCTGGAGAGGTTGATAGATCATTGGGAGTTGATATCATAGATCTTTAAGAGATACTCTTAGTTTAGCATGTCGAATTAATCTGTCTGCTTTGATTGGTCTAAAAAGTGAAAAGGTGTCAAAACCTTGAATTTGGAAGCTAAGTCCCCTTATGGTACACTATTGTGAGTCGGTCACCTTTAGAGAGGGTTAACCATAGTAGATCATCCATCTATAGGGAAAACTGTGTTGACGAAACCTCGAGCGGTAATAGTCATTTTTGACGTGGTAGTGACAACTGCTATATAAATATCCTTGTGGAAGAAATCTCCACGGGTGTGGTTCATTGTGGGTTGTCAGATCTCCCTAGTAGCTCTTAAAGATTAAGTTCTTAGACTGTGTCAAAACCTTGATGCACCGGGATTGGAGGTCACCCCTATGAGTCATAAAAGTTATAGAGTCAAAACATTACTAAAAACCTTAGAGAAGCCAATTTTTATTTTCTAGGAAGGTTTGCAATGATTGTAAATCCTTTTGAAAACATACACAATTAGCTCTCCTAGGGATTAGCACAAACTAAGTCACTTGATTGTTCATGCGCAAGGTTGTTTTTTCCCTTGCTCATTGTTTTCAAACGTGCTTGAAATCATCTGCTTGTTATTCTACATGCCTGTTTATCTGCTTGCTTATTAAAATGATGAAATTTTCCAAAATCATTCATTGTTCTAAAACTAGTCTGCCTTCTCGCACAAAATTATTTAGATCTCACGCAAAATCATATGGTCATCACGCAAAATCATTTTGTTCTCGCACGAAATTAAAACTCTGTCATTAGTCTTTGTGCGACCCTGCAAACTTTTTCATACAAAATTAAATATTGTTACTAAACTTCATGCGGCCTTAAAACATCTTCGTGCGGCATGTAAAACTTCTTTGTGTAGCTTGTAAAAGTTTCTCGCATGTGACTTTGTGTCAGCATTGCCAATTTGCATCTATTTTAGCTATATGTGGCCTACACACTATCTACATTCGTTTATCGCTCTCTATCTGTAAACAATCTTAAAATAGTGACACTTTGCGTAGCCAAAAACTTGTGTCTTATACTTTGACTAGTCTCATTTTATAAGTATTTCCTGGTTTGTGTCTTAATGCTTGTCATACTTTGTGTCGCATTGGTCATAATCTCTAGTTGTTCTAGCCTTTAAATCAAACCATTTTTACCTTAGTGAACAACATTTTTACTATTATCTTGTCCTTTTTGAGACTCAGTCTTAGTGTAGTCCTTGTCTAGGTTCTAGTTGCTTCTCCTTGTCTATGACTGTCGCAACCATAAGTGGCAACGTGTTTTATCCACATAACCTTAGATGTGGTCGTGCTAAGGTTCATAATCACAATAGAGGTTACTTATCTTTCATTATGTGATCTATATCTACTCTAGCTAGTCAAGCATCTTCACGATCCCCCTCACCTACCAGGTCACCTCGAAGTCAACAAACATTTTCTATTAACCTGCAACAAGTTAGGAATCCTTTATACCAAGAGGATATTGAGGTAGGTAGAGATCCTATATTACCAAATGCGATGTTTGATCCTTTTTCCATAGTACCTTTTGAAACACAATATAATGAAACTAAACATGTTCCTATAATGACTAATCATGAACCTAAACATGGTAGTCATAGTCAATATCAAGACATACCTAAGAATGACAAAGAGAAAGAGAAACACTATGACGATGATGAGGAACAGGAAGAAGTAGAAATACTACCTGAACACATAGAAAAATGTCAAAAAGATAAAAACTTCTAAAAGGTCATGGGGATCCTAATCAACAAAGAGAAAGAAAAGTACTTTCTCAAGCTTGCCCAAGAGGGAGAAAAGTTACCTTCTCATTTCAATGTGGAAACCATTGTCACACATGAAGAAGAAACTGAGACTTCAAAACTTCAAAAAAAATTAAAAATTATGCAAGATCAATTGGCTCAGATGATGCATGAGAAAGAGAAACCCAAAAAGACATATACATTGCACGCTCTTTGTTCATTTCCATTTGACAAAAGCATAAACATGCCGCCTTTCCCATGAGGCATAGAGCTACCCAAATATGACAAGTACTTTGGTACTACTGATCCCCAAGATCACTTGTAAGAATTTGGAGCTTTGTCTATGGAGTTTATACATGATCAAACTTACCTCATGCATTTATTCCCTAGAAGCCTAGGTGGTCAGGCTTTGGAGTGGTTCTCACATTTACCTCCTGGTATCAAGATGTTTGACAAAATTGCCAATTCATTTGTTCAGCAATATTATCATAACATACAACACCCTATCAATATTCAAGATCTATGCAACCTTAAACAGAAAGTTTGTGAGCCTTTTCTCACTTTCATCCAAAGTTGGAGACAACTATACACTAAGTATTCTCGTAAAATCCTAGAAACAGAGAAGCTTGACATTTTCACTGATAACCTCTTACCTGATTTTGGGTATAGAGTCCAACGAAAAGGTCCACATACCTTTGAAGACATGATTACACAAGCTATCTATATTGAAGAATTTATGGTCAAGAAAGGTAAACTCACTCTTCAAAGAGATGCAAAGCAAGGTTCCACTTCCAATAGGGATAAAACCAAACATTTCAACAAGAACCGAGAAATTGTCCATGATGGAGTTGTTGACAATGTCACACCCAAAACTGCTAAAGCTACATTTAATCTCACAGATGGCCTCAAAGAGGCCAAAAATGATGAGAAACCTCCTCTTGACAATAAGGCATCTAGAAACAAATCGAGAAACTCTTGGACAACATGCCCCAAGTGAGAGTATGTGCCTTTGGGAGAACCTTTGGATGTGGTTTACAAAACATTCCTACAACACAAGCTTATTTCACCAATGGATAACCCTCATCCCTATGATCCACAACCATGTCCACCATGGTGGAATGAGACCTTATTCTATGAGTATCACCAAAACAAGGGACACAAAACTAGCAACTATATAAACTTGTGGCATAAAGTCCAAGGCATTATTGATGTTGATGATCTTGTGGTAGATGGACATAACAAAAACTCAGATCACAAGGCATTCAAAGAACCTTTCCCAGCTTATGAAAAGGGAGAGACTTCAAAACTAGAACCCTACAACAAGGTCAACTATACATATTCCAATGATGACAATGTCATTCACATGGTTGAACTTGTAAATTCTAAATATTGTGATGTTATTACCATAAAGGGTAAGCAAGATAATGACAAACCCAAGACACCATTTGTCTTGAGGGGCCCTACTTCCAATGCAATGGAAAATGCACCTTCGCAACACTGTGCTAACACTATTACTCACTCTTGCACCAAGTTGGTGCTCAAAGGCCCTATGCCTCCTACTTTAGATCTTGAACAACACAAAGACAAAGCCCTTGTTGGTCCATCCGATAAAGGTGCAAAACCCACAACGAACTTGACCGCAACCAATTATAGTGTTCTTGATCAACTAAAAAAAACTAATGCTTAGATTTCCATTTTTGAGCTGCTTAAAATCTTGCCTTCTCATAGGCAGATTCTAGACAAAGCGCTCACTGAGGAAAATGTTCCTCAAGATCTAGATATTGAGTGATTCCAATCCATGGTAGGTCACCTGACCTCACCATATCTTATGACCTTCTTTGAGGAGGATGAAAACCCATAGAATCACCCACACAATTAGCCTCTACACATTGAGGTTATGATCCACCAGACACATGTTTGTCGGGTACTCATTGATAATGGTGCTGGCCTGAATATTGTCTCTACTTTTTTGCTTAGAAAATTGAATTATTTTGAGGACTCTATTGATCCTTGACACAAGATCACTATCAAAGCATATGACGAAGTGGAGTGTAAGTCTCTAGGTCTTATGATTTTACCAATTTGTATTGGTCTTATCAAAAGGGATGTCACCTGTCAGGTACTCGACATTCCCTTGGCCTACAACATTCTGTTAGGATGGCCATGGATACATAAGATGCACATTGTACCATACACATACCACCAATGCATCAAGTTCCCATTTCATGGCTCCAAAGTTACTATTCCTGCCACTACTAGCTACACTTGCAATATGCTCAAAGCTGCTAAAAATTTTGTCCCCGCTAATTGAGAGTCCACTGATTATCATAGCAATAAGCTAAAACAAATTGACCAATCATTCAAACTGAAAGAAACTGGTATGGGAGAGTACCACATTGAATGAGTGTTATCATTAACATCTCTCCCAGAGTCTCCTCAACATTATGGGATACCCTCAGAAGCAAAGAAGTCATTCATGTTGACACCTCAGACCAAGTTTAATGTCTTTTTTGTCAAAGCTATAGTTCCCTTAGAAGATGAAAGTGAAAATAGAGCCATTGCTGCATGGCTTTACAAAGAAGAGGCTCCTGTGGACCTAACAGAACAAACTCGAGAAATCACTCTTAAGAAATATGGACCAAGGATTTTTTAGTGGCTATTACTCACCAATTGGCTAATATGTCCCAATTGGGCTATAGAAATTGGCTAAAAAAACTATTGTATACTAGTTGACCGGTTTGCCCTAATTTTATAAAATACTCATATAGTGGTCGAAACGTTCACCACTATTATTAATTAATTTCAGTTTGGTAGTCAGGTTCTTTGCCCATATTTCTCTTTAATGTTTACTCTTATTCACCATGGAATTAATTGAGTGTCTCTTTCGACGATCATCATTCGCCAAATTCTCATTTTCCTATGTGATTTTTTTTTTAATGAGTGACATTGTACTCCATAGATAACTTACCTTGATACGTGTCAACATTTCGGTGACTACCTTGACGATTCTTCTTCCTTCAAGAAATGTTGGCCAAAATTAAACATCATCCATTGATCTTGGATCATCAGACAGTCTAAGTTCCCAAATAATACATTTAACATAATTACATTTCAAAACATAATTCGCCATCAATATTAATAATTTTATTTTTTTTTAAAATTATAATCGCTATTATTTTATAAAAAATGTCTAAACTATTAAAAAATTTGCCACCAAATATCCATCAATTGACACATAATTCGCCAACACTATTTTTCACCCAAATGACATGTGATTTGCCACAATTTTATAAATTTTGGGAGGGGGGCATTCCTTAAATTTATTCCTGATATGGACCTAGTCTTATGTTTATGAAGCGTTTTGGTTACAAGGGAACTGGCCCTATCGGGTGCAATAACAATGGCCTAATTGATCCTATCAAAGAAAAAGCTCGAATCAACAGTGATACAACTAGCCTAGGGTTTAAGAAGGTTCCTTTCCATTTGGGATCAAATAAATTCATCCCCAAACTTGAGAGTTCATCTAAAAATGAGTCACAAGCTGAGTCAAATACTCAAGAGAAAGAATCTAATGATGAGGATTCCTATTCTTATCCTCTCCCTTATGATCTCGCTAAATTATTTGTTGAGCTAGATGACTTTGTGCCACATGTTAGCACTGTGAATGATACTAGTGATTCTTCTGAGGACAATGTTGAGCAACTCAAATATCATTCAAGAAAGGGAGAATCTAGTCAATCATGTTGTGTTGAGTATTTGTGTAAGAATCCAAAGGATCAAGTAGACTATATCCCTATCACTATGGGAGAGTTCTATAATCTATCACCATGTAGCACTGATTCTAAGGAATATGAGTTTGAATCTCTTTTACAAGTGACTACTGATAAAGGCATGGAACAAATGCATGTCTATGAAAACCAAATCAAAGTAGGTGAAACGTCTAGGGTTAGGCCACATGGGTCAGATTCACCTAGTGTCCTAGAATTATCAATTACTAATGTTCGTACTTCGAGGCATTGGAACACACCTATAGATGAGATTGTTGTAGGTCTCAAATTACTGGTCCAAGCACTTAATGACTATACTGTGAATGCAATTGAACCAGACACTACTCTCACACTCACACATCCCGAGCTTGTAGACTAGAACCCTTATACATCTAGTGAAGTTCCCACATTCCAGAATGACTATGCTCTTGCCTATTACCTAAACACTATTAAACCTATAATGTCTTCCACCAATGAGCAGAGTGTCAACATGACTGAAGTGGACATCAAATATCTTAGTCACACAACTAAAAGGAAAAAATGCAAAAGGTCCGATGGTGAAAACCACATAGTGGCAGTGTCGAAACCCAAAAAAGTAAAAATAAAAGACATATCCAAGGGTGAATACCTCTCTAAGACACCCATGGATGAGATATTTGATGTACTTCCTAGTCACTTTCAGGAGAGATCATCAATGTTGGTAGAGCCGACACAACCAATTAACCTGGGCATAGAAGAACATCCTCATATGATACATCTAGCATAGTCACTGTCACCTGAAGAGAAAGAACAATTCATTGCCTTTTTCAAGGAAAAGAAAATAAATTTTGCATGGAAATACTTTGACATGCTAGAATTGGATCCTAATCTTATCATGCATCATTTTTCCATAGCACCAAGCATTAAACTAGTTAAACAGAAGCTTCAAAAAATGCACCCTTATGTTGCATTGCTCGTCAAAGCAGAATTGGAGAAACTTCTAAAGGATAGTTTCATCCGTGCAATTGATTATGCTGAATGGATATCTAATATTGTTCTTGTTTCCAAGCATGATAAATCTATCAGAGTTTGTATAGACTTCCATGATCTTAACTTGGCATGTCCTAAAGATGACTTTCCACTCCCTAATATTGATATGATCATGGACATGACAGTTGGCTATGAGATTTACTCACTTATGGATGGTTAATTCAAATACAATCAGATAAAAATTGTGCCAGAAGACCAAGAGAAGACGGCTTTCACATGTGCATGGGGAACCTTTTTTTGGAATGTGATGCCATTTGGTTTCAAGAATGTTGGTCCTACATATTAGAGAGTTGTTACTACGATTTTTCATGACATGATGCATAGAACCATGGAGGACTATGTTGATGATACCTTGGTCAAAAGTGTTAAATGCAATACTCATTTGCAAGATTTGGGACCCATCCTAGATCATATGGAAAAATTCAGTCTTTAGCCTAATCTTAAGAAATGGGCATTTGGTGTCACATCAGGGAAGTTGCTGGGATACATTATTTTTGCAAAAGAAATTGAAGTAGATCCAAAGAAGGTACAAGAAATAAGGGACATGCAACCACCTCAGAACATCAGCCAAATGAGAGGGTTATAGGGAAGGCTTCAATCTATTCATAGGTTTATTTCACAATTGGTGGATAGATCACAACCCTTCACAAAGACCTTACATAAGGGTGTGAAATTCAATTGGAGCCACGATTGTGAAAAAAGCTTAACTCAGATCAAACAATATCTTGTTAATCCACCCATCTTGATGCCTCCTATTCATGGGAAGCCTTTTCTTTTATACATTTCAGCCACTGAAACATCTCTAGGTATCCTATTGGCTCAGGAAGATCATGACAACAAAGAAAGGGCTATTTACTACTTAAGCCGAATGTTGGTATCTTATGAGAAGAACTATAGCATTATTGAGAAAGCTTGTTTGATAGTTTTCTTTGCTTCCCAGAAGTTGAGACACTACATGCTTTCCCACACTACATGGCTCATGGCTAAAATAGACCCACTAAAATACTTACTCAGTAAAGTAGCTCTCACAGGGGGATTGGCTAACTGGGTTATGATACTCAGTGAGTTTGATATCCAATATGTTGAACACAAGGCTATTAAGGGACAACCAATTACAGACCAGCTGGTTGAGGCACCCATACAGAGTCTTCTACCAATAAACACTAATTTTCCAGATGAGTCAATTTTGACACTCACGCGCCACACATGGATTATGTTCTTTGATGGGTCCTTCACACAACAAGGATCAGGTGTTGGATTACTCTTCATTACACCACAAATATATTCATTACCCAAAGTGTACAAGATTTTGTTTCCTTGTACAAACAACATTGCTGAATATGAAGCTTTGATCAATGGCATGAAAATTGTAGCTGAATGGAGAGTGGATCAGTTAGATATCTTTGGTGACTCTTAGCTTGTTGTCAACTAGGTTAATGATGTGTACCACACAAAGGATGAGAAACTAATTCCTTGCAAATGCATGGTTGATGACTTAAAGAAGTACTTTGTACACATCAGTTTTCAGCAAGTTCCATGAGTAGATAATAAGGTGGCTGATGCCATGGCCACTCTAGCCTCTCTACTACAAATGCCTGAAAATGATCTTCGACGTGAGTTCTTGGTGGAAGCATTACACTACCCAGCCTATGAAACCCCTGATTCTAAGATGATTTTTCTATTATAGGACAAGAATCATCTCGCTACCATCACATTTATTTCTACCTTTGTAATCAAACCATTTCAAAAGGTCTAACCTAGAATGAGAAATGTTACCTGATCCATAATGCTTCACATTATATCATTATTGCTAACAATTTGTATAGGAGAGGTCTCAAGGGAACACTCCTTAGGTGCTTAGAACCCAAAGAGTCCAAACGTGCACTAATTGATGTTCATGAGGGTATTTGCGGATCTCATTCTAATGGCCTCACACTAGCTCACAAACTCCTTCGTGTTGGTTACTACTAGCCCAAAATTGAGCAAGAAGCTATCAAGTATGCTAGGTCATACAAACAGTGTCAGTTACATGGGAATCTCATCTATGCTCTAGCTAGAGAGCTGATTCCCTCTACTACAATATGGTCATTTCAACAATGGGAATTTGACTTGGTGGGATAGATCCACCCAACCTCCTCTAATGGACATAAGTTCTTTATCATAGCTACAGATTATTTCATGAAGTGGGTGGAGGCAGCACCTCTCATAGTTGTTGATGGCAAAACTGTAGCACTTTTCATCACAAACTACATCATCTATAGATGTGGTGTACCATCCTCAATCATTAGTGACAATGGAGGACAATTGAAGAATAAAGACCTCAAGGAACGATGCAAAAAATTCAAGATTACACAACATTGGTCTTCCATTTATTACCCCCAGGGTAATGGCCAAGCTGAGGCATCCAATAAGACAATCCTCAAAATTCTTCATAGCACAGTCTGTAAGTCAAGGAGAGATTGGCATTGCCAGATCAACCCAGCCTTGTGGGCATATAGAACAAGTATCAGAACTCCAACAGGAACAACTCCCTTTGCTTTGGTGTATGGAGCAGATGTTGTGCTTCCAATAGAGGTTGCGATTCCTACCTTGAGAATCTCTATGAAAGGCCTTATCAATGATGATGACTATAGGATAGCTCGACTTCAAGAGCTGGTGTTACTAGATGAACGATGACAAGTAGCATGTGTTCATTTACGAGCATATCAACAAAGAATGGCCTGAAGCTACAATCAGAAGGTCAAGCCACATAACTTCCAACTGAGTGATCTCGTCTTGAGAGAGAACCCCAAGAATCAACAAAAGTGAGTAAAAAATTTGGCTTAGTTCGTACATCATCACTATAGTATATGGATCTGGTGCTTATCAGCTTTCTACAACTGAAGGAGAAGTGCTTAAGGAACCTGTCAACACTCTCCACCTAAAATGGTTTTACAATTGATTTAATCTCAACAAGCTCTTTGTACATATCTAAACATCTTGAAAAAAAAAATCAAAAAATCAAAAAAGGAAAAATACAAAAAAAAAAAAAAAAAAAGAGAGAGAGAGAGAGAGAGAGAATCCTACCAAGAAGGTGAAAACCTTGTAAATAGGTACCTCTTGTTCCCAATGCTCCATCTTGTAGTGCATCTTCTAGCTATTTTGTATAGTCACTTTCATGCTTTCATTTTCCTACGTTTCTAGCTTTCAGCTCATGTATCCATGGATTGAGTCTTGTTACAAGCTCGGGGGCATTCCCCCTTAGTGTCACTCTTTTCAAGATTCTCCTCATAGAATCTCCTTCGTGACAATCACCAGTGGTCCTCACTACGTCTGCCTACTATTACTAGTGTCACTTTTTCTGAGATTCTCCTAATAGAATCTCTCTTTTTTGCCACAATCACCAGTGGTTCTCACTACATCTACCTACTATTACCAGTGTCACTCTTTTTGAGATTCTCCTCATAGAATCTCCTTTGCGACAGTCACTAGCGGTCCTCACTGCGTCTGCCTACTGTCGCCAGTGTCACTCTCTTTTTGAGATTCTCTTCACAAAATCTCCTTTGCAATAGTCACCAGTCTGCCTACTATCGCTAGTGTCACTCCTTTTGAGATTCTCCTCATAGAATCTCATTTGCAATAGTCACCAGTGGTCCTCATAGTATCTGCCTAATGTTTCTAGTGTCACCCTCATTCAATATTCTCCTCATAGAATCTCTTCTACAATAGTCACCAGTTGTTTCAACTGTGTCTTCCTACTGTTGCTAAGGTCATGTCTCTAGATTCTTTTATGGAAGATCTCTCTTGTGTTAGTCACCAGTCATCCTGGTTGTGTCTGCCTACTGTCACTCAGTCCTTCTTAGGTTCTTCATCATGAAGATTCCTCTTTGACCTCAATCACCAATCATTCTGACTACATCTGCCTACTGTTGTCACCCTACTAAAGATGTTTCTTTTAAACATGTTCTGGACACTAACACTTGACATCAATCCCAAAACATTGAACTCAAAAAAAATGATATACTTGTTTGGATATGCTATGCATTTTCTTTGTTTGCTTCATTTTTATTTATCATATCCCCTCGAGCAACTCGATGATGTCATCTTTGACTAGAGAAGTAATGATTGGGGGAATGATCTTTTCTTCACTTTCTGTTTGCGGTTTAGTTCCAATAAGTTAATCTATTCCTATAAGAGGGTGTCCACTATAAGAGCCTCCATCTCATATTGGATGGTCATGTGTACCTCAACTACTTTTATACAAATACACCAATAATGTTGGTTCTTCTCCTTGTTTGTTAGAGTGAATTCTTCATGCTAGAGTACATACTGATACTCATCCTATTAAGTGAACGTACGAGTCACTTCGAGTATTTATAGCACACTTCTGTCTTAGGTTACAAATGTAAGGGTTGTTGCAGACAGAATAAATACTGAATACTTAGCATAAGAAGGATCTCCCATGTGTCTGGCATGATTGCATGCAAGCAATATTCAGGTCATCCTAGCATTTATGCTCTGATGCTTATGTTAACTTGCTACATTAAAAGGAAAAAATGTTTTGGTCATTCTGGCTTCTTGCGCCTCAAATGCTTATATTTAATCCTGAAAAACCAATAACATATGTTATATTAATATTTCTATGATTGCAATGTCAGTGGGAATTGTATGACCTATGAGCTTTGTTCTATATTTGGTGATGATTAAATATTGAGGCTTGGTAACTAGACCTAGGGTTGCATTTAACATAGTCTTGCATTACATACTTCATTTGCATAAGCATGCAATTTGATGGTCATTCTATTCCTACCCTTTGTAATGAAGGATTGGGGGGGGGGGGGGGGGGCATCTCCACATGTATCAGATTCTTCCATGCTTGTACAAGCATTTGGATTGTTTATTCACGCTCCTCAATGGAATCCTTGTCACTATCAAGCAAAAACACACAACACTACACAAGATGTCAGTCCATTTCCATGAGTATTACATCCATATACTCATAACATCTACTCTATATGCTCATTATCACATCATATCAAAATACATATGCATTCTATCCAATTACAACATACATCTCATGTACATCAAAGTAAAGCAAAAATAGATAATGACATGTACACAAGGATACTCGGCTCAAGATCTTGTATATATATATCAAAAGAATGGGTCAATACAAAAAATGGGTGCTACTCTAGCGCAATCGATAAAAAATGATACATGTGGTGCTGGCACACCAATCAATACATAGCCAGGGATCAAAATTAGAGATCAGGCATAGAGTATCTAACTTTTTCCTGCACCCCCGCCTCTAGGAGCAGTAGGTGGTAGAGGCGGTGGTGGCATATCTATTCTGGAAGGAAGTCATGTGCCTCCAAACTCTTAGGCATACTAAGAAAAGCGTCGAACCTCAACTGTCTCATTAGGTACTGCACTCATATATATAGTATAATAATACATTGCCCGAGTTGACTGAAACTAGATCTCATCCTATGCTAACTCCAATCTCTGCTCTGTTGTCCTGGTGTGCTCTCTCCAAAGATTTGTATCTCGTTGTCACTCCACCAGTTGCACATCCTAGACTGCCACTACAATCTGTAGGTCCATCAACTGTCGGGAGGCCTAACGAATCCACTCTCGATACAGCCATACCATGTCCTACACCCCAGCTATAGGCTGATCCGACATGTCCTCATCAAGCATCTCAAGTGCTTACCACTGTGGTGGTGGTGGTGCATGTGGCTATGGTGGCACCTGCTGAGGGGCCTCCTCCTTTTTCCTCTGTCGATGATGCCAACTCTGTCCTATCCCATTGCCCCCAGCATCTAGGTTTGATCCCATCTAACGTGGGGGAATCTGCATCTACTGAACCTAATGTTGGACCCGTGACTGCTATTGTGGCTGAACTGGTGGCTATGGCTATGCCTGCTACTGCGGGGGCACCTACCTCTATTCCTGCCCTGTCATCCCTAGTGGATCTATAAACCATGGGAATGGATGGCTGATCAAATATGCCTCATATGCAGGCATCATCCCTGCATCTGCTACCTCTGGTAGGTAGTCCCACTGAACTATAGCTAGGCTATGAATATTTATCATGGACTGCCCTAGGTCCATCCATGCTGGCCATCCGCACTCAATGTCCCTTTGCAACCTAGCATAGACACAGTACTTGGAAAAAATATCATGTGGTTGGCCATACTGCCACCACACTAGAGAGATCACAAATCTCTCAATAACAAATGTCGTCCTGCCCACCAGAGGTCGAGAACTAAACATCCATGGTAACTCTCTAGGAGCATCATCCCAGTTCTCTGTCTCTTTCCAAGGTCACCATACAATAGATACCAGGTCATTGAAATGAATCCTCCACTACTTTATCTTACCCAAGTCGACCTAGGTAATATGCCCTTGATATCTACATATATATGGCTCCATGAGCTCTCTGGCATCCTCAAAAATTGACCTGCATATGAGAAGATGCTCCTAGGCCTAGATTTGCAACACATATACCCTAGCTACCATGGTCTTCTTCTCATGGAAGATGACCTCGTGTATCTCATGAAAAAGGTGAGCCAACATGCACTGATCCCACCCAAGGATCTTAGGTGCCTCTAGCATCCTACAGAGCATGACTCCCCACCCGCACTCCAAACCATGTAGTCCTCTATCAGGACATAGGAAATAGCTCAAAAATATAGCCAGCATAGCTGCCAACTTGTGTGTTTGTCCATACGTGTGCATGAGCTCATCCTAGCTGATGGCCCTACCCCTCGGTAGCTCTCTCTCGAACACAATAGATAATGCCTCTATCCCTGCTCGGGGCACTGTATCATAAATAACTTGAGTGCCATGAAAGGGGATCCTCAAAATCCTCCATATATCCTCTGGTGTGATGGTCATCTCACCCATTGGCAAGTGGAAGGTGTTCCTCTCCAAATGAAAATGCTCAACCAATGCAGTGAGAAGGTCGTGATTCACCATCATGATTAGAATTCGACACACAGAAGACAAACCCAATTGGGCAATGTGTGCTTGATCAGCATCATCAAGACTCCGCAATAGCTCCCTATATGGTGAGAAATGAGATCTAAATGCAACGTCACCAAAGACCTCTTGCACGTACAACAAGAAAAAACAAACAAACGATCAGTATCAAGTCAAAATGATGCATCAAAATGAATTAAAATGCAATTTTTAAACATGAAAATCAAACTTTTAAACTCGAGTATCACAGAATTTTGGGCAAAATTTGTGAAATCTCGCATGAAATTCTATCAGTTTCACACGAAATGATTCTTTCTTTGAGCAAAGAATCATGACATCGTACGAAAAAAGATTAGTCCACGCAAAGAAAGAACTGTCCGCATGAGAAAAGAGATTTTCGTGCAAGAAATGAATTGCCTCGCATGAAGAATATCCTTCTTCACGCGAAACCAAATGCCTCCCGCGTGAAGATTCTCTTGCCGCGCTCAAAGAAACAATGCACCCTATTTCTTCATGTGAAGAAAGAAGATCTTCACGTGAAATCTGATCGGTCTCATGTGAAGAAAGACTGGACTCCCTAAAAACATGCTAAAAAATGCAATAAATGCCATTGAAATGCATGAAAATGAAAGTATGAAGGAAGGAAATTGATGACTCACTGGTGGTCTATAGTCTGTTCGCTGGCTATGTCATCTGGAGTGCTCAAAATGATGGTATCTCATGTTCACTGCCATGTCTCTATCAGAGCTCAAAATCACTAGAAGATAAAGCACAAATGAATTGAAAATGACCCCTCCGGCCCATATATCGCTGTTGACCTAATTTTTTCAAAGTGCTAGGATTTGCGTGAAAATCACACCCCTGGCTAATTTGACCATTCTAAATCCATTTTCGGGACCGAATTTGAAATCTAACACACCTAAGAGCCTCAAAAATGTGTTTTAAAATTTTGGGGACCGACGCGATCGAATGCTTGTGCAACCCAAATCTTTCTGATACTTTGTAATTCTTGGAATCCTTTCAACTCTACACTCTCCATATTTTCAAAATCTATTTTGGAAATAGTCAAATCAAGTCAACTATGGCTAAATCTGGTCAACTTGGTCTTTGCAACTTTGCAATCATTTCACATCAACTCTGAATCTTCGTTAAAATATTTTGATATCTTCTACATTCTATTGAATCTTAGATTTCTTTTATATCTCATGATATACTACTTCACATCATATTTCTGGTGTGTCATCTTTCGATTTTGCTCCCGAGGGGGTAGGATGATTACATCATTGAACTAAATGTAATTCAATCTCAATCTCATTGCTTGGGGCATCTGGTTCCCATCTTATGTCCTTATCACTTGGGGCATCTCATCACTTGGGACATCTTGTTCCCTCTTATCTAGCATCTTTGTGATTTATCTTATCTTTTCATCAAATGGATCAACATTATAACAGCTCTTCTCAGAATTCGATGGATAGGTATTGGGGCAGTCTAAACCTCGACTCCTGAGGATCAAGCCTCATTCTAGGGATGATTCTACGACTCATGATTGGATCTTGTTATCTTGTTGATCTTCTAAATGCTATCAATCTCAGGTATTTAGACCTCCTATCTGGATCCTTAAAGATTACACTCCGTTCTGGAGATAGTATTTTAAATGCTATCAATCTCAGGTATCTAGGTGTTCTATCTAGATCCTTGAAGGTTACACTTTGTTTTGGAGTTGATCTTCTAAATGCTATCAATCTCAAGTATCTAGATGTTCTGTCTGGATCTTTAAAGATTACACTCCACTTTGGAGATAGTCTTTTAAATGCTATCAATTTTAGGTATCTAGGTATTTTGCTTGGATTCCTTGGGATTAAGCTCTGTTCTAGAGATAGTCCTTAAAAGCTTATCAATTGGTCTTCATATCATCAACTTCGAAACCAATCTCAACTTTGCATCAGGCATTCTAATTTTCTTTGAATTGAACGTCATGCTCTCACACTCATTCAAAGAGGGGCAAAATGTAATACCCCAAAATTCGCTCATTACCATCTCAACCAATTCTGGTCCATTTCTGATCGATTTCTAAAGACCTATTCTAATAGGCGATTCTTATTCTGCTATTCACTACTTGACTTAAATGTCAGATGCAAAAAACCCTAATCTGCATTCATCACATTTCTTATTTAATTCCTATAGTATTTACTCATAATAGTCACATTAAACCTATTGATTAATATTTAATTTAATTATTTAGTATTTATACTTTAATTAAATTAAATTATATCCTAAGGCTAATGTACTATGGAATTAAATTTATTTAATTTAATAAATATGCCTATTTTAATTAATTAGACAAAATTATTTAATTAAATGGAGAACTTACTTCTAATTAATTAAAAAAAGTTATTTAATTAAATGGGAAGTCATTCCTAATTAATTAAAAGAAGTTATTTAATTAAATAAGAAAAGTGCCTCTAATTAATTAAATAGAATTATTTAATTAAATGAAATTGGTATTTATGAGAGAATATCTCATTTTATTAAATTAAATATCTCGTCAAAATATCTCTTCAGTTCAAAAAAGGAAATTCCTAGTTCACTATTGATCAAAAAAGAATTAAATCAATTAACTCCTTATTTTATTCAAATTAAATCAGTTATCTCCCTTTAATTTGGGAATCTTCCTTTATGACTGAACTTCACCTTTAATCCTGACCATTGATTGAAATTAATCTCAACCATTGATGGATTCCAGGAAAGTCTATTTAAGAGACCCTCATCTCTTCATTTTGGAGGATGAATTTGGGAATTTGCATTGAATTGCTACTAGAATTCATACTCACATTTTCTCACATTTGCTTATTTTTACATACATCTTGCATTCTTAGTTTAAATTCATCTAGCTTAATAATGCATACATTTTAGCTTAATGTCTTTTATTTCTTAGATTAATTGCTTGCACTCCATCTAGATTACTTACACATTCATATACCTTAAAATTTCATTCAAGTCCTTCATTCTTATAGGGTCTGGTTGCTTAAACACCTTGAATCTAAGGATATCTAACAAGCAAAATCCTTTTAGATAGAAGTCAATAGGTCACCTTGCCGGCTGATTTTCGGATGAACAATCCAATGTTCATTCTGGAATGAATCTACATATAAAGAATGTTTTGAAGTGTTGTGTTAGCAGAGGCCACATATTCACACATACAAGGGTTAGCACATATAATGAATCAAAATCAAGCATAAAACTGATGAAACCATCCTATTTCTCTCTAACTAAGGAATGAGTATGTAGATAGAATTAATTGCTCTTCGAATTAAGACCAAATCAGTGACATTAACACACCTAGAATGAGAAATTCAAGCTATCATGAATGTAAGATTCAAACTTAGAATTGAAATATTAAGCTAGCATGGAGTACAATCAAGCTAAGAAACAAAGCAATAAAGCTAGAATTGAAAGATAGAATTAGAATTGAAATGCTAGAATGCTTAATCTAACAGAGTTTCTTTGCTCTAAAAATTGTCTCCCTTAGCTCTTAGAATGCCTTGTATTTATAGATTTTCCAAAGGGCTTGGGGTAGAGTTTGATCCAACCATGGTGAGATTGGGGGTCGATTATTTTATTCATGGTGGAGATCCCACTAGAATAAATAATGCAGAGTGGAGATCCCACTCAGAATAAACAATCTAAATTAGAGATCCCATTCAGAATAAACAATCTAAAGTGGAGATCCCACTCAGAATAAATAATCTAA
Source organism: Cupressus sempervirens (assembly GCA_028749045.1). NCBI lineage: Eukaryota > Viridiplantae > Streptophyta > Pinopsida > Cupressales > Cupressaceae > Cupressus > Cupressus sempervirens. The sequence continues at coordinate 28,592,722 of CM053789.1, read as the reverse complement.
AGTTGATTATTTTATTCATGGTGGAGATCCCACTAGAATAAATAATGTAGAGTGGAGATCCCACTCAGAATAAACAATCTAAAGTGGAGATCTCACTCAAAATAAACAATCTAAACTGGAGATCCCACTCAAAATTGTTTAAGAATATCCTTGGACCTCATAAAGAATAAAATATTCATTTATGGATAGTGAATCCCTTATCAATATTAAATTGATTTCTAGAATAATGACTCATTAATGCTTATTCTAAAATTAATATTCATGTGTCAAAATTCAAATGGGTTGTAATAGTTGATTTGAATCAATTCATTTTATTCTTTGATTCAATTAACTCAATTTGAACCATCACCATGAGATATAATTCTACAATTAAAAGATTGACTAATTTTGGGTGATGACACCTTCATGTCTTGCTACGAGAGAAAAAGTCTCACCATAGTCAATACCTTCTGCTTGAGAATAACCTTTTAATACTAATCTTGCTTTATTTCTTGATACCTTTCCATCTTCATTCAGCTTGTTTCTAAATACCCATTTTGTACCAATCACATTTTTATCCTTGGGTCTACGACTGAGAGTCCAACTTTTTTTCTTTTCTATTTGATCTATCTCTTCATTCATTGCTTCAATCCAACTTTAATTTTCTAGAGCATCTTTACCAATTATAGGTTCAAATTTAGCAAGTAAATATGTACCTTTTAATTTCATTCTTGTCATTGTTCCATCTAATTTGTCTCCAATGATATGATTAGGTGCATGATGTCTTCTAGCATATCTTACTACACAGGATCCTTGGTCTTTGAATGAGTTCCACCATCTTCTTTTTGAATTTTAGTTTCAAGCTGGGGTACTTCTATTTGTGACTTAGGTTCATCATACTCAGTTTGAACTAGCTTGGTAGCCTCTAATTGTGACTCAGGTCCTTGTAGTTTGGGTTGCATTATCTGCAACTTGGTAGCTATTGGAGTTTCTAGGGACTCGGGAGTTGAAGCTTCTTTTCTTCTACATAGATTTGGCAGAGTATCAAGTTCATAATAAACAAATATTATGTAATCTTCAAGTTTCTTATTGCTTTCTTCTTCACTTTTTTCTACATATTCATCAATTCTGACATATGCACTTTCTATAATTTTGTGAGTGGATAAATTGAAACATTTGTAGGCTTTACTTCTACAAGAGTATCCTAGAAATATTCCTTCATCGCCTTTTACATAAAATTTTCCTTTTCTAGATTTTTCTAATATGTAACATTTGCTACCAAATACTTTCAAGTAACTTACATTAGGTTTGTAGTCATACCATAGTTGATAAGGTGTCTTGTTTGAATCTTCCTTCAACTGAACTATTTTCAAGGTATGAATTGTAGTGCTGATAGCTTCCTTTGAGTATTTGAGAGCAACATTCTTTTCAATCATTAGGATTCTTGCATGGTCCATGATAGATCTATTTCTTGTTTCTTCTATACCATTCTATTGTGGTGTGCCAGAGGATAATACTTATCTTTTGATTCCTCTTTCAATGCAAAAATTCTTGAATTAATGGGAGATGAATTTACCACCTCTATTTGATCTTATGCATTTCAATTTCTTTCTAGTTTCTTTTTCTACTCTTGCAACGCTTCTAATTTTTCTTTTAGATACATTACTGTCATCATTCTAGAGTAGTCATCAACAAAGAGAATGAAAGTTTTTTCTCTACTATAACTTTCTATTCCAATAGGTCCATATAAGTGTGTATGAATAGTTTCCAAGACTTTTTTTGACTGATAATCATTGCTCTTGAAGCTTGTCTTTCCTATCTTACCAATTTGGCAATTCTTGCATAGACCCATGTCAGGCTTCTTCAAACTAGGGATACCTCTTACTCTTTTATGTTTGCTTATCCTAACCAAATTATCAAAGTTCACATGACATAGCCTTTTGTGCCATAACCAAAAAACATGAACAATCACTAAGATCAAGATAAAATAGATTACCTTTTGTTTTCTTACCAAAGCCAACCAGATTTCCTTTCCCATCTAGTAGCTTGGGTCATCCTTTCATGAATTATACCTTGAATCTAATGTTATTTAATTGTTTCACACTTAGTAGATTATGCTTTAACCCTTCAACCCAATAAGAATTATCACACACAAGTTCTTTAGTCAAGAAGATGAATTCTTTTCTTTTCATGTTATAGGGTTCATTGTCTCCAAATCTTACACTACCTCCACCATAATATTCCATATGTTTAAATTTTTTTTTGTCACCAGTCATATAATGTGAGCAGCCACTATCAATAGTCCATATATCATTTTTTCTAACATGAGAGATACGTGTCATCTTATCTCCTTCATGATTAGATTCATCTTTCAAAGCAATATATACCATTTCATCTTCACTGTTATTAGAATCTTTAGCCATAAAAAAAAAAAATTTACCTTTTTCCTTGAAGCTCTTATAGTTCCTGGAGTCCTTCTTACCTTTATGCTTATTTCTTTTCTTCTCATCCTTAATTTCCTTGTTTGGATACCTAGTAGCAATGTGACCAATTTCTTCATAAGAAAAATAGATTAGAGAAAATTTACCCTTGTCTTTTCCTCTTCCTTTGGAATACTTCCTTGCAAGCAAGGCTTCAACAACTTCAAGATCACTATCTGAACTTTCTTCTAATGATCTATCTTCTCCACTTCCTAATTGACTAGATTTTGACTTTTTACCTTTTTCTTTGAGTGAGAGTTTAGCCTTAAATGTAGATTTAATATTCTTTGAAGTAGGAACATAGTTATCATAATTGTCTAACTCAAAAACTATTAGTCTTCCAACTAGAGCATCCAAACCTATCTTATTAGTTGGATCACATCTTAGTTTTTGAATAGCATATATTCTAATTGCATAGATGGGAAGAAGATTTCTAAGTACTTTACTTACAATAGTTTCCTCCTTCATGTCTCCTCCAAATGAATTGATTGCAATTATAGTAGCCTTGATTCTTTCCACATATTTTTCAATGTTTTCATCTTCTCTCATTCTCATTTGATCAAATTGTCCCCTAAGGCTTTCTGCTTTGGCTCTTCTTACATTGGCATCTCCTCCATAGATATCTTTGTTTTTGTTCCACATTTCAAAAGTAGTTTTTCAATGTTTTACCTCATCAAATTCAGCATAACTATGAGCGGATGCAATATCAATCATCATGATATTATGATTCTTCTTTTCAACAATGTCTTCAATTGATAATGTACCAGTGGGAGTCTTATATTTAGTATCAAGATACTTGCAACTTGAATCACTAATGGTAACCAGATGTAATCTCATAAGTCCTTGCCATGCTACAAAATTGTCTTTGTTTAGCTTGGGAATCTCTCTTTTGTAAGATATCATGATCTTTAGCTTTAGTCCTTGAAACTTTCTCTGCAAGCACCAAAAGCTCAGGTACCAATTGTTGAAAATATAAGAGGAGTAGTTGAGAGGGGAGGGGTGAATTATTTACTACAAAAATAAATCTTAGATCCCTTAGATGTCAGTACCAAATGCAAATAGATAACTGAATACTTTGAAGCTTGGTAAACACATAGAATGTTGTAACTCAGTAATAACTAGATTAGCTTGGTAAAACATTAACATATAAACAATTAGATGTTATCTGTGATTACCATTACTTTAACTTAGTTGCAAATGCATAAAAAGAATAGCATGAACACATTTGACACCATGATTTAACATAGAAACCCAATTTGAGAAAAATGACCAATAGTAGCTAGTTGCTGATTTTCACTCTTAGAAGTGAGCCTTGTTAGGAGCCAATCCTATTAAAGGTTAAAAAACACAGTGTTAGGTGTGACCCTATTAAAGGATTTAATTACCCTATTAGGAATAACTTTGTTAGAAGTCTTGAGAAAAATTCAATGGAATTGCCACCTTGTTAGAGGATTTACAAATAGCTATTAAGCCAACTATGTTAAGAGATTTTGATCACTGCTACAATGGTTAGAGAGTAACAATGAGATGACCTAATTTGACTACAACCAATTTTCTAATTTTAGATCTCTATTTTGGCTTGTACTTGATCTTTTCTAATCAAATATGGCTTTTCTACACCACAAGGATATTCTTCTTATGCTTCCAATTCACTTTCTCTATTCATCAATAGATCTTCAATCATATCACCATAATTTGCATATTCACTTTCACTTGTTTCTTTCACATTTTGAAATCAAAACTTGACCTTATACTTATACATTTTAGTTTTTCAACTTGGCTCAAATACAACTTAAAATAATCAATATTCATCACCTTAGTTGACTAGGATCAATAGATAAATCAATTAAGCTTAATACAACAAAATAAGAAAATCCTTCATTGGCTGACCCTGCTCAGCAGTCTAAAATGATTTCCTTTGTTGACCAACATAAGCTTTATTAATACTACAAACTTACAAAAAACTTTTTGGAACCATTGGAGCTTAGTTAACACTCACTTTCTACAACATTTCCTTCAACACTTGAGTGAACTCGGTAGACATTGCCTTCTGAACTAGGCAAACATAGGAGCACTTGGTAGACACTAAGAACTGTCTTTACTGCTTGAGTGATCTTGAAATATACTAAATAATAATTATTATGAAATTTTTGTAACATCAAAGACAACACACAATTAATCAATTATATCGAACAGGGGTCTTCCTCACATGCTCACTCATCCTCTTGTTTAGGTTCCTCTATAACTAGAGCTAATACAAAAAAATTAGATATGAATCAATAATTATTATACATTGAACTAAAATATATGTACACAAAAAATTAATTATTTTCTTATCACCATCAAATAGTCACTTGATACATCCACCTCAAAGGCTCATGGATGATTAGGAGTAACAAGGCCCTAAAACAATTCAATAATTATAATCACTCAATCATACTTATAAATACCATTTGAAATTTCAGTACTAACTATTATAAAATAATAATTAAAACTATGAAAACTCTTTCATACCTAGGTCAATGGCTCTAAACTAGCCATCGAGGTAGCAACTCCATGATCAATGGACTGATGAACATGACGAGTCTTAGATGTGAATGTCTACAAATCATATAATACAATTTACAAGTAACATGAAATATGAAACGATTATAATCAAATAAATTAAATTAACATCAAACAAATGTACCTCTACAAAACTCGTACCATGCCTAGGCTCAGAGTCCCTTGTGAATTTTAATGGTCAAGTAGGAAATTGATGCACATGGATAAATGTTTTTTTTTCAATCCTTCATATGATTACCTAATAAGTATATGTATTAATTTAAATGATTAAATTGATATGTACCTTTTGACTCGTCAATGGGACATAAAATGGGATCAAGAAATCTGTACTATGGCCATCAATATTCTTACACTAAATTTTGAAAAAATTCAAGACATGCTAACTAGTTAGTCATTTACTGTATATATGAAATGTGACCAAATTTGTTTATTATAATTGTAACTTACCTATGTGTCAGTGTCAAATGTGTCACTCAGGAACTCATTAGTGACTAGCCCATCATCAATGGTGTCTCCAACATGACTATCAAATGTGCTTAAGGATCTAGATGATGTGTAAATATGACTGTGATGCAAAGAAGGCTCCTCCTCAACTAATGGACAGGCACAATGAATGAGGGTCTGTGTCAAAAAATTGATAGTCCCTAGAGTGTGTTGGTCTCTACATGTTCCTTTACTACTAAAGGAATAATCACTTGCTCACCCTATGGCTTGAAAATAGGTGCCCTATTTACATTAGGGTCATGACATGCCCTTGGCCTCTCAAATGATGACCTCCCACCTCTACCTTGAGAATCTAACATACAAAAATAATTAGGGATCTCCATAAGGACAAATTCACAATACACTTTCTTTATGAAATACATTGGAACCTCATGATTATTATAGGGAGGGGCATCAAAGACCATCCACATTCTATCCCAATAGTTATTTCTAATATCATCATGTATGCACCAATGGATGGGGAACCTTTTAGTTGTATCTTTAACAATATCTTGCTCTCCAAGTTTTTTAAACAATTCACATATGCTACATTTTGATATTTTATTTTCTCTTACATCTTTATAGGATAACTTATTTGCATAATATCTTTTTTTTTCTTCTCTCTTAACACATCAAATATCCAACTAATCACTAACAGAAGCTATATGGCTCATAATGGATTCAAGAGAGGATTTCAATTGTGCTCTCATAGGATTAGTATTCCTGCAAGCTTTCAACCTACCAATGATTGCTTCTAATAAATTTTTCCCTCTCTCTATTTCATTCATTATATTGTCTTGACTTCTAGGAGGATGTCTTTGAATCAGTGGAGGTTGCAAAACTTCATTTTGATCTTGTAGAGGGTTTTGATTTTGATCTCATGGAGGGTTTTCATTTTGATTTTGTTGTTCAAGCTAGGATTTGGTGGCTCATTATTCATATTTTTTGATAAGAAACCAATTGCATTTTAAATAAATAAATAAATTTGAAGAAAAACTAAGACAAAAAAAAACAACGGAAAAACATACAAAGCAATTTGCAAAAACAAGAGTAGAAAATATACTATGTGATCTCAAGACCATTTTTGAGGAGGATAGTGAGAAAATTCTTTGACTTCTACAAACTATGTCACATTGTTGAGGAGAAATAAGACAACAAAAAAAAAAAAACATGAAATGAAATGGGCCATGGTTTTGTAGCCCATATATTAAAACTTTTAAGGTTTTAAAGCACGCATGTGCTATAGCATGCACATTCTTGGGCTTGGGCTATAGCTATTGTGTGTACGCCACACTATTAGAATTGTAAAAATTTAACTTGTGTGTCATCCTTTTGGCACCACAACTTAGTGCATTCATCCTAGTACAATTTACTTCATAAGGAGCTTCAATCAAAGGCAACAATATTTTCTTTTCTCCATTCATCCATAGTGTGTATCAATTTAATCTACCATCATGCAGTACATGTCTATCATATTGTCAAGGTCTACCCAAGAGAATATGACAACAACCCATAAGCATAATCTCACACAAAACTTCATCAAAATAGTTTGTAATATTGAATTTAATAACATGTTTCTCACTTACCAACAATTTATGCTCATCATTGACCCATGAAAAATGATAAGGTTTAGGGTGTCTCAACCTCTACAACTGCAACTTTCTAAAAAACTTCTTTGATGTAGAATTTGTTGAACTACCACTATTAAAAATTACCTTGTAATATTTTCTTGTCATCTTGCATCTAACCTTGCAAAGACTTTTTCTTAGGATAGGTTCCTCATCAACTATCTTATTACACAAAGTTATCTCTACCATCAAGTTTTCTCCAACCTTGGGTCCACATAGTGAACCCTAAAAAATCTCCTTGAATCACAATATCTATGTTACCTTGTTCATTTTCACTAGATTATCTCCACTCAAAGTATCTACGCCCTTCTTTGCCACATCTAAAATAATTACCATAAAAACCACCTCTAGAATAAGAATTACCTCTTCCTTTGTAAGAACTAGTACCTACTCAATAAGAAATGCCACATTTTCACTCATTATTGCCTTTATCATTAGTTTTCCATTCAGACTCACCCTTATCTTGTGCATAATTTTTAGATTTGCCACCTTCTCCATAAGATCTACCTCTGTCTCTTTTGAATCTACCACATCTACCTCTTTGTCTTTGTTCATGATTCATTATCAAGATCACCTTAGCTTTCAAGGCATATTGATATGCTTCTTCCACACTTTCTAATTTCAAAAAACTTATTGCATCTTGAATTCAAAATCTCAATCCATTCAAGTTCTTGGAAACTTTCTCAACCTCATCATCAACATGTCTAGATCTTATGTACAATCTATAGAATTCCTCAATATACCCTTTCACAATCATGTCCTATTGTCTCAAATTTTGCATTTTTCTTAGCAAGATAACTTGGTCATCAAAAGGAAGGAACTTCTTCTTCACTTTATTTACCATTTTCAACTAGTTTTTGATCTTCTCTATTGCTCTTTGATTTCTATCAGTTTGCAAATGCTCCCACCATAGTGAGGCATGACCTTTCAGCCTAGTGACTGCTATCTTCACCTTCCTATTGTCAAGAGAGTTTTCAAACTCAAAAAACTTCTCCATATTAGAGATCCAATCCAACACAACATTGGTGCTTAATTTTTTATCACAACAAAAAACTTCCACAAAATGCTTTACATGTTCCCTAGACAACACTCTCAATAATATCTCCTCATCTTGATCGTCTTCAAGTTCTAGATTAGGGTTTGGTGTCATTGCTTCATCATCATGAACATCATCAAGATGTGCTCCTCTCCTCTAAGCTATCTCGTAAAAATCTAATCTGGTTGCAATTTGTCTCAATATGTCCATAATAGTAGTGCATGGATTTCCTCTAACTCAAACCATCTTGACAAACAGGTTCCTACAAGATCGTAACCCTCTACAAGTTATAGGTCAAATCTATAGATCTAAAAATCTAAAACCAAATCCAAGTTAGGGCTTTATATGATTCAATATCCTCAAGGATTAACCTTAAGCTCTAGTACCCATCTTATGCAAGGAGGGAATTAGATAGCTAGGGCTAGAGGCACACCTAACTATCAATTATCTTGCTTCAAATAAACATAATGGATGAAAATAACATAGAGAACAACACAAAGGAAAGAATAACATTACTTTATTGAATCATCAATTTATTAGCATATGTGCCTACTTGTAAAGCCTTTTGGGTTATGACCAATACAAAGATTCAACTTCAAGATCCATGATCTCTATTATCCAATTCTAAACTCCTTGATCCATTATCAACTTACCAAACTCTCTAAGTGATATGTAGCCTAAACCTAAACACCCCTATTTATGCTTGCCAAAATGGCTTAAAGAATATTCTATATCTTTACATAATAGAAGGTTGACCTCAAAATAGTTTGCACACATCCCAAGACAAGATCCTTACATTAAATACATGGTCCAAATTAACTACATATGTCAACTCAAAGTAAGAACCAATCATAGAAAAAATTGATCAAATTAGGAATCCAGCATCAACAAACATTAGGTTCACTCGATGCATGAAGGAAACTCAGCCACCAAAGCACTCGGTCAATACTAGCAACTATTAGATTGTGGTGACTGATCAGGAAAGTACTGTGCATACTTCATAAATAGTGGGGTTCAGGGCATTGCCCCAAAAAAATATTTTGGGCCGTGGCCGACATGGTAGCTGACATGTTATGGCCGACATATGGCCAACATGTTATAACCCTAAAGTGGTTTAATACTTGTATAAAAGGGCTTAGGGTTGGGTATTTTTCATTATGTTGTGATGCAAAATATGTTCTTGCGGTGGTATTGAGCTATAAGGGATTACGAATTGTAATCAGGTTGTAATCACTGGATTGTAATAAGATTAGATTTTCTATTTGGTGGATGTAGCCCAAGGATTGGGTGAACCACGTTAAATCTTGGTGCCTTGTGTTCATTTCTATGTGTTCTATTATTTTATGTGGTTTATCCTAACAAGTGGTATCAGAGCAGGGTTGTCTTTCAGTTATCCTCTGCAGGAAAGTCTCACGAATAAGTGGGAGTCTCACAGTTGAGTGGGAGTGATGGAAGATGAGGGTAAGCTAAGGGTTGATAGATTTAATGGGCAAAAGTTCCAATTATGGAAGATGCAAATGGAAGACTATCTATATCAGAAGGATTTATGGAAGCCGTTGGAAGGCAAAGCCAAGAATCAAGGAACTATGTCAGAGGCTGAATGGGATCTCTTGGACAGAAAGGCACTCAGAAGCATTCGGTTATGCTTGGCACCATCGATGGCATTTAATATTACAAAAGCAAAGATGACAGAAGATTTGATGAAAACCCTAGCGACACTATATGAAAAGCCCTTTGCTTCAAACAAGGTATTTCTCATGACGCATTTATTTAATATGAAAATGGCAAAAGGTGGATCTGTTGCAGATCATTTAAATGAGTTTAATACTATTACTAGTCAATTATCTTCTATGGGTATCAATTTTGATGAAGAAATTAGGGCTCTCTTGATTTTGTGTTCTTTACCTGAAAGTTGGAATGGCTTGGTAATGGCTGTGAGTAATTCTGTTCCTGAATCTAGTACCCTAAAATATGATGATGTGATCGGTGTTATTTTAGGTGAGGAAACTCGTAGGAAATCCTCAGGTGGATCTACATCAGGAAGTACTTTAAATGCACAAAGCAGGGGTATAATAACTAAAAGAGGAAGTAACTCTGGAAATCATGGAAAATTAAGAGGAAAGTCAAAGGGGAAGAGGTCTCAATTGAGAGGACCAAATGATTGCTAGTACTGTGGGAAACCAGAGCACAAAAAGAAAGATTGTTGGAATCGAAAGAAAAATGAAGGAGATAAATTAGATGGAGACAAGGAGGAAAATGTGGTAAGTAACAAATCTTAAGAGGATGCTTTGCTTCTATCTTTAGAGAGTGTTGATGATTCATGGGTTTTAGATGTTGGTGCTTCATTTCATGCTACACCTCATAGAGTTTATTTCATTGATTATGTCCAAGGGGATTTTGGGCTTGTTTATTTGGGGGATAATGAACCTTGTCAGATTGTTGGAAAGGGAAAAATTAAGATTAAGTTGCAAAGTAGGAATCATTGGCTACTACATGAGGTAAGACATGTTTCAAAACTAAGTAGGAATTTAATTTCAGCAGGGCAACTCGGTGATGAGGGTTGTGTAGTTACTTTTAATGATAAAAATTGGAAGGTTTCAAAAGTTTCCCTTGTAGTAGCAAAAGGTGTGAAAGTAGGCACCTTATATCTTTGTACAGGTCATATTGTTCCTTCTACTTTGATTGTTTCAGAGAAAAATGAATGTTCAGGAACAATTGTTGCAGTTGAGCAGGGAGAACAAATAGTTGTTGTAGATTCTGATACAGCGCTGTGGCACAATAGAATTGGGCACATGAGTGAGAAAGGTATGATATTACTTCATTCAAAGAAATTTTTACCAAGTCTGAAATGTGTGAATATGGATTTTTGTAAAAGTTGTGTGTATGGAAAACAAAAGAGAGTGAGTTTTGTAAAGACAGGGAAGGAAAACAAAAAGGAGAAATTAGAGCTTGTGCATATAGATGTATGGGGACTGGATTAGGTATCTTCCCTTGGTGGCTCTCATCATTATGTTACATTTATTGATGATGCAACTAGAAAATTATGGGTTTATTTCCTTAGACAGAAATCTGATGTTTTTCAAACTTTTAAGAAATGGAAATGCTTGGTTGAAAATGAGACTGGTAAGAAATTAAAATGTCTCAGATCTGATAATGGTGGTGAGTATTGCAGTCATGAATTTGAAGATTATTGCTCCACTAATGGTATTCATAGATAGAAAACTGTTCCAAGGACTCCACAAGAAAATGGAGTGGCTGATTGCATGAACAGGACTATAATGGAGTGCACAAGGAGCATGAGGTTGCATGGTTGGTTGCCCTTACACATGAGGGCAGAGGCTGTCAATACTACAGTATATTTGATTAATAGAGGTCCCTCTACTCCTTTGGGTTGTGGTATTCCAGAGGAAGCATGGACTGGTAAGAAGGTGAGTTATTCTTTTCTTAAGACCTTCGGTTGTGAAGCTTTTGCTCATATAGACTCTGAAAATAGAACCAAGCTAGAAGCTAAATCAAAGAAATGTGTCTTTGTTGGATATGGCATTAATGAATTTGGTTATAGGCTTTGGGATTTTGAAAATATTAAAATTGTTAGAAGTCGGGATGTCATATTCAATGAGAAAGTGTTGTACAAAGATATGTTGCAACAACATGAGAATAAAGAAGATGATTATGTAGTGCTGGATGATACTCCAAAAGCTGATGTTTCGGCCATTCCTCATGATGTGCAACAACTGCAACAACAAATACCACACACACCAGTAAATGTTAGATGGTCAACAAGGCAAATTAGACCTCCACAAAGGTTTTCCCCCTCTTTGTATTCTATTTTACTTACTAATGCTGGTGAACCTGAAAGTTATGATGAAGCTATGCAGGTGGATACTAATATTCAGTGGGAGTCTGCAATGAAAGATGAAATGGACTCTTTGCTGAAAAATAAGACATAGAATTTGTGCAAGTTTCCTATGGGTAAAAAGGCTTTACAGAATAAGTGGGTTGACAGGTTGAAAGAAGAGGAAGGAGGTAAGAAAATATTTAAGGCGAGGTTAGTTGTAAAAGGATTTGCACAGAAAAAGGGAATTGATTTTGATGAGATATTTTCTCCTGTTGTTAAAATGACTTCTATTCGTATTGTTTTAAGTCTTGTGGCTACTGAAGATTTTCATTTAGAGTAGATGGATGTTAAAACAACCTTTCTTCATGGTGATTTGGATGAAGAAATATATATGGCTCAGCCACAGGGTTTTGAGGTCAAAGGTAAGGAGAACTTAGTGTGCAAATTGAAGAAAAGTTTATATGGCTTGAAGCAAGCATCTCGGCAATGGTATCTAAAATTTGATAGTTTTATGCATGAGAATGGATATAACAGGTGTCATTTAAATTATTGTGTTTATTTCAAGAGGTTGGATGATGATAGTTGCATTATTTTATGTCTATATGTTGATGATATGCTTATAGTTGGGTCTAACATGGATCATATTAAGGGACTAAAATGTTAGTTAGCACATGCATTTGATATGAAGGATTTGGGGGAAACAGAACAAATCCTTGGTATGAAGATTTGCAGAGATAGGAAGAAAAAAACCTTGATGCTATCTCAGGCTGATTATGTTGAGAAGGTGTTGCAACGTCTCTGTATGGAGAATGCTAAATCTGTCAGCACACCTTTACCTGGTCATTTGAAATTGACTAAAGAGATCCGTTCCAAGAGACGGGAAGAGGAGGATAAGATGTCCAAAGTACCCTATGCTTCAGCTGTAGGAAGTTTGATGTATGGTATGGTATGCACTAGGCCATATATTGCACATGCAGTGGGAGTCGTTAGCAGGTATATGAGTCATCCAAGATTTGAGCATTGGAATGTTGTCAAGTGGATTCTCAAATATTTGAGAGGGGCATCCAATAAGTGTTTACACTTTGGAGGCTCTACTACTGATTTAAAGGGCTATGTTGACTCAGATTTGGCAGGAGATATTGATACTAGGCAAAGTACTACAGGTTATGTCTTTACTATTGGTGGGGCAGCCATGAGCTGGGTTTCTAGGTTACAGAAGATTAATGCTTTATCCACTATAGAGGCAGAGAATGTTGCTGCTATAGACGCATCCAAGGAGATGATATGGCTTTAGTTCTTCTTGGAAGAATTGGGACATATTTGTTTACAGATAGTCAGAGTGCCATTCATCTTGCTAAGAATTTAGCTCTGCATTCTAAGACCAAACACATACAGTTGCAGTACCATTTCATTCATTTAGTTTTGGAGGATGGATAGTTAAAGCTAGAGAGGATACATACCAATGAAAATCTAGCAGATATGTTGACAAAGGTTGTAACAAGGGAGAAGCCAAACTCCTCTTTAGCTTCAGTTGGTCTTTTAGACTGAACATGAATAAAAGAATAGCAGAGTCTAGGGTGGTTTGATCCAGTGGGAGCCCCATGTGGTAGTTGTATTGCTACAGGATCAATCTCCAAGTGGGAGATTGTTGTTTAGTGTGGAGCCTGATCAGTCCCCAAGTAGGAGATTGTTAGATTGTGGTGACTGATTAGTAAGTACTGTAATACTTGATAAAAAATTTTGGGTCGTGGCCGACATGGTAGCTGACATATTATGGCCAACATATGGTCAACATGTTATAACCCTAAAGTGGTTTAATACTTGTATAAAAGGGCTTAGGGTTGGGTATTTTTCATTATGTTGTGATGCGAAATTGGTTCTTGCAGCGATATTGAGCTGTAAGGGATTACAGATTGTAATAAGGTTGTAATCACTAGATTGTAATAAGATCAGACTTGTTGTTTGGTGGACGTAGCCCAGGGATTGGGTGAACCCCGTTAAATCTTGGTGCCCTGTGTTCATTTCTATGTGTTCTATTATTTTCTGTTATTGGTTATATTTGCATGTAGTTTTTATTTCTTTTTGTGGTTTATCCTAATAGCAACTTGATCAACATTGATCATCTCAACAAACACTAAACAACTTGGTAGCAAACACAATCTAAAAACCACTAGATTCAAGCACTAACAAGCAAAATGAACAAAGTTGAGCAGGACAACAAGGCAACCCAAGATTCTCTTGCATCAATTTATTAATATTTCACTATAATGTTAATTCATTTTCTATTTTGTGAGTGGTTTATTATGTCTCATTTGTATTGAATTTTCATTATTAATTTGTTGTGTATTGAATTGTCATTACTAATTTGTGGTTTATTATGTCCCATTTGTATTGAATAGTATCAAGATATGTAGTTTATTATGTCCCATCTATATTTAATTTTCATTATTATTATTTTGTGTATTGTATTGTTATTATTGATTTGAAATTAACTATATAGGGGAAACAAGATAGTTGTTGCCCATGTACACATTGATAGCACGTTGAATTCCCCAACCACTGCTACCTCCTTCCATCCCATTGCCCACCAAGTACCTCTCATAAAAAGTGCAAAAAAGGATTACATATGTACTAATATTCAATCACACATACAAATTTTTTATCACTTTTTAGTTTTCTTGGTTTTTGATTGGTCGATTTATGCAACAAGTACAATTTTATAGGTGAGTTACTTGGGAGGTTTTAGTGGTAGTTTTTGCATGAATATTTTAAAATGGAACTTTTATACCACCTAACACTCTATAAGCTCTACATAGAGCTATACAAATGTGGGAAATCTAAAAGGTTATCCTTAATCTCTTCACTCACCTACAAAGGTTCATCAAAAAAATGACAAATTTTGTCATACAAATTAGGAATTGTAGGTGCACAAAAATTAGTGTGAGCAACTACTAGGTCATTTCTCCTATCTATCTTTAGATAGATGCTATCCAACCACTAAATTTGTTCCAATTAGATGCCATGTTCCCTCTATACATGACATATTTTTATTTGTGACAAAAATAATCATCCGTGCATAAAAAGATCTATCTAAGTCTTACATTAGTGATATCAAGTCTTACATTAGTGATAAGTCTTAGATTACTGATAAAAGAATACTTCAAAGAATTATTTATTTCAAATTTTTTCATATACTTGTGTTTTTTATAGTTACCTTAATCTTATATTCTATGTTTTTAGTTAAGGTTTGGACAATATTTAATTCAAGAAATATTTTTAATAAATCATTTTTATGAGAGGTTATGTGTTATAAACTTTTAATAATATTATTTTTTGGAGCACTATAGATCTTAACATATACATATAATTAATAGACAAATTGGATTGGAAAGTTTTTCTTTCCCCTCTTTAATATGTTATGTATATTTCCTTTCTTAATTCTTCATAATTGAAATAGTTAGTTTTGAAATTTCTTAATTTAACAAGAGCTCTCATTAAGCTTGAGTCCCTGCCTTTTGGCACAAGGATATGGATATAATAAAAATATGAAAGTCCTAAGCTAAAGTTAAAAGATCTTTGATCAATAACATTCTTGTAATAATTTAACATTTATTATTAGTGATTTAGATTTGATTATCATTTAGTATATTTACTATATACATGATTCTACAACATGTGTTATACATATTGGTATATTAATTTAATATTTTTTTGGAAAGGTAGCTGAGGCTTTCTATAATGGTTTACAATCTCAAAGATTTTTAGAACAAATCATCAGATTATAAAATACACCTGTAACAAGCAAAAAAAAAAACTCAACTTTTATGGTGGCATAAATGGAGCAAAAATAAAATAGCATTGAGGAATTTTTTTTTTGGTTATTTAGTTTGTAATATATATTTTTGGATTAAATTCTAGTAGTGAGCTTTGATACCATGTAACAATTTGATGGGCTTTATGGAATTTGGATTAGAATGTTAGAGGTAATTCATTACATATGATTTTAATTAAAAATAAATATGGAAATGGTAAATAATGTATTTGAATCTATTTTGATCCTTATTAACAATATACTCGTGACCTTTTGAATCTTTTCATACAAACCCTAGATTATTATTCATTTAAGATTAAAAAATATAACTATATTCATTAAAATAGAAACTAATATTTAATCTTTTTTTTTTTTTAATCATATTAAATATATTAAATAGAGATAGAGAGGGGTATATATAGAGAAGGGGAAATGGATGATACTGATCAATTGATATATTTTCCTATTTCCTCACCCTTCAAAGGTGCAAGTGTTAGTATTAATTAAAAATAAAAATTTCTTCCAAGCATTAAGTTTATCTCTCTAGATCATAAACATGATAGAATAGACTACCAGCCAAATTAAATATAATTTCTAGATTGATTCTACCAACCAAATTAAATGTAATTTCTAGATTGAATTCTACAATTGATATAATTTTGAAGATAAAAAACTCCACTTGATTAAACAATGACTATCCATAGATATCCCAAATTTATGAAACATAGCTTTTAATCTACAAGGATGAAAATAGTCAGATTCATATTAACCCTAAACTTAACATGCATGGAAATCTGTTATGATCCATCATATTAAACATAAAGAGTAAAGATCATAAATTAAAGCCATAATTTAAATCTTTCACTTGCTTAAACGTATTGGGATATGAAGCCCAATAGTCATATGTCTTTTCATTCTCCCTCTTGACTCTTTGTATTTGTAAAGTTCTATATAATGGTTGTGTGCACCTATGTAATATATTTGTTAATTAATACAAGTAATTCCTTGCTGGCAAGTTTTGCCGAACCATGATAAATCTTTGTTATTGCATGTTTTGTCTTCTTTGATTCAATTTATTAGCTTGTTATTATATTTACAATTGGTATCAGAGCTAAGGTGAAGCTAGAGTAGAGATGGAAGCTAGTGAAGTTGATTTTATCATCAACAAATTTCTTGGAAATTTGGGCTTAGTAGAAAATGAGGTTGTACATGCTAAGAGAAAAAGAATCTTCCATGTGCATTGGTGTGATGGCTGAGAAAATAAGCCTAAAGATGAACTAGAAGATTTAAAATCTCTTAAATCTGAGCTTAATGCAATTCTTGGGTGCATAGGCGTGCATAAGAAAATTGTCATGGAAGAATTACGAAAGCAAACAAGAGAAGATAAGACTGGTGAGTCTATAAAATGTCTAATGTTGACATATTATAAAATGAATTCTCTTATTTCTAGTACCAACCTCGATGACACAAATAATGTTGCATCCAGAGTATGTAGGATGTTGCAACTACAATACTTTGAAGAGCATGGAAATTTTACGGTAGATGAGAAGTTTGTTATGAAACAATATAAAGGGGAATGGGAGAGATTTTTTGTAGAAGAAGATGAAAGTGGAAAAAAAGAGTTCCCTTTGGAAGAAGGTGAAAGTACAAAGGAAAGGGAAGAGAAATCCCTAAGTGTGCATACAAGTGGTATGCAGGATGTTCAACATTATGTGGCAAATGATGGTCCATGGATATCCCTACCGAATATGGAATCTCTCAACAAAATCACTATAGCTACACAAATACAAACTCTAGAGGATGAATCTATCTAGTTTGGTGATGACTTGGTTGTTTTGAATATAGGAGTAATTGAGAGCAGGGGGTGAATCAGTTACCACTAAAATAAATCCAAGATCCTTTAGATGCCAACAATGAAATTTAAACTAAGAAAACTAATTTCTATTATTAGTCGATAAACATAGAGAAAATGATATAGCTCAATAAATGCAGAGTGTGAATTACTTTTAACAGATCTTTAGATATTAAAAGTAACATGGAAACCCAATATAGAAAAACCACCAATATAACTAGTTACTATTTTTCACTCTTCTGAAGTGAGCCCTATTAGGAGCCAACCCAGTTAAAGGTTACAAAACACACTATTAGGTGTGACCTTGTTAGAGGATTTAATCAACTTGTTAGGAGTGGCATTGCAAGAGGTCTTAAAAAAATTCAATAGAACTATCACCTTGTTAGAGGATTTACAATTGGCTATTAAACCAACTGTATTAAGAGATTTTAGATCACTGCTACAATGGTTAGCAATGAAATGACCTCATTTTGATGCAATTGAATTGATGATTACAGATCTCAATTATGCTTCATACTTGATCCTTTTTTAACGAATAACATTTTTCTGCTCCACAATGATACCTACTTATCCTTCATGTTTTCTCTCACTCTTTCCTTCTTAATTCAATCAACACACTTGCACACATACTAGAAACCTCAACTTGATCTTTCATTTATACCATCTAGATCGTCAAGTCGGCCCAAATTCAAATTACAATAACCAATAATCATCACCATAGTTGGCTAGAAATAATACTTGAAATAATTAAGCTTCTCATGCCAAAACAAAAAAATCCTTCATTAGTCGACCCTGCTTGTGTTAGGATAAACCACGGATAGAAATAAAAAACTAAATGTAAATATAACCTATAACAGAAAATAATAGAACACACAGAAATGAACACAAGGCACTAAGATTTAATGTGGTTCACCCAATCCCTGGGCTAAGTCCACCAAACAACAAGTCCGATCTTATTACAATCCAGTGATTACAACCTGATTACAATCTGTAATCCCTTACAGCTCAATACCGCCGCAAGAACCAATTTCGTATCACAACATATATCAAATACCCAACCCTAAGCCCTTTTTATACAAGAATTAAACCACTTTAGGGTTATAACATGTCAGCCATATGTTGGCCATAATATGTCGACTACTTTCCTGATCAGTCACCACAATCTAACAATCTCCCACTTGGGGACTGATCAGGCTCCACACTAAACAACAATCTCCCACTTGGAGACTGATCCTGTAGCAATACCACTACCACATGGGGCTCCCACTGGATCAAACCATCTTGGACTCTACTGTTCTTTTATTCATGTTCAGTCTAAAAGACCAACTAAAGCTGAAGAGGAGTTCAGCTTCTCCCTTGTTACAACCTTTGTCAACATATCTGCTAGATTTTCATTGGTATGTATCTTCTCTAGCTTTAACTGTCCATCCTCCAAAATTGACCGAATGAAATGGTACCGCAACTGTATGTGTTTGGTCTTAGAATGCAGAGTAATTATCCTTCTGAGGATGTCCCAATTCTTCCAAGAAGAACTGAAGCCATATTATCTCTTTGGTTGCCTCTATAGCAGCAACATACTCTGCCTCTGTAGTGGAGAGAGCATTAATCTTCTGTAACCTAGAAACCTAGCTCACGGCTGCCCCACCAATAGTAAAGACATAACCTGTAGTACTCCGCCTGGTATCAATATCCCCAGCCAAATCTGAGTCAACATAGCCCTGTAAATCAATAGTAGAGCACCCAAAGTGTAAACACTTATTGGATGTTCCTCTCAAATATTTGAGAATCCACTTGACAGCATTCCAATGCACAAATCCTGGATGACTCATATACCTGCTAACGACTCCCACTGCATGTGCAATATCTGGCCTAGTGCATACCATAGCATACATCAAACTTCCTATAGCTGAAGCATAGGGTACCTTGGACATCTTATCCTCCTCTTCCTGTGTCTTGGGACACATTTCCTTAGTCAATTTCAAATGACCAGGTAAAGGTGTACTGACAGCTTTATCATTCTCCATAGAGAAACGTTGCAACACCTTCTCAACATAATCAGCTTGAGATAGCGTCAATGTTCTATTCTTCCTATCTCAGCAAATCTTCATACCAAGGATTTGTTTTGCTGCCCCCAAATCCTTCATAGAAAATGCATGTGCTAATTGGCATTTTAGCCCCTTAATATGATCCATGTTAGACCCAGCTACAAGCATATCATCAACATATAAACATAAAATAATGTAGCTATCATCATCCAACCTCTTAAAATAAACACAGTAATCTGAATGACACCTATTATATCCATGCTCATGCATAAAACTGTCAAATTTCAGATACCATTGCCGAGGTGCTTGCTTCAAGCCATATAAACTTTTCTTCAATTTGCACACTAAGTTCTCCTTACCTTTGACCTCAAAACCCTGTGGCTGAGCCATATATATTTCTTCATCCAAATCACCATGAAGAAACGGTGTTTTAACATCCATCTGCTCTAAATGCAAATCTTCAGTAGCCACAAGACTTAAAATAGTACGAATAGAAGTCATTTTAACAACAGGAGAAAATATCTCATCAAAATCAATTCCCTTTTTCTGTGCAAATCCTTTTACAACTAACCTGGCCTTAAATCTTTTCTTACCTCCTTCCTCTTCTTTCAACCTGTAAACCCATTTATTCTGTAAAGCCTTTTTACCTGCAGGCAACTTGCACAAATCCCATGTCTTATTTTTCAGCAAAGAGTCCATTTCATCTTTCATTGCAGACTCCCACTGAATCTTAGTATCCACCTGCACAGCTTCATCATAACTTTCAAGTTCACCAGCATCAGTAAGTAAAATAGAATACAAAGAGGGAGAAAACCTTTGTGGAGGTCTAATTTGCCTTGTTGACCGTCTAACTTTCACTGGTGTGTGTGGTATTTGTTGTTTCAATTGTTTCACATCATGAGGAATGGTGGGAACATTAGCTTTTGGAGTATCATCCAGCACTACATAATCATCTTCTTTCTTCTCATGTTGCTGCAACAGATCTTTGTACAACACTTTCTCATTGAATATGACATCCCGACTTCTAATAATTTTAAGATTTTCAAAATCCCAAAGTCTATAATTAAATTCATTAATGCCATATCCAACAAAGACACATTTCTTTGATTTAGCTTCTAGCTTGGTTCTATTTTCAGAGTCTATATGAGCAAACGCTTCACAACCAAAGGTCTTGAGAAAAGAATAACTCACCTTCTTACCAGTCCATGCTTCCTCTAGAATACCACAGCCCAAAGGAGTAGAGGGACCTCTATTAATCAAATATAGTGCAGTATTGACAGCCTTCACCCACATGTGTAAAGGCAACCCAGCATGCAACCTCATGCTCCTTGCGCGCTCCATTATAGTCCTGTTCATGCGTTCAGCCACTTCATTTTCCTGTGGAGTCCTTGGAATAGTTTTTTGTCTACGAATACCATTAGTGGAGCAATAATCTTCAAATTCATGACTGCAATACTCACCACCATTATCAGATCTAAGACATTTTAATTTCTTACCAGTCTCATTTTCAACCAAGCATTTCCATTTCTTAAAAGTTTGAAATACATCAGATTTCTGTCTAAGGAAATAAACCCATACTTTTCTAGTTGTGTCATCAATAAATGTAACATAATAATGAGAGCCACCAAGGGAAGATACCTAAGCCAGTCCCCATACATCTGTATGTACAAGCTCTAATTTCTCCTTTTTGTTTTCCTTCCCTGTCTTTACAAAACTCACTCTCTTTTGTTTTCCATACACACAACTTTCACAGAAATCCATATTCACACATTTTAGACCTGGTAATACTTTCCTTGAATGCAGTACTTGCATACCTTTCTCACTCATGTGCCCAAGTCTATTATGCCACAACGTTGTATCAGAATCTACAGCAGCTATTTGCTCTCCCTGCTCAACTGTAGTAATTGTTCCTGAATATTCATTTTTCTCTGAAATAATCGAAGTAGAAGGAACAATATGACTTGTACAAAGATATAAGGTGCCTACTTTCACACCTTTTGCTACTACAAGGGAACCTTTTGAAACCTTCCAATTTTTATCATTAAAAGTAACTACACAACCCTCATCACTGAGTTGCCCTGCTGAAATTAAATTTCTACTTAGTTTTGGAACATGTCTTACCTCATGTAGTAGCCAATGATTCCCATTCGGCAACTTAATCTTAATGATTCCAACAATCTGACAGGGTTCATTATCCCCCAAATAAACAAGCCCAAAATCCCCTTGGACATAATCAATGAAATAACCTCTATGAGGTGTAGCATGAAATGAAGCACCAGAATCTAAAACCCATGAACATCAACACTCTCTAAAGACAAAAGCAAAGCATCTTCTTCAGATTTTTTACTTACCACATTTGCCTCCTTGTCTCCATTTGATTTATCTCCTTCATTTTTCTTTCGATTCCAGCAATCTTTCTTTTTGTGCCCCGGTTTCCCACAGTACCAGCAATCATTTGGTCCTCTCGATTGAGACCTCCTCCCCTTTGACTTTCCTCTTGATTTCCCATGATTTCTAGAGTTACTTCCTCTTTCAGTCATTCTGCCCCTGCTTTGTGCATTTAAAGCACTTCCTGATGTAGATCCACCTAAGGATTTTCTACGGGTTTCCTCACTTAAAATAACATCGATCACATCATCATATTTTAGGGTACTAGATCCAGGAACAAAATTACTCACCGCCATTACCAAGCCATTCCAGCTTTCAGGAAAAGAACACAAAATCAAGAGAGCCCTAATTTCTTCATCAAAATTGATACCCACAGAAGATAATTGACTAGTAATAGTATTAAACTCATTTAAATGATCTACAACAGATCCACCTTCTGCCATTTTCATATTAAATAAACACTTCATGAGAAATACCTTATTTGAAGCGGAGGGCTTTTCATACAATGTCGCTAGGGTTTTCATCAAATCTTCTGTCATCTTTGCTTTTGTAATATTAAATGACACCGATGGTGCCAAGCATAACCGAATGCTTTCGAGTGCCTTTCTGTCCAAAAGATCCCATTCAGCCTCTGACATAGTTCCCTGATTCTTGTCTTTTCCTTCCAACAGCTTCCATAAATCCTTCTGATATAAATAGTCTTCCATTTGCATCTTCCATAACTTGAAGTTCTGCCCATTAAACCTGTCAACCCTCAACTTACCTTCATCTGCCATCGCTCCCACTCAACTGTGAGACTCCCACTTAACCGTGAGACTTTCCTACAGAGGATAACTGAAAGACAACCTTGCTCTGATACCACTTGTTAGGATAAACCACAGACAGAAATAAAAAACTACATGTAAATATAACCTATAATAGAAAATAATAGAACACACAAAAATGAACACAAGGCACCAAGATTTAACGTGGTTCACCCAATCCCTGGGCTACGTCCACCAAACAGCAAGTTCGATCTTATTACAATCCAGTGATTACAACTTGATTACAATCTAATCACATTTTTATCTTTAGGCCTAAGAAAAAGGGTCCAAGTTTTGTTCTTCTCTATTTGTTCTATTTATTCATTCATAACCTCAATCCAACTTTCATTTTCCAATGCATCTTTAACACTTCTAGGTTCAAAATCAGTAAACAAACATGTACATTTTAGTTTGCTTCTTGTCATAGTACCTTCTGATTTATATCTAATAATCTGATCAGATGCATGATGCCTTCTGCAATACTTGGCCAATATAGGTTCTTTGTATTTTCAATGAATTGCATTGTCTTCATTTTGAATCTCAACTTCTGGCTTGGGTCATTTAGACTCGATAGGCATTGTCTTGTTAGCTTTAGAATGTGACTCTGGTCCTTGTGACTTAGGTTATACTTCTTGCAACTTATTAGCTAAGGAAGACTTAGGAGGTAAAGTCTCCTTATTGTTAGATGTGTCTAGCAATGTATTAGGTTTGAAGTAAACAAATCTTTTGTGATCTTCTAGTTCCGTTTTGCTTTCTTCTTCAGTCTTTTCTGCAAACTCATCAATTCTCACATGTGCACTTTCTATAATGTTATGAGTAAACAAATTCAAACATCTATATGCCTTACTTCTACAAGAATATCTTAAGAATATATGTTAATCACCTTTCACGTCAAACTTGCCTTTTCTAGACTCATTCAAGATATAACATTTACTTCCAAATACTTTTAGGTAACTTACATTAGTTTTGTAGCCATACCATAATTCATAGGGAGCTTTATGTGAGTCCTTCAACTGAACTCAATTCAAAGTATGAACTACACTATTGATGGCTTCCTTCTAGTATTTGATAGCAACATTCTTTTCAATCATTAGAGTCCTTGCACAATCCATGATGGATCTATTTAAAGCTATTCCATTTTGCTCAAGAGTACCAGGGGCTGATACATGTTTTTTAATTCCTCTTTCAATGCAAAAGTTATTGAATTCATTGGATGAATTCACCATCTATGTCTGATCTCAAGAATTTCAATATTTTCCCTATTTGCTTCTCTATTCTTGCTAGATAACATTTGAATTTCTCAAATTTTTTTGACTTTTCTCTAAGATACATAATAGTCATCAACAAAAAGAATTAAAAAAAAAATTCCACTATAACTTTCTATTACAATGGGTCCACATAGATTAGTATGCACAATTTCCAAGACATCTTCAGACTGATAGGTTTTGCTCTTAAAACTAGTCTTTTCCATTTTTCCAATCTAACAATTTTTGCATAATCCTACATTTGGTTTCTTCAAACTAAGAATTCCTCTTACTTTTATAAATTTTCTTATATTGACCATATTATCAAAGTTTACATGACATAGTCTTCTATGCCATAATCAAGTTTCTTCCATTTGAGCAATAAAACATGAGAAATCATAAAGATCAAGATAAAATAGGTTACCTCTTGTTTGTTTTCCTAATCCAACCAAATTCTCATTGCCATCTAGTTGTCTTTCCTTGCCATGTATGAATTCTACCTTGAATCTAATGTTGATTAGTTGTGCCACACTCAACAGATTATGTTTTAGTCCTTCAACCCAATAGGCATTATCACATACAAGTTCATTGGTTAATGAGATTCCTCTTTTGTTTATTATGCAACAAGATTCATTGTTTCCAAACCTTACACTACCTCCATCATAGTGTTCAAAGTCTTTAAACTTTGTTCTATCTCCAGCCATATGATGTGAACATCCATTGTCTATGATCCATGTGTCATCTTTACTAACATGAGAGATAAGTGCCATCTTATCTTCTTCTTCACCAAATTCATCTTTTATAGAAATGTCTATCTCATCTTCATTGTTATCAGAATCTTTAGCCATAAAACAAGTCTTGTTACCTTTCTTCTTGTATGATTTGTGATTTTTGAAATCCTTTTTGCCTTTGTACTTGTGACTCTTTTTCTCATCCTTGCTTTCTTTGTTTGGGCACCTAGCAGCAATATGACCAATCTCTTCACATGAAAAGTAGATTAAATGAACCTTACCTTTTTACTTTACTCTTCCTCTAAATATTTCTTTACAAGTAAAGCTTCAACAAATTCAAGATCACTGTCAGAACTTTCCTCTATTTCCTCTTCACTTTCTAACTGAATTTCCTTTATTTTATTGCCTTTCTTTTTGAGTGAAAGTTTGGCTACAAATGCAAATTCAATATTTTTAGAAGCTAGAACATAATCATCAAAGTTGACTATCTCAAAATGTTAGTCTCATATTGGTTTTGACAATTAAGCGTCAACACACTTAACCAGTTCTCAAGATGATGCCAATTATAATACAGAAGTTGAGCTACAATGTGTGCCAAGCTAGAGAATTCCATAGGTTCCAAGTGAACTTTAGGTGCCAAGAAAAGTTCAAGTTCTAAGTAATAAGTGGTGCCGAGTCACTATAGGTGCTGAGTAAAGTATAGATGTCGAGTGAAATAGAATGTCTATAGGAGTCGAGTGAGACATAATTCCTATGTGTGTCAAGCATCAACAACTAGTAAGTGCCAAGTAACACAAAATCAACATATGAGTTTCTTGGAGAAGTTGAGAAATCCAACTTCACAGATCCTCAAGAACACCTGCATGCAAATATCTTGCAATAAAGAGAAGCCAAAATATAGAAAAATCAGAGCTTAGAAGTTCTCAAAAAATGTGAGAGAAAAATGTATTCTAAGTTATGAAAACAAAATACAAGAGTTCAACCTTTTAAAGTGAACAAAACCCTAAAGGAAAGAAAAGCTAAGTTTGCACGTTATAATTAATATAAAATAGTAATTATATGCACCTAAGAGAGCTAAAGTACCTAGAGTAATAAATGAGTTACTCTAACACCCCCCCTTAAGCAAAGCTTAGGAGGAAGCTAACCTAGAAAAGCTATCAAAGCAAAAAAAAATGGGTCCCAGCAACAAGGCATGATCAGGTACCCAATACAAGGAAATCTCTGTAAACCGGAGACAAAGGAAAAAACCTAGTGGGAAAAACCCCTCTCCAAAAAGAGATAGAACAAAAATGCTAAAAAAAAATAGAAATTTTATGGCTCAAGAGACTCTCTCAAAACCATAAACAACACCCCCCCCCCCCCCCCCATGAGAGAGAGATGAGACAACAAAGCCCCCCTAGAATGATGAAGTCCCTATAGAAATAAATGAACCAATGGAACTCCAATGTGGAAGAAACAAGGGCATAGAACAAGAAAACCATTGAATGACAAGAATGCCTAACGGATGCTCAAAAGAGTAAACATGAGGATCCTTAAAAGGAATCCCCAATGCAGGTGTGCTGAGACTGTCATGAAAGAGGAGATGACCATCCTCTATAGAGTCTACAACATTTGCTCCTAAAGGCTTAATGAGTGGAGCTGGAGGGTCTGGCAGAGTTGAAGAAGAAAAGATGTCAATGGAATGAGGTGTGGTGAACTCAAGAACAATACAAAGGTTCATGTGTCCTGACTGCACCACATGATGCTCTCGTGAAAGAGAAGAAGTATGTTTTGATAATGGAGATGGTAGACCAAAGTGCGAGAAGGTGTAGAGATGGGTGGTATGATCAACTGTCCCTATAGAAATAAAGCCTCCTGTTGCACTATCCTAAATGTAGACTAAATCTATAGTGAATTGAACTGACTTCCCTTATCCACTATGTGTAATTTGATACATCGAGAGAAGGTTGGTAGAGAGAGATGGAACATACAATACATCATTGAATATGCCATCCTGAATGTGAACTGAACCTTTCCTATAGACAGTTAGAGTAGTGTTATTCCCCATGAGAATATGAGGAATTGGAGAAGCCTCCATAGAGGAGAAGACCCCTTGAGAAGATGCCATATGGTGAGAAGCACCTGAATCCAGTATCCAAGGGACCTGGGAAGGGGATGCAAGAGAAGCCCGTAATGCATGACCCTATCCAAAATTTGATGAAAATGTTAAAGAGGTGGATGAAGACTGAAAGGAAGACCCCTAAGAGGTAGAAGAGGATGGGGATGAAATAGAGCTCTTTTTAAGAAGAGCTTGCAAATCTGCAATTTGTTTCTCATAGCCATCAAATCTCTTCTGAAAATAATGTGCCTCATCATGAGCTCCTTTCTGACAATAGGAACAAGAAGGAGTCTCAGTCTTCTTTTTTGCCTTCTTCTTAGAAGAAGAGGATGAAGTAGATAGCTTCTTCAACTTCTGCTCTTGTGTATCCTTGGCAAGTAATGCCTGTGATGATTAACCTATAAGTGAATCCATCTAAGTGAGCTTGGATTGCTCATGAGTTAACCTGTAATAGAAAATCTCAAAAGAGGGCATCTGATGTCTGTTACCCAAGGCATCCATAGCGGAGTAGAAAGTAGAACAAAAGATCTGATACTATCCTCACAACTTTGAGAGTATCAAAAAAATACACTCATCATCTATTTTGTTTCTACCACATCCCTACAAAATTGTGCGGAGAGATTTGAACTTCACCAAGAAGTCCTCAATGGTGGGAAAGTTGCTTGGTGACAAAGAAGTCAATTCTGCATCTAGATAAAGTGCTTGAAACTCATTCACCTGGCCAAAAAAAGTCTAAAATCTGAGCCAATAAGCTTGTGGAGTAGTCAAACCATCCAAGTGAAATAACAGACTGTCTAAAATGTTGAGTGCAATCAGTCCCATGGCTTCATCCATTTTGTTCATGTGATGTAAACCTCATAAGGTTGCATAAGAGTAGGCTGATTTGCATCCAGACAAGACCATAGACCTCTTGACATGAGAAGCCTAGTCATCTATGTCTTCCAGGTGTGATAGTTGTGCGGCATGAGCCAGATCACAAAAGTATCTGACATTGAGACAAAGAAAAGATGAAAGTAGAAGGGTCTGATTCTGAAGAGAATTATAGAATATAAAATGTTCCCCCCCACAATGAATAAAATAATATCCCCCAAAGCCAAAGCAACAACTATGGAAAACCAAAAATTGAAAAAGAACCTGGTTTTGTTGATGCAAAATAGGAGGAAACAAAAGCCTCTATTTTGACACCAAATTTGGAAGCCCAAATGAACATGGAATCAAACAAAACTAGCATCATTGTCTCTATGTCTAAGTCAGCTTTTCGGCGCTTCTTTCAAATTGCAAAAATACATCCGTATGCTCAATTTATGTGCAAAAAACTGAGTGTTGCTCAAAAAAGCACCTTATTAGAAAAATACAAACACTGGCTTAAATTTGACGGCCGTATGGACGTCACCAAGCTATCGCCGAAAAAAATTTGATCACCGAAAAATCATGTCACCTATTAGAAAATGATGTCATCATGCCAAAAAATGATATCAGCAACTGGATGATGTAAGATGCTAGAAAGATGATGTCAGCAGGTACAACTGCCGTGAAATGACATGATCTGGTCACAAAATGACATCAACGGTCAGCAGGGGAGGACACGGCGGTGCCACTAGCAGAAGTGGTGCCATGTTGGTGGCTTGGTTGATGGAGGTGGTAGCCTAGTGGAGGCTCGACCGGTAGAAGCAGTGGTAGGGTGGCCCGCTAGTGCCGGCAGGGCAGAGGTCATGTTGTAGGTGGCACACCGACTGCAGCGGTGTTATGGCCAAGCGCGAGTAGTGCTCTGATGACCTCAGGGTGGTGCCAAGGTGGCCGATGGGTGGAGTGGCCCAAAAACCACCCTTTTAAAAAAAAATTGATTTTTTTTTTGCAATAAATGCATCCGTACAGCCTCTCGAGGGGGCAAATTTTTTTTCCCAAATGCCCTGAGGCCAAAAATAGCAAGTTTTTTATGTATTTTGATTGCAAACGGCCTTCCAAATCCAATGGCAGCATCCATTTGAGCCCAAAGTGCCCTAAAAATTTTCCCTTCACCCTTTTGAAGAAAAAAGCTACAAAAAAGCTAGGGTTTCTGACTAGGAAGCAGCAGGGAGGCTCTGATACCATGTAGAAGTTGAGAAATCCAACTTCACAGACCCTCAAGAACACCTGCATGCAAATATCGTGCAATGAAGAGAAGCCAAAAAATAGAAAAAGAAGATCTTAGAAGTTCTTAGAAAATGTGAGAGTAAAATGTATTCTAAGTTATGAAAACAAAATACAAGAGTTCAACCTTTTAAAGTGAACAAAATCCTAAAGGAAAGAAAAGCTAGGTTTGCACATTATAATTAATATAAAATATTAATTATATGCACCTAAGAGAGCTAAAGTACCTAGAGTAATAAATGACTTACTCTAACATTTCTACCTTCACAAACTCAAATGTAAACCATTTTTGAGTTGACTTAGGATGAATCTCGAAGGATCTTGAAGATAAGATCAAATCTTTTGTATTACCTATGTAATCAACATGCAGCCAATAAGGAAAATGGAGAAGGCATGAAATCAATAGGGAAAGGGAAAGAATTGAGTAGGAAATGAAGAGTAAATATTGATCATATATTCATACCTAACCCTAAGTCTTCAAAACCTTTAAAAGGAGGATGAAACCCCATTATGTGCATGTGGGAAGTGGGTGAGAGAAGTGTATGGGTGAATTACAAAAAAGTGCATAAGGGTGCAAAGACTTAGAAAGATCAGAATAGCATTAGAGAACTTAGTTGATCAAGAACGAAGTATTTGAGTTTCGAAGAGTGACATATCAGATCAAGTAAGGATCAAAAGAGATAGAGCATAATGAGGATCTAAAATCAATAATTAAGGATTGCAATTCATCAGGTCAAGAAATTCTACCATACTTTCTAACCATTATATTGTGAGAATGGAAATCCTATGTTGATAGGTTGGCTTAGCAACTTTATAGGTTTAGTAGCCATATTGTAGATCTTTAACAGGATTGTAAATCCTTTAACAGGGCGACATTTCAAGTGAATTTTTGTAAATCCTTTAACCAAGTCACTTTTAACAATTTAAAAAGTCTTTAATAGGACAAGCATTTCATAGGGCAGACCATTGGAAGTGGTCAAACTTTGTAACCTTGAATAGTTACATATTGCTATAATGATACTTTTTGGGTGTCATCCCCACCCTAGTTTTACCTTCTCACTTTGGAGGGTTTCAAGGTTACCAAATCTTGTGTTATCTATTTTCATGCATGAATTTACCTTTATGTTCATTAGATAAAATAGATGCATGTGAATGATTTCAGCTAAAAGTTTTTGAAAAGGTTAAAGTGAGTTACTTTTGATTCACCCCCCCTCTTAGAAGTAAATCTTCCCAATTGTAAATTCCAACAATTGGTATCAAATACAAGTTCTCAAAAGGAGGAGCCTTACAACTTGGAGTAAAGATCTAGAAATGGAAGTCTACAAAATTGGGATGATCATAGAGAATCAGGTAATTGTTATACAACTTGCTTTACATGCTTTAGCAGAAGCTAGAGAGGAACTAAAAAAATTCTTAAAGAGAAGAAGAGAGATTTCCATACGTGAGAATGATACACAATACAAGGAGGTTGACACCTCAAAACTATTTCTAAATGGAGATTCCAAAGAGTTTGATGTAGCAATAGAAGACCTAATGGAGAAGAATAGAGCTCAAGCAGAAGAAATCAAAACACTCAAGCTTGACCAAGAGTCGCAAGCCATGATGCTCTATGAAGTGACTGAATAGAAGAAAAGAGCCATTGAAGACAAGGCTATGCTAGAAGAAGACAAGAAAAACCTTGCCAATAGACTAGAAGAAAAGTCAATTGACCTTGCAAGAATTTTAAACATGCAACTAGACACCCTAAGCTAGATGATAAATGCACATCATGAACTAAATGTCAAGGACATTGAGATCTCTTCACTAAAGATGCAAAATGACTTAGAAAGAGAGAAGAAGATTGTACAGAACATCAACAAACCAAATGAGGTCATCAAGTACTTTTAGCAGCTACTAAAATCACCAAGGGCTAGCAATGATACATCAGGACTAGGATACATCAGCACTGAACAAAGAGAGTCATCCAACACTGCAGAAGAAAGGAGTAACAAAGGTAAGAAAACTAAACCTACTTGTCATTTCTATGGTAAAAAAGGACATAATTCTAATGTATGTAGGAGCAAGAATGTCCATCAGCATGAAAAGCCTAAGAATGTGAGTCATTGTCATAAGTGCAACAAGCAAGGACATCAAGCACATAACTGCAAGACTAGGACTATCAGGACACCAAGATTTGAAGGTCACTGTTACAATTGCAAGAAGTATGGACATAGAGCTTTTAAGTGTAGATCAAAGCCTATGTGGACATCAAATCAGCCAATAAGGGGAAACAACCATGGACATCACTACAATTTGGATTATAACACCAAGTATAGCTGTCATTATTGTTAGGAATATGGACACATTCCTGAAAATTGCATAAGAACACATTTCAGAGGGAACTGCAACAGATGGTTGAGCCAAACCACGTGTTTCAATTGCTTGAAGATTGGTCATATCTACAGGAATTTCCCAACAAGTTCAAAGGCACCTAACTCAAAGAACAACAAAGGCAAAGAGAAGGTAGATGTTGAACACATCAAAGGAGAAATAAATAAGACATGGAAGAAGAAAGATGGGGTAGCACATAAAATGAAGGGATCAATTAACCTAATAGGTCAAGTGGTCACACTTCATCAAACTAAGGAAAGAGAAGACATGAGGGACTAATTTACAAAGCTTTACCATATATTAGTTCCTAAAACAAGAAAGTAATAAAAAGAAGAGATCAACATGAACAAATATGCAAAGTTAAAATTTCAAGTTTTCATTAGTGTTGCCGAGTTGCCCTTAGATGCCAAGTAAAATCCTAGTGCATGCGGAGTTAACTATCAAAGACAGTAGAAGCTGAGTGAAGAGAAAATTTAGTTGAAGCCAAGTGGGTAATACTTCTATGGATGTTGAGTGATGAAAAGCCAATGGAAGCTGAGTAATGTAGAAATCCTTTAGAAGTTGAGTGGACAGCTATAAACACACTAAGAATTAAATGCAATGAAAATAGGGTATATTATCACATTTTCAATCATTTTTCTTCATCATGAATGAAGAGCAAAGACAAAAAAAGAGTGCAGAGTGACCTCACAGTAGAGAATCCAATGTTTAAGTAGATTTCAATAGCATTTCAACATGATTTCATTGATTTTGAGGTATTTATGTTTGTCCCAAGTTACACACTTTCATATTTTCTTCATGTTCAAATCTTGGATCACCTAAATGGCTTCTAGCTCTAGGAAAACATAGGAGAAGGAACCATTTGAGGTCCAGCTAGTGTCCAATGAAGTGAAACAACCTAATTTTTGCCCAATCCTTGAAGTGGCATATAAAAATGACCTAGCTAGAGCCCTATCTATCATACTTTCTAAGGTAGTTATGGTTCATAATGTAAGAAGATGCTACGATTGCATGATTGGAGTTGTAGGAGACATGGAAATGAGGGAAGCCTATGAGAAATTGTGTGAAAATAGAGTGTTGAAGGAACAATATCATATTGTTGAGAAGAAGGGTTTAATGTATGCCCTAGAATTCCCCACGGTATCCAACATTGAATGGATCAGACTAGTGCTTAGCAAAATACATGATGGAAGCTTATGGTTGGAGGATGGCCCAGTGAAAATCCAAAAGAGATTTGTGCATAGAGTGATAGGGTATTCAACCCTATATCAACTAAAGACCCTTAAGAGTGATTCTAAGGAGGCAATTGAGAAAAATACTGGTGCTAAGTGGAACAAGAGAGGGATGACGATATATACCATTCAAGACCCTCTTGTTGACTTTGCTATTAGAGTCATTGCACAAAATTCTATCAATCCGGTAGACTCAAAAGTGTGCCTTTTATTGCAGTAGATGTGGGCTACAAATTGGTGAAGAAGGATCATATTTATGATCTTGGAGAACTACAATTGCAAAAAATTAATGAAAATTTAGTAGCAATCAGAAGAACTAAGGGAGCCCAATGTAAATTTGGTGCTATTTTGATTTGTATATTCTTTTATGTGTAGAATGAGTTTCCTTCTTTTGGTAAAGTAGTGTGGAAAGAAAATAGGTCAATAATAGCTCAAGTTAATGAATACATAGAGCAAATGGGAGCTAATTTTGAGACCCTTATGACTAGCTATTTTGAAGGCTTCAAGAAGGCTAAGAATACCGGTTTCCTTAGTAGAGAAACATGTAAATGATGATGATTTCTTGTAGATATTGACTATACATACATACAAGCTACTATACCAAGAGTGAGATGGTCAAGACCTCTTGACTATGAAATAAATATAGATGAGGCATCAATAGTAATAATTGCACTATTAGCAGAGGAAGTGGACAAAAGTGTGCCACATTTTTGAACCTATGATGTGGTCAGGTCAAAAGTGGATATGGAGTTGAAGATTGCCTCCACACTGAAAAAGAAAGACAAACTTGTTAAGAAGTTAAAGGCCAAATTTGGTGAAGGTATAGCAAAAGAAGAAGAAGGTGAAGAAGTCAATGATGATGAAGAGGAACAAGGTCAAGAACCACTAGCTTCAACCCAAGGTATGGGGAAGAATGCTAAAGAGGAGGAAGGTGTTGAACAAGAACCACCCAAGGCTAAACAAAAGAAGAGAAAAGCACAAAAATAGCTAGTTGCACAACCAAAGGGGAAGAAGAAGGCAACAAAGCCAAGCCCAGCCAAGCCAACAAAAAGGGCACATACTAGGGAAATAACCCAAGTAGTAAAAGAATAGGAAAAGAAAAAGAAAATAGAGTAAGGAGGGTCTATAGAACTAAAGAAGAGAAGAAAGTATGTTGCACCTCCTGAATCAGACAAAGAAAGGATAGAGTCTAATGATGATAAAATTAGATTGGTAAGGTGTTCTACCAAGTCTAAATTGGAAAACATTTGTAATAACATTAGAGATAATGTAGATCTAACTAGTTCAAAGACCATTGATTTTAATAAGTTGTCAAAGGAAGAATTAAACATAGTGGAAGATTCTATCTACACTATGATGGCTAAGTTCAATACTACCCCACCTGAACTAGACAATTCAATGCTTAAGGAGATAAGCTTCATTGTAGAGAATAAATGGCATTACTATCTTAAAATAGAAAAGGAAATAAGGGAGTCAACATTGGCTCATGTAATGCTATACCTAACTAAAGGTCAAATAACTAAGGCTAGTAGGAAACATGGGAGAAAATTTGCACCCAAATACAAAGGCTTTAGAATTTTGCAAAACAAGATTGAAGATGTTGTGCAAAAGTCCACACAGATGTGAAAATTTATTTATGGATTGGCAACTATCAAACAAGGGCAGGAAGACCTCTTTGAGGGGAGAAATGATGAAGAAGAGGAAAATGAGAAAGATGAAGAGGTAGAGAAAGAAAAAGAAGAGAAAATAGTGGAGAAGACACAAGGTGAAGAGGCAACAACTAAAGAGCAGTAGCCAGAACAGAGTGTCCAAGACACCCAATTTCTGCCACTAAGTCCTCCACATACAACACCTATAGAAACAATAATTGTCAAGGATGTTCCTAACACTTTAGGTCAAAACATCAATCCACTCACTACAAAGGATCTCAAAAAGATCCTCCACCAAAGTACATTGCAATCACAACTATGCACAAATTCAATTTTGGTGAGTGTAGAAGAATTATAGAAGGCTATAGTAGAAATCACTAGGGAAAAGGTGAACACACAAGAACCACCTTCACAACCTCCCACAACTATAGTAGATCAACCTAAAGAGCAATAAGCATAGGATAAAATTGCTAGGTTTGATCATGCAATCATAGCAACAACAACTACCAAGGAGCCAACAAAGGAACAAGTAGGACAATATGTTCCTATAGCACAAATCCAAGGTGCACCTCCTCAAATCATTATTATTGATCAAGGTACTAGAGAAGAGAAGGAAGAGGAGAAAACCCCAAAGGAGTAGGAGGAAATACAAACATTGGTGAACTTTCCTACCTTAGGGACTCCTACGAAAAAGCCAAGCATTGATGTAGTACCATTGCAAATTTTTGCACTAGGCTCAAGCTCCACCAAAATTGCAAGGGTACTTCACTATGGAGACCCTACACTTGATGAAGAAATAGTCATACCTAGTTATGACTCTAGAACAATGAACTTAGCATAGATAAATGAAGTGCAAGAGGCATTGGAGAGAAGAAAGAAAAAAGAGATACTCAAAAATGAGTATAGACAAAAGTAGCCACTTGTGAAAATCAATGACATATTCCTTGATGCATTTAGCTTGCCAATACCTGATGAAATCTAGCCTGTCATGGAGCAATTATCCAACATAGTGGACTAGGTACAGAATGAAGACCTTGATACTAATGTTAAATTATTAGAATGGTCTAACAAGAAGTTTCAAATGAAAGTTAATGAGAAAATATCTAGTGAGCTAGAACCTTCACAAGTTGAATTGGCTAAGAAAGTTGAGAAAGTGAAGACAGTAAGTGAGAATATATTCTCATTATAATCCAAATTGTGTGACTCATCATTCTTCACACAAGAAACTAGCCAAAGGATTCTGAGCTTGGAATGAAATCTCAAGATTTCTAGCCCACAACTACCCAAAGATCTAGCTCAAAGTGAGAAGCATTTTGTAACTATGCATCAAACATAGAAAGAGTTAGCTATATTGATAGCAGAAGAGGCCAATGTTAAGGCCAAACTAATATAGATTCAATCTACCACTACCCCACATTTAAAAGTACTCTATAAAGAAATGGCATATGTAGAAAATGTTCTAAAAAAATATCCTAATCTTTCTACCCTAGAAGGCCTAGTACATCTTGTAGTAGAGACATCCATCCAACACAAATCATTGGAAATTGCTTTAGATAATTGGGATGCTTCTCTAAAGATGATAATGGAGGTAAATAAATCATTTTTGGCTAAATATTCTATTCATTCTTAGGACCCTTTGACATAAGTGTGAAAAAGGGGGAGATAAGCATTGTGTAAATAAAAGGAGAAGAAATTACATAATACATTCTTTGATGGAAGTAATAAAGATTATCCAAAGGGGGAGATATTCAAATTTTCAAGAAGTAATAAGGGAATAAAGCCAAAAAGATGCAAAAATTGCATATCCAAAGGGGGAGACAAAAGAATGATAAGGTAGATACATCAACATGAGACAAATTCAACACAAGAGTCTTTGGTTGCAGAAATGGAATTTTAGTTATAGAAATGGCACATCAGCTCAGTGGAAGTTATAAATTTTTGAGGTATACAAAATTTTGAACAAGTTTTTGAAGTTTTGTACATATCCTGAATAGAATGTGTAGTATACTCATAGAGATTAGATTCATAATGTTTAGTTAAGTGTTTTTGCCACTCATGTCAAAGGGGGAGATTGTTGGTCTCAGATTGGTTTTGACAATTGAGTGTCAACACACTTAACCAATTCTCAAGATGACATCAAGTATAATACAGAAGTCGAGCTATAGTGTGTGCTGAGCTGGAGAGTTCAATAGGTATCGAGTGAACTTTAGGTGTCGAATGAAGTTCAAGTGCCAAGTAATAAGTGATGCCAAGTCACTATAGGTGCAGAGAAGAGTATAGATGCCTAGCGAAACAAAATTGCTATAGGAGCCAAGTGAGATAGAATTTCTATGTGTGCCAAGCATTAGCAACTAGTAAGTTCCAAGTAACATAGAATCAACATATGAGTTTGTGCCTTCACAAACTCATATGTAAACCATTTTTGAGACAACTCAGGATGAATCTCGAAGGATCTTGAAGATAAGATCAAATCTTTTGCATTACCTATGAAATCAACATGCAACCAATAAAAAAAATGGAGAAGGCATGTAACCAATAGGAAAAGTGAAAGAATTGAGTGGAAAATGAAGAATAAATATTGATCATAGATTCATACCTAACCCTAAGCCTTCAAAATATTTAAAAGGAGGATGAAACCCTATTATGTGCATGCGAGAAGTAGATAAGAGAATTAAAGGGGTTTTGAATTACAATGAAATGTAGAAGGGTGCAAAGACTTAGAAAGAGCAGAATAGCATTGTAGAATTCAATTGATCAAGAAAATAGTATCTGAGTTTCAAAGAGTGACATATCAGATCAAGCAAGGATTAGAATAGATAGAGCAGAACAAAGATTTGGAATCAGCAATTAAGGATTTCAAGTCATCAGGTCAAGAAATTCTTCCATACTTTCTAACCATTGTATTATGAGAGTGGAAATCCTATGTTGATAGGTTGGCTTGGCAGCTATAGTGGTTTAGCAACCATATTATAGATCCTTAATAGGATTGTAAATCCTTTAATAGGGTGACATTCCAAGTGAATGTTTGTAAATCCTTTAATCAAGTCACTTTTAACAAGGTGAAAAGTATTTAATAGAACAAACCTTTCATAGGGCAAACTATTGGAAGTGGTCAAACTTTATAACCTTGAATAGTTACATATTTTTGTAGTGATACTTTATGGGTGTCATCCCCACCCCAGTTTTACCTTCTCATTTTGGAGGGTTTCTAGGTTACCAAATCTTGTGTTATTTGTTTTCATGCATGACTTTACCTTTATGTTTATTAGATGAATTAGATGCATGTGAATGATTTTAGCTAAAAGGTTTTGAAAAGATTAAAGTTAGTTACTTCTAATTCAACCCCCCTCTCAAAATTAAATCTTCCCAATTGTAAATTCCAACACAAAAGTTTTCAATCTTGCTACTAAGGCATCTTAACTTAACTTTTGATTTGTCTCACACCTCTTTTATTGAATAGAAGATTAAAGTTAGATGAATTAGATGCATGCGAATGATTTCAGCTAAAAGGTTTTGAAAAGATTAAAGTTAGTTACTTCTAATTCAACCCCCCTCTTACCAGAAAATCTTCCCAATTGTAAATTCCAACACAAAAGTTGTCAATCTTGCTACTAAGGCATCTGAACTTAACTTGTGATTTTGCTCACACCTCTTTTCTTGAATAGTAGATACTCTAATTGCATAGATAGGAAGCAATGTTCTAAGAACTTTACTTACTATGGTTTTATCCTTGATTTCCCCTACAAAGCTTTGATTGCATTGACACTAGCTTTGATTCTTTCCACATATTTGGCAACATTTTCATCTTCTCTCATTCTCATCTGATCAAACTATCCTCTAAGGCCTTTTTCTTTGGCTCTCCTTACATTGTCATCACCACCATAAATGTCCTTTATCTTGTTCTACATATCAAAAGTAGTTTTGCAGTCTTTGATCTCATCAAATTCATCATAGTTGAGAGCAGATGCAATATCAATCATCATGATGTTATGGTTCTTTTTCTTAGCAATATCTCCAATAGATAATGTACCAGTAGGGGTTGTGTATTCTTCATCAAGGTATTTCAAGCCTAAATCACTAATGGGGGCTAGCTGAAGTCTCATGAATCCCTACCATGCTAAAAAGTTATATCTATTTAGCTTTGGAATCTCTCTCCTATAAGACATCCTAATCTTTAGCTTAGGTCCTTGAAACCTTTCCTACAAACACCAAAATCTCTTATATCAATTGTTGGAAATATAGGAGTAACTGAGAGGGGGGCGGGGGGGATGGGGGTTGAATTAGTTACCACTAAAACAAATCCCAGATCCCTTAGATGTCAACAATGAAATTTAAACTGAGAAAATTGATTACTATTGTTACTCGATAAACACACAGGAAATGTTATAACTTGGTAAATGCAGAGTGTGAATTACTTTTAATAGATCTTAAGATATTAATAGTAATTAATTTACAAGCATAAGAGAGATAACATTAACACATGAGACATCATGAATTAATGTGGAAACCCAATATGGGAAAAACCATCAATGTAACTAGTTATTATTTTTCAATCTTCGAAAGTGAGCCCTATTAGGAGCCAACTCGGTTAAAGGTTACAAAACACACTGTTAGGTGTGACCTTGTTAGAGGATTTACAACTAGGTCTTAAACCAACTCTATTAAGAAATTTTAGATCACTGCTACAATGGTTAGAGAGTAAC
Source organism: Cupressus sempervirens (assembly GCA_028749045.1). Taxonomy (NCBI): domain Eukaryota; kingdom Viridiplantae; phylum Streptophyta; class Pinopsida; order Cupressales; family Cupressaceae; genus Cupressus; species Cupressus sempervirens. The sequence goes on along the minus strand of CM053789.1, from coordinate 28,553,657 downwards.
AATGAAATCACCTAATTGTGATACAACTAAATTGCTGATTACAGATCTCTATTTTGCTTGATAATTGATCCCTTTTGATCGAATAACACTTTTATGCTCCACAAGGATACCTACTTATCCTTCAAGGTTTCTCTCACTCTTTCCTTCTTAATTCAATCAACACACTTGCACACACACTAGAAATCTCAACTTGATCTTTCATTTATACCATCCAGATTGTCAAGTTGGCTCAAATTGAAATTACAATAACCAATAATCATCACCATAGTCAGCTAGAAACAATACTTGAAATAATTAAACTTCTTATGCCAAAACAACAAAATCCTTCACTAGTCGACCCTATTTGGTAAACACTAGTTTTGAGATGATTTCCTATGTTAACCAACAAAAGCTTGGTTAACACTACGAACTTGAACAAATCCTTTGGTAATTGAGTGAACTCAGTTAACACTATTTCCTGCCTAAATTCCTTCGATGCCTAAGTGAGCTTGGTAGATACCAACTTTGCAAAGTAAACTTCAAAAATGCTTGATAGACAAGGAAAATTGTCTTGCTGACCAAGTGAGCTCAGTAAGCACTAATTGACAATTGATATGAAATTTGTGTAACGTCAAAGAAAACACACAATTAGACAATTGTATCCAACATTGGCATCCATGGGTGTGATTAGGAGTAAACAAGATTCTCTATGCATATAGGTCTTTGGTCAAATGATGGACTAAGAAATGGGAATCTTCCAAAGAATTTCTAGATGTATGGACCAAACAGAGGTATTTATAACTCTGATCTAATGTAGAGAAGACTCATTCAGAGTGTACTGGAGAAAATTTTGGTGGCCTTGAGATCATCTCAAGAATTAATTCTTCTTTGAGATCAAATGGGATGCAGGGCGATGTCACACTACTATACTAGTTGGACTTCATAGGGGAGATTGTTGGGATATGAAGCCCAACAGTCATATGTATTTTCATTCTCCCTCTTGACTCTTCTTATGTGTAAAGTTTTATATAATAGTTGTGTGCACCCATGTAATATATCTGTTAATTAATACATGTAATTCCTTGCTCGCAAGTTATGTCAAACGATGATAAATCTATTTTATTGTGTGTTTCATATTCTTTGATTCAATTTCTTTGCTTGTTATTATATTTACAAAATGTAGCAAAGGGTCTCACCTTATTATTATTATTATTATAGATATTGCAGTCACCACTCTCGTCCTGGGCCACGAATCCTCTAGTCCATTAGTCGACATGATTTCCTTTTTCTTTTTCTTATGACAATCTTTTCCAAACAATGATTTTTGTAGGCAATAGAAAAAGTCATGGCACTAAGAGGTAATAAGCCTATGATGAAGCAAAAAAGAATTGGCATAAGCAAGAGGAGATGGAAAAAATGGATGGTTATTTTGTCACAACACAACTAGAAGTACGTTGGAGGCACAGGAAGAGAAGAAAACATGAAATAGTTTCTTATTGGGACCACTATAAAAATCGAAGGATTTTGTCCCAGTGGTACGAGAATTATCTAGATGAATAGAAGCCTTCACATCTTTAGAAAGCTATGGTTCTTGTCAAGGTTCCATATACTATCAAAAATCTCACCAACCCAAACAAGTGTCTAGATTTAAATTGGGGGTTTCTAGTACAATAAATTCGTTCTTATCTTGATTTTTTTCCCTAATATTTTAATTTAAAAATTGAAAAAATAAATGATTCTTACAATAAGATAAAAGAAATTATGTCTACCAAATTGATTTTCCCTCCAAAGCTTCCTATCTCAAGCTAGAACGTTTTCTCAGAGATTTTCTTTGGGCCTCTGGTTCTGACCATCATGGTTTTCATAGAGTTGCTTGGGATTTCTATTGTCTCCCAAGGGAATCTAGGGGTCTCGGCCTGCTTTCCACTTGGAAGCAGGGCCTTGCCCTCTGTGGTAAATGGCTTATCAGAGCTATTTCTAGAGATGAAACCTAGAAGATACTAGTAAGGCATTGCATTTCTTCCAGCTTCCCTGTTGACAGACTAGTGTAGAAGGCGATTGGTTTTCAGACCCTTCTTAGTATGCATGAACCAGTGGTCATACAGGGCTCTTTTGTTATAAAGAGTATTTGGAAAGCCTGGGAAGCTGTTAAACCTTAGCTTCGTTGGGTTGGTGATGAGTTTCGCAATGGGCTATCCTTAAATCAATAGAACATTTGGTGGTCTCCCCTGTTTTCCATCCAGGGCACTCCTCTTGCCAAGACTCAAGGTGCCAGTGCTTTGTGTTTCTTTAAACATGGCATCCACACTACCAAGGATTTTTTTTCAAGAGTCACCATGAATTTCAGGTCATGGGAGGATATGCAAGTTCAGTACCACCTTGTTAGTTTCGATCGCCAGACTTTTGACCTTCTGTTGTCTTCCATCCCTGTGCACGTAGTTCATAAAGTGGAGATTCATTCTGTTCATCCTTGGTGGCATGATTGGAAGTGGTATCCTGCCACTCCATTTACCAATTATAAGCCCAACATGGGGTACAGATGGCTTTCGTCCCACCTTCCAATGGTGGACACGCTTAATCAACGGTGACATTTGCAATCTTCGCTTTCTCAATGGAGAAAATGTTTCGACACCATTTGGAGTGCCATTACTGAACCTAAGATTGCCCACTTTGCTTGGTGCCTTGCCTTCCAAGGTCTTCCCCTAGGGCCTTGGCTCAAACACATTGGGGTTCCTGATCCCAGATGCCCCTTCTGTGGTCAACCTGAGCCCTTTTTGCATATTTTTTGGTTTTGCAAGCGTGCTCAGAATTATTGGCACTAGATTCATGATTTTTTCAAGCCTTTTAGGCCCAAACCTTTTTCATGGCACATGATCTTGCTGGGTGATTCCCCCAGAATTCCTCAGAAGTTCTCCCAAATTTAGCATACCTTCAAGATGGAAATTTTGTTTTCTCTATGGAAAGATAGGAATGCATTTTTATTCACTCAAAGTTTTTTGGATGTTAACATTGCAATGTACACTAAGGCATGCATTTGTAACAATGTCATTATGCAGATACAAGTGCAAGCTAATAAATTTTCCCTAGAAGTTGCGTACTTACAAGAATTGTTAAATCATTAGGGCAATGCTCTATGCACCATTGCCAGAGTGCCCCTGAATGCCTCGGTTGATGCCTCTTCGTCCCACGATTTTCATTCCTAACGCCAATCCTCTGGCTACCATTCACACACGCTGCACCCCCAGGGTCCCTACCACCGCTCTCCCAGCGGTGGACATGGCGGTTGGAGGCACCGCTCTGCTTACCCACCGTGTGGTGGTTCTGGCTGGTCCCCGGCTCCTCCCCCTCAATAGGCTTCTGGCCAGTCCTCAGCTCCTCCCCCTAGACAAGCACACTCTAGCAAGTTTCCTCAGTTGACCTTGGCAATTTCTTCTTTGTGCCCAGACAAGAAGGATGCAGAGACTATGACTACCCCTGGTCCTGCTGATGCTACTGACGGCTGGACTGTTCCCAGTACACCCCACAATCCCACCGATGCATGGGGATTTCATGATAAAGATGATCCTCCCTCTGTTGGCACTGCCTTGGCAGCTTAAAAGTTTTTTTTGATGAATAGTTAATAGTTTCTAGCTGAGGCCATGTTGTTTTTTTCGGCTTCGGTCGTTTGAACTCATTCGCAGGGTGATCCTGTGTCCCCTAACCCCTTTTTTGTGAACTGTAATCTTAGTAAATTTTATTAATTGAAAAGGACTATTCATAAAAAATATTATGATAAAACCTTAGAATTATAATTTAGATTTATCATGTCAATTCATTGGGATTAATCAAAACATTAGTTCCCCTAGGCAGTGACCAAAAATAATAAATTTTAATATAAATAAATAAAAAATATTTAGAATTTTCTTATGTTCATTTAAAAAATTAAATTATTAAATATATTTGTAAATCATGTGTTGCCCAAATCATATCTATGAGAACTAGTTCTAAAAATGCTTAAACATCACACACCGAGACTTAATTCCTAGACTAAAAGTATTAATAGTGACAATTGACTTATTTTTATAACCTTAATTTCTTCCTTTATGTATAAAAAGACTACGAAAAAAATTCATAAAAAATCATCCATCAAACGTTCTCACATTAAGCTTGTCTTAAGTGTTCAGTGGTTTGAAGGGAATAAAATAGAAATGAAAAATAGAATAGATTGTCTGAGTTTCATCTCAAAATTATAAACATGCTGAATAAAAACCCCAACATGGTACAAGAAACATCAAGACTGCAAAAATCATAAATATTAATCCAACCTAATAGAGGAAATTAAATCATAGATTAGTCACTGCAACTTCATTATAACATCAAAACCTTGCATGATAAAATATCTCTAAGGTTATCCAAGATACATTTGGACTGTAAAGATAATAAATATTACAAGAATTGTAGAGAAAATTTAATGATACAAATTAATACAACTAATAAGACAATACATATTTCTAGAGTTGGGGAAAAAATTAAAACATAGATTACACACTTAAGAAGACATCGGATCAGATCATATGGTTGAAACCTTAGGAATGTCAATGTAATGTCCCCATTTTAGCAGTTGACCAAGTGTGTGTGCGTTAGCCTTGTTCTACATGGTCCCGAGGGCTAATGAAGGGTTTAATGGGATCCTGGAGTGTTTTGGCCTAGTCATTTCCAGTTTGGGCCAAAATGAAGTTGATTTACTCAGTTTCAGGCATACTTACTATTTTTAGTAAGTTGGCAGGACACAATGCAGGTCAATTTTGGTGATTGGATTCGATACTCCTCGACGAGAGCTTTTCGATGAGCTATCACTCGCATTATTCAAAGTTTGATTGCTAATACATTTTAATGCCTAAAGTTTTATTAAAGTAATGTCTAACTTAATTGTAAAATATTAAAGTGTTACTTTAATATTATTTTATGATGATGTGTACGCAACGGAGACATAAGGGGTATTTTAATATATGTTTTATATATTACAAATCTTTTATCCCACATTTCCCATATGAGTTGAGCGGACCCTTGGAAATAGAATAAAAGGAAGCATTTGTGGCTTCATTAGACAGGTTGAATATGAGAAGAAATTGGTGTGTGAGTTGCAGCTTCGTTCTTGGCATTTGAGGATGTTTTTCCTCTCTTATGACATTCTAGACATCATTCCCTTGGAGTTTGGCCTTTAAAAAAATTTTTTATCGACTTCATTATCAAGTAGTTTAGTTGCATTTTTGGCTACAGGCAGATTTGGTATTTTGCTCCTATCTCCTTCACTGCTTGTCCGACGCTTATGCCGCTTTGAGGGAAGGATATTACCAAGGTAGTGGACTGATTGAAGGACAAAATACTGTAGCAGCAAGTTCAAAAGCATGGGCTGGAGTATTATGTCAATAATGCTGAAGTAATTAGTGAGTTGATAAATCTGCCATGTATTTAGTTTTATGAATTCTAAAAATAACATTTTATTGGCAGCAGTTCATTTCCACTTTGCATATTATAGTAGTTCTTTCTTGTTTATGTTGTATGATACCAATTCCATGCTCAAAACACAATAAACAAATAAACATTTGATTTATGGAGTTATAAGGGGTTTAACACATTAAATGGAGAAATAAGAGGTTGAATGCAAACTGTTTGACATAATTCTTTTTAGCAATTTGGCTTAGTTTTTGGGACATTCAGGGGTGCCCATTACAATGTTATCAGAGCTATAAGTCCTGCCATCCTATGGAGGTCTTATAGGGAATTTGGAATAGTCGGATAGAGGGAAAAGTGTTTGACGAAATGTCAAAACACTAAAATCAAAAATAAAAAAACACAGGCTAAGCATTTATGTTTGAGCATGCGATAGGGGCCTTATAATTTCTGCGATACCAATGCAAGACAAAATAGGATTTCAGACTTGCAAAGCAAACAGTCTAGTACATCCGTGCAGGGGGACATTGAATCCAGCCATACAGACACAAAGGAGATATTATTTGATCAGGACAACTATATGGGTGATCGAGATGACAGAAATACAGGATTAGGCGAAGGCAGAAATACTAGTCCAAATCAGGGGGAGGTACTGTTTAGACAGTTACTAGATACATTAGAGCAGGGGCAGCGTATGCAACAGGAGCTAAATAGGCGAATGGACATGATGTTGCAGCTCATGGCTAGATAAATGGGTGTCAATATTAATCCAGGTGATGCCAACAACAGAAACAATAACAATGGGCAAAACAATAAGCATGGAGGCCAAGGCAACAACAATGGTCCTGAGAATAACATTAATGGTAATAATGGACACGACAACAATGAGAATGAGGCTGATAACTTTAGACATGTTGCACGCCCAGTGCGGATTGCGAGCTCGAGACCTCTTCTACCCACTTTCCCACCTAGAGATCCGATTCAACCAGTAAATGAACAACAAATTATCGCGTTACAAGATCAATTCAAGAGGGATTGGGAGGCTAGTGGACTGGAGTTTCAGGCAGATATTTCCCTCAGAGATTATATGGACTTGAGGATGAGACACATGCCTAGAGCAGGAGGGAGGAATCAAAACTTTGAGCTAAGGAAGAAAGTTGGAAAACTTTCTTTACCTTATTATGATGCTTCAGGGAAGATGACTGCACGAGCTTGGGTGCAGAAGGTAGATACATACTTGCAACTAAATCCTATGTCTGAGGAGGAGGCTATCAAGTATGTGGCTATGCACTTGGATGGCATTGCACATGAATGGTGGCATCATGGCATGGTGACTTTGGGCCATAATCAGATTACATCCTATGAGGAATTCACCAAAACATTGATTGAGAGATTTGACACTAGGGATCCTGGGTTACATTTCAAGAAGCTAGCACAGTTAAAACAGTCAGGTTCTGTGGATGCTTACATTGCCGAGTTTCAGCGCTTGTCTGTACTTGTTACTGATATCTCTCCTAGGAGATTGGTGGTGTTATTTTGTGATGGTCTTGCTGATCCATTACGAGGTTGGGTGAAGGGACATGATCCACTCACCTTCGCTGAAGCAACTAAAAAGGCACGAGATTTAGCCCCTTCGGTATACAAAGGAAAAAACCATCCAACAGACTCTTCCTACCACAAGGACCAAGACAAAAAACTGTTTCAGAAAGAGTATAGCAAACCCAAAGAAGGATCAAAAGGACTAGACAATGAAACCTTGAATGAACTTCGAAAGAAGAAGTTGTGCTTCCATTGTAGAGAGCCTTGGGACTTATCTCATAAATGTTCTCTCAAGGCTAAGGCAAATCAAATGGAGTATTTTTCAGCAGAAGAGTCAAAGTCAGAGGGGGAGGGTTAGCACTCTGATTCAGATGAGGGTAACACTATAGAGGAAAGCAGCATTCCTAAGGAAGATAGATCGTTGGCATGCTTGACAAGGGCCCAAAAGGAAATCACATTTAAGGTCAGGGGTACTATCCAGGGGCAGAAAGTGATATCTCTTATTGACATTGGGGCTACACATAACTTCATAGATGCACAGTTGGTAGCCAGGAGAGGGTTACAAACAGAGGAGCATGATGGGTTTAGAGTCATGGTGGCTAACAGTGATAAATTATTATGCACTCGGAAGATATCTAATCTTCACATCAGGTTTGGAGATGGCTACGAGTTGAAGGATGAGTTCTATGTTGTGGACATGGGAGATTATGATGTCATCCTCGGCATGACATGGATGGCTTCATTAGTGGATTTCACACTCAACCTAGCGAAATTGGAGATGAGATTCCAGCATGAGGGCAGAACTTTGGTACTTAGAGGACTTTCAGATGGAGGTTGCAAAGTAGTGTCCTTGAGGAGAATGCAAAGACTTTTTCATCATGATGACATAGAGTGGGCGACAGAGTGCTACATTATGCCAACTTCACCAGAGCCACAAGAAAAGAGTCATCCACCAGATATCCAAAAGATACTTGATAGACACGCTAAAGTATTTAGTGATATTCCTCATGGGGTTCCTCCTGAAAGAGGGATGGAACATGTTATTGAGCTCAATGAGGGAGCCAAACCAGTTATAATTACTCCCTATCGTCATCCTAAAAAACACAAGGATGAGATAGAGAAGGTGATTAATGATTTGTTGGAGATGGGGCATATCAGGCCCAGTAAGAGCCTCTTTGCTTCAGCAATAGTATTGGTAAAAAAGAAGGATGGGACGATGCGCTTGTGCATCGATTACAGGGCACTGAATAAGAAAACAATTAAAAATAGGTATCCCATTCCTAGGATTGATGAGCTTATTGATAAGTTACATGGGGCATGCTTCTTCACCAAAATTGATTTGCGATTCGGATACCATCAGATCAGGATGAGAGCAAAGGACATTGAGAAAACAGCCTTCCGATGTCACTATGGCCACTTTGAGTTCATGGTTATGCCATTTGGTCTAACCAATGCACCTGCTACATTTCAAAGTTGTATGAACCAGGTATTTAGGAAGCAACTGAGGAGATTTGTCTTGATCTTCTTTGATGACATCTTGGTCTTCAGTAAGACCTGGGAGGAGCACTTACATCATCTGGAGGAGGTGTTATCTATTCTAGAGAGAGAGTAATTGTATGCCAAGGAATCTAAATGTGAGTTTGGCATGATTGAGCACCTTTACCTTAGGCATATCATTAGTGCAGATGGCGTTCAGGTTGATCCCGAAAAGGTTAGAGCTATTGTAGAGTGGCCTACTCCCACAAACCTTACACAGCTTAAGAGATTCTTTGGTTTATGTGGTTTTTATAGGAGGTTTGTTAAGGGATTCTCACAGATTGCTACACCCTTGACAGATCTTACCAGGAAAGGAGCCTTCGTGTAGACAGGGGCAACACAGAGGTGTTTTGAGCATTTCAAGCAGGTAATGTCTTCATGTCCAGTTCTAGCTCTACTGAATTTCACGAAGCCTTTTGAGCTTCATTGTGATGCATCAAGTGATGGGATTGGAGCAGTATTGATGCAGGAGAAGCATACCATTGCATTCGAGAGTAGGAAGCTCTAGGGAGTTGAGAAAAGTTATTCTGTCTATGATCGGGAGATGTTGGCCATAATGCATGCATTGGCCAAATTTCGATCATATTTGGTAGGTGGACATTTTGTGATCAAGACTGATCACAATAGTATTAAATACTTCATGAGCCAGCGTGATCTTAATGATCGGCAACAAAAATGGGTGACTAAATTGTAGGCTTATGACTTTGACATAGAGTTTGTCAAAGGTAAGAAAAATGTGGTGGTTGATGCCTTATCTCGGAGACCTCACTTATGTGCTCTGGCAGAGATTTCAGGAGATTGGAGAGATCGGATTATAGCAGAGTATGTCGGAGATGCTTGGGCTTCTGGATTGATTTCAAGTACCATACAGGATGATCGCTATGAGGTGATAGATGGATTGATCAGAGTTCAGGACAGGGTTTATTTGATTCCATCATCACATTTGAGAGAGGCGATACTGAAGGCATTTCATGATGCACCCATAGCTGGACATCCGGGGGTCTTCAAGACCTACAAGCAGATCCGAGAGCGGTTTTCATGGAAAGGGCTCAAGGATGATGTTTAGAGGTATGTCAGGGAGTGTGTGGTTTGTCAACAGAATAAGGGAGAGCACACATTTCCTGCAGGTTTATTACAGCCCTTGCCCATTCCTGATAGGAAATGGGAAAGTATTTCGATGGACTTCATCACTAGTTTACCACGAGTGCAGGGAAGGGATTGCATCTATGTGGTGGTGGACCGCTTGACGAAGTTTGCTCACTTCTTTGCTATTCCATCCACTTACACAGTAGCACAGGTGGAAGATCTTTTCTTTAGAGAGATACTCAAGTTACATGGGCTGCCTAGATTCATTGTCAGCGACTGGGATTGTAATGCCCCACTAAGAGATCCAAAGAATTTCACTAAGTTTGCCAAACAAATTTTTTTTTAAACATGAAAGTAAAACCATACACAACACTTGTGGAAGCAATAGTAACATCCAACTAAAAATAACATAACATAATAGATTACATTCTTTAAAGATCCCTTAACGTTGAATTACTTCTTAATCTTAACTATCCATCTAACATGATACATCCGATATTCTTAAACCATATACAAGTGTCCTTCAAGTAATCACATTTTAGTTTAGCGCAATCATCCTCTATGCCTGTTACAAGGTATGAAAAAGCTTAAAAGAATAAACATCCATGTAAATAAAGTACATCATCATCCAATATTAATCCATGATGCAATAACATAATGAAACCATAACCATACATGATACATCATCATCATAAAGATATAAACATCCATCATAAAAGATAACCATATATCACAAACATAACTAACTAAGTGCACGGTTCCTCCCAACCGTAAATAGCATCATTAGACTATCATGGATCTTAGCCATCCCTCCGTGCGTAACATTCCAAAGCACCGAAGAGATCATCAGTATTAATATAGTAGGAATGTCACTCCTAAAACATCCTACTAAAATGCAAAGTAAAGCATAGGATACTATCATCTAACATATGCATATCATCAATATAAGAAACATACCAATAAATACATCCATCATAAGGTACATCATCTACCATAGTGATCCAAGAACATAATGAAGATAGATACCAACCAAGAATACTCTAGCCACAGTGTCTCGGACGGATCTCAAATGATAAGAGTGAAAAATACACTACCACTCGACCGCGTGGAACCTAAGTGGTCCACTCCCACCGTGCTGAGGAGATAGTCTCAAGTCCCAAACAGGCTATCAAAACCACAAAGCATAAATCTCTATGAGTCCAGGAATCCTAACTCAAAGGTTCCATCACACAAAATCTGACATCTAATTCCCAGAGGCACAACAATGACATGTAGGAAACATACTCTGCAAGTGGGAAAGTGTCATCGCATTTATCTCGTACAAGTTACCCTAGTAGTTAGCTAAACTCCACGGGTCCATACAGATTTCATGTGGCCACTAGTATCCTTTCATACTGACAAGGCATACTATGGAATGCAATGGTCGCAACCATGCGTCTCACTACTCCCATCCTAGCCTGTACAAGCGCTCAAGGCATGGGCGAGAACATCCAAAACAATTATCTTTTTAGGTTCATTTAATCCCCATTTAGTGTGTAAATGTTATCACTTATTAACCAAACTTATAATGAGTTACCCTGGCAGCCTCTTAGGGCCCCGGCACCCATTGCAAGCCACTTCCTGACACTACAAGTAGATTACCTACCCTAATGCTCATGGAATCATAAATCACCACAGCCCTGTACAAGCGACTGTAAAGAAAATCCAAAATATAATCCATAAAAAGAATCATCAAATATCCGCAAAATAATCATCAATTATCCATAATAAGAATCATCAAATATCCATGATAAGAATCATCAAAAATGCATAAAAGCATCAAATCTCCATGAGAAACATCCATAGAAAATCATGACCACAATAGTTCTCTATTGGCAACTGAAGGCATCACTGATAATATCTCAAAATCATACTGATCGAAGACTCCAAAATGGTTGAGTCAAACATGTCACACCATGACATCATCAAGAATAAATCCACATCATAGTCTCATCATGGTGACTAGAAAACAATCCAAGGATAACTGATCGATGACTGAAAAATGATTAGCTCAGGTGTCTCTAACACATACATCTCAGCTTCACACATGAAGACTGATGAACAAATACAAACATTTCATAGAGCATATGATCACATTACCATGGTTGGGCTTATAAAGATCGAGACCAAATAAAATCAACATGCCAACACATCTCATAACCCCCGAGCCTCTGGTAACAACCTAGGACTGGTCAACATTAGTCAACCCAAAAACCCAAAACAAGAAGCATATAGAATACACGACGCAAACACATGTTTTTGGTTTTCTAAATTCACATAGTTGAATAATGTGTAGAGTTTCATTTTCCATTTTCAATTGTAGAGATTTCTATTTTCAAGAATACTTCAAATGTCTAAGTTTCATCATTTGACCTACAAGTCAACCCATTTGATTCCCTGATAGCATTATCCTTCCATTATTAAGAATTACTTTCTAAAAATAACTTAAGGATAAATATTTACTCATTAAACTGATCATCATTGACCTTAATTAAATTGTTCTCTATATTTAACCATGATCCATATTCTAATTGATTAACTCTTCTTTTAAGGTTACTTCAACTTTCATAATAAATCAAGAATCATTATTCGTTTTATTATAAGAGAACCAATTATCATTCTTTGAATAAGATATCACAACTTAATCAGAATGATCAATTAAATTCATTAACATGGGTACATCATCCATGACCTATTAACCCTCTAATAGTTTCCAATTAGAAACTTAATTAAGTATTACTAAAGTCTGAGTCTTTTAATTTAATCGATCAATTAACATAGGTACACAATTCCATGATCCATTAACATTTTAAGGGTTAGAACTCAATTAAGTATCTCTAATACTTAAGCCTCTTCATTATAATCATTATTACATTGTCACTAATAACCGTTAAAATATCTAAGTCATTATTCAAGTTATCAGATTAAGACCTATCAACTTTGATATCAATATTTTTTAACAATCTCATTAGAGAATTATATCAATTAAATCTCTATAACATAATTATTAATTAAATCCAAGTAACTCTAGTTAATTGATCTAATTAATAATTGCACAACCATACCATCAACCCAATGATTAATAGTTTGTACGTAAAAAGTCAACTTCAATCCAAATATTAATATTTCAATAATACTAATAATAACAAGTTATTTTGGAAATCTTATCCATAATGACCACAATCATCACACCAATATCTTGATAACATACTCGTATCAATGATAATCGTCTATACTCTATTTCATTAACAATTGAGTTGATAATAATTTAATAGCTAATACCAATCTATGATGGTATATTCTTCATTACTCTTCTAACAACAACGTCACTAGTAGTTTGAATATAACTTCCTTAAGATGCAATCCCAATATACGAGTTATTAAGATAAATACTCAAATAAATAATCTATAATTTCCCTCATGTACCTCATAGGCAATTCATTTATCTAAAATAATCTTTAATAATATAATAATTGCCAACTTAATTTGCATTCATGAATTTACTTCCATTACATTTTCTTACTAACCTTAATTGGAATAAATTCTAATTAAATATTTAGAATAATTTAAAACTATATTATTTATTTAAAATCTTACATCTATTTAAAATTCAATTCCCATTATATATATATATATATATATATATATATATATACATGCATACACACATATATATACATATATTAATAATTGTTTAACTATAATATTCGAATTTCAAATCCGATCTCAACCAACGCATATCACATGACATTTTTATAAAAGTGAATATATCGTTGCGCATCACTATGGACGTTAGCTTGGTAAGCCATGTGGCCCATCCAATTGCCACATCTGAGTCGCAGGTACCTTACCCTGCCATTTTGCGACTGCTTTAATACCCATCGCCGGTACAAATAAACCCTCTGTGACCATAGTCGCTTCATATATATGGCCGTGTACTAACGGCTTATATTCGTGCGGCCTTACAAAGGTCGCCTGCGACTGACGCAGGGTACAATACCCTCGGACAGCCAGCAGGTGCTATACATATTTTAAAGACAATTATCCCATCGCAGGCACCTTGCAGAGGTACGATGGGGTGGGGTATATCGTATGTATATGTTAATTTATATAAGCATTTTTTTTTAATTAAACGCTTTTTCAAAAGCGATTCTCATTCTTTCAATAATTTCAAGCGGCATTTTCACAATATGTATATATATATATATATATATATATATATATATGTATTTATATATATATATATGTATTTATATATATATATGTGTATATAAATATATGTATATGTGTGTGTGTATATATATATATATACACACACACACATATGTATATGTGTGTGTGTATATATATATATATACACACACACACATATACATATATTTATATGTGTGTGTGTATATATATATATATACACACACACACATATGTATATGTGTGTGTGTATATATATATATATACACACACACACATATACATATATTTATATACACATATATATATATAAATACATATATATATATATAAATACATATATATATATAGGTATATATATATATATATCTGCAAAATCTATAGAATTAATAAGCAAGAGAAACATTTACAATAATGTTTGTAAGCATAACTTTTTTAAAATAAATTAGGACTTTTCAAATCTATAAATTAAGATTTCTTCTTATTCTTTAGATTTACCTATTAATCTCTCTAATAGGTTTGCCTATAAACTTCTAACTTAGAATTCTTCATACTTGTCCAACCAATCCTTCGATTTGATTCTATATCGAACCTGAACCCGTTTAGATTTAATTTCTTCCTTAATTGGATCTAGGGTTTCCTAATGTTTTCAACCAATAACATATCTAGATTTCAATTCCAAATTGTAGATTCAATCACAAAGAGTATTCAGACACATATAAAAGACATGATGGTGCAAGGAGAATATGCGAATATCACGAGTGCACCTGGACACTGATGCTAATCCGCCATGCCTCAGAAGTCCATAGAAAATCCTTTCCTTCTCCATCATTCGCAATCCCTCCAAGATCCAAGCCAATCGAATCCTCCAAGTGACTAGAAATGCTAAAAGGAGCATAGTAGCATGTAGGAACATATGAGCATATGAGCTTCCCCAATACATGTAAGCTTTGAAGCTTCCATTTAAAGCTTGTAGCTTATAGTTTCCATTAAGCTTCCATTTAAGCTTTCATTTTTGCTTGCCCAAACACACTACGGAGCCTCTATTTAAAGGCCTCTAAGATGCATTTAGAGTGTCTCTAGAAACAACTAGAAGATAAGCATGACAACCAAGCATGTGCCTTATCCAACCTTCTAGATAAGTCTTAAGGGTGTAGACACCATGTGCTCAAATAAAATGCTAACTTTTAAGTGTAGACAACTTGTGCATTCTTAGAGTGCAAACTCCAGTGTTGTCTACATGACAACTCCCAAAAATTTGTCAACTCCTATGTGAGCAAATATTAAAATAATGCACATTAATTAATATAATATTTACTTTTACTCTTTCTAATTTAATTAATTTATTTATTAAATCTCATGCACTAACTTTAATAATTCCACTTTTCAATCTTAATATATTTATATTTTAATCACATGAGATTTAGAATCTTTTATTAATTTAAATATATCTTCCAGTTTTAAATTTCATTTTCCAAAACTTAATTGCTAAAATATTTATTAGCTTTAATAATAATATTATTTAGTCATTTATTTAAAAATGAACTCCAAATATATTATTATTAAAATAAATATTATCACATTCCAAATTTAAACTTTTAACTTTTATCTTCAAATTTAATTATTTTATTTAATTAATTTTCTAATTAATTAAATAAAATAAATATTAAAATACCATATTAATTTTTCATTAAATTAAACCATTAATTAAATCTTTTAATTAGGCTTAATTAGTAGAAAATACATCAAAGACTCACAAGGTAAAAATATGAAAATCCATCATAGCCAAAATACATACAAAATCAAACCAAGGGTTTAAATCACGAATTACGTTATCCAACGTATTCGGAGGGTACTCAACTCGGATACTTGTTCTAATTTTTTTCAATTAGAACAAATGGCTTAAACAGGGTTGGGATTTGGACTTGAGAATTTATCTCCCCTCTCTTATCATTGAGATAGTGTGATAGGGTACGCTCATCCTGGCAATTCAAAGAAGTCGATACCCAGTACCTGCAACCTGCATAAAAAAACCATGCATGTACAAGCACAATATATACTAAGCTAAACAGGCAATGGCAGGAAAACTACGACTCCCTTCCTTAACCACATCAGACACGCCATACAAAAGCAAACACGCAAAGCAAACACGCACACCATACACATGCAAGTATGGGGTAAGTATAATAAAACACATATGATAATAAATCATCTTACTAATCATCATTAATAACTGGAAGCAATGTAATGATCATCATCAATAATTGTGAACACTAAAAATAATCATCATATATACATGAAATGTAAAGTCCAAGTAATCTCATCACATAATAAACTAAATCCATAGTAGAATATCTGATAATCTCATAACAATGCTGCTAACCATCAACATAAAACTAGCCCTTAAAGAGTTCGGCAACGATAACAAAATGTGAATCAGGGGCACGCACTACAGGGATAGTAAGTTTATGAGTGTTTTTTGGCAAGAGTTGTTTAGGTTGTGTGGTACAGATCTTACACCTAGCACTAGTTATCATCCGCAAACAGATGGGCAAACAGAGATTGTGAATAAATGGGTGGAAGGATATTTGAGAAACTATGTAACTACACAACAAAAGGCTTGGATCAGATGGTTTTATATGGGAGAGTATTGTTATAACACCACTTATCATATGTTCATCAAGATGACTCATTTCATGGCACTCTATGGTTATGAAGCACCTAGCTTCATGGATTTAGTTTTGGGGACAGTAGAGTGCCCAAATCCAAAAACTTATTGCAAGATAGTTAGGACATCCTGAAAGTGCTCAAAGAGAATATACAACAGGCCCAGAATCAACAGAAATTGCATGTTGATCAACACCGAATAGAGCGTAGCTTCGAGGTAGGGGATATGGTTTACTTGAGGCTACAACCATATAGACAGTCATCGCTCAAGAAGAGCGGACATGAAAAGTTGAAACCTAGATTTTATGGTCCCTACAAGGTGATTCGCAAAGTGGGCAAAGTCGCCTATGAGCTTGAGCTTCTAGAGGGCAATCGAGTGCACAATGTGTTTCATGTGTCTAGGCTTAAGAAAGCCATTGGTCAGAGTGTAGTGCCTTCTACAGATTTACCCCCTTTGGATGAGGAGGGGAAGCTTGTGTTAGTACCCGAGGCTATTCTGGACACCAGAGAGAGGAAGCTTAGAAACAGGATAGTGAAAGAGTATTTGGTCAGATGGAAAGACCTGCCGGAGGAAGATTCTACATGGGAGAGTGAGTAGGTTATTCAGCAGGCTGGACTGAGATTGCTTGAGGACAAGCAATTTCAAGGGGGGCGGATTGTAATGTCCCCATTTTAGCAGTTGACTAAGTGTGTGTGCGTTAGCCTTGTTCTACATGGTCTCGAAGGCTAATGAAGGGTTTAATGGGATCCTGGAGTGTTTTGGCCTAGTCATTTCCAGTTTGGGCCAAAACAAAGTTGATTTACTTAGTTTTAAGCATACTTACTATTTTTAATAAGTCGGCAGGACATAGTGCAGGTCAATTTTGGTGATTGGATTCGATACTCTTCGGTGAGAGCTTTCCGATGAGCTATCACTCGCATTATTCGGAGTCTGATTGCTAATACATTTTAATGCTTGAAGTTTTATTAAAGTAATGTCTAACTTAATTGTAAAATATTAAAGTGTTACTTTAATATTTATTTTATGGTGATGTGTACCCAAGGGAGACATAAGGGGTATTTTAATATATGTTTTATATATTACACATCTTTTATCCCACATTGCCCATATGAGTTGAGCCAACCCTTGAAAATAGAATAAAAGGAAGCGTTTGTGGCTTCATTAGACAGGTTGAATATGAGAAGAAATTGGTGTATGAGTTGCAGCTCCGTTCTTGGCATTTGAGGACGTTTATCCTCTCTTGTAACATTCTAGACGTCATTCCCTTGGGGTTTGGCCTTTAGAATTTTTTGTTATCGGCTTCATTATCAGGCAGCTTAGTTGCATTTCCAGCTACAGGCAGATTTGGTATTTTGCTCCTATCTCCTTCACTACTTGTCCGACGCTTATGCCGCTTTGAGGGAAGGATATTACCAAGGTAGTGGACTGATTGAAGGACAAAATACTGTAGCAGCAAGTTCAAAAGCATGGGTTGGAGTATTATGTCAATAATGCTGAAGTAATTAGTGAGTTGATAAATTTGGCATGTATTTGGTTTTATGAATTCTGAAAATAACATTTTATTGGCAGCAGTTCATTTCCACTTTGCATATTATAGTAGTTCTTTCTTGTTTATGTTGTATGATACCAATTCCATGCACAAAACACAATAAACAAATAAACATTTGATTTATGGAGTTATAAGGAGTTTAACACATTAAACGGAGAAACAAGAGGTTGAATGCAAACTGTTTGACATAATTCCTTCCAGCAATTTGGCTTAGTTTTTGGGACATTCGGGGGTGCCCATTACAGTCAACAGAGAACTGATCAATAATTTGAGTCCATGGATTCTTCTCTGAACTAGGATCGACAGCTCGGAGAGCCCGCCAGACAGCACTGTTGGACTTGAAACCAAACCCAAAGGCAATTTGCCACGCTCTGTCTCCCTTCCTCATTCTTCCTTTGGCTTCACTGTACGCAAGCTCATACCATAACGAGCTGCTAGATGTGTTACCAAACCGATAAAGAGTCATTCTTGATGGTTCCACATGCCATTCTGAAAGCTGCAAATTCTTCTCAATTTCATCCAAAACCGCCCTTCCTCCAGCATGTATGCAGAAATGCTCAAATGCAAGCTTGAAATCTGGAATGTAAGGTTTTACCTTCATCTTCAAAAATTTCCTGCCCACCAAAGATGCAAAGAAGAGAATTTGCTCGGACATGGGGAGAACCAGAGGACCCAGAGTTATTATGTTAGTCTTCAAAGCATCCCCTGCTACTGCCATGAGCTCTTTAGATAATGAAATCCCCACTCTTCCCGTATCATCCTCCTCTTGGAAAACACACTGAAAGGATTTATCATCAGCACCTTTGTTGGTCCTAACGGTATGCACTAGCTCATATTTCGCCCTCCTCTTCTCTGATCTCTTGTTTGACAACAAAATGGCGGCACCCCCCATCCTAAAAATGCAATTAGATACGAGTTTGGATCTGTCGTTCCCAACATACCAGTTCAATGTAGCGCTCTCCATGCTAACAACTATTGCATAAGAATTCCTATGAGCTTGAAGCAAGCCCTTGGCCAGATCAATAGATATGAGGCCAGCGCTACAACCCATTCCCCCTAGATTGTAACTCAAAATGTTCCCCCTCAACTTGTAGTGATTTATTACCATTGCAGAGAGGGAAGGAGTGGGATTGAAAACGCTACAGTTGACAACAAGTATCCCAATATCCTTGGGCTTGACACCCGTTTTGGCAAAAAGCTCATCAATGGCACCAAACATAACCATCTCAGCTTCTTTCCTAGCCTCTGCCATGCATGGGTTTGGGGGCACTCTAAGCACTGCTTCAGGCAAGTAAGTCTCATCCCCTATACCCGAACGCTCGACGATCTTCCTTTGAAAATATAAAGTTGACTCGGAAAATGTACCAGTCGATTTAGAGCAATTCATGAACAATTCTCTACTACATTTCCTCTCATCCTCAGGCTTATAACATGCAAAATCCACAAGGAAAACTGACCTTGGTCTTGTCATAAAGTAGAGCGTGGTAAAAAAACACCAGCAATGTTGAGCAGAGGATAACACTGACAAGATTAAATCGAAGATGCTCCCGTAACTCGTACAGATCTTCTGGCTTGAGCGTGCCCAATTCAGCAGCAATGAGGACTACGATGGGGCATAACAAAAGATACATTGCATGGGTTATCACATAGTGGTATCCTAATTTGACATACTTAAGCTTCACGGATTGAAGAAAATCTGGGAGTTTTAATTGGGCTGATTTAATCGATACCACTGACTGAATGTCCCGCTTCTTGGGCTCCATTCCTCCAAGATGATTCTCAATACCCAATTTGGGCTTGGACCCAGATGGCGAAAAGGATTAGCACTTAATACCCAATGGGCTTAAAACAGATATAATGCTGGGTAAAAGTTTTATTGAATACTAAAGAAAACAGAACAACACAAGAAATAAAGAGAATTAGAATTACAGTTATCCTGATTGAGAAGTTGATCCAGCATCTGAAATAAATCAAGGGGAAGCATCCTATGATCATTATTGTTCCAATCCAGCTGTGAGAAAATATAGGGAAGGAATGCAGAATATATAGAAGAATTTCCATGTGCACAATGGCTCAAGCAAGGGAGATTCAATTTAATGCCCCAACCGAAATGGGGTATGAATCTATAATATAGTTGTTGGAGATATATTAGGCAGGGAACTAATGTTTTTATTTGATTCCTATTAATTTGCAATCACAGATATAATTTTAAGAAGCCAAAGTTTAGTAGCAAATTTTTTTAAAACAATTAGAACAAAAAAATTCTCATTTTCTGATTGGTGGCTAGCTAATTTCCTCAGTTAAAATTCTATTTTTCAAATTAGAAAAAGGAAGAGAAAGATGTACATAAGATCGAATTAATTGTATAAATAAAGAAATGCATCTTCCATTAGGGTGTATGTTCATCATTAATACAAACCAAATTAACATCATTCAATTGTTACCTTTGTTAAGATAAATTTGAGATACTATATCTACTTTCAATTAGAAAAATAATGCAAGGAGTAATTACAATGTGGACTAATGACAATATTAAAAATGTAGATTTCCTCACCTCGTATTTTTAATTGGTCTCACTCATTGCCTAATATATGATGAGCACTAAATGTGAGAAATAATGCAATAGATGAATTGGAATTTTATGAGAATGAATTTAGCTATTTTTTAATCTTGTTTGATTATAAGATTTTATCATTTATCAGTGAATAACATAATCAAAATAAAAAATAAATTTTCATTTTCATTTTCAATTTGGTTTTATTTCAAATATAAAAGAGTATTTTACTTTTAATAATTTTTTTTATAATTTACTTTTTGACATTCTATTTTATTACAATTTTACAATCCATGGTTCTTGATCCGTCCAACTGCTGCATTTTTATTTACTCAAAAATGGACAAAAAGGCACAAGTTCTATTGTCCGCCGGCAAATTCACAGCCATATCTATGCCGGCATCAAAATGGAAAATTTTAAATAATTTTTAATGTAAGATACATTTTTAAAACATTTTTTAATTTAATTTTTAAAAATAGTAAAATACCAATTTGATGTCAGCATAACATTGGCGAATTTCACATCCACTTTGCACTAATGGATGCACCAAAATTAGTCAAGTTTGGTCTCTATGAATTTATCATTATCTCAATTTGAATAAAAAAGAAAGCATTTTTAAAAGTCTCAGTAATTAATCATTTTTCACATTGTCCATAAATATTAAAAACAATATGTATCTTTTTATTTAAATGAATAATGGAAAAGGGTCTATCCTAAATTTAAAAAAGTTAGTTGTCATTAATGGATATTGTTTGGACATTTCAAATTAAAAATAAAGTATTTTTCCTAAAAATAAAGTGAATAAAGTATTATTCACTTTTCACGTTGCCCAAAATTTAGAATATGTTAATATTTTAAAAATGAAGATTTTATATTATTTATTGATACAAACTAATTTACATGCTTCGTCAAAGTAGTTGTGAATACATATCATTTTATTTAAATATTTAATGGAAAGGTCCTATTCATTAAAAAAAAAAAAGTAGTTGTAATTAATCAATATGATTTATGATTAATTTCTATCTCGATTCAAGACAAGAGCTTGCAACACAATGGTAAATTGTGAGCCTTTTATCGAAGAGGTCTATGTCAATAATCACTTTTCACTTTATCCAAAAATTTAGAATATGTGAATATTTAAAAAATATGGAGATTTCCTATTCTTCGTACTATAATTAATTACATAATTAATTACATAATTAAAGATAATTGCTTTTATTATAATATTTAGAGCAAGTACTTAGCCACTCTATTTAGGTACTATTGCAATGACTTCTACTTAAGTAGTGATTAATCATTTTGATTTCAACTAATGACATCTAAGTATTCTTATTTTGATTGTTGATTTTTCACTTTTCTAATGATATATATGCAATTCTCAATTTTTTAAACCAATAAAATTATTTTATTTCAGTTTGAGTGGTCTAATATTTGGGCTATTATAGGGCGAATTTCCAAGAAGCATTGTCCCTATTGTAGAGCGATATTTTCAGATGCACAAATATGAAACATTTAAAATATACATATAAGATTTTTTAAATTTTAATAAAAATTTAAATATTAACTCAATATATACAATTAAGCTATAGTTGGTGAGGTAATATTCAGATGCAAAACTAAAAATTATATTTCATGATAAATATTTAAATATTAAAAAATGATATTTTCAAAACATTTAAGTATGGAATCACTTTAAAAAGGAAATTAATATATTTTTTAATCTTTCTAAATTCTAAATTATAATTTTATGAAAAATATTAAACTATTAATTAAACTATGTAAAATATTATTATTCAATTATATCGCTAGTTTGTTGATTTTTTCAATAATAATTAAATTTATAGTATTGATCTATACTACTTTACATGTTTATCAAAGTAGTTGTGAATATACATCTTTTTAGTTAAATAATTAAGGGAAAGGGCTTATTCATTAAAAAAATAAAAGATAAAGAATTTGTGATTAATGGAAATGGTTTGTGTCACTTTGAAGTAAATAGAAAGTATTTTTAAAAATCTCAATATAGAATTTGTAAATATTTTTTTAAAAATGAAGATTTCCTATTATTTATTGATAGAAACTAATTTACATACTTTATCAAAGTAGTTTTGAATATTTATATTTTTGCTTAAATAATTAATGCAAAAAGCCTATTCATACAAAAAAAAAAAAAAGTAGTTGTGATTAATAAATAAGGTTTGTGTCACTTTGTTCACATTGTCCAGAATTTAGAATATGTAATTATTTAAAGAATAAGTAGATTTCATATTATTGTATTTGTTGTAACCTATAATACTATTGTAATCACTTAAGCTTAATTGGTGATTAATCTTTTCAATTTCCACTAGTTACATACAAGGATTTATAGGATGCACTGCCCAATATTTGCGAATAAGAAAATTAAAAATTCTAAACAATGTAATGAGAATTGGAACCTATATTTTAGTTATAGTAAAGAAATTGCATAGTATAATACACCTAGTATTTGTAAAATTTTACATTTTCACTATTGAAATGTGTCACTTTAACATAACCTCTTGCTAGAAATTTTATTATTTCAATTAAAATGATGAAGTTAAAATCTTAAAATAATAAAAAAAATTATAGTTTTAATTAACACGACCTAAAATAAAATGTAATGAAAAATTGATTAAATGTTTATTATTTGTAAATGAATCATTATTTTATTTTATTTGACATCATCGATTACCCTTACTTTGTATTTGCTAATGTAAAAGAAAAAAATATTTATGTTGTCTAACACAACTAATCAATTTCTTATATATTTTAAATATGTGCTTCTCAATATATAGTTGACAATGGAAATATTGATATGAACAATTACTACTCACTTCATTAAGATAATGCAATATTATAAATAAGCTAGAATAGTAAAATTATATTTATATCATAAATTAGAAACATTTTTCTACTAACAAATATTATTTTTCAAAATTTCAAATATTTATGTACTTTTAAAAAAATGATATTTTAAAAAACCACTCTAAATTAAAATTAATATTTTCATGTAAAAGTTCCTTTTAATAATACTAAAGTAAATATTATTATTAAAAATAATTCAATTTATTTTCTTATAGGTATTAAATCTTAATATTTACTATTGTATCCAATTAAACTATTACAATTAGGCAAATACAAGCCACTACGTGGCACTTGTTTATAGATAGAAACTAATTTACATGCTTCATCTAAGTAGTTGTGAATATGTATCTTTTTATTTAAACAATTAATGAACAAGGCCTATTCATAAAAAAATAGTTGTGTTTAATAAATATGGTTTTTGATTTATTTATTGCTTTCTAATTTTTTGGTTAAATTGATAAAGGGAGGTACCCTTTTTAAGATGATTGAATTATTAAAAAATAAGGGAATGCTATTGAGAGACTACTTAGGGTTAAACTCTCATACTCAATCATAGAGGGCATGATTAATAATGTATATACATTAAGAATTTAGCATGATAAATATAGATATTAATTCATTTAGTGTAATAGAATTTAATCAAAAGAGGTTAAAGACACAAATTCAAAGTGTTCTCTAGCTCAGTCCTTCCTCTCTATTTCGTTCCTTATACAATTTAATCTTTTAGATGTGTTGTTGAAATAGGGTATATGGTGACTTAGCTCAACATTTGAGCAATATGGTGGATTTTCAATTTTTTTACATTAACTTTGGACTAACATTTAAAGATTAATATCAATGTTTTAAGTTGCAAAGAACTAGATTGTAACTTCATATCAAGGACGTCTAACTTATAATCGACATGGAAAGAGGTGTCACTCACCCCTTCATTTCAGGAACACAAAGAGAAATAATATTATTAGGAATTTCTCTAATCTTGTAATTAAATAGTAAATGAAAGAATATTTATAAAGATTCCTGTTGTATTGAAGAAACATATATTTAACAATAATAAAAAATGCAATTATACAATAAAGAAGAGTTTGTCCTTAATAAAGATATGAAACTATGGCATGTCCCTTTTTAAAATGTATTTTGTATTGGACTTGGTCCCAAGCAAAACTGGAGGTTCTCTTCTCCATTCTTTCCTACCAGTGCCTGTTTGAATGGAGATATTTGTAATCTTACTTATTCTATTAATATAATTTATAATGCTTTGGTCATTTGCCAATAATAAAAAATGGTTTGTGATTAATTTATATCTCAATAAAGAATTTTTAAAAGTCTTGGTAAATAATCACTTTTCACATTGCCCAAAATTAAGAATATGTAAATAGTTTTTTAAAAAAATGAAGATTTCATATTATTAGTAAGTGTCGGTAGGATAAGTACTATCATATCGCTTTATCGATTGCTAGTTTTAGTTAGCGATTAAATGAATTTCTTTTAATCAATCTTCATCAATTGCGTGTAGTGCCTACCCCTAATTTGCATTTTGTTATTATTGTCCAACTCTTTTAGGCTAGTTTTATACTTGATGATTAGTAGCAATATTTTTGAGATTATCAGATATTGTTTCATATGCAGTTGATTTTATAATGAGATTACTTGGTACTCTATACTTCATGTATGCAGAATGATTATTACAATAATTTTAGTTATTGATGATGATTAGTTAGATGAATTATCATATGTGTTTTCTTATGGATACTTACCCCATACTGCATGTGTATGGTGTACGTGTATGTTTTCTTTATGTATGGCAGTTCTAATCGGGGTTAAGGAAGGGATTCGTAGTCACCTACTAGTTGGGATCTACATGATGCACCACTTCCTGCCATTGTCTTTTTAGCTTACTACATATGTGTTTGTACATGCATGAATTCTATGCAGATTGCAGGTACCGGGTATCAACTTCCTTGAATTTGCTAGGATGTGTGTACCCTATCACATTATCTCAATGGTAAGAGAGGAGATAAATTCTTAAGTCCAAATCTTAAACCTTTAACCCATTTGTCTTAGAAAAATTAGGACAAGTATTTAAGTTGATTACATTCTGAATGTGTCGTATGAAGTTAATTCATGATTATAACCCTTTAGTTTGATCTTGTATATGCCTTTCTATGATAGGTTTTCGAAATTTGTTTTATAAGTCTTTCATGATTTTTCTATTAATTAAGTCAAATTAAATTATTAAATTAATGAATTAATTCAATAAAAAATTATTATGATATTTTAATATTTAATTAATTTGGAAATTAATTCAATAAAAATGATTAAATTTAAAGTTATAAATTATAAGTTTAATTTTAAAACATGATAATATTTAATTAATTTAATAATAATATATTTAGAGTTCATTTTTAAATAAATGCTAAATATGATTGTTATTTAAGGTAATAAATATTTTATCAATTAATGTTTCGAAAATAAATTAAAAAGTGGAAAAAGATAATAATTTATTAAAAGCTTTAAGATTGCATAAAGTATGCATGAGATTAAAATTTAATAAATTAATTAAAAGGAGAAGTCAAGTGAAATTAAATAAAGTTATTTTATAATTCAATAAACATGCATGAAAAAGATAAAGTTATAGTTCTAATTTTGGTTGTTTTATATTTATTTAATTTAATAATAATTTATTTAGGAGTTTTATTTTAATTAATAAACTGTAAATAATATTGTTAATTGAATTAGTAAATATATTATTAAAGCATCTCATGATTTAATAAGAGAGAGAAAACATAATTTAATAAATTTTATTTTAACTAAATTGCATGAGGGCATGAGACATATTCATCTTGATTTCACTGCCAAGATCTTTGCAAAAAAATTTGCTCGATAGCATCCCATGACTGGCTGGGATAATAGTGACCAAGATATTTAGTTTTAACTTCTTTTCTAGTTGTGTTGCAAGAGCTACTTGATTGTCTTTTAATTGGGCAACTAGCAAAACTTGTTTCGCCTACATAGAATACACCTTTCCTAATGGTTAGTTTAGAGAGAGGCCTACGGCATGGGCCACCTTTGAAGGCATAACATTATCGGATGCACTAGAATCAATGATACCATTGCTTAACTTGTATCTACCTATATAGAGGGAAACATAGAATGGATCAAGTTTATCTGATAGAGAAGTTGCAACAAATTATTCCTTCTTGGTCATGAGCCCTTCCAAATTTTCTTCTTCTAGAGAAATCACTGACTCGTGGTTCATAGTGATTTTAGGCAAACCTTTTCCTTTACCAACATGTTGAATCAATCTATCTAACTAATGTGGGTTGGCTTTTAGGTAGTCCAACTAAGAAATCTACACTTTGGTCTTCTTACAATCATCAATAAAATCAAAAGATTCTTCAACAATGGGAGAGGATTTGACTTTATCTATCTCCTTTTCTTGTGAAGGCTCTTCCAAAGTATGCTTATGAGATAGAATTCACTTAGCAGTCTCATTAGAGGCTTTATCCTTTGCTTCTTTTCCCCACTTCTATTCTAATCTCTGTCTCCAATTTGGTGTAGATGCATTGCAAGAATGATATATAATATCTTCAGCTTTCTCACCATCAGATTCATATTATAGATAATTTATGGAAGAGGTCCCAATAGTAGGTTCTATTGCATCTTCAGGGGCCACATATTCTTCTATTTTCTCTCTCGTCAATTGCATTTGAATGAATCTAGCCATCTCAGGACAACTTGCACCATCATGATCTATTGTCAAGTAGAAATCACACATAGCAGATTGATTACTAGATGATGCGGGATGCTCGATGGTTAATGTTGGTGTTGGTTGGGGTGGCTATTTATAATGTTTATTCTATTGATATGACATATAATTCCTCCTTGGAATATCTTGCTACAAAGGCAGAGGATTGTGGGGCAACTGCTTCTTAATTTGTAACACATCATTACCCAATTTCTGATATAAAGGGTCAATGGTAGTTGTATATGAGCAATGTTAGTATGCTAATAGAAACCAAATTTAAATAAAGCTTCTACAAACTAAAAAAAATTCATAAACTTCAAGATAGACTAAGATGAGCTCTCAATTGAAAATATGAGCCATTAATGGGCTCTCTCAATGAGAAGCTCTCTTGTTGAGTGGCTTTATCTAAATGGATAGGATGTATGCTCAATATGCTTCCAAAGGCTTCAATGGATGATTGTGGATTTTTGGTGTGGATAGATGGCTTTAGTATGGATTTGGATCTCAAAATAGCATTATAAATTTACTTCATGGATTGTGTTAAAATGGCTTGGGAGAGGGTTCCTTAAATAGGCAAAGGGCTTGAGGGATCAAGGGCTAGGATGCAAGGATGGGAAAAAGCTCATGGAGGGCTTAGATTGCATGAGAGGAGATCACATGGATTGTGCTTTCTTACAACCAATCAGGAAGTGACACATGTCACAGGGTGAGAGGATGGAGAAAAGGGCAAGGATGAGTCAACAAAGGAGGCTCAAGAGATAAAATCTTCATAAAGACCCTTCATAAGTGCTTTGTAAGAACATTTATGACTTTGTGGACTTTATAAAGTTTTGTGGTTGAAGATATTTGTGAGAGACACCATAAAATTCAAATTTGAGGGTTTAGGGGGGTTTTAAGCTTGCTTAGGGTTGTAAAAATGATTAGAGGAAGGGTTAGAGATGGCTTAGGACTAGGCAAGTGGATGGCAAGTGGATTGCAATTAATGAGGGTGGGTGAAGGAGGAGATATTTGTTAACTTTGGCTTGAGTTAGCAAGTCTTAACCCATGTTTAGGGAATGTGACAAGGTTAGGAGGGGATTAGGATTAGGGTTAAAGACATCTTCTATAAGAGTCTAGGCTTTGGATGAGGATGAAGACTTTCTAGAAGAGTCTAGAACTTCCTAGGATAAGATTTTATGAAATAAATAAAGTTTTATTTATTTCAATAGTTTGGGTTGAGGAGATATTTATTAAAATATGTTTAATAAACATGAGGATTAATATTTAATCTTGATTAAATATTTTGAGTTTGGATTAGGGGTAGGAAATGATGAGATTAGCCTTTAATCAAAATTAAAGAAGGATTAGAAGATTTTGGAAGAGGTTATTGGTCTTAAAGAAATTGGCCAACTTTTGGGAAAAAAATAAATTAATTATTTATTTTGGGATTTTTGGTCAATTTATTAATTAAATAATTAATAAATAAGAAAATAATGTTTAAATAAGATTTAAACATTTTTGGGAGGGATTCCTTAATTAAATATTTTTAATTAAGATAAAGGGATTTAATGGCATAAAAATAAATTAATTAATTAATTATTAAATGATGATGTCATCAGGAATTTTTTTAAAAATAAAAATACTTTATTTTCTAAAGGTTTTTTAGGTGTCTACATTTTTCCCCTCTTTGATGTGATGCCGCAAGTGGCATGACATCAAAGATAAAAAAATAAGATGCCCAAGGCTAGAGCAGAAGAGGAGAGAATGGACTGTGAGATGCCCCTTCAAGAAGGTAGTGGGGAGAGAAAGCGAGGCTCGACGACTTCTTGAAAAGTACAAGAATTCGAGATGAGCAAGAAGACTCAGATTTGCTTAAGAGAAGAGGTTTGGTTAGCTCAAACTCTCACTGCGGGAGAATGATAAAGGGAGAATTAGAGGCACAAGAGGAAGCAAGCTTAAGATCTCAGGGATTGCAGAGGATGAAGGAGCGAACCGCTATAAAAAGAATCCAGGATGGGGAGATGGATGAGGGGATTAAAAAAGCTGATGCAACAGGATTTCAAAGAGTCAGATTGGCGGAAGATGGGTTTCGGAGATCCCTAGGACTAGGATTGTGGATCTCGAAAGATGAGGCTTGGTGGATTGATTTGGATTGGTGGATCCCTAAGACTAGGATTGTGGATCCCTAAAGCTAAAGGTGAGGAGTGATTCAAAGAGATACTGATGCATAAGCTGGGGTAGGAGAGACGGATGCCAGATATGGATGGGGGATAATGGAGATGAAGGAAAACCATTGAAGCTTTTTGAGCAGGGGGGATACTTCAAAGAGAAGTACCACCATGTAGTTGAGCACTAGATTTGCTATAGGACTGTTGGTTAATTGCCAAGGTTACCAAGAACATCAAGGCCTTTTCACCAATTATCCAGAGGACTAACAAACTGACTCAAAACAAAAACGCAAGGATTGCCCCAGTATCACACATGAATCCCAGAGGAAGCAGTGTGGAAACGACACTGGGTAACCCACAAGCAAAAAAGAAAACAAGCAAAAGACATGATCAAGACCTTACGCTCTGATTGCCCCATTCACAGTATACCATGATATGGAAGATCGTAGCAACCTTGAGGAGGGAACAAGGAGATTGCTTGGAAAAGATATTTCAAGACCCAATAGGGAAGAGTCCAAATCAAAAGAAAGAAAAAATCCAAAAGAGAACCGTTTGCCAACGAGATGGGTAGGATGAGGTACTAACGGACCAATATCCTATATCCTGCAAGGACCTATCAGAGAGCACCTAAGCTGGTGGACTTGGATGAGTGATGCGTCTGGCAAACTAAACTAAGAAAGATAACACTTTGGTGACAAGAAATCTAGCTAAAGGATGCATTCGAATAGCTAACCAAGGGTTGTGCGATGTGTGCAAGATGTTGATCAAGGACAAACTGACACGAACACTGGATAGATACAATGGTACTAAGCTAAAGAGAATGTACAAGCTGAAAGACCAAGATATTTACAAGTTGAAGCTGACCAAGATATTTACAAGTAGGCAAAAGCTCGGGATGATAGGATAGCGGGATGGTTTGATGCTATGCAAGATGCAAAAGCTAAGGATGGGGTGATAGCGGAAGATATGGATTTGGGGAGGATGCATCCCAATGATGATGAGATATTTTGTGACCAAGGATGACTAGAGGAGCAGGATGAGATGGCTGGATAGGATGGTAGATAGCTAGGATTTATGATGGATATAAAGAGATGACATTGGGTTTGCATGAGGATAGCCTAGAGCTAGATACCAATAATAAGGGAGGATGGACAAGACAAGATCTCTAAGGAATATGGTGCCCCCAATCAGAAGATAACATATGGAAGGAGGTCTTATGATGGATGTGACAGGATTGAAGCTAGGATGGAAAAAGCTGAAGGGGCTAGGGAGATGGATGATAGCTGGGATGATTGGCTGAAGCTGCATAAGATTAGTGGATGATGTGAGATGGAGGATGGAGGATAGGTGGATAGATTGGAAGATGGAGTTGGATGTCAAGAGATGACCAAAAGCATGAGGGTGATAGGCTAAGCTGGGGATGGCGAGATTACGCATGACGCTTGTTTGCCAAGTTTTCATCATGGTACTTGTCCAAGGTGCTTGAATTGCCAAGTTTTCACCAGTGGATGCTTTATTTTTCTTTTCTTTTTTGACTTTTTGACTTTGGACTTAGCTGGAATAATTTTGGATTTCTTCAGCTATTTTGGCTTTTTTAGAATTTTTCACTGGCTGTTGGAATGTTCAATTTTGTTGCTAGCTGTTGGTACACCGGATGTGTGATTTATGCAATAGATTCGATTAGATGGGATTGATGGTAGAAGATGGAGGGATGAAAATGCTGGAAAGGAGCATGAGATGGGGATGCTTGCAAGAGCAACATTGGCACATGTTGGAACGGGTGTGAAAAGAGCATATGGGGGATAGATGGTAGATGCAGGCGTGATGGAGGATTTGTGGAAGCGTGCTTGGGGATATAGGCACCCAAGATGGAGTTAGGAGTGGGGGACATGAGTCACTAGATGGGGGATTAGCAATGGTGGATGCCATTATGCATTGGGTTTCAACTTTTTTCTTGTGGATCCACATGATTTTGGATTTTCTTTTCATAGGCTTTTGCATTGTTTTGCATTCTTTGATTGGATTTTGCCTTTTTGGAGTATGTCTTTTAGAATAGACATATGATTGCCTAGGATGTGGATTTTTAGCTTTATGCATTTTGAAGTTGGCATTCACATTGTTGTGGTAAGCTTTGGGAAGATGGTTAGGAGAAGCTTTGTGAGATGGAGAGGATATGAAAGAGCATGTAGGGGGATGATAGTGGATGATGTGCCCTGATATGTGCCTTTGTTGATCTTGCATAGAAATGGATGGAATAGGATTTTTATGATGGTTGATAGGAGGATGGAGGATGGTAGATTTTGGGACATAGGGACCCAAAATGGATTTAGCGGATGAAGGGGGGATATGGTAGGTTGTTTTGGGTTGCAAAGATGGTGGAGGGGGGATGACATAAGATTTCTTGAAGGATTGATGGGAGGCTGGGATGGTGGGCTTGGAGATAGGCTTGGTTTGGGGGTGTGGTGTACCAACACCTTTAGATGGTGAGCCTTTGGATACATATCCAAGACCATGAAATCCTAGATTTTTTTGTGCAATAATAGGCTCTCTAATTCCTTGCTCTTGTGGTCCTAAACCTTGACCTTGATAATGCCATCGATTGAGCATTTGAACAAGCTGAAAAAACTTTTTGCTTGCAAAAAATGGTAGAAGTGATTTATTAGGTGTATTGCAATGGGGAGATACTGTTCTTAATTCTTCTGCTGAGAGAGGGCCACCGTGGATGAATGTAAGTGAACCAAGAGGGTAGATTATAGATGGTGGAATAGCTTGGATAGGTGGTAAGATGGAAGCATGGAGCGGGGGAGATGGAAGGATAGGATCTTGATGTAGCTGGTGGGATGACAAGATATCTTGTAGTGGAGGAGATATGGCTCGAGGTTTTGGAGATGGAGGAGATGGTGACTGCACTATGGATGGAAGAAATAGTACGATGATATCTTCATTTATGCTTTGGGGGATGTCAACATGCTTTTGGGCAGGATCTTGATAGGATTGGTTTGGAGTGGATGACACAATAGGAGGTGAAGGGATGGATTCTTCAAAGGCAGCGGATGGATAGATAGGAGATTCAGTAGTGGAGATGGGTGAGTAGAAGATGGATGCATAAGGGTCATTACGAGAGATTTGGGAAATGCTTGGAGGCAATGTGGATAGGATTTTGGAGGGATTTGATAGGTGGTGGGATTTTGATGCTTGTGAGAAGTGGAAGGATTTTAAGCAATTTGATGGATGGTATGGGGATGATAGCTATGGGAGATGGAGGTGATATTATAGATGGGGAAGCTTCATCACTGACTACTTTACATGGTTGGATTAGATGACATGGCTTATCGACTTTTGGAGGCAACTTTTCTTGTATTTCCTCTAGGAGATTCCTTGGAGACTCGTGTGTCGAAGGTGGAGGTGGATTAACAGGAATAGCTAGTGTGATGGGGGTGGAAGATTGGAAGCTTGGTTGATGGGGTGATGGAGAGGAAGCTGGAATATCAGATGGCATGACTAGATAGTTTGGAATAACTCTTGGATTTTGGGGGATGCTTGGGGGAATGTTTCTAAGGCTTTCAATATACCCATCATAGTCAACAAGATTTTCATCATCATTGGAATAGGAGGTGGCGGGAGCAAGGACAATGCGACCAAACACATCATGATAGGATTGGCACTTCATGCTTTGATGATGAGTTTGATGGGGATGGGGTCTTGTGTATGGATGAACACGGAAGCTCATGGTTGGATTTGGGTTAAGCATAGATTTTGGATTGGCTGATGAAAGATTTACTAGGGAGAGTCAAAGTTGCATGACAGACCTAACGAGGATTGGCTAGAGATTTTTGGCTTTCCTGTGGATCGAAGACTTCAAGGGCATGCTGTCAAAAAGTGAGAGTTTTGCTTTCCTATGCATAGGATTTGTGGTGATTGTGTCAACTTAAGGATAGACTAGTGATCCTATGGCATGACACAAGATTGACCACTTATGGATCCCAACCTTTAGCTCAAGGTGATGAGGGATACAAGTGACAAAGCTGGATTACCCTAGACAATGCTCTGTCAAAGGGATAACCTTGGTGAGATTGGTTGATTGGTAGGATTGATTGGATAGCAAAATATAGCAAAGTGACAACAACTCTTTAAAGGCTTGGGTGATTTTGGATTGGGTTGCTAGCTGGCTGGGGGGATGATTTGGATGGACTTTGGATTTGGGATTGTTCTAAGGCAAAGAACTAGATAGATTCGGTTGCATCAGGGGAGCTTGGATGATTTTTTGATAAGGCAGTGACTATGCTAAGTATGCCTTGAGTTGGGAGATTTTTGCTATTCTGGGATTTCGACCAAAATTGGCAAACATTCATTCAAAAGCTATGAACAAACAAGCAGACAAAATTTTTGAGCAAGCATGTCAAACACACCAACATCTTAGGAAGCTTTCTACAAGGAAGAAATTCGGTTTAGCTAGGGAGTCCTCGATATACACAAGGTACGTGAGGCCCAAATTTGTAGATGAAACCAAAAATATGTCACATAGCCGAGAGGAGCAGTAACCCACTTCTCCTCTTTCACTTCTCAAGGGTATAAAGTTCCTTGAGGCTTAGCCCGAGTGACAAAATTTTCATCCCAAGAGAGGTGTCTTTGGATTCACCTCCCGATCTTTATACTCCGCCGGAACGCTGGAGTTGAGGTCGTCCCAAGGGGTGATGAAATCCTCAAGCAGGCCTCCTAAAAAGCTAAGACAAGATTTTGGATCCTAATCTTATGCACCCAAGATGGCCTCAAAAGACGACAAGGGGAGAGAAGACTTGGATGATCTTGGGCTAAAAAACACGCTTGTTCTTTTACCAACTGACGCTTAAGTTTTCTGATCTAGACTTTGCAAGTACTCGTATTTAAGATATAATGTTTATTCCAACTTTGAAGCGTCGACAAAAATAAAATTGATCGAAGAATGCGAACAAGAAGAAGAGTTAGGGTCAACAAGAAGGTAAACTCGTGCGCTCGGAGGCCCTCCACGTTAAGTATCGATTGGTTTTTCTTTAAGGCATTCAAGATTGAGTGTGAGTTTATTTTAAGCCCAAAATAAAGGTGTGTGAGATTCAATTTCAAGCACACGCCCGGAGGCCCTCCACGTCAAGATTTGTCCAATTTTTATGCCCAAATGAAGTGTGAGCGAGATTAATGCGCATTCAAAAAATTTTCTAACTTAGAAAAACTACTAAAAACTCAAGTGAGTGGAGTTTGATTTGTGTGGAGCACTTAACACCCTCCTAGGTGGACCCATCCCCATAGATGGCACTGAGATTGCAACCAATGGTTAAATTGATGGGTGATTAAAGAGGGTGAGTCCAACGACAAACTCACTCAAAGCATTTTTATTTGTTTTTATAACTTAAAAGATTACAAAAATGTAGATTCTTTTTATGCTCCAAAAGATGATTATTTGATTTATGGCATTCAAGATTGGATTTGTTGTTTTAATCATGCATTCAAGAAAAATTTGATTTTAATCCATGGCATTCAAGAGTGATTTTAGCAACATGCATTCAAAGACAAGTGGTTAAACATTCAAGTGTTTTCTTTTGAGCATTCAAGATTGAGATTTTGTGTGTTGTTTTAAGAACTTTGAAGTGCTTTGTTTTAACCTTAGATCATTCAAGATTGTTTTGGACTCAAAAGTGAAAATGACTCTTTGGACTTTGGTTTTCATTCAAGATTTTGTGTTCTAGTTTGCATATTTTAAGCCCAAAAATGATATTCCTAGATTGTTTTGATGCATGAAAAACCTAAGAAACATTCAAGATTTTGCAATAAGACATTTGTTTGGAACAAATAAAAAAGCTTTTATGACAATTTTTGGCAACCATTTAGGACTCTTAGTTTTCATGAGATTTTTTTTAAAAACTTTAGTGTACACTTAGTGTTGATTTTGAACCTTTTGAAATGGAAACTTGAAGTTCTTTTTAAATTCCCAAAAATGAAGTGTTCCTAATTTTGCATGAATGCATCTAAAATCTTGATGTTGCAAGGATGCAAATGATTAGATTGGTTTAGTTTCACTTGTTAAAAGATTTTTTCTTTTTTGCAAATTTTTAATTTTTCAATGGATTTAAGTATGATTTTGGGGTTCATTTTAAGCACTAAAAAGAAGTGTGTATGATTTTGCTTCCTTAAAAAAAAATGGCCAAGATCTCCCACAAGAAGAAGAAGAAGAAGTAGATGGAATAAGAAGAATATCGACAAGAAGAGGAAGAAGAATTTCAAGTTCTTTGTCCACCTATAAGCTTGAAAAATCTGCAAACACTATGAGATAAATTATGAGTTCCTTTGTCTTCTTCATGCTCATGTGGACCTACAAAACCAATTTATACAATCCTACCAATCACAAAAACAAGCAAAATTAGCCAAAATTAGCAAATGACATACAAAACTTGACTAAAAAAGCTAATGAAGATGACCTATGCGGGGTCCCACCGGGCGTGCCAAAATGTATATGAGCAATGTTGGTATGATAATAGAAACCAAATTTAAATAAAGCTTCTACAAACTAAACAAAATTCATAAACTTCAAGATAGACTAAGATGAGCTCTCAATTGAAAATATGAGCCATTAATGGGCTCTCTCAATGAGAAGCTCTCTTGTTGAGTGGCTTTATCTAAATGGATAGAATGTATGCTCAATA
The DNA here is from genome assembly GCA_028749045.1 of Cupressus sempervirens. Taxonomy (NCBI): domain Eukaryota; kingdom Viridiplantae; phylum Streptophyta; class Pinopsida; order Cupressales; family Cupressaceae; genus Cupressus; species Cupressus sempervirens. The sequence goes on along the minus strand of CM053789.1, from coordinate 28,517,634 downwards.
TGCTTCCAAAGGCTTCAATGGATGATTGTGGATTTTTGGTGTGGATAGATGGCTTTAGTATGGATTTGGCTCTCAAAATAGCATTATAAATTTACTTCATGGATTGTGTTAAAATGGCTTGGGAGAGGGTTCCTTAAATAGGCAAAGGGCTTGAGGGATCAAGGGCTAGAATGCAAGGATGGGAAAAAGCTCATGGAGGGCTTAGATTGCATGAGAGGAGAGCACATGGATTGTGCTTCCTTACAACCAATCAGGGAGTGACACATGTCACGGGGTGAGAGGATGGAGGAAAGGGCAAGGATGAGTCAACAAAAGAGGCTCAAGAGATAAAATCTTCATAAAGACCCTTCATAAGTGCTTTGTAAGAACATTTATGACTTTGTAGGCTTTATAAAGTTTTGTGGTTGAAGATATTTGTGAGAGATACCATGAAATTCGAATTTGAGGGTTTAGGGGGGTTTTAAGCTTGCTTAGGGTTGTAAAAATTATTAGAGGAAGGGTTAGAGATGGCTTAGGACTAGGCAAGTGGATGGCAAGTGGATTGCAATTAATGAGGGTGGGTGAAGGAGGAGATATTTGTTAACTTTGGCTTGAGTTAGCAAGTCTTAACCCATGTTTAGGGAATGTGACAAGCTTAGGAGGGGATTAGGATTAGGGTTAAAGACATCTTCTAGAAGAGTCTAGGCTTTGGATGAGGATGAAGACTTTCTAGAAGAGTCTAGAACTTCCTAGGATAAGATTTTATGAAATAAATAAAGTTTTATTTATTTCAATAGTTTGGGTTGAGGAGATATTTATTAAAATATTTTTAATAAACATGAGGATTAATATTTAATCTTGATTAAATATTTTGAGTTTGGATTAGGGGTAGGAAATGATGAGATTAGCTTTTAATCGAAATTAAAGAAGGATTAGAAGATTTTGGAAGAGGTTATTGGTCTTAAAGAAATTGGCCAACTTTTGGAAAAAAAATAAATAAATTATTTATTTTGAGATTTTTGGTCAATTTATTAATTAAATAATTAATAAATAAGGAAATAATGTTTAAATAAGATTTAAACATTTTTGGGAGGGATTCCTTAATTAAATATTTTTAATTAAGATAAAGGGATTTAATGGCATAAAAATTAATTAATTAATTAATTAATAAATGATGATGTCATCAGAAATTTTTTAGAAAATAAAAATACTTTATTTTCTAAAGGTTTTTTAGGTGTCTACAGTAGTAACGGGAATTTGTTGACCCTTCCCTTTTTGCAGATCATGACTCCATTTACCTTAACTAAGCAAGTCATCTTCCACCTCAATGCCTAAATTTTTTGTATCTACTAGATTAGCAACACTCGCTCTTCATAGTTGAAAGTTTACATTAGAAGGTTGAGCACTGATAAAGGTCATTTGATTCTCTTCAGTCGGCCTTCTATTGACAAGAATTTGGTTCATTGTCTGGTTAAAATGAGCAATGAATTCTCGCATTGGCCCATGAATTTCCTTTTCATTTGAGTTATCTAGGAGAGAAACAAATGTTCATCTTTGGCAGTTTCAAATCTCTTATCAACAACTTGAATCAAGGTTGCCATGAAGTCACTAATCTAGCTGGTAGCTGACCAAACCATTCAGCTGTGGCTTCTTTGAGTGTTTCAATAAGGAGACAAACAGAAAAATTTTCATGTTGAATGCAAGAACCCCACTTGCCATAAAAATAGCACTAATGTGTTGATCAATTGTGACTTTTCTATCTCTGGAAAACTTAGGAAGAATTTTTTTGGAGCCAATAGGCATGTCATGTAATTGGTTCCCTAAAGAAAAAGGACCAATAGCGACTCCCCATGGGACCAGTGGTTGTGGTACTTGATGTGCCATGGTTGGTTGAATGATGTTCAAAGGTTGGAAATTTATGAATAGAGGTACAAGGGTACCTAGTAGGATCAAAGCTTGAAAGGTTGTAGGAGAAACAATAGCCTTGGGTGGTGAAGATGGCCTACTAATAGACTTAATCTTCATCTTCTTCTTAGGAGTAACCAGCTTGAAATCTAACTTCTGAAGGGATTCAAAATCTTCATCTAGTAGACCTTTTTGTCTGTCCACTTGAGTATATGGTTTGTCAACTAGCTTATTGGTTATTATTTACTTGTCCTTGGATGTGAGAAAGATTCTAAATATTTCTTCTTGGGATAACAACTAGTCTTTCAACAACTACAATATTTTGACCAATAGGAGCTCTTTGTAAGAATTCCCTATATTCTTCTTCTTCTTCTAAAACTTGATTTACTTGATGATATTGTTGGGCACTTCGTCTACACCTCCAGGCTAGAGTGTTCAAGTCTGAAATAATATCTTCTTGGGTGTCTTGGAAGCCAAGGTTTGGTCGTAGAACTCGAAAAATGTTCTCATGTGGTAGCACAATTTTGCTTCATCACAAGTGATTGCCAATCTTTTCTCATTCAGTCTTCCTAGTAGAGTCACCAAAAATATGTTGGTTAACAGATTTGTCAATTAGAAAATATGTGATTTAGCCCAATGGAGTGTGTGGCAAATTAATTTTTCCAACAATTGGATAGGCACTTGATATCTAGCCTTCCTCTGTGTTTAGAGGGGCAACTCCCTTGTAAGATAATTTTTAAAAAAGAATTTCAATAAAGATGATTGCAACTTAGAATGTATAAAGGAAATTATCAATGACGAATGTACCATACGACTTTAATGTTTCCACAAAGTGATGTAGACTGCTAATGAAAATAATCAAGAACTCCACTTGAAAGTTATTATCAACACAATGCTAATTCAATAATCTATGAATATTTACACCATACCATGAAAATATGTATAGACTGGTGAATCATCACTTCAACAATTCAGATATAGTAGAAGAGAGAATTCAAAATGTACTTTCTTTTATTTCTTAACACCAAGAACATAAGAAATGACTGATTAAAAGAACAACAATTGTACACACTTTCCAAAAACTACCTTGTTATCCAAACATAAGTGTTCCTAGTCTCCGAATCCAAAAAGTCCCTTATTAATTGAGATTCATTAATTTATAACCATTCTAGCTTAACTAACTTTTTGGGTTCATAACCACTCAAAAAGTTAAAGTTTGGAGTTTGGAATACAATTGAAAACTAACTCTAACTCTAACTCATATGAATGTAAACTCTAGATCCTAACTCTAGTTACAATAAGTGACATGATCACTTTTCCATGATAAATAATATGATGACTACAGATTTTGTGCAAAAAATAGAAGAGTTTATTTATGATAAGTTGCATGCTGCATCTCTCAATACAAAGATTTTAGATTCTCTAATAACCAACCTCTTTAGAAATGTATTCTTTAATTGTATCATTATCATTATCCATTTTAATAATAGATTGCATAACCCTTTCATGAGGATCCTTTGGTCAACTTGGGTAACCTTCTTACAATCTCCAATATAATTTTGAATTGTCACCAAGTAGAGATCCCCAAACAACAATGTTAGGTTTCATTGACATTCTATTGATCAAATATTGAGCCTCATTTAGTTGCCTAGAATGTCCAAGGAGATCAACCATGCAGCCATAGTGCTCCAATGCAGGCTTTATTTGGTATTCCCGAGTCATGTGATCGAAATATTTTCTTCCATCATCCACAAAGCCTCCATGGCAACACATAGTGAGAATACCAAGTAAGGTGATATCATTTGGTCTCTCGCCGTGGTGATCCATAGTATTAAAAAATTATGGGGTTTCATTGCCATAACCATGCATAGCATACCCTGCAAGCATCACATTCTACACAACTATGTCATGAATATGAATTTTGTCAAACATCTTGCATGCCTTGTCTATTCTCCCACATTTGGAATACATGTCTACAAGAGACCTGCCAACATACACATCCAAGTGAAAATCAATCTGAATTATATGCTTGTAGACCTCCTCACCCAGCGGAGAGATGCCAGATTTCCACAAGGTAGAAGGATACTAGTAAAAGTGTTAGAATTTGGCCCTGTAATATTTAATTGCATATGTTGAAAACATTCTAAAGCTTTTTCAAATTGCCCACTTTGTGTATAGCCTGCAATTGTTACATTCCAAGAGACAACATCTATTAGATTATGAAGCTCCATTCCCATAGGGAGAACTATCAAATTAGTACAAGCTGGAAGAACAACAACAAAAGTTTCAACATTTGCCTTCACACCAAACATGTGCATTTGCTGAAACCACTCGAAAAACTCATGAAAATGCCTATTTCGTGCATGTCCAACAATCATTGCACTCCAAGAAATAATATCTCTTTCAGGCATTTTTTGAAAGATTTTTAGAGCTTCATCCACAAACGCATTCTATAAATACCCTGAAATCATGGTAATGCATGACATGACATTAGAATCTGGTGTTTCCTCAAAGAGCTTAACTGCCTCGCACACCCGCCCGCCCTTTGTAAGGCCTAAAATCATAGAATTATATGTGATAATATTCCTCTCAATCATCCTATCAAATACATTGCATGTGTCCTCAATGCTACTTCATTTGCAATACATGTCAACAAGTGAGTTCCCTTCAAAGACATCTGATTCATATCCACCTCTAGTAACTTCTTCATGGATATTCTTTCCCAATTCCAACATCCTCAAGGTGGTGCAACAATGTAGAACTTTGGTGAAGATAAATGTGGGTTCTTATATTTGGTGGAAAATAGTTTACTTGCTTCAATAGTTTTCGATACTTGCTCTAATACTTCCATTCTCTCCTTTCATTCATTCAAGCTAAGGGACTTAGTTTCCATTCCCAATATTTCCTTTGGAATAGTTGGGAAAATAAGATGCCACCCCTATGAGGCATTATGTCAAATGGTTAAGCTTCAATCTCCATACTTCAGGATGCTCATGGGTAAATTGAGGCTCTTTTTCAAACAATTTTCATGTCTTGTCTAGCTTGTGATAGCTGAGCAATGACAAATCCTTACCAAAGCAGGAGCATTTTGTCAATATGCATATATACATTCTCTAAATTTCCGCAATTCACACTCCCAACAGGGAATTACGGGCTTGAATTTTCTATGGACTTGGCAAAGCAATATCAGAGAGGGAACTCAGACTTCTCCACCTGTTCTTCTGCACTCACTCCATGAATAATGACTCCATTGATCATTTTGTCAAATATTTCGGATGCTTTGTTTATATATATCAAGTTATCATGAAGACATTAGTTTGACAAGAGCTTTAATATTGTCAAAGACTATTGCTTTAATCTACCTCCAACATATATAATCTGGTTACGTTTTCTCAGGATCAATGTAATTATGTCACAGATTGGAAGGTGATGCTTGGATCTTGGTGCAACCTGCAAAGACTCCAAACACTGCCTATACTAGTTTTTAATGTGCCACAGGTAGGAACTAAAACATTCTATCAGATAGCTATATAATTGTAAGGATGACATTCCCTACCAATAAAACTAGTCTTTTAGATTATATCTATGAACTTTATTTCCAGCCGGTGGTTGTTTTAAAGTGAAGTTTGGGTTGGAAAGTTTGGGTTAATATTAGGGCAAAAAGTTTGAGTACGTAGTGAGAGATGATTTTTAGTATGGGGAGGGAGAAGGTTTGAGTACGTGGAGAGAGAAAAGTAGGTGGACAGCGGTAGTATGGGGAGAGAGAAAAGTTGTATGCAGAGAAAGCAATCCAATCTCAAACCTCTTTCTAGAAGTTTTAGTACATGGAGAGAGAAAATTTTAGAATAGGTGGGAACTAATCTCTCTCTTTGGAATTAATGTAATTAACTCTCCCTTTAAATTATCCAAGTATCAATATCAAACAATAGTGAAGGACCGACTACCTTAATTACAATGAAGACAAAAGATAATATTAACAATGGTTGCAAAGAAAGAATGTTTTTGGGTTACAATGTAAAATAAATTTGATATTTGGAAAGGAATTACATTTCTTGTAAGAAGAATGATCCAACATACTCATATTGATGCGAGAAAAATAGAATCATAGGGTTAATTTATTAGCTATTGGTCTATTTTACAAGTGATTTATCACATGTCATTTATAGTAAACTGTCATTATTGATTTGTTCATTTATATTAAATTGATTGATATTACATGAATAATAATAATAAAAGGCTTTAGAGAATTTTTTATTTCAAACTTTTTCTTACACTCAACCTTTTTACACTTATGTTAATCTTATATTCTATTTTTGATAATTCAATTTTTGTGTGCACTTACCCTGACTACTATCACAAGTATAAAGATGGAATGCAGGGAAAGCCCAATGAATATCATAGCTATAGCTATAACCAATGCCCAACCGTGCCTTCTTTGTAACTTTACCTTAATTCAGTAAAAATAAAAAATAAAATAAATAAAAAATCCATGCATGCATCAAAACCACCCAGCAAACATTCTCACAGCAGTTAGATGACAGATAAACACTGCATTGAATGATATGCTAAGGTTTTGAGAAAGAGGGATCGAATCATGAAGCTTCAACATTTACAGCTCAAATGCCTTGTCTAGGCTTCAGCGGTCCAAAGCAAATAGAAAAGAAAATGAAAAATGGAGCAGGTTTTCCATAGCCTTGCTGTGTGAGTTTCATCTCAAAATCATCACCGTGCTGGATACAAACCCCAACATAGTACAAGATACATCAAGACGGCAAATATCCAAGACTAGCAGAGGAAATTGAAATCATAGAATAGTCATTGCGGCTTCATTACAACATCACAACCTTGCAGGATAAAATACCTCAAGGTTATGCAAGATATAATAGGACTGTAAAGATAATAAATAGTTCAAGAGTTGGGGAGAGAATAAAATCATAGTTTATTAGGACTGCAAAGACAATACAGATTTCAAGAGTCGGGAAGAAAATTAAAACATAGATTACCCACTTAAGAAAAGATCGGATCAGATCATATGGTTGAAACCTTAGGAACGTCAACAGGGAAGTGATGAATAATTTGAGTCCATGGATTCTTCTCTGAAGCAGGATTGACAGCTTGAGAGCCCGCCAGACAGCACTGTTGCACTTGAATCCAGACCCGAAGGCAATTTGCCACGTTCTGCCTCCCTTTCTCATTCTTCCTTTGGCTTCACTATACGCCAGCTCATACCATAACGAGCTGCTAGATGTGTTACCAAACCGGTAAAGAGTCATTCTTGATTGTTCCATATGCCATTCTGAAAGCTGCAAATTCTTCTCAATTTCATCCAAAACCGCCCTTCCTCCAGCATGTATACAGAAATGCTCAAATGCAAGCTTGAAATCTGGAACGTAGGCTTTTACCTTCATCTTCAAAAATTTCCTGCCCACCAAAGTTGCAAAGAAGAGAATTTGCTCTGACATGGAGAGAACCAGAGGACCCAGAGTTGTTATGTTAGTCTTCAAGGCATCCCCTGCTACCGTCATGAGCTCTTTTGATAATGAAATCCCTACCCTTCCTGTATCATCCTCCTCTTTTTTTTTGCAAAAAGAGGGGTAAAAATTTATTAAGACAGAAAGGAATACAACAAGGAGAGCTCAACAAGGAGCTCGATCCTGAGCAACAAGATCATCAAATTCTTGCACCATCTCAAAGGACAGTTGCCCCCTATCTTTAATATTCCAACCCGGATCATGACTAGAAGCCCATTTGACTAAACAATCAGCAGTTCTATTCCATTCACGAGGAATATACATGAACCTAATGAATTGAAAAGATGAAGAGAAAAAAAGAATCTGCTTAACAACAGTGGCCAGTTGCCAACTAACATCCTCAAGCTCTTGCGAAGAAAGCATGTTCACCACCACTTGGGAATCAGACTCACAAATAATCTTACTCCATCCCCACAAGCAACACTGTTCCACAGCATATAAAATAGCCTGAGCTTCCATGAGATTGTTAGTATAATCACCCTTATGAACTGAGAAGAAAAATTTAACATTCCCAGAACTACAACGAGCCACTCCGCCAATACCAGCCGGATCAGGATTCTCACGGGAAGAACCATCAATGTTAATTTTCAGAACTCCACAGGGAGGAGGAGTCCAGTGCCCATCCCGGTTAACCCGACCCTTCCTCTGATGGTGAAGCTGCCTGGACATAGAAGGAAACCTATGAGCTGCAACCCCATCCTGCAAATGAAAATTGAGGCGATTACAGATAGCAAGATCAACCGGATCCATACCCCCATCAAGCTCACACTTCACAAGAATAGTTTCCTGAAGAGAATGTGATATTTTCCACCAAAGATGCAAAACACCAAGCCGAACATCTTGGAATATGCGACGATTCCTCTCCAACCAGATATGCCAAAGCATGAAAGATGGGCCAGCAATCCAAGTAGCATGGAGAGAAGAAGACTTGGAGGGAGCACTACCCAAGCGGGCCCAGAACTCAGGCAAAGAGGAAGCATGCCGACAAGAGCAACCCCAAGCGGTCCACCAAAGGTGCCATATCTGAGTAGAATAGGAGCAATGGAAGAATAGATGGGAGACAGACTCCTCTCCATTACCACACAAAACACAATAAGAGGGGCCCTGAAATCCACGTTTACAAAGATTATCCCAGGTAAGACAACGTTGTGAGCCACTAGCCACATGAAAAAATTGCATTTGGACCAAGAAACTTTATTCCAAACTTGCTTCCACCAAGGGACCTCAACATCCCCAAATAATTGTCTAGTTATCTCCCGATACCCAGCAGAGACATGATATTTACCAGACAAGGTACCGCCCCAAGCCAAAACATCTGGACCAAGCAAAGAAGAACACTCTCTAGAGGCCAGAATTTGAGAAAGCTCCTGACGATCCATGTCTGTACCTCCAGGAGGCCAATCAGAGGAATGCTTCCATCTGTAACCAACAACAGGTCCCAATTGATAAGGAGTCTTGTAATGAGCCACTTTATCCCATCCAGCGGCAAGAAAAGAGTCACAAAGAGGCTGAAGATGAGGGTATATGGATAAAATAGAAGGGAATCCATCCCAAGCATCAGACCAAAACAAAGCCTGAGAACCTCCTTTACATATCCAGAGCAAACCCCTCTTCACCAACATCGCACTTGTCTTCAAAGTATGCCAAACCATTGAGCCACGACCTTCAAGAGGAAGTGCAGAAATAGAGCAAGGATCAGCACCATGAGAATATTTATGAGTGATAATACGAGCCCAAAGTTGATGTTGTCCAGAGCACCATCGCCAATAAAGTTTAGCAGCCAAAGCTTGACTACTCAATAGAGCAGATCGAAGACCAAGACCACCCTCCTTTTTAGGCCTACAAACAATTGCCCAATTAACCAAGCTCCATTTAGTACTACGCAAATTACCACTCCAAAGGAATTGTCGAGAAAGAGCATCAAACTCCTTGAGAAAGTAAATAGGTGCAGCATGAACCACGCTTCTATAAGTAGGAAGAGCTTGGATAATAGCTTGAAGAAGAGTAACCCGGGCAACAGTAGAAAGCCATCTATGAGTCCAATGATTTACCTTATCCTGAAGCTTGGTAATCAAATTTTTCTAAAAGAGACGTGGTTGCCTGGAAACAACAATAGGAATGCCAAGATAAGTCAAAGGAAGTGAACCTATCTGAAACCGTAGGATACCAACAATCCTGTGCTGAATAGAATCAGGAGTGTTAAAAAAGTAAATGAAAGATTTGTACTCATTAACTTTCTGGCCTGAAGCTGCCAAATAAACGTCCAAAGCATGTCGAAAGGCTTCAGCTTCCTTGATCCTAGCAAGATCGGCAAGAGCAGAATCATCAACAAATTGAAGATGGGAAAGAGAAGGTAAGCCATTACCCCACCGCCAGCCTTGAATAGAATTTTGGGACACCTGATGCTTAATGAATCTGCCCAAGCCTTCAGCCATGATGATGAATAGATATGGGGAGAGAGGGTCACCCTGGCGGAGGCCTCTAGAAGCACCAAATAGTTGTGAAGGTTGACCATTAATAAAAACAGAAAAAGAGGCAGAAGTAACACAACTCATAATCCAACTCACCCAGTCAGAGCTAAATCCAAAAGAAAGAAGAATACTCCTTAGGAAGCTCCATTTAACTCTATTGTAGGCCTTAGCCATATCCAGCTTAACAAACATGGCTCTCTCACTTGAAGTAGCCATAGAGTGAATAGCCTCAGTAGCAATAACCACCCCATCCAAAATTTGTCTGCCAGCAACAAAACCACCTTGTTCTTGTGAGATAATAATGGGAAGCCACCTTTTCAGTCTCTCAACAATCAGCTTAGTAATAACTTTGTAAACCACATTACATAAGGCAATTGGTCTAAAAAACTCCAATTGATTAGCACTCTCTCTCTTAGGAATCAAAGTCAAGAATGTAGAGTTCAAAGCTCGAAGCATCTGCTTGCTAGCATAGGATTCTTTAACCACCTCCAACAAATCATGATTAATGATGTCCCAAAATTTCTGAAAGAATTCAACTGGAAAGCCATCAGGACCAGGAGCCTTCCCCTTAGGCATGCCAAAGACCACCTCCTCCAGCTCTTCCAAAGAGATAGGACGCATGAGATAATCATTCATTTCCTGAGTGATAAAGGAAGGAATACAGGACAAAATAATATTTTATTATCAACAGGAGGAGAGTCCTCAGAGAAGAGGGTAGAGAAGTACGAAATAGCCTCCTGGAACAAAGCTGGCAAGGAATTCAGTTGGATACCTTGAGAATTAACCAAAGAAGAGATAGTGCTCTGATTCCGGCGAGATTGCACTATTTTATGGAAAAAGGCAGTGTTTCGATCACCTTCCTAGAGCCAATCAACTCGAGCCTTTTGCTTCCAAAAAATTTTCTCTCAAAGTTCCCATTCTTCTAGAGCTCTAGAAGCAAGGGATTCAGCTTGGCCAAGATCCTCTAAGAAACCTCGATCTCTAATCTCCCTTGTGATGACATCAAGATTTTCTTGAGCAAGCCTCTTCATAAAGTGAAGATTCCCAAAACATTCCCTATTCCATATCTTGAGCTGCCTTTTAACATATTGAAGCCTTTTAGAAAATGAGAACATTGCAGTACCATATGCAGGAGCACCATCTTTCCACCAACAAAAAACAAAATCATGAAGAGAGGAGTCACGAAGCCACATCAACTGGAACTTAAAAGGAGGATGCTTCGGAACATAAGCCCCTATAGCGGAAAATTTGATTGGCCAATGATTTGAACCCCTCCAATCAAGGATTTCTGAAGAGATAGTAAGGGTGCCACTAAGCCAGAAGCAAGAAACAAGAAATCTATCCAAGCGTTCTGAGATAGCAACAACACCAGTCCTGCGATTATTCCAAGTATAGAGGCCATTAGAAGGCTTAACATCAGAGAGATGCAAAAGAGATATGTGTTGCCGAAGAATAGCAGAAGAAGGCCCCAATCTAGCCAAACCACCATGCTTCTCTTCCAGACTTAAAACTGAATTGAAGTCCCCTGCTAACACCCAAGGATGATAAGGATGACAATTTCTAACATATTGAATATGTTCCCAAAGTTCCTCCTTTCCCACAAGATCAACAGGTGCATACACATTAGTAACCATGATTACCTCTCCTGAGTCTAGAGCAGAAGCTACCATAGAGAGAGCTGAGCGAGAAGACATCCAGCCAAGAGGAGAAATTTTTTGAGGATCCCAAAATATAGCTAAACCACCAGCACTGCCTGTTGCCCCAACACACTGGCATTGGCCACGAGACCAAATACTAGAGGCATGTTGGACCATAGACTCCACAGAGAGCTTAGTCTCTTGGATACAAAAAACATCAGGACTATGATCAACCACCAAGTTATGAATAGCCTTTTGTCTAGGGATGATATTCAACCCCCTTACATTCCATGAGAGAATAATCATCATTGGGTAGAATTGGGAAAATGAGAATCCAAAGGTTTCACTAAACCAGACTCAATCAATATATCTCCTATGAGTTTAATCTTCTCTTGGTCTGTTTTGCACCCACTCCTTAGAGAGGGAGTAGAAGAAGCCCGCTTAAAGGGTCGAGGCAGCAACCCCAAGGGGAGAGGAGATCCATTGCCCTTACCTGATGGTAGCACATCCTTAACCAAGTCAGCCAAAACAACATCATCATCTTCCAACACTGCAGGAGTCACCAGAGCCGCTGTCACAGGAGCTACAGGAACCTCACAGTTCTGATATACTACACCTTGAGATGCCCCACAAGCATCATTAGGAATAGATCTTTCATCTGGGCAAACTGGATCAGAAGAGATAGGAGGAGGAATACCCTCCTCTAGAACCATACTATCCAGCACCTCAAAGCAGTTAAAACCTGAATCAGATAATCTTTCTTTCAAAGGCCTCTTTTGACCACGTCCCTTAGCTCGAGGGCGAACAGGGGTAAATCCATCCTTATCTTGCATTTGAGCCTTACCCTTACCTATAGCATCTTGTGGATTCATCCCCTTGGTAGTATTAACCATTTGAGATTGTCCTTTCCCTGTAGTATCTGTCAAACCACCAACAATGCCAGCTGTAGAACGATCCACTCCTTTGAAACTCGAGTTATGGGGGCACTGCCGCAGTAAATGACCATACTCATGACAAATCCGGCAACGGAAAGGGAGGGATTCATAATCTAACTGCTGCACCCAAGAAGAATCCCCCAGACAAATTTTCAAAGAATCTGGTAATGGGTTATTCAAATTAATTTCAACACAAATTCTAGCATAAGAAATAACCTTTTTATCAAGGGATTGATGTGCGATCGCAGCTGGCTTCCCCAACAAAGCAACAATTTGTCAAAGAATGTCTTCACGCCAAAATTCCAAGGGAAGACAAGGCAAGCGAACCCAAACTGACACTGTTGAAAGGAGATCCTCAGCAGAATTAAAACCTGAATGCCAAGGTTTGACAAATAACCCCACATGGTTGTAGAAATAAGGGCCTCCTTCAAAAACACGATCACAATCAGACATGCAAGAGAATACAACAAAAAAATAACTATTCCCTACCAACATAATCTCCATACCGCCTTCCACCTGCCAAGAGCGGCGGATCCATGCCTCAAGAGCGGATAGGAAAATCCGGATTCCAAGAAATTTGCATATCAAAGCATGCTTGGTCCAATAATCAATGTCCTCCATTACAGCCGTTGGAGGAATAACCAGAAAAGGGCGATCATGGCTACGCGGAAAACAACCATTAACTTTTTTCAGCTTGGAGCTCTCCCCTGAATAAAACGATTCATATCGCATTGCATGCATAGTTGGAGAAGAACCATCTATTCTCACCAACGGAGAAGAAATCCCAAGCCCTGCCATGCAAACAATAAAACCCCAATCCAAAATTGACTGCAGAAGATTTCCAAAAACACCGACGCAAATTATGTCCAGTCTCTAGCAATCCAAACAGAACAGAAAAATAGTAAAGATCAAACACCAAGAACAGGCTAGGGGAAAAACCCTAGCCCAACCGGCAGCCAACGCTTCTCCACATCCTCCAGCCAAAGAAAACCAATGCAATCATCACTCTTACAATATCATTTCATGAATCGTATCATCCTCCTCTTGGAAAACACACTGAAAGGATTTATCATCAGCACCTTTGTTGGTCCTAACGGTATGCACTAGCTCATATTTCGCCCTCCTCTTCTCTGATCTCTTGTTTGACAACAAAATGGCGGCACCCCCCATCCTAAAAATGCAATTAGATACGAGTTTGGATCTGTCGTTACCAACATACGAGTTCAATGTAGCGCTCTCCATGCTAACAACTATTGCATAAGAATTCCTATGAGCTTGAAGCAAGTCCTTGGCCAGATCAGTAGATATGAGGCCAGCGCTACAACCCATTCTCCCAAGATTGTAACTCAAAATGTTCCCCCTCAACTTGTAGTGATTTATTACCATTGCAGACAAGGAAGGAGTGGGATCGAAGACGCTACAGTTGACAATAAGTATCCCAATATCCTTGGGCTTGACACCCGTTTTGGCAAAAAGCTCATCAATGGCACCAAACATAACCATCTCTGCCTCCTTCCTAGCCTCTGCCATGCATGGATTTGGGGGCACTCTAAGCACTGGTTCAGGCAAGTAAGTTTCATCCCCTACACCCGAACGCTGACGATCTTCCTCTGAAAATCTAAACTTGACTCGGAAAATGTACCAGTCGATTTATAGCAATTCATGAACAATTCTCTACTACATTTCCTCTCATCCTCAGGCTTATAACATGCAAAATCTACAAGGAAAACTGACCTTGGTTTTGTCATAAAGTAGAGCGTGGTAAAAAACACCAACAATGTTGAGCAGACGATTACACTGACAAGATTAAATCGAAGATGCTCCCATAACTCGTACAGATCTTCTGGCTTGAGCGTGCCCAATTCAGCAGCAATGAGGACTACGATGGGGCATAACAAAAGATACATTGCATGGGTTATCACATAGTGGTATCCTAATTTGACATTATTAAGCTTCACGGATTGAAGAAAATCTGGGAGTTTTAATTGAGCTGATTTAATCGATACCACTGACATAATGTCTAGGTTCTTGGGCTCCATAACTCCAATCTTGATCTCAATACCCAGACGGCGAAAAGGATTAGCACTTAATACCCAATATACTTAAAACAGAGATAATGTCCTCAAATAACCAGCCCACATGCCCGAATTTCCCTTTAAAAAATGAGCATTTTTCTCAGAACCTCCTAATTCCTGAATTGAATCGAGAAAGGGCAGAAACTGTGAGAAAATATGGGCAACGATTGTAGAATATATAGAAGAATTTTGATGTGCACGAAGGCTCAAGCAAGGGAGATTCAATTTAATGCCCCGCGACATAATAATGAGAGCAGTTAGCTGTATTGAACGTGGTTAGACACTATTTAGTTGGTTTGCACAAGGCTGGGAGGAAATGGGGTATGAATCTATAATATAGTTGTTGAGATGTTTATTTGACATAGATTCTACTGATGATGAAGAATGAACAGATTTTTTACACGGAAGGAGTAGATATTTCTACTTGCTGTACAATCAATGGTTCTTAAATTCGTCCAACTGTTACATTTTTATTTATTCAAATATGAAAAAAAAAGGCGCAAGTTCTATTTTTCGCCAGCAATTTCGCGTCTACTTTGCACAAATGGATGCACCAAAATTACTCAATTGTGGTCTCTATGAATTTATCATTATCTCAATTTGAATAAAAAAGAAGCATTTTTTAATTATCTCAATTTGAATAAAAAAGAAGCATTTTTTAAAAGTCTTAGTAATTGATGGAAACTAATTAACACACTAATGGTTCATCAAATTACTTGTGACTACGTATCATTTTATTTAAATGATTAATGGAAAAGGGCCTATTCATAAATTTAAAAAAGGGTAGTTGTGATTAATGTATATTGTTTGGACATTTCAAATTAAATAAAATATTTTTCCAAGAATGAGTACATATTCACTTTTTTTTTTTTTTTTTTTTTTCTGATGGAGGGTTCAGACCTATGAGGCAGCCCAGCAAGGCACGAAGCCTACGAGCTACCAACCAGCGAAGACCACCATTAACAATTTTAGGTACCCGATACGGGCCCACACGTGCCTGAATATTGAACACCTCTTCGGCTAAGAGCCAAGGACTGAGGAGCATCCACGCTACCAAATTCGCCCAGGGCACGATCTCGGCCTCATCCTTTATGATGTCTATGGGCCTTGCACTCAGCAAGACTTGATCCCTGGTGGGTTCTTTGTGAGCAATTCAACTTCACCAGTTGACCAAGGGCTCGTTGACATTATTCACTTTTTATATTGCCTAAAATTTAGAATATGTAAATATTTAAAAATATATTTCCTATTATTTATTATAGAAATGAATTTACATGATTAGTAAAAAGTTGTGAATATGTATCTTTTATTTAAATAATTAATGAAAGGTCCTATTCATAAAAAAAAAAGTAGTTGTTTCACATTGTCCAAAATTTAGAATATTTAAATATTTTTAAAAAATGAAGATTTTATATTATTAGTGCTATAATTAATTACATAATTAAACATAATTATTTCTATTATAATATTTACGGCAAGTACTTAGCCATTATGTTTCACTTGTGTTTTTTATACGCAATATACTATTGCAATCACTTTTACTTAAGTAGTGATTAATCATTTTGATTTCAACTAATGAATCTAAGTATTTTTATTTTGATTATTGATTTTTCACTTTTCTAATTATATATATGCAATTCTAAATTTCTTAAATCAATAAAATTATTTTATTTCAATTTGATTGGTCTATTATTTGGATGTTATAAGCATTGTCCTTATTGTGAGGGGATATTTTCGGATGCACATATATGAAACATATAAAAAATAAATATACGATTTTTTTAATTTTAATTAAAAATTAAATATTAATACAATATATACATTTAAGCTATAGTTGGTGAGGCGATATTCAGATACTAAACTAAAAATTATATTTCATAATAAATATTTTTAATATTAAAAAATGATATTTTCAAAAAATTTAAGTATACAATTAATTTAAAAAGGAGATTAATATATTTTTTAATCTTTCTAAGTTCAAAATTAAAATTTTATGAAATTATGCAAAATATCATTATTACTCTATTTAATTAAACTATGTTCAATTCCTTATATTAAAAAAAAAAAACTATGTTCAATTATATCACTAGTTTGTTGGTTTTTTTAATAAATAATTAAATTTATTGTATTGATCTAGTTAACTAAAATATTATAATTTATCCACTATATGGCACTTGTTTATTGATAGATACTAACTTACATGTTTCATCAAAACAGTTGTGAATATGTATCTTTTTGGTTAAATAATTAAGGGAAAGGGCTTATTCATAAAAAATTAAAAACAAAAGAAGCTGTGATTAATGGAAATGGTTTGTGTCACTTTGAGTTAAATAGAAAATATTTTTAAAATTTCAAATAAATAATCACTTTTCACATTGTCTAAAGTTTAGAATTTGATAGAAACTAATTTACATACTTCATCAAAGTAGTTGTGAATATGTATCTTTTTATTTAAATAATTAATGCAAAGGGCCTCTTCATACCAAAAGAAGTAGTTGTGATTAATAGATATGGTTTGTGTCACTTTGAATTAAAAAGAAAGAATTTTCAAAAGTCTCAGTAAATAATCACTTTTCACATTGTCCAAAATTTAGAATATGAAAATATTTAATGAATAAGAAGATTTCATATTTTGGATTTATTTATTGCTTTCTAATTCTTTGGTTAAATTGATAAAAGGAGGCACCCTTTCTAAGATGACTAATAAATGAAACAATTATAATCTCATATCATGTTTGAATTATAAAACAATATGGGAATGATCTTAGGGTTAAACTCTCATACTCGATCATAGAGGGCATGATTAATAACGTGTGTGTGTGTGCGCGCGCGCGTGCCTGTGTGCACGTACACACACACGTGTGTGTGTGTGTGTGTGTGTGTGTGTGTGTGTGTGTGTGTGTGTGTGTGAAGAATTCAACATGATAAATATAGATATTAATTCATTTAGTGCATATAATTCAATCAAAAGATGCTAAAGATACAAATTCAAAGCGTTCTCCAGTTCAATCCTTCCTCTATGTTTCCTTCCTTATAGGATTTAATCTTTTAGATGTGTCATTGAAATAGGGCATATGGTGAGTTAGTTCAACATTTGAGCAATTATGGTGGATTTTCAATATTTTTACATTGATTTTGGACTAACATTTAAAGATGAGTATTAGTGTTTTAAGTTGTAGAGAACCAAATTGTAACTTCATATCAAAGATGTCTAGCCTATAATCAACATGGAAAGAGGTGTCACTCACCCCTTTATTTCAGTAACACAAAGAGAAAGAACATTATCAGGGATAATGGTCTCCATAATATCAACACTTGATATTCACCATGTTCTTAGTAGGGCAATCATTTCCAGAATATCAACATATGATATTCACCATTTTGATATCACATTTGAGTATTGGTATCCAGAATAATAATATATCATATTCACCAAATACTCTTTGAGTAATGACCTTTAAATTGTTGAGATACAAGATATTCACCAAGTACTGTGAGTAATGGTCTCCTAAATATCAAGTTGCATGATATTCACCAAGTACTTCGAGTAGTGGCCTCCTAAACATCAATTTGTATTTCATTCACCATGTACTCAAAAAAGTAAAATTATAAGGTACGTGAACATGAATTCTCATTATATTTATCATATAAATATCCACCACGTAAAGTATAATACATCATGATCTACATAGACATCTTAAGATATCCATCATAATAGAAAATTAAAATATTGTAAGATTGTCACCTTTCAACTTCTTCTACAAGTACAAGTGACATCATTTTCAAGTCATCACCTCCTCATGGTGTACACAAGGGGTAGAGGCACTAAAATCACATAGTCATGGGATATATTGATGAATCAGTGTCCTCTTAACTACTACAACTTATTGATTACTAGAGAATCCATCTCAACATGGTTTACTCCATTTGAATTAATATGACTGAGATCACTGAAGGTTGACTAAATCATATCCTCTATATGCTCCCTCTCTTTCAAGGTTACCTCTAGTGAAATGTTAGGCTTTTTAAATCTTAATCTCCCCCTTCATGTAGTAGTATTTTGAGAAAAAATCAAGACAAATAACTTTTATAGAAAACCACATTTAATAATCAATTTAATTGTTATAAAACAAAGAGTAGCCATGAATAGACATGTCTCTTGTTGGGACACACACACATATACAACATCTCATATGATCTAGATATAAAAAATAATAATAAAATTACATGCCAAAGAAAATCATATCATATTAACTATACAAAAGACATAAAGTATATACTTTATAGTAATATGAAAATATCCTTAATTAATTTGCCATCATACTTACCTTGACTAATTGTCCTAATTATTGGGTAGGATCTCTTTTTGGATGGTCTCTCTTTATTGTTCAATGCCATGCAGATTAAGAGATTCATACTAATACATTGTTCCCTTTTTAAGAAAATATAATTTGTTCTCATATTTGAAACAACATTCTACTCGTTTGAAAGAATGTGTCATTTGAGGTTTTGATTAGTAGAGGTCCAGGCCTGAATCTCAGGTCATTGCAGGTACACCGCATACCCCTTAATTCTCAAGTCATCGCATTCTTTTGTTTAGCCTGTGCTGACGTGGCTTCTCCTTTGACGATAGTGTATATTTGTATCGCCACTTATACCAATTCCTTTTGCCCTTCGATGACACTCTCATAATGTATTCATTTATGAGTGATAGTGATGTTTCTACATCGTTTCATTATGACTCTCTTTGTCTTAGTGTGGTGTGGACCACGTTGAATTTTCAGTTTAGCTTTCATACACCTCTAATGGAACGAGGCTTGAGTGCAATGCTATGTTAGTGTATTGTCCGTGCTAATAGGTCACGTTGAATTATGGTCCTCGGAGGTTTAACCATTCATTTTCAAATATGTTGTTGTCCTACTTGGGTGTGGTTGTATTGATGCAGCCACAGCCTATCATTCATTTCCAATTCCCCAACATCATCCCAGTTCATATTCCCCCAACTTGACTCATTCTTTCAGCTTGAGGAAGCAAAATAGAAGTGTTTGATTCAAAATGGTTGCCATGGTCTTATTAAATCCTCCTCCATGCGATTCAGACTTATAAGCACGAACACATTTATTTTCTTTGATACAAGTTAATGGCTTCTCCCTTAAAATAGTGATCCGATTCACCTCCCATGCTAACTTTCCTTCAAGCCCCAAATGAAGATAGAAAAGTTGATGCTGCAATCAAGGGTTATGTGTTACCGGTCTAGTACCGAAACGATTGAACCATTCTTCACGATCACAGTAATGATTCTGCTCAACAAGCCTCCACAGGTCTGTGAAATGATGAATGCATGCCACTGCTCTTTCTTTTAAAAGCATTTTAATCCTCTTGAAATTTTTGTACAAGTATAAATTGAATGCGATGCTTTTAGTTAAAAACGTAGCATGCTCTTCATCCATACTTCCTACACTTGATACAATATAGTCATCGAATGCATGAGAGAGAGAATTGCGCACACCGTTGCACATCATGGAGAATATGAAAGAACATCGAAGAATTTACCAAATTTCAGTTGCACCCATGATTACCTCTACTAGTCGATAAACCTAATTCATTATATCAAGCCTATAATTTGGAAACACTTGTGAAGTAATGCTATCATCCTAGGTAATTTCTCATTTAGAAAGATGCAATGCCTTGTCTGGCTGTCATGCTTGTTCAAGGTAACTACTGCCATGTCAGAGTGATTCTCACGAACGACACAAATAATGCGAATGACTGTTGTGAGTAACAGAAGCGACGCTTGTGTCCACAAATACCTTCGTAAAACTGTATTTAGCATAATTTAAATCCATCAGAAATAAAGCTTTCTTCCTTTGGATTAAATAAAATCATTCAAGCCAGGGTAATTAATCTGCTAGGAAATTTGATAGCCACAATAGCTCTTAGCAGAATCTTCTATATCTGCAATAATTTTTTTTATGAATAATCTTATTATTTCTTTAAGGCTTTAATACATCTGCATTAGGCTCTGATACCATGGCTAATTCTTGAGATCGATGCTGCAAATGTAACGGCATTCCAATATTGTGGTGTGTTTCAAATGGCAGCGCCCTCTTGTATTTGTATGAAGAATAAATGAAGAGAAGAGACATGTCTCTTCATGAGATATATCTATTCATCAATAATTAATATAATCCAACACTAATTATATTAATTTTTCTTTGATCTCATAGGTTTATCCTACTAAAGCTACCAAAACATCAATAACAATAAATACAATTAAGCTATAATTTGTGAAGCGATATTCTTTTATGTACAGATATGAAACATATAAAATACATGTAAAGATTTTTGATGATGCTTTATAGACTTCCATTTAGAAAAGATCTCACCTTCATAGAAATTTTGGTATTTGTAGGCTTTCTAATTCTTCCAGAAATATTTTATTTGATTTTGCTTTAGCAAATAGAATATGGCTTATATTTGGCATTACTTATTCTAAGAATGTTACTATATTTGAAATTATCACTAGTTATAATCCTGGTTTAAATAAGGACACTAACCTATTTTGGATTATTTCTTCCTCTACCATTCTTTGGCAAATTTGAAAAGTCAAAAATGAAGATAGGTATCGGAACATTTCTAGAACCCTTACTAAATCTTTTCAAAAACTCATCTATTTTAAAATCTCCTCGCAGATGCTTATAAACATGATGATAGAGTAGGAAAAGGTAAAAAGATTCCTTCAAATGAGACACTCTATGATGTTTTTTTTTGAAATGAATAATGGCTATGGTTGGAGAAAGAACGTGGACAACCTTGTTGCTTTTGAGGAAACTTTGAAGAAACTCAACCAAGAAATAAAGAAGAACAAGAATGTCTCTGATGACAAGATTCTCATGCTGGCTCAAATTCAAGATAAGAAGAACATTGTGTGGATGGAAGGCCCTAAGGGTTGGACTACTTGGGTGGATTCCTATAAAGAGCTTTTATAGTAGTTGGGGCCCTTTTTCTTATTATCATACTTTACATGTTGATTATGCTACTATACTCTTGGTATGAGGCTTTACCTCTTATTTGTACTTTGCCATGTAATTTTTGCTCACCCCCTTATGTTTCATACAATTTTTTTTAATAAAATAAAACTAAATATTAATACAATAAATACAAATAAGCTATAGTAACAATACATTTATATAGTAAATTAGAAATTATATTTTATAATAAATAATTTATTAAAATAATATGTAATTTTAAAAGTATTTAAATATGAAATTATGAAATTATTTTAAAATAGAGATTGATGATTTTTTAAATCTTTTTAAGTTCCAAATTAAAATTTTATGAAATATATTAAGATACTAATTAAACTATGTTAAATATTATACTTTGGTTCATTTTTTATAATAATTAAATTTATTGTATTGATTTGATTAATTAAACTATTATAACTTATGACAAATACAAGCCAACCACTATGTGCCACTTGTTTATTGATAGAAACTAATTTACACACTAATTTACATGCTTCATCAAAGTAGTTGTGAATATTTATCTTTTTATTTAAATAAATAATAGAAAGATTCATATAAAAGAAAAGTAGTTGTGATTAAGTAAATAATCACTTTTCATATTGCCCAAAATATGAAGATTTCCTATTATTTATTGATAGAAACTAAGCTTTGTCAAAGTAGTTGTGAATATGTATCTTTTTATTTAAACAATTAATGGAAGGGCCTATTTGTAAAAAAAGAAAAAGAAGTAGATGTGATTAATGAATATGGTTTGTGATTAGTTTCTATCTCAACTCAAATAAAAAAGAAAATATTTTTTAAAGTCTTAGAAAAAGAAGATTTCCTATTATTTATTGATAGAAACTAATTTACACATGCTTTATCAGAGTTGTTGGAAATATGTATCTTTTTATTTAAATAATTAATGGAAAGGGCCTATTCAAAAAATAAAGTAGTTGTGATTAATGAATATAGTTTGTGATTACTTTTTCTCTCAATTTGAATAAAAAAGAAAGAATTTTTAAAAGTCTTAGTAAATAATCAGCTTTCACATTGCCCAAATTCTAGAATTTTCTATTATTTATTGATACAAACTAATTTACATGCTTTGTATCTTCTTATTTAAATATTTAATGGAAAGAGCATATTCATTAAAAAAGAATAGTTGTGATTATTGAATATGGTTTCTCTGACTTTATAAATTAAATATAATTAATGAAGATTGTGTAGTAAAATATTTCTTTTTCAAAAATTATGTTTTATATATGTTGCATGGTTAAAAAACTAATTAACTCAAAATTATCTAGGAATTAAGATAAATAAAAGAAATCAATACACAGATTAATGATTACAATAATTTAAGAATAAATTTAGATTAAACTAAGATTTACATTTCACAAATTGAAATTTTATAATTTTATCTTGACTATCTAATTATATAATTATAGAATTCTAACTTGTATAAATATGAAAATGTTTTTTTATTATTTTAATTGTAGAGTTCAAATTCTTAACATGTTTTTTTGATAATAAAAGAAGCAAGAGGGTGTTGCTCTATGGAACGAATAGAATTAGCACATTAATCATAGCTAGCACATTCACATCATAAGATTGTGAAGTACGAATTGTAAGATTTTGATTATGATTGCATGTGTTATCTTGTAATTGTGATTATATGTGAGCTATTGAAAGTGATATATGAAAAGTTTTATATGAGTTATTTGGTGATCCAAGATCAAGCTGAAGATCAAAGATTAGTCAAGGAATAAGATATAGTACTTATATTCAGTCTGATTACTTGTTTGAGCAGTGAACTCTTCTTGTAATTAGAATTGCACATTTGGGCAGGGGGCTCATCTTGCATCTACTATACTACAACTCCTAACAGGGGTGGAATTTCCTAACAAGGACTCAAAGTCTCCTAACAAGGAAATTATATATCAATATATTACCCAGTGGGTATCATCCCCACCAGGGTTTTCCCTTTGCCAAGGTTTCCCTAGTTAACAAAGTATGGTGTTATGAGTTATCTTTGTGAATTGTTAGTGTTACTATTCAACATTACTTAATCTCTTTGTTATGCATGGTTTAAAGTAAGAAATAATATCTAGTTGGCGACTAAAGTTTGTAGATTACTGATTCACCCCCCTCTCAATAATCCCTAATTCTAACAATTAGTATCAGAGTACAATTACTTTGAAAAGGCTTAAAAGCTTGAGTAAGATCCCTATGGATATGGAATAGTTGACGAAGAACCTTAAAGAAGCTCTTGAACAAATTGATCTTGTTACTGAAGAAAGAGATAAGCTGAAGGATAGATATGAAGACTCCAAAGCATGCATTGGCCAATTGAAGGAAAAGATTGAACATCTCAAATCCAAGCTTGAATCTACTAAATCTAGAACTAGTGATGGTGATTGTTCAAACTAAAGACATAGTACAAGATCTTGAAGCATGAATTGAAGATTACAAATCTAAAGTTGAATTTGAGAAATGATCCTAGCAAAATTGGCTCTAATTTGAAGACTGAAAATGCATATTTGAGAGTAAGTTTGGCAAAGAAAACATCTGAGTTTAAAACATTGAAACAAGATCATGAAGAACTTCATAACAACAACACTATTGTGAAAGATGAATTAACTAAGTGCAAGCAGTAGCTTGAGAAGCTTTATTCTAGCAAAGAAAACCTTGATGATTCATTGTCAATGCAAAGACCTACTTATGATAAATCTGGTCTTGGTTATCTAAGTTACATGTTTGTGAAGAAACCTAAGATTAGATCAAATCTAAAAGAAAAAGATGAATTCATTGATAAGATTGAATCTAGTCAATCTTCTAATAAGTCTAAAGGAGTTAGACAAGACAAGGAAGTTGAAATTTTGGATGAACCAAAGCAAGTAGAATCTCCTAAGAAAACTAGGTATGAATTTAGAGGTAAGTGTTTTTTATGTAGTGAAATAGGTCATATGAAAAGAGATTGTACTAATAAGTCATTTATTCATGTTAAGGACTTTTATTATCATAATTGTCATGGTATGGGTCATAATGCAATTGATTGTAGGAAACAAAAATATGATAATGATAGAAGAAATAGTAGAATGTCTAGAAATACTAGAACCTTGCAGATAGAAGAAGATCTAATGAAAGGACATTGAGAGAAGGAAGATCTTATAAAGACATAAGATAGATCATGTTATATGTGTAACAACTTAGGACACATTTCTCAGAATTATCATGCACCTAATGATCATCAAAATCCTCAAAGCAGAGTACCTATATGTCAATTATGCAACAACTTCAGACACATAAAAAAGTACTGCATAATGGACCAAAACTTCAGAGATAGAAAGAACAATGGAAGAAACTTTGGGAACAAAAGGAATGATGGAAAGAATGTTGAAAATGAAAGAAGGAACCATGAAAGAAACTCCAGAACTAACAGAGACAATGAGGAACATAGAAACATTGTTAGTGAACTTTGAGAAGAAATTAATGAGGCATTTGTAAAAGAAGTAGATATCTCAAAGGAAAAGCTAGATGATGATGAGATAGGAAGATCAAAGTCAGTTGTTGAGTTTGATTCAAGTAAGTTTAATTAAGCTTGTTCATAGCATCAAAATTTGAGAACTTCATTCAGAGAAAAAATTAGAGGTAGAAAAGTTTAGAAAAGGTGTATCTAGTTATGGTTAGATGGTACATAAGCTCACTTATAATTGGAGCTCATCTAAAAAAATTATGAAGGAATTTAGAGTTACTAGTATTATAGGAAAAAGGCTAATTATGTAATAGAAGATGAAAAGTATGTTTTTTCAGAGAATTTTGTAATGCAAAGTCTTGTAGAGTTTTGTCATGATGGGAACTAGCTATGGAAAATCTCGGTGACACTTGTAGATTAGATAGATGATCTTGAGTAGTTATTTGATTACAGAGTGAAATTGATAACTTTTTTGTGTTTACAAAGTATGCAATTAGTACAAGTTCAAGTTAATGGAATAAATGGAGTAGAGAATTGATTTCCACTTCAGTATGAACACATCCAAAGCGAAGAGAACTCAAAAGTGATTTGTTAAGGCAATGTCAAAGCAAACCCTATTTTGGGAAAGAGGTATTTTATCATTTTTCCACAAATTTGTTTGGTAAAAGTTAATAATTGATAGAATCAGGGATATGTTAGTAGTGCACAATGTTGAGAATGAAGATAGACCTAAGTTAAAAGATGTTTCTGTAAAACCTACTGAAGGAAACCCTAACTTAGGGTTGTCTGTCACTCTGAACAACATAGTATATCTAGAAGATGTAGGTAGTTATTTGAATAGTAAGTTTGAGTATATTGGTAGTGAATTCATGAACAAAGATATGGAATTGGTTTTCAATCACGACATGACTATGAAGCCTGGATTTGAACATCTGAATGAATTAGATTTGTTTAAATATCACTTCTACCATGAGTTAGATATAGATGAGTGGACACATATCATATTTAGTAGTATACATGATGGTAAATTATGGATGCAAAACAATGTAGTTGATATTTTTGCTAACCTTATTCATGAGGCAACCAGTCTTTGTAAAAAAGATAGTGTACCTATAGGTGAGAAACTGGTCAAGAAGAAAGTTGAGAGTTATACTAAAGCAATGTATAATGGAAAGGCTATGGTGATCAACACCATCAAGCAAGATGATGTAAGATTCTTGAATAAAATTATTTCCTATTCTATTTGTGCAAGTTCAAAGATTGATGAACTTTCAATAGGATTCATCTATGCAGCATATAATATATGTGTAGAGAAACAACAAGTGAATCTTAGTGAAATACTAAGAATTCAACTCTTAGAGAACCTAGAAATGATCAAGAGAACAAAGGATGATGTGTTTAGATTCTATTTATTGATCAATCACATATTCTTTCATGTACTTAAAATATTTCCTTACTTATTAGTCATAGACATAATTAGCAGTGACAGATGCACAATGGAGAAGATTACAGAAGTATGCAAAAGGCATCCTATAGATAAGATATTGGATAGTGGCAACTTGATACTGAGAATATCTCAGAATGAAATGAAATAGAGATTCAAAATTGCACCTAAAATTGTTGATAGATTTAATGAATACATTTGTATTTTGGTTGATACAGATTATACCTATATTCAAGTAGTGGAACCTCAAGAAACATTTCTTAATTCCTTAAGTTATGAATTAAAAGATGATATAGCAGTTGGTTATATTGATTTGTTGTTGAATTCAAATAGAGACAAAGTATATTAAAAATTTGGTACATATATGAGATCACACAATCAAATCATTAGGAATATGTGGAGAAGGCATCGCACAAGAAGATTTAGTCTATAATGAAGAAGGTGCTGGAAATAATTAAGACTAACAAGGTTACTGAGAGGGGAGGGGTGAATCAGTAACTCTAAAACTTTAAATCAATTCAGCATAATAACATATTCACCATTCATCCATCTAATCTACTACATGCATGAAAAGATAAACATTCATAACACATGAACACACTGATTTGGTGACCCAAAAACCTTCCAATTAGAAAGTAAAACTAGGGTAGGGATGATGCCCACAAAACTTGAATACTGCAGTATAAAGTTGGCCTGTTAAGGCTTACAATGATCACTTCTAGTGATCTGCCCTGTTAGGAGCAAGTAGGATTGCTAGATCCACCTTGTTAGAGGATTTATAAACATACAATGAAGTATGCACTCTATTAGGAGATTTACAAAATATTATTAAGTCTACCTTGTTAAAGGATTTACAAACTTACAGTGAAGTATGCACTCTATTAAGAGATTTACAAAAGACTGTTAAGTCTACCTTGTTAAAGGATTTACAAACTAATTCACCTGTTAGGATGAAGCAGTGGATCTGGTTACAACTAATTGCGGATAAGATCCTTTATGCACTGATCACTTGATGTGATAGATATAAATTTTTTGCATCTATGTTCACCTTGCTATATTCCTCTATTCTTGTGCTGATTCACTTTCACTCTTCTCAAAATATTACAATATAACACCATACAACGATATACAACATTTCATCATATTTTACAAATGATATAATACATTACATATATACCATTCCAATATTTACACTAGCAAGGTTGGCCAAACACAAGTGAACAAAACATTATTGAGTCAGCTAGATAGTAGAAAACTCGGGTTCCTCAAACTGACTCAGTGACCTTCTGATACTCGACATCCACTACAATACACTGCATTGCCATGCACTCGATAAGAGTAGAGGCACGGTCCATACTAATCACTCTAAGTAGCTTGGAACTCAGTAACCATTAGTGACTCGGTGAATATTGTGTCACTCGATAAAAACTAAATCCATTGATAACCTTCTTCACTTGGTAAACACCGATTCCTTTGTTTACCTTGTTCACTCAGTAAACACTAAGTCCTTCATTTATCTTGATCACTCGGTAAACACTAAGTCTTTTGTTTACCTTGATCACTCGGTAAACACTGAGAACTTGGTAAACACTGCTGAACTTCCCATTTGCTCGGTGACCACTGTTCAACATGGTATGAATTGTTTTGCTTGGTAACCACTACTGAACGCTCAGTATGAACTGTAGACTGAGTGATGAGCTTGATAAGCATTTAGAATCAAATAAGTGTTGTAACTAATGATAAATATATCATAATTCCAACAGAAGGCACTATCAAAGGCTAGAATGACAACTCAAGTGAATCTTAGGCTGTAAGACAAATGATGAAGAAAAGAATATTGTTCAAGATTCAACCTTTGTTAGTATCTATTGTAGAGACATCTTTGGAATAGTGCATTCCATATGTAGCAGTGTCAAATGTTCAACCTAGTGAACTAAAAAGAAAATCTAAAATATTGGTGGAAGTAGTAACTACTAGGACCAAGAGAGTAAAATAGCAAGCCATAGGACTAGGAAAAATATAGAAATAATTGTTGACAATTGATTCTAGTGATGAAGAAGTAGAGGACCAAGAGACCAAGCAAGTAGAGAAAGTGACTCCATCAAAGCAATCAGCAGGAAAAGCTTGATAATCTTGGAAGTCAAAGATAGAGAAGATTAACACCACTATTGCTAATGAAGGTAACTTTGTTTAGATGAAAAAGTTTTATGATTTGTATAATTTTTTTGAAAAGGATTAGATTGATATATCTACTCTGAGATATATCATAAAAAATGATCTAAAATTGGAGGATCTTGAGAGAATAATTAACTAGAAAGTCTATGAGAGATTCATTTAGAAGAAGGCCCCTACAAGGGAAGATGATCTAGAACTTCAAAAGTCGATGCTTAGAACTATTTGCAAGACTAATGATAAAAAAGATATTATAAGATTGTTGAATAACCTCACACCATATTTGAGGAATAAATTAAGACCATTTCTATTTATGGTTGGTGAAAAGGATAAACTGAGAAGTGAGACTATAACAACAATTAGTCAATTGTTGACAGAGTCAAAGGCAACATCTCATCCAACACCTAGAACCTTGAAAGTGTTAGTAAGCAATGAAACTATACAAATTGATTAGATAAATGTTACCACTAACATTTATGATGCCAATCCATTTGGTGGTTCCAAACCTAATGAACTAGACACTAAGGATATTGAGGATAAATTGAGACAGATTGAAGAAGAGAAAAGGTTACTTGAAGAAGAAAAGAAGAAAATAGAGGAAGCCAATTACAAATTGCTTGAGGAAGAAAAGAAAAGAAAGGAAGAAGAGGAAAAGAGAAGAATTGCAGGAGAAGAGATGAGGAAGAAAACAAAGGAAGATGAGAATAAGAGATTGGAAGAGAAAAGAGTAAAGGAAAGAGAGGAAAGAGAAAATAAAGAAGAAGAGAGAAGAACAAAAGAGGTAGCTAAGAAACAAAGGGAGGATGATACTAAACCATCTATTTTATGCACTTTTCTCTCTCTTTCTAGTTTAGCTACTAATGATGATGATCAAATAGATCTAATCTCATCCCTCAGAAAGCTTTTTGAGAAAAATAGGAAAGTGAAAATCTTATAGAAAATCTTAATGGAAGTTATTGGCAGACTGCATAGTACCTTGGTAGTACAACACACTAAATTGGATCCTATATAGAGGGCACAAGCAATGTTAAAATCATTTGATGAAGAGTTTACCAATTTATTGAATGTTGCAGAGGCAAAGGCATATATTTCCCATGATGCTAACTTGTTTAGCACCATTTGTCAAAACATTAAGAATTATTTGATTAATCTTGATACTTGTATAAAGGGACTTCAAAAATGCCAACAGGATGGGAAAAATCTATATATTAAGTCTACCTTATCGTACGAATTGAATAAAGACATTGATAGTTAGATAGAAGGAAAGATGAGTGAGATAGAGGCTTTATCTAGATAGATCCAACTTCCATCTTGCAAAGTAGATGATTTTGTAGGAAAAATGGCTAGTATTCATAGTGACATTAGGAAACTAGAACATTGGAAGGAACAAATTTTGAAGAGGATATCAGATTTCAGAGAATCTATTGCTCTAAAATTATCTTTTGTTGAAAAATAGGTAGGGGAATGTGTTAAGGCCAAGGACACATATTCCAAGTTTCTGTATTCAGATCTTAATGCAGTTGAGATTGCATCATATGCTCTATGTGCAACACTCACCTCAACTAAGTCCACCAATGAGACATGGACTAAGGGTATGGATAGTGTGAAGGTAAACTTTGGTGATTGCATAAAGATCATATTAGCATAAGGAAGGACAACATTTTTGAACAGTTTTGGACAGATTTCTAACATTTTTACCTTTTTCATTGATGTCAAAGGGGGAGAAATTGTAGAAAATTGAATTGTCAAAAGGGGA
Organism: Cupressus sempervirens; assembly: GCA_028749045.1. Classification (NCBI taxonomy): domain Eukaryota; kingdom Viridiplantae; phylum Streptophyta; class Pinopsida; order Cupressales; family Cupressaceae; genus Cupressus; species Cupressus sempervirens. Next base: position 28,487,247 of record CM053789.1, on the reverse strand, counting down.
GAATATTTTTAAGTAAATTATAAGGGGGAGAATATGTAAAGTTGGAAAAATTTTAATAAATATTATGTAAGGTGTTATTTATTTTGTTGTGTTAAGTTTTGTTACTTAGCCAACTTTCCCTATTTTATTGCCATCAATACCAAAGGAGGAGATTGTTGTTAATTGGCTAATAGTGATATGTAATTGTTTTCATTTATGGAAATACATGATTTACATTCTTACAAGAAACCTTAGAAATAATGATACTTAGTGTTTGGTAATTAGAAATTTGTCTAAGTATACAATTTGGTTTACAATAGTATATTGTTTTGTTTGTAACTTGTTACTGACATCATAGTATGACTAGTGAAGTTAGGTGGAGATAGTATATATGTTGGTGATGACATGTATAATGTCAAAAGTTAGTATAGACTGTATAGAATAGAGATAATCATGTTTGAAGCAAAATAAGACAAAAAAATTGAAGGAAAGGATTATTTTGTTTATAAGATAATTACTTGTCCAATTAGGGCCAACATCCTAGATGTTTACTCTAAGTTGGAAAAGTAGATTATTATCTTAGATGACTTAGTAGAAACTTGTGAAAAGGCATGGTATTTATGCAAAGGACATTTTGTGGTAAGATTGTGATTATGATTGCAAGTGTTATCTTGTAATTGTGATTGTATGTGAACTATTGAAAGCAATATATGCAAAGTTTTATATGAGCTATTTGGTGATCCAAGATCAAGCTAAAGATCAGAGATCTGTCAAGGAAGAAGATACTATACTTATATTCAGTCTGATTACTTGTTTGAGTAGTGAGCTCTTCTTGTAATTAGAAGTGCATATTTGGGTAGTGAGCTCATCTTGCATCTACTATACTACAACTCCTAACAGGGTTGGAATCTTCTAATAGGGATTCAAAGTCTTCTAATAGGGACTCCTTATACTGAATTTTCTCATTGACTCCTAACATGGTCCATCCTCTAACAAGGAACTTATTGTAGGAGTTGATAAAATCCAACTCCATAGTGTGCCAAGATCACCTACATACAAATAGCTTGCTGAAGAGAAATCGAAGGAGCAAGAGCTTGAAGCAAATAATACAAGAGAAAATATTTCACAATAGGAAAATAAAATTGCTATGTGAATGAATGAATTTACAATGAGAGAGATACTAAATATAAAGACCTCAAGGAAGCTTGTAGAACAAGCTAGAAAGTGGTAGAAGATAAGGTTGACAACTAAGCACATGTGCATCTACAAAAATGTGGAACATGCTAGAAGGGAAGAAACTCCCATGTTGTTAATAACTTATCACTACAACTATTAACTACATGCATTAACCTAAGTAAGCTTAAATAAAAGAATAAATAATTAATAATTAATTAATTATTTACTCTTACACCCCCCTTAAGTGCAACTTAGGGGAATTCCTTAAGCTAACAAAAACTAAGATGAAATGCAAAATGGGTCGTAGCAACAAGGCCATGTTAGATACCCATGTACAATGCAAAAAAAATAGCCTTTGAAAATGGGGAAAGAGGGTAAACCTCATCAGAAAAACCCTCCCCCAAAAAGAGGTAAGTAGAAATGTGCTAAAAAAAGAAGGAAGGAAGGAAGGCCTCAACAAGATCCCCCAAGGACAACTTCCACTAGAAATGTTTCAAGAGACTATCTCAAAACCATAAGTACAACCCCCCCCCGCCCCTCATGAGAGATAGAAAAGATGCTAAAGCCCCCCAAAAATAATGGAGCCCCTGGAGAAAGAATCAAGTCAATGAAACTCCAATGCAGAGTAAACAAGAGAACAAAACAAGGGAACCCCTGAATGAGAGAGAAAATTGGAAGGCCTAGTTGATGCTCAAAGGAGAAAATATGAGGATCCTAAAAGGGAAACCCCAAGGCAGGTGTGATGACATTGTCATGAATGTTCATTGTAGAATCTGCAACAGGTGCACCTAGAGGCTCGATGAATGGAATTGGAGGATCAAGTAGAGTAGAAGAAGAATCTTGCTAAAGATAAAAGAGCTCAATTGGATGTGGAATTGAAATCAAAATAGGGATCTCAAGAACAATACAAAGGTTCAAGTATCCTAACTGCAACACATGATGCTTCTACAAAAGAGAAGAAGTGTGCTCTAACAATGGAGATGGTGGACCAAAGTGTGAGAAGGTGTAGAGATGGGTTGAAGGATCAAATACCCTTATAGCAATAAGACCTCCTATTGCATAATCCTAAATGAAGACTAAATCTATAGTGAACTCAACTGTCTTCCCTAATCCACTATGTGTAATATGAGAAATTGAGAGAAGGTTTGCAGATAGAGATAGAACATATAATACATCATTGAAGGTGCCACCCTAAATGCTAACTAAAACTTTTCCATAGACTGGTAGGGCAATTTTATTCCCCATGTGAATATGAGGAATGGGAGAACCCTCAAGAGTAGAGAAGACATCATGAGAAGATGTCATATGGTGAGAAGGACCTAAATCTAGTATCCAAGGGACCTAGGAAGGGGATGCAATGGATTCCTATAATGCATGATCCTATCCAAAATCTAATGTAGAGGATGAAGGTATGGAAGAAGACTGAAAGGAAGACCCTTGTGAGGTAGAAGAGGATAGAGAAGAAATAGTGCTCTTCTGAAGAAGAGCTTGCAAATCTACAACCTATTTTTCATAGCCATAAAATCTCTTCTAAAAATAATGTGCCTCATCATGAGATCCTTTCTAAAAATAGGAGCAAGTAGGACTCGTAGTCTTCTTTTTCTCCTTCTTCTTAGAAGAAGATGATGAACTAGTAGAAGGAGAATCTGATATCTGCTTTGGTTTCTACTCCTATGTATCCTTGGCAAGCAATGTTTGTGATTGTGAATTTGTAAATGAATCCATATGATCTATCTTGGACTATTCATGAGTTAACTAATCACAAAATGTCTAAAAAGATGGAATCTAATGCCTATTACCTAGGGCATCCATAGTGGAGTAGAAAGTGGAAGAGAAGATCTATAATGTCCCCTAAACTTTGAGAATATCAAAAAGGTACACTTATCATCTGTCTTGGTTTTCCCACATCCCTGCAAAAGTGTACACAAAGAATTGTACCTCATGAAGAAGTCCTCAATGGTGGGAAAGCTATTAGTGTCAAAGAAGTCAACTCTGCATCAAGATGTAATGCCTAGAATTCATTCACTATGTTAATCAAAGACTAGAATTTCATCCAAATAGTTCGCAAAGTAGTCAAACGATCTAAGTGAAATAGAAGACTATCTAAGATGTTCAGTGCAATCAATCCCATGGGCTCATCCATTTTATTCCTATGCTAAAGAACCTCAAAAGGGTGCATTAGAGCGTATTGGTTCTCATCCAAACATGACCAAAAGCCTCTTGACATGAGAAGCCTAGTCAATTGTGACTTCCAGGTGTGATAGTTGTGCAGTGTGAGCTGGGTCACAGATGGATCCGTCATTGAGAGAAAAAGATGGAAGTAGAGGGTCTTATTATGAAGTAAATTATAGAAAAGAAAATACACCCTCCCCCCAATAACTGATAAAGATATCCCTCAAATACCAAAGAAAACAACTATAGAAATCACAAAAGCTGAGAAAAGAACTTGGATTTTCGATATAGAGACAGATGAAACTAAAGCCTCTACTTCAACAACAAAATAAGGAGCTGAATATTATTCCAAACTAATTCTAGATCTAGAAAGTAGACAATAAATCATGCTTGTAAAAAAAATAGCATTGAAATATGTGTCCATATGAGCTCGAATGAAGCCTTTGAAGGTGCAAAAAATGGAATTTTTTGAGTTGCAGAAGAATTGAGGAATAGAGATGTCAAACTTCCTACACCAATGTGTAGATCACAAATTCTACCCCAAAACAAAAAGAATTGCTCAAAAAAATAAGTTTGTATGAGTGAGATATCATTGTTTGAAAATCACTTCTGTAGTTATTTTTTCTGAATCACCACCATCACACCTCCAAAAAATAAAGAAAAAAGCCTAAAAAAGGTCAGATCTATTATGTAAAACCCTCTTTCTCCTTTTTCTCCAAATACTAAAAAAATGTTCTTCCTCTCAAAATCATAAACAAACTAGGGTTTGTGTCTCCAAATCGTGACTTCAAAGATCCTTCAGCCAAGAAGCAACAAGGAGGCTCTAATACCATGTAGGAGTTGATAAAATCCAACTCCATAGTGTGTCAAGATCACCTACATGCAAATAGCTTGTTAAAGAGAAATCGAAGAAGCAAGAGCTTGATGCAAACAACATAAGAGAAAATATTTCACAATAGGAAAATAAAATTACTATGTGAATCAATGAATTTACAATGAGAGAGACCAAATATAAATGCCTCAAGGAAGCTTGTAGAACAAGCTAGAAAGGGGTAGAAGATAAGGTTGACAACTAAGTATATGTTCACAAAAAGGTGGAACATGTTAGAAGGGAACAAACTCCTGTGTTGTCAAAAACTCATCACTACAACTATTAACTACATGCTTTAACCTAAGTAAGCTTAAATAAAAGAATAAATAATAATTAATTAATTATTTATTTACTCTAACACTTATATATTAGTATATTATCTAGTGGGCTATTGACATATTAGTCAAGTTTTTTATTAGTGACACACACTTATTTAGATTGTATATAGCTACCAAGCTCATTGTATAGTAATTAGTGTTTCCCAAGAATTTTAGTTGTTGTTGAGTTCTACAGTTACTATTGAGTCCTTTGGAAAATTCCTAGTGCTTACAAAATAGTTGTAGTTATAGTGAAGATCAATAGTGTAAATTGTGCATCTCAATGTATGCCACGTTTACCAGTGTAAACTGAGCTATGTAGTAATCACCAAGTTCATAGTGTATGTGATATGAGTCCAGTGTTAACCAAGCTATTCAATGTTAACCAAGTGACTCAACTTATATACCAAGCTCGAGGTGATAGCATTTACTAAGTCTTACTATGGTAAACAAGTGATTCAATTTATATGACAAGTTTCACAATATCTACTGAGTCACCAGTGTAGACCCAATTCAAGACTACTTGAAAGTGATCAGTATGGATTGAGCTTCTATGTTTACCAAGTGCATGAGGATGTCAAACATTGATAATGGATGCTGAGTAGAACTTCACATAGTCAATCTTCAAAACTTGAGTGTCTTCATGTGGCCAACTTTGCAATATTTATGTAAATTGTACTGTAGCCCACTTTGTAATTTGTATAATTGGATTGGTATATATGTAATGTATTGTATCATATCCAAAGTGTGGAAGATATGAATTTGTATCCATGGAATTAGTATAATCATCAAAGAAGAGGAGAAAGAGAGAATTACAAAGGCTACAATAGTATAAGGAGCAACAAAGAAATATCTATCATAGCAAGGTGATTAGTATATAAAGGAATCTCATTCAGTAAACCAAGTTGTAGGATCATCTACTATTTCATCCTAACAGGTGGATCCATCAAATCCTTTAACAAGGTAGACCTAACAACCTTTTGTAAATCTCTTTATTGAGTGCATACTTAATTGTATGTTTATAAATCCTTTCACAAGGTGGACTTAGTAGTCCTTATTGCTCCTAATAGGGTAGATCATTAGAAGTGATAATAGACCAACTTTATGCTGCATTACTAAAGCTTGTGGGTATCATCCCCACCCTAGTTTTGATTTCTATTTGGAAGGTTTTTGGGTCAACAAATCTTTGTGTCATAGTGTTATGAATACTTTCATGTTTTCAGTTTCTTATGCATGCAATTAGATCAAATTACACGTGATGGATTAAATCCTAAGTGGATTTTTGGATGAAGAGAACTAAAATTGAAAAAGTTTTATAAGTTACTTATTTACCCTTTCTCTCTCATTAACTTAGCATAGTCTAGAACATTTCCAACAATTGGTATCAGAGCATTGTGGTTCTAAGGAGAAAGCCTAATAGCTTGAGTAAAGATCAAGGCCATGGAGATATTTAGACTTGACAAAGCTATTAATAATGAAAAGCTAGATTTAGAAATAGCCATTGCCCAACTCAAGAAAGAAAAGAAGAAGAGAACTTGCAATTCAAATGAATGATCATGTCTACATTGAAGAAAAATTTGAAGATATTCATCCTAGAAATTTAGATGAAGCCAATACAGCAATCAATGAACTCCACAAAAAGAATGGTTCTTTGCAAGAAGAAGTAAGAAAACTAAGAAGAGAGCAAGAGATTCAGCCAGTGAGGCTATGTGAAGTCATGGAGTAGAAGAATAAGATAAAAGAAGAGATAGATGGAAGGAATAATGAAATCTAGAACCAATCCCTTCAGTAAGAAGACCTTATTGATAAGCTCTCCAATGAAAATGAGAAAATCATGAGCCTAAGATTTGAAAATGAAAGAATAAGAAATGATCTAAATTTTGAAAGGGAAATCAATGAAAGATTGTGAAATGATCTAAACTCTAAAAGGCAAATCAATGAAAGAATGATGAAATCACAAGTAGACATGAATCAATTGAATGAAAAAAATCTCTATAGACAAAAAGGAAAAGTAGGAATTGGATATACAAAAGAAGGAGAATCATCCAAGCAAGGAGCTCAAAAGAATTAAAAACTTACTTGCAACCACTGTGGTAAGATAGGTCATTCATCAAACAAATGTTGGAGCAATTAAAAACCAAAATTCAATGGAAAGTGCTACAATTGCAATCAGCATGGTCATAAGGCTAATGAATGCAAAGAGAAACCAAGATTTGAAGGAAAATGTCACAAATGTAAAAAACATGGACACAAGTCATCAGAATGCAAACCAAGATATTGAATCCAATAGAGAAAATTGTAAAAGCCATATTTGTTTGCAACAAACACCTAGTGCAGATGTCATTATTGTGAAGAATTTGGACACATTTGAATGAACTGTATAAAGTATCATTTGAGAAAAAGGGATACTACTAAAAGATGTTTTACTTGTATAGAACTTGGTCATCTTTTCAAGAACTACATGAATACTAATAGAATTGAAGATGAAAAGAAGACAAAAGAAGATAACATCCAAAAACAAATGAGACAACAATGGGTTTCAAAGTCTACCTAGGATACAAGGCCATGTAATGGTGATCAAGTCACTCAAGAATTGGGTGACTCTACCATTTCTACTTAAGTTCTCAAGAGAGAAACTAGAACTTGGCCATTAAAGAAGACATCTAAAATAGTTCTAGATTGATAGAACAAAAAGATCTAAATCTGTATTCAGGATACAAAGGGACCAGTGTTTACTAAGTTACCTTTTCTACCCAGTAAGGTTGGGTCATAGAATTTACCAAGCAAGATTGAGAGTAATGAAGATGCATATGGTCACCAAGTCACAAAGGCTTCATCGAGTGTTCAATGCAAAGTAGTGGATGATAGTATATCAAGATGATGGTAATATACCTACCTTTCACACTGAGAATTAATGGCAACATCTTAACAAAAGGTATGAAATCAAAGTCATTTCTTATCATGAAATTTTGTGTGCTATTATGAAAGTGTGATCTTCAGAGCTTCCAAGAAATATGAGTGAATTTTTAGTGAAATCTTTCAAATTCTCTCAAAGCCTACCAAATGAAGATCACATCTAGCAGTAGCAAGGTAAAGAATTATGACATGTTTGTTCATCGAGTGGAATGGAAGGCACTAGATTTCAAGCCCATTCCTATGATCCTTGAAACCCTATATCTAAGTGGAGCACAATCACAAATCCCTCCAAAGGTACTTCTAATCAATGATATTCACACTCATTTTAAATGTGTTATTCAAGAAATTGGTACTTTGGAAATGGATGATGGCCTAGGCCAACTATGTGTAAATGGAGTTTTGAAACCTGAGCACCAACACCTAGAAACCAAATGGTTGACTCACATCCCTCACATGCCCCATGAATTTCAAGCTAAATGGATTAGGTTTATCCCTAGTCGAGTGCATAATGGGAAGTTGTGGTTGGAAAAACTAGTATTGATCACAAAGAAGATGATTCATTGAATCACTAGTCTCCCAATGCTAGCCAAAGCGGAAATGACAAAAACCCTAGGTCGGGCAAAACTCAAAAAGAAAACCCTAGTAGAATGGGATGGTAGAGGAATGAAAACTAGCAATGTTTCAAATATGGAATTGAAGTTTGGTATTCATGTTATTGCACATAAGATATATAGCTCTAGTAGGTTGAACAATGTGTCATGTGAAGCTATGGACTTGGTATACATGGTGGTAAAGAACAATTTATCTTTTGACCTTGCTGAGCTACAGTTGAGATAGTTCAACAAAAATATGGAAAGCATAAGGATATCAAAGAATAACCCATGTAAGTTTGGTTCCTTGTTAACTTTTCTATTCTTTTATGTTGACAAATTCTTCCCTTCAAAAGGCACTATTGTGTGGAGAAAAGGTGTGCTTGTACTTTATCAGATAAATGAGTATATTGCTGAAATGGGTGAAAACTAAAATAGTATTATGGACAACTACTTTGATGCATTCAAGGATAAAATGAACAATAGATACTGAATCCCCAAGAAGTTAGTTGAAGATTATAAGGATGATATATGTTTCATGGTGCATAGTAACAAAGTGTACATTCAAGTAGTTAAGCCTAGAATAGCATGGGTAAAATATCTTGGATATGAGGCTAATATTGATGAAACCAAAGATATCATTGAAGCACATGTCAATGAGCTAGTTGATCCTAAAGCAACATATTTTAGCACATATGATGAAGCAAAAGCTATGATTGAACTTGAAATAAAGCTCCCTTAGGTGGTTAACAAGGGAAAGAAAAGAATTGCAAAACTAAAATCTAGTTCAACCCTTTTGTTGAGTGAGGGAAAAGGGAAGAATGAGGAAGTAGAGGATAAAGATTCTAAGGAAGAAGGGAAAGGTGATTATCACCAAACCACAAAAGCCATCCATTGCAGTATTCACAAGGAGATATGCTAGGAAGAAATATAATAAGGAAGGAGGAGATATTATATTCAGGAAATCTCCACACACCTTCTAACATAGACTGAGAGAACTTCAAGAAGGATCTAGTATAAAAATTTTTAAAGCATTAAAATATGAGACTAGGACTAAGGAAGAAAAGAAGCAAATTGAAGGCTTGGTGATGAATAAAATGTGTAAGTGGAAATACTCACTAAACCAACTTACTTCTTAACTCCCTAATATTTTTTTGGATAAAATAAAAGCCAAGATGGGATTTCGCTATGCAAAATATGAAAGACATATATAGAAAAACCTTGAGGTAGCTTATATTGAGCATATTAGATGTAGAGGTAAAAGAGTCATTGAAGAAAAATGAAAAAAAAAATTGATTCTAAAGTTTAATACCTATCTAGTTTTGATTAGTAAGGAATGCAACAAACACTTGGAAGGATATTTATCTTTTACATAAACCAAGTGATTTTCCATTTGATGTCAAAGATGATGATGATGATGATGATGATGATGATGATGAAGATAAGGAGAAAGATGAAGAAGAAAATGTTGAAGAAGCAACTCATTTGACAATGAAGAAGATGGAGAGGAACAAGGACAAGAGGCATCAAGGAAGTAAAGCAAGATGATGAGGAGACTAATCCAGTTAAAATAGTTGCAGTAGTCATTGCCTCACTTCCTCACTCTCCAAGAAAACCAACGACAACATCAAGTGTGGAGATAGCCCTAGCAAGTTTGATTGTGACTACCAGTATTAACCCAAATGTCCAATTACTCTTTGCTCCCACTTAGCTTAGCACATTATTGGTAGAAGTGACCTCCACTTCATTTGCCAAGATATAGACTCTTCCTTCATCAACCGAGTTGGCTACTTCAGTTTTGAACACATCAATTTTGGATTCTTCAGGTATTTTTGTAAATATTCTTTCAGTAAGTATAGTATTAGTTTTCATAGCTAGCCCTAGTATGTCTACAATTTTTTCTATTCTAAGCACTCTAGCAATAAGTGCAAGGATAGTTGAGCCAAAGGTTCAACCAAGCACAAAATTTTTGGGTAAAGGAAAAGAGATGGAGGAAGAAATAGATTTAGATGAGGAAATTGTAATCCCAAATTAGGACATTTCCAAGCTTACTCCAGACCAAATGTAGTGATTTGGTGAACTCTTCTAGAAGAAGGCTAAACAAAAATGACTAAGAGAGGAGAGAGATAAGGAATTCAAGATTATTGAAGATGGAAAGAATATTTTGGTAGAAGCCATAGGCATTGAGGTTGATTCTTCACAACCAGTTTTGTATCAACTGATAGAGGTAGTATAGAAATTTAATGAAGATATTGATGGTCAAGATAAGCTAGTGCAAAAGGTAGAAAAGAAGTTTGATAATAAAGTGTTGGAGCACATTGTTCAACAAATTGCTATATATCAAGTCGAACTTTCTACAATTTTGGGTAATTTAGAAGCATCTTGTATAAATGTGTCATCTATTTTTGGAAAGCTATGTAATGTTTCTGAGTTTACCAAGGAAATAAAGGACAAATTGTCCAAAATAGATGAAGATCTGAAGTCAAGCACTCAACAACTACAACTTGACCCTAGTTCAAGCTTTGCAAACTTCCAAAAGATAAGAATTTTGACAGATATGAAAGTAGAATTGCTTAGAGAAGAAGCAAGGATAAGATCCACATTGATAGATATACAAAATATGATTCTTCCCATCATGTACATTCAAAAAATCTCATCCATGACAACAACATCTCCGTAGTGGACCATATGATAGAATTGTTAGTGGAAGTACAAATTGCACTTCACACATGTAAGGTCATGCAAGTCAATTGGGATAAAACCTTGGCAATCATTATTAAGGTACATTCATAATTTTTATCTTATTTTGGTGTTACTATGTAAATAGAATAAATATTTTTCATTAATGTCAAAAAGGGGGAGAAAGACATATGTTATGAGGGAGAAAATGTAATAAGTTGTAAAAGCAATGGGGAAGAAAGATATGTAGAAAAAGATATGTTATATATAACAAGATGTATAGTATACTATATGAAAGACACTTACCATGTACACATATATACCTTACAAAATAAATTTTGAAAAATCCCAAAAATAGTTTACTCTACTGAGCTAGTATCACATGGTGATGGATAAAAGGTATTCAAGAAAAATTTTGAATTCAATTTTGGATGATAAGTGTTTTTGTCACTAATGCCAAAGGGGGAGATTATTGACATATCAGTCAAGTTTTTTATTAGTGAGACACACTTATTTAGATTTTATATAGCTACTAAGCCCATTGTATAGTTATCAATGTTTTCCAAGCATTTCAATTGTTGTTGAGTTCTATACTTGCTACTGAGTCCTTTGGACAAATCCCAGTTCTGACCGAACAGTTATAGTAACAGTGAAGATCATCTATGTAAACCATACATCTCAGTGTATGTCGAGTTTACTAGTGCAAATGGAGCTATGTAGTATTCACCAAGTTCATAGTGTATGTGATGCAAGTCCAATGTTAACCAAGCTACTCAGTGTTAAACCAAGTGACTCAGTTTATACTGAGCTTGACATGATAGTGTTTACTGAGTCTTGCCATGGTAAACAAGTGATTTAGTTTATATGATGAGTTTCACAGTATCTATCGAGTCACCAATGTAGACCGAGTTCAAGACTACTTAAAAGTAATCAATATGGACCGAGCTTCTACATCTATTGAGTGCATGATGATTTTAAGCATTAATAGTGGATGCCAACTATTAGAACTTCATAGAGTCAATCTTCAGAACCCAAGTGTCTTCATGTGGGATAACTTTGAAATATTTGTGTAAACTTGTATTGTGGCCAATTTTTTAATTTGGGATTGGTATATATGTAATGTATTGTATCATATCCAAAGTGTGGAAGATGTGAATGTACATGCATGGAATTAATATAATCATCAAAGAAGAGTAGAAAGAGTGAATTGCAAAGGCTACAATAGTATAAGGATTAGGAAAGACATATATATCATAGCAAGGAGATTAGTACATAAAGGAATCTCATTCAGCAAACCAAGTTGCATATCGAAGATCATCTACTATTTCATCCTAATAGGTGAATCAGTTAAATTCTTTAACAAGGTAAACCTAACAGTCTTTTTTATATCTCTTTATCGAGTGCATACTTAATTGTATGTTTGTAAATCCTTTCACGAGGTGGACCTAGCAATCCTTATTGCTCCTAACAAGGAAAATCATCAAAAGTGATCAATGTAAGCCATAATAGGCCAACTTTATGATGCAGTACTAAAACTTGTGGGTATCATCCCCACCTTGGTTTTACTTTCTATTTGGAAGGTTTTTGGGTCACCAAATCTTTATGTCATAGTGCTATGAATGCTTTCATGTTTTTAGTTTCTTATGCATTAAATTAGATCAAATTACATATGATGGATTAAATGCTAAGTGGATTGTTGGATTAAGAGTTAAAATTATAAAAGTTTTAGAACTTACTGATTCAACCCTCCCCTCTTAGTAACTTCCAATAGTGGGCATCATCCCCACTGGGGTTTTCCCTTGGCCAAGGTTTCCCTAGTTAAAAAATATGGTATTATGAGTTATCATTGTGCATTGTTACTATTACTATTCAACGTTACTTTATTTCTTTGTTATGCATGGTTTAAAGTAAGAAATAATGTCTAGTTGGCAACTAAATTTTGTAGATTACGGATTCACCCCCCCTGCCCCCAGTAATCTATATTTTTAATACTATTTTCACTCTTCTAAAGTGAGCCTTGTTAGGAGCCAACCTTGTTAAAGGTTACAAAACACACTATTAGGTCTGATGCTATTAGATGATTTAATCACCCTATTAGGAGTGGCCTTGTTAGAGGTCTTTGGAAAATTCAATCAAAATACCATGTTGTTAGAGGTTTTACAAATAGCTATGAAGCCAACTCTATTAAGAGATTCATATCATTGCTACAATGGTTAGAGAGTAACAATCAGATGACCTAAATTTAGATGCATCTGAATTGTTGAATAGAGATCTCAATTCTAGCTTGTGTACTTGATCCTTCTTGATCAAATGTAAATTTTCAGCTTCATAAGGATATTATACTATTCCTTCTGATTCACTTCCTCTTATCATCATTAAATCTTCAATTATCTTCCATGCATTCACACTCTAATTCTCAAGTGGACCTTATATTTATATGTTTCATATTGTCGAGTCAACTAGAATATAACTTAGAATAATTAATGTTCATCTTCTCAGTTGGATAGAACCATCAAATAATTCAATTAAACTTAATATGTCAAAACAAGAAAATCCTTTGTTGGCCAACCCTACTTAGTAAACAATAACTCTAAAATGATTTTTCCATGTTAACCAAGTGAGCTTGGTTAATACTACATATTCAAGAAGTTCCTTTGGTAACTAAGTGGGCTTGGTTAATATTGGTTCCATCCAATATTTTCTTCATTAACCGAGTAAGCTCGGTTAATATTCAACTTTCACAAACTTTCCTTTGACACCCAAGTGAACTTGGTAAATATTGTCTTCTAAACTATGCAAACTCTTGAATGTTTGATAGACACAAAAAATTATCTTCAATGCCTGAGTGAGCTCGACATACATTGACTAGCAATGATATGACATTTTGTGTAACATCAAAGACAATAAAAAATTAATCAATTGTTCTAATGGCCTGTTGAATATGTCTATAATTTTTTCCTTTATATTCACATATTCCAATCTTACTTCTTTATATTGTACCAATTCTCTTAAGAAATGATATTTTATAGCAATGTGATTTGTTTTGGTATGCATCATTGGATTCTTTGATATATTGATTGTACTAGTGTTATCATAGTATATAACTACTGGATCCTTGATCTCTATCTTCATACCTGCCAATAGTTGTTTGAACCAAATATTATTAGAACAATTGACTGCTACTACCACATATTTTTCCTCTATTGTGGATTGAGAGATACAATTCTATTTCTTGCTTGTCAAAGACACTTTTCTTTTACCAAGAAAAATACTCCACCACTAGTTCTTTTTCTATCATCAATACTTCCTACCCAATCAGTATCTATGAATACTTTTAAATCCAAATTGCTTCATATTTTGTACCATAAACCATATTCTTCAGTACCTTTCAGATATCTCATGGTTCTTTTGATTTCCATCATGTGATTTTCTTTAGAGTTGGTGAGAATCTTTCCACCATACCGACTGCTAATGAAATATTAGGTTTCTTACGCACTACATACTACAATTTTCCAATCATTAATCTATATGTGGTCTGATCTTCCTCTTTGGAATCATATTTTTGAAAAGTTGATGTCCAATAGTGTAGGAACTAGAAAATAGGTTAAATGCATAACATACTATGAGAAATAACAAAATTCAATCAACATATGTTAGCACCCACTAGTCTACCATGAAAGCCAAACTAATAAAGAAAGTAATAGAAAGCCCCTCTTTCATTTGTAGCTCACATGTCCTTCTTTCTTCTCCAAATGATTGTAGCTCCAACTTTCCTATAGTGCACACAAAATTGAAGAAAAAGTCTATGATAGGGATAAAGCCATGAGAATACTTGAAGTGTGATTTATGCTTTGAGAGAAAATGGTGTGAAAATGCAAAGAAGCTAAGGACTTTGAAAACTGCTCAAGAATTAGGATCAAGAACTCAAGACTTCAAGGATTCAAGGACTTCCAAGGACCAAAAATGAGAGAAAGAGTGTCCATTTTATAATTGACATGGAGGATGAGAGAATTGGATTTGTCACCCATAGATATGCGATGTGGCAAGAGATTCCTTTGAGAATCCATGATACATATGAAAAAATATGCCAATTGTAAGATTCTATGATGCATGGAAGTCAAACTTGGCTAAATGTGGAAGAGAATCTATGACACATCATAAGACATCTCAAGCCCACTTAAAGCCAACAATCTATGACAAATAAGCCAAATAGGGACATGCATAAGAGAATAAGAATATTTGATTATGATAAATCTTATGCAAGTGTCATGATGATGCAATATTTTATGGAATATTCAAATTAAAAATCATTTTATTCCACAAAATAAGAATTAGTAGAAAATGCAATGAATGATGGAAAATGGGACTTAGGAAATTAACAATTCCCATGGTTTGAGGATAATGAGTCAATTAACTAATAAAATTAATTAATTGAAGATGATAATTAGGAAGAATAATTAGTAAGCATAATAGGATTAAATTATGGGTTATTTAATCCTATAGAGAAAATCAGTAGATGATTGGCCAAAAATGATTAAATAAATGTGACAATATCCTTTGATAAAAATGTAATGATAATGGATATCGAATAAGATGATGATCGATAGACCAAAGCCATGGTAAAATTTATTGATAGATCAAAATTGATAACATGCCAAGGACACATGACATGAATTGGTTGATATGTAACATTTAACCGACATTGTAAATGCTATAGGATTGAAGTTGATTGATAAGGTTTGATCATATCAACGGACACTATCAATATTATTAAAATGGTTGATGATGGCATGATTTGACATTGAAAACCTCAACAATGTCAAAGGTTGAGTGACATGAATGATAGTTTGACCTAGCACTGAGAGCCATGACAGTACTAAGGTCAAATTGATAAGATTGATAGGTTGATAGGTTTCCAAGGCACTGAAAGCCACAACAATACCTAGGAGTTGGATAAATGATGATTGATTTGAGATGTTTGATATATTTTAGGTTGATTAGGACTAATTTTGAGTGATTCTGAGTTGATTTGGGGTGATTACTAGTGATATCAAATGGTTTCAAGTTGATTTGATATGATTTCGAAATGACATGAAATTGATGTGAAAGAGGATAAAAATGATAAAGTATGATCAATTTTGGCCAAAAGATCAAAGTTATTAGAATGAGAAAATGGGACAAATTAGTATGAAGAAGTGATGAAACTGTAGATGCAAACCATTTTTGATGTCTACATTTTTCCCCTCTTTGATACAATGTGATTTAGAGTGTTGTGTCAAAGAATGCTAATGAAAAAGCCATAAAAGCATGCCCTAGAAATGTGGTATATATTTATGCATCCTCAAGAAATTGACCAACATAGGCATAGGATAGGTCAATTTCATCGACAATGAGAAAAAAAAGCCATAGCAATTGATGGATCAAAAATCAGAGTTAAAACGCAAAAGTTATGGCCTCTGGAGTGCAAATAAGCATCACGACCAACACAGAAAGGGTCTTTGGCACAACCATCTAGGTAGCAGTAAGTTATAAAAGGTCTTGGAGAGGAGTTTGAAACTCATTTTCACTCTCTCATTTGGAAAAAAAGAGCTTTGGAGCGAGGAGGATGGATCAACTACCTAGGGAGCAACATCGTGGTGAACAAGTACGAACCTTTCAACTGCGGGCAGATGCTGGACATTCGGTGAGTGCATCAAGGCCATATTTGTACTTTTTATGTTTTTTCATGATTTTTTCTACATTTTCATGCCTTTTTACTGATTTTTAGGCACCTAGGAGTCTGTCAGGGGAAACACGGTCAACCGGGGGTCCTAGGGCCAGTTAGGGCTTCCAAATGCCCCAACTGCACGTAAACTGCAACCAAGTGCATCAATGATATAGCTGGCATTCCCAAGTGCATCAATGATGTAGTTGGTATGACCAAGTGCATCAATGATGCAGTTGGGAAGCCCAACTGCGCCCTAGGAGGTACCAGAGCTCAGATCGAGGTCCAGATGGTCTTGGATCGAGCCGAAACTTGGCAGAGGCTAGTATAACCCTAGGGGGATGCTAGAAATATGATAAAATGTAGTCAAAGGTGGTCAAAATTATTTATAATTTGGTCAAAAATAGGGCAAATGAAGGTCAAACCTAGGTAAATGCTGACAACGAACAGTGCAAAGGGCCCCAAAGGGTGCAAACAGACTTAGAATGACTCAAAATTTGGAGGACATGTTCAAAACCCTATGAAGAGTTGAAAATATAAGTTAACTAAGGCTAGGATAGTTAGAAAAAGTCACAATTGGTCAAACTTAGCTTTGATGGAGGAGAAAGGCTGACCGATGGATAGGGATAGGGTCAAAATGATGCAAATGAGCTCGAAATGATTGATAACTTGGCAAACATGTTCAAAACCCTAGGAAGAGTTCAAAACATAAGTCAACTTAGTCAAACATGCTCAATAAAGTCAAACTTAGTCAAACAAGAGACAAACTAAGTTAAACTTGGGTCAAAAGTAGGGTAAACTAGATGCAAAACCATAGGAGGTTGACATAGGCTATGTGATTATGCAGCAGGAGCTACCCTTGTTATAGGTACGGGGACATAAGCCATAGATCCTTGCACTACATCATTAGATGAGACCTAGTGAGCAGGGGATATTGGCTAGGTTGGGATTATATCATGTGATGTTTATGCCAGAGGTGAGGGGGAACAGAGCTTTGCTAATACCTTTGACAAAGAGGTGGCATTCAAAGACTAGTTCATTCCACCTACTGATCGGGGAGGTGACTGTGACACTAGAGGATGTATGGCACATCCTTAGGATCCCTATCCATGGAGAGTTAGCAGTGTATGACTCAACTATAGGGTGAGAAGCTCTTCATCGACTATTTGGATGTGGAGATGCAGAGCTAGGGATCTGAGACTATGAGATTGGATTGGACTTATTAGTGGCACACCATGAGCGGCTGACAGTTGTGATCTATTGGGTGATTGGTGGATTGCTGATACCTAATAGACAGGGACATGGATTCTTAGTTGGATGGGTTCGAGTACTTGAGTAGATGATTATGGAGGGTACTATGTTTGCTTGGGGTCCATGCATGTTGGGGATGTTATACTATTATCTGCATCAGGTAGCATACAGAGGGGGACTATCCTTTAGTACTAGTGTCACATTATTACAGATATGGGCATATGAGCATATTTCTATATTTAGACCTCTAGTAGAGCAATTTTTGGTGGATGATATGCCATATGCTTATAGCTATAGAGGTTTCCTAGCTTGAGGACCATTGGGATATGCAAGGTATTTTTTCCATCAGATAGACACGATGACTCAGTTCATATGGAGACCATATAGAGGTTGCCCCAGATGGGATGATGATGAAATCCACTTACCATATTGTAGGCAAGAGCGCTACCTCATAGGGCACATAGTGATTAGTCACCTAGTTATAGAGATGTACCTACCAGAGTGGGTACAAATATAGTTTGGGGAGACATAGGATGTACCTATAGGGTTAGCACTATTTGCCCAATCTAGAGCAAAGGTCTGAGAGTGTAGACCATCCATGAGGACATAGGTAGCATATGCATAGTTAGCAGAGTTACAGTCAAGGCTATGGGGGTAGCAGTAGATATAGTCGATGCAGGCATGACAGCAGCATATGATAGGTGGTTTGTACAGCATCGACCAAGACCGTTGATAGATCTAGCAATACTAGTACCCCAAGGGAGGCCACAGGATAAGGAGCATGAGGAGGAGGAGGAGGATGGGGGAGAGGATGAGGAGGGGGAGAATGATGAGGGAGATGACACTGAGGATGATGAGAGAGCGGATAAGGAGGGTGATGATGAGGGTGATGAGGATGATGCAGGGGATGATGAGGGTGAGGATGAGGGTGAGGATGAGGAGGATGCTAAGGGAGAGGGTGAGGGAGAGGATGAGGGTGATGATGAGGAGGATTCTAGGGGAGAGGATGAGGGAGATAATGATGAGGAGGGTGGAGGTAGTGTGGGTGGGGATGGGGATGACTACTGGGAGGATAGGGATGTAGCTATGATGGATGGGGAGGGGGATCCTGTGGATGACACTAAGAGAGCATTAGTACTAGTACAAGTAGGGCCTAGTAGTTTAGATCTCTTAGAGGTGATCAAAGGACTATAGATTTAGTTGGGTTAGGTTATGGAGAGAGGGATGTTGTTATAGTGGAGAGAGATCAAGTGATGGCTGAGAGATACCAAGCTAGGGCTGAGAGAGATACAGCTATGCACAGCACAGAGATGGTAGCACAGGAGTCTCAAGAGTTTATTAGTAGCATCAGAGATGCAAACTTCTGAGATCTAGCGATGATGATGAGCAGGGCTCACATCGAGGCACAATATTGGTGAGATCAGTATGAGAGGGTGGTGTGATTGGGGTAGAGAGAGTAGAGAGTTTTTGTGCATCAAGATCTCATTCCCACAGAACATAGAGGACACAGAGTAGTGCAAGGGTGATGGGGCCTATGAGGCCACCATAGAGAGTAGAGGGATCATCCTCGAGGACAGACAGAGGCCATGAGGCTAGGGATAGCACTTGATGACACTAATAGACTCACATATAGAGGGGCCTCTCTATGTTACTTTTTGGCTTCTATTATGCTCTTTCATGGTTCACACCTACAGGCAATTAGTTTTGATGTGAACCATGGTCACATACTTTGACACCTTTGTGTGACATTTATGGGATGGACTTATGTTATGATGACTATATGTTATAGATTATGCATATGATTTAGATGTTTTATATGGATACATTTATGCTTTTTGTGTGGACTTATATATGATGACATCACATGTTGATTTATTAGATGTTAGGTGTAGGAAATGCCATCTTTTATTTTTTCCACAGTTTTTATCATGAATGAATGCTTAATGTAATGTGAATGATATGGAATGGATGTAAATGAATTAAAATGAAATGTAACATGGATGCAAATGAAATGTGAATGCCATATTTATTTCTTTGTATCATTTTGGAGTTCGGACATATGCATGAATGCAGGATGATAATGCTTTTGGTGTATCAGAGTATGAGACCAAGGTAGCAGATGAAGAAGATGCAAAAGACCAAGGAAATGAGATGAAGAATTGTTAGTATGATGGGAAGACTTTTTCTTGTAGAATGTGCACTATATGTCAAATGAAGATTTATTTTGATATGGCAATTGGAATGCAATGCATCATGGCATAAAGGGCCAGAGCGCAAATGCAAGCCTTTTGTGTAAACAAGCACAATGTAGATAGAAAATGACCTTGTCCTTCCTAAGGCATATTTACATGCCCCAGGCTTTCAAAGGTACATTATAACAAACAAAAATAGCAAAAGATGACCATGAACCATCCCGACCACTCTCATAGATCAGTTTATACCATTGAGTACTCACTAAACAGCGTGAGCCAACAACCATTCTTGTCCATTATTGCTTACTTTTTAGTGTTTTAGGTGTTGAGATGGTGTTTGACATGTTGATGATGTGATAGTTCTAGTTGTGGATTTAGTTGATAATTTCATAGTGACATGTTGGATTGACTATTGGTTCATGTTGCCCAGATAGTGTGATTGTCATAAAGACGTAGTACTTTCAATTTCAATCTACAAAGCATAAGTGTGTACGCAAAAGGGGTGGTTATGCACAGTGAATATGTACACGATTTATTGCAAATTTTTGATGGGTTTTGTGATTTTTAGGGTTTTTGGGGATATTTTATTTATTTTTTGTGACCATTTTTTTAGGACATTTTACAATTTTTAGGGTTTATTCAGGACATTTTATGATTTTTAGTGATTTTTTCAGGATCATATTTGAATGTTTAGGATTTTTTTCAGGACATTATGTGATTTTTAGTGATTTTTTCAAGATCATATTTGAATGTTTAGGATTTTTTTAGGATCATTATGTGATTTTTAGTGATTTTTTTAGGATCGTATTTGAATTTTTAGTGATTTTTTTAGGATCATAAAAGCATATACAAATGTTAGCTCCAATCTGTTAGGCAATAGGTCCAATAGACAAAAAGTCCTTAGGGATATGCCTCCAATTCAAATTCAAACTCATGCATCATGTAGGTAATATGCACCCAAACAAGACACAAACTATGTACAAAGGCCAATGGCAGAGTGTGTACAGAGTGGTAATGCTTGGTAAGATAACAAAGGACATTAACCAGTTCGTGAGCCATGGTCAATGAGCCAAGGATTTCTTGCAATAGGAAGAATATGATCAAGGAATAATAGAGGGTAAAAATACTAGATGGAATCCCGATAGATGGAGAAGCAATACTGATTACACATGGTGCCTCTTTGCTAGGTTTTCACCATGGTACTTGCCCAAAGTGCCTATTTGCCAAGTTTTCACTTTTGGACAGAATTTTTCTCTTGACTCAAATTTTCATTCCAAGATGCCTGTTTGCCAAGTTTTCATCAAGGGATCCATTATTTCATCACTTTTTTCACTTTTTTCTTTTCTTTTTGCAGAACTTTTTGCTATTTTTTTGATATTTTTTCATGATTTTTTTCAATTTTTTTTTCTATTTTTCAAGACTTTTAGACACAATCAAGTTTAGTACTTGTGAAGATGCATGTTTTTGATGGACATGGGAAATGGTTCACCCTCTAGAGTTGCAAGCTGATATACTCCGAACCCAAAAGATGTAGTAACTACATAAGGTCCTTACCAATTTGACTCAAATTTGCCTTGTTTTTCTCTATGCTGTTGTGTCTTGTAGTTCATTTTTAGGACCAAATCATTGACCTCAAAATGATGATCTCAAAATTTCTTGTTATATCTCCATTTGAGTCAATTTTGTTAAGCTTGTAAGTGTGTCAAGGCACCTCGTCTCTGTTCATCAAGCATTTCCAGCTCATGGAGTCTACATATTCGGTAGTTTTCATCATCAACAACATCTTGTCAACTTCAATGGGAAGTATGGCCTCAGTGCCATAGACAAGAGAGTATGGTGTTGCACCAGTAGGAGCATAGACGCTTATTTGATATGCCCAAAGAGCTAGATTTAGTTGGAGGTGCCAGTCTCGGCCTGAATCATTGACAGTCTTTTGGAGAATCTTAATGATGGTCTTGTTAGATGATACTGCTTGGCCATTTCCCTGTGGATGGTAAATACTAGAATATCCATGGTATATGTTGTACTTCTCGCAAAGCTTGTCTACATCTTTGTTTTGAAATGGAGTACCATGGTCAATAACAATAGCCAAGGGGACTCCATACTGACATCTGATGTAGTTTAGAATAAACCTTGAGATCTGCTTGCTAGTGGTGAAGGTTAAAGGGATAGCTTTAACCCACTTGGTAAAATATTTTGTTGCTATGATAATGAACTTATGACCATTAGAGGATGGAGGAGAAATAGCTCAATTAAGATCAAATGCCCATTATGAAAAGGGCCATGGTGATATGACTGGCTACAATTCTTGTGTTCATGCATGGATTAGATTGCTATGTATTTGACACTTATGACATGTTTTGGCAAAGTCATTGGCATCCTGTTCCATGGTGGACCAATAATATCCAGCTCTAACAAGTTTCTTGGCTAGACTTAGACCATTGAAATGGCCTCCACATATACCTTTGTGAACCTCATGCAAGGCAGTTTCAGCTTCTTGTGATTCAAGGCATCTAAGAAGGGTTTGGTCAAAAGATCTCTTGTAAAGGGTGTCACCGATGATGACATATCTAGAAATCCTACCAAAATTGGATGATCATCTGACATAGGGGCTTCTGCTAATTGATCTACTATCACTTGCCCTTTGATTGCCTTTTATTCTAAATATTCTATGTCAAATTTACTAAGGACCATGACCCATTTGGCTAGTCGTCCTATGAGAGCAACCCTGCTTAGGAGATACTTCAATGGGTTAATCTTAGAGATGAGCATTTTTTTCTAATGGAGCATGTAATGTCTGAGCTTTTGGGCTACAAAGATGATAGCAAGGCATGCTCGCTCAATTAGTGAATAGTTTATCTCATATTCCACAAGTGTTCTTCTAATGTAATATATGGCTCACTCTCTTCCTTGGTCATCATTTTGTGCCAAGAGAGCTCCCAATGATGTATCTATAACAGATATGTATAGGATGAATGGCTTGCCTAGAATGGGAGCCATTAAAATTGGTGGATATAGAAGATAGTCCTTGAGCTTTTGGGAAGATTCTTGGCACTGCTTACTCCATTGAAAGCATACTCCTTTACATAAGAGGTGTTGAAAGGACTGACACTTATCTGCTAGTTGTGCAATGAATCTACAGATAGATTGCAATCTTCCTTGTAGTCCTCTTAGGGTTTTTAGATTTGTTGGAGGAGGCATGTCAAGTATTGCTTTCACTTTCTCGAGATCCACTTCAATGCCTCATTGAGAAACAATGTAGCCTAGGAGCTTTCCAAAGATAACTCCAAATACACACTTTTTTGGATTTAGACGAAGCTTATAGCTTTCCATTCTAGTGAATATCTAATCTAGGATGCCCAAATGATCCCTCCTTTTATAGGATTTGCAAAGTAAATCATCAACATAGTCTTCCATTAGGATGTGCATGAAATCATGGAAGATGGTGTTCATTGCTCTTTGATATGTTGCCCCAGCATTTTTAAGACCAAATGGCATGACATTCTAGTAGTATGTTCTCCAAAGACATGTGAAAGCTATCTTGTGTTGATCTTCAGGGGCTATTCTTATTTGATTATAGCTAGAAAAGCCATCCATTAGTGATAACATCTCATACCCAGCTATCATGTCTATAATGATATCTATGTTTGGTAAAGGAAAATCATCCTTGGGACATGCCTTGTTAAGATCATGAAAATCGGTGCATATCCGGATGCCGCTAGAGTGTTTGCTTACTGGTACTAGATTAGATATCCACTCTGCATAATCAATGGGTCTTATGAATCTGGTATCCAATAGTTTCTTCAATTCAACTTTGACAAGGAGGGCAACTTGAGGGTGCATTTTCCTCAACTTTTTCTTTACTAGTTTCATTCCTGGTTTTAGTGGTAAGTCATGAAGGACTAGTTCAAGATCTAATTCGGGCATATCTGTATAAGACTAGGAAAAGTTGATCTGCCTCTCTAGAAAAAATTTGATAAATTCATCCTTCTCTTCTAGTGATAATGAGGCTACAAAGTGTATGACTTTGGGGTTGTTAAGAATTTCCAGATTAATCTCTTCTATCATCTCCACAAGTAATGTTGATATTTCCTTTAATGGAGTTGTGTCCAATCTTCCATCCTTGAGTGACTCAGAGAGGTTTTCACCCTCAAATACATCCTTTATTTTTACTTTTTCATGGTCTAATGGTGCCTTTCGATTTTCACCAAGAGACCTACTTGTGTCTTTTTTTGTTATTTTCTCAATTTTGCAACTGGGAGATGGAGTTGACTCCACAAAATATGCCATGATGTTTAGATTAATGGAAAATCTAGACTTGTGATCACCTTGTGGTACATCTTCACGGAGCTCAAGGAATTCTGCAATGGCATCATCATTTTCAAATTGGTCAAACATTGGTGGTCCTTGTTGGTCCTAATCAATAAGTTTAGGGAAAACTAAGGAAATGCCATCATTGGTGTTGAATAAGGTTTGGTCCAAGGCATATATATGGATATCTACTTTAGTGATGTCATCAAGATCATGTTTAGAAGTAGGAGGGCTTGGATCCTAGAATGTTTCAATCTAAGGTGAAGAATTGGTTTGAGTGATAGGTGGATTGACATATTTATCTTCCATAAGTAAGCTATCTGGGTCTACAAACATATGATCAAGACCAAGGGAGGTATCAGGATCATCAATGTTGGATACAGATTGGGTGGGCTCGAGTTGGTTGTTTTCAGATGCCTTGTCCTCGTTGGAAGCATTCACCTCCTTAGATGAGGATGACTTAGAATTAGGAAGACCCAAAAAAATGGTTCGAATCCTAGTCCCAAGCTATGAGGTCATCTCGATGCAATGATGGGTTGAACAATGCCTTGCTTTTGGAGTTCCAAGCCACTACATCCATCATATCCCTTTTTCTGCATGATGGTGAATCCAGGTCCATACTTTTCAGGGGGTATAGGAGTGATTTCTTGTTCTACTTTAGCCTTCTCAATCCATGTAGAGGTATTTTCATAGACATGTTCTTCATGTAGCCCACCTCCACTAGTGAAAGCCATAGAAGGTTTCTTTTGAAGAGTGAACTTAGGCTTGTTTTGTATAAGCTAGGGTTTACCATATGACTTGGGGGATAAAGGAAGTTTCCCAATGTGAAAGGCATGAGACACGGAGTACTCACCACAACCTTGGTCTTGGATTTTGAGCTTTCCTTTGGATGGGGGTGTGAGTGTGGAAGGATCAACATACTTCGAGGACTTTGGGGGATTTGTTGCATGGTTTGTAGGGACCTGGTATGCAGTGGTTCCTTTAAGATTGCCACAGAATTGGAAGGGATCTGGATCACCTGGGATTGTTACCTCTACATTATTGTAGGAGAACTTTAGGCACTGGTGATATGTAGAAGGAACTGCTTTCATAGCATGGATTCATGGTTGGCCTAGTGTCATATTGTAGTTCATCTCTATATCTAGGACTTGGAATAAAATGTTCTTAGTAGTTGGACCAACTCTAATAGGTAAGATGATAACCCCTATGGAGAAATGCTCACCATCATCATAGGATTTGATTGTGATCCTTCAAGAGGGATCCACATCATTTTCAAAATAACCCAAACCTTTGACTACTTTAAGTGTACAGATATTTAGCCCTACTCCTCCATCTATCAAGACACATCTGACTTTAACATTGTGGAAAAGGACTTCAAGGTGGAGGGGATCATTGTGGTTGGTTTTGTCTTTAGGAATATCTCAGGGTGAAAAAGTGATATGTTGTGACATCGATAGGTTCCCAACCATGGCTTGGAATTGGGAAACATCAATGTTATCTAGGAGTACTGACTCGTTAAGGGCTTGATCCAAGACTTTTGATGTTGGGGAGATGCATGCAGTAGGTATAAAATGGATATTTGCACAGGGGTCTTACCAAGCTATTCAACAAGGCTATAATCAGATGAAATAGGACTAGTAGGTCTACTAGGGGGTACAAGTCTAGTAGGAGAAGTAGGTCTAGATGGAGCTCCAGGTAGGGTGATCTTGGTACGACATGTAGTGATAGTGAAATGAGGGTCTTTAGCCTTCAATGTGAATGTGGATATGTGGGAATCAGACTCATTAAAGCAATTGATGGTGTAGTCATAGCCACTGTGTGTGTAATTCACATTACCTTGTGAGTTTGAGTTTGAACTAGAGGGCTTCTCTTTGTCATGATTACCCAAAGGATATTTGAATATGGTGTGATCAAAGTTGGATACTAATAGTGATGGATCAACCATGATGACACCATCATCAATAAGGTCTTGTATTGCATGTTTCAATTGAAAGCACGATGAAGTCTTGTGTCCTTTGGTGCAATGGTAATCATAATAATTTTTTTCATCCCACCAATCTACTTTAGTTAATGGTTCATCTTTGATTTAGGGTAGCTGCAAAAATTTATTACTTAGTAACTATTGTAATGCAGTCTCAAGTGGTATTCCCAATGGTGTGAATTTTTTGTCCTTGGTTCTAGGATGTCTTCTATAGGGCCCATTTTCCATTGCACCAAAAGCCATGATTGTTAGTGAACATGGAACACCACATAATTAACTACCTGTGGGCAGGGGAGTGCGTTGCATCACCCAAAAATCTCCCCCTCAACATGCATACCAAGTTCTTACGCAGGTCGGGAAGGCACTAGGGAGATTTGAACCCATGACCAGGCCAAAACCAGGCTCTAATACCAATTGTAGGGCCCATTTTCCATTGCACCAAAAGCCATGACTATTAGTGAACATGGAACACCACATAATTAACCACTTGTGGGCAGGGGAGTGCGTCGCATCACCCAACATCTTCGAGGTTTTTCTTGCATGGAAGTCTCATTTTTCTATTGTTGAGGTGTTGTTTGATTAGGCGTTTGTGAATTTGTAGGGTTTACACCTTTCAAAGTCAATTGAGGTTGTGTTGTACTAATCATGTGGGCATCCACAATGCCATCATTAGTCACATTCTTTTTTTTAAAGAAATTTTTTGGCTTTTCATTAGATGACTTGGTATTGGCATTGTCCTTGTTTGTCTTGAGGATTCCCTTATGGATAAGAGCATCTTCAATACTAGCCCTTTTTTTCATTAGTTTGGAAATGGTGCTCGGGATCTTGATTTTGAGTTCATACATTAAGTCTAGGACTAAGTTTTCAATGCACAAGTTAACTTTTTGTTCTTCAAGAATGTCTACTGAGCATTGACTGATTAAGCTTATCCAACGGAGTAAGAATGTGATGAATGGATCTCCTACATTTTGTTTAGTTGAGCACAAATAAGAAAGTGTCACCTAATTTGTAATGTTGAAGGAAAAGTGGGAGATGAACTTGTCTGCTTGCTCTGACCAAGATTTGATATTACCAGGAAGTTTGGAGTACCATTCAAGTGCGAGCCCACCTAGAGAATCAGGGAATAATCTCATGAGGTAAGTGGGCTCATCCCTGAGTTTGGTACATGAAGCACATAATTCTCTGATATGATCAATAGGGTTTCCTTTTCCTCAATATTTTTCAAACCTTAGAGCCTCAAAGTGTTGTGGGAATGGAGGCATATACAAAATTTTATCGAATGGGTTAGGATGTAGGTTCTTTCTATATATGGAGCCTATTTCTTTTGGACTCCCAATGTCTCAACTTGTTTGGAAAGTTGTTTGAATTGTTGTAATAGTTCTTCATTGGGTTTTTGCATGATGGTCTTTCCTTCAAGTCTTTTGTTTCTGTGAGTAGACCGTTTGCTGTGGCAAGAGCTATGTCTAATTGGTTTTGACATTTCTATGTCTGATGAGTCTGGTGAAGTGTCACTAGGTGGTGGAGGTATGTTGGCACCTCGAAGACAAAAGGGTTCTTGTTGTTGGGGTACTTGTTGTGGTATTTAATGTGGCACTTGTTGTGGGATTGACTAAGATTGTTGTACCATGTGTTGTTGTTGTGTCATGTGTTGTGGTTGTTGTTGGGATACCTCTATTGGTTGTATGTGAGACCATGTATGTGCTTGTTGGTGTAGAGGTATTTGTTCAAATTTTTGTAGAACATGTTGTTATTGTAACAAATGTTACTAGTATGCAATTTTTTTCTCAAGGCATCTTTGGTATTCCAACTATTGCTTGAGTTGCTCTTGTTTTTTAGCAAACATCATTTGTTGTTGTTGGAATTTCTACTAAAATTGTTGTTGATAAATTGTGTGTAAGTCAAGTGGGTTCACATGGGATTGCGTATTAGGAATGTTGAATGTTTGCCCCACTTGAGATTGTTGTCATTGTGGTTGATATGTGGGATGTGTGTTAAGTGGATGTAGACTTGGTTGCACCTTGGAAGTGCTGAGTCCTCGTACCACTATAGGTTCTTGTTGTCATGGGGGTTGACTAAGTCATTGAGAATTGAACATAATGTTTGGATTATTGTTTTGGTACATTTGTGTGTTAGATATTCCTACTCATGACATCATATTGACTTGACTATGAGATGTGTTCCTGTTGGGAATGGGCATAATGTCAATAAGATTTTTTCTTTGGGTGTCTATAGGGATGGTTTCACTTCATGTTTCATATGTTGTACTTAGGAGAGGCTCCATATCATTTGATGTCATAGCACTTTGTAAAGTTAGGAGCAAAGTGTACTTTGTTGATTTGCCTCCAGAGAAGGTATGTCTTTTTGTTGCATCTTGCGACTAAAATCAAGTCCTAATGTCCTTTTGGGGTGTTTAGGAATTTTTGGTATTTCATTGAACAAGGGATTAACATTGATGTGTTCAAATGCACCTTGGAGAATTTTGATGGTTAATTCTTGATGGGACCTTATAGGTGCCATTATCATGTTTGAAAACTTCAAAGGTTGTTTTCCCTTATCTAAGTCCAAATTAATCATGGGTTGTAGGTTTTCAATGGTTGTGTTGGTTTGATGTTTGGACTTAGGTCCTTACATATTTGGGTTGAATTTGACAATTTCTTGAGCTGCCAAAAGTTTGAAGTTTTTACGAAAGTTTTTGTCTTGACATGCCCTAGCCATTTCTTCATTAGTGATGCCATAATCAGTGTCAGAGTCATCAATCAGGTTTATAGTACCTTGTTGTATGTTTGATGTGTTATATTTGAAGGTACTTGTGTTAGGTTGGCTGAATTTGAAGGAATGTGATTGTTCATCCTCAAGTGTGGTTGGTACACTTCCACCTCTAGGTGGTATTGGCACAAATATAGGTTCAAAGTCAGGACTCCACTAAACCATCCCATGTGTGGGGGAAGTGTTTGGAGGAAATCTCATGGTAGGTGCATTGTTTAAGGTTTTTTGTGTCATAGCTTTATTATAAGGATCTTGTGGATACATGTTTAAGGGGTCTGTAAGTAAAGGGTGTGATGCCTCAATTTGTTCTTCATCAATGGTTGGTTGGGTTTTCTTGCTCTTTTTCTTTCTTGGATGAGGTTTTCGTTGTGCTTGTGCCTTAGAGAAAAAAGGTTGATAGAGTTCCTCAGGTCTCTGAGCTGATTGTGTCCTAGTAAGTGCTGGCATGATACCTAAGAATGCAGATACAATGGAAATTTTGAGTTTTTTGGGTGATTTAGAGTGGTGGGTATGCCAGATATGAGTGTTTTTGGGATTTTTAAGTGTTTAGAGGTGTTATGAAATGTGAGGAAATGCTAAATGAACTAGGTTTTTCATGTGCAAAGTGAAAATGTCCTAGGGATATGACGCAAATGTGAATGCAAGGTACTATTTTGAAGCTTGACTAGAGGGGATGAAAATGACTCTAAGGTATGCAAAATGACAATTAGGATTATGTTTTGGACTTGGTGAGGATGCCAAAGGTTGATGTATGCAAGTTATATCATGCAAAGGATGATGTTCTAGGGTTCATAATGACGTTTAGGATATGCAAAATGAGGGTAAATGCTCAAGAAGGCAATTTGGTTGATGGACACTTTGATAGGGTTTGGTAGTGAAAATGTTGCTAAGGATTTTGATCAATGCAAGATGAAGGGGATATACCACTATGGTAAGTCAAAATGAAATTTAGTGATATTAGGGATATTATTATGCTATGACAAGGTAATATGAAAAGTTTTGAACTTAGGTAAAACCTTTTAGAAAGTATTTTGTCTAGGAGTTTAAACTTGTGATAAAGGACATTGGATCTTGACCAAAAATTGATAAAAGACGAAAAGATAAAATTGATAAAAGATGACATGGTCAAATCTATAAAGACATAGATATATTTTTCCCAAAGAAAATGATAAGAAAAGATAAAAATACTAGTCAAGATCCATTATCCATCAACACTAGGAGATACTCTAAGACTCATACTTTGTCTAGATTTTTGACTAAATTCAAAGGTTTTGGGGGTTCAAAATGATGTTTCAAGGACTCAAAATGGTGGTGATTCTAAGTATATATGTTATATGGACAATTATTATGATGCAAAATGGGGTTTTGGGTGCAAGATACAGTTTTGGGTCAAGTGTAGAACGGGGAGGTGTAGAGGCTCCTAGATGCAGTTTTAGGGTCCTAAAGTGCAGTCCGGAGGCCCAAAGTGGTCATGCAGGTACCCAAGTGTGCCCTAATTGTACCAAGTGCACCCTAATAGTACCAATTGCTTCATTCACATATTTGGGGCTAGTTTGGGTGCAGTTGGTAGTTTCTGGGCATAGTTGGTAAGCTAGGAAGAATGTTTATTGATTCTAAAAGGTATGGTTGCCAAACTGATATTCGAGGAAGCTAAGATGTTGGGTTTGATGTTAGAATGGGTTGGGAGATGCATAATAGAGGTTATGACTGATAAAATTATGTCCTAAGTGTAGGCAATGAAGACTAGGTGATGCAGAATGCTAATTTGGTGAAGCTAATGCAAAGGGAGCTAACTAGGTACCTAAAGACATAGTTGAAGCCCCAAAATGTTATCTGGAATCCAAAACTGGGTTTTAGGACCACCAAGTGCACCCAAACAGTACCAACTATTTAAATGACATATTTGGTAGTTTTATGACACAGTTGGTAGTTTTAGGACGCAGTTGGTAAACTAGGCTGAAACTAAGGCAATTTTGGGAGCTATGTTTTCTATATTGATATCATAGAGAGGTTAACAGTAGGGGAAAATGTTAAGACTAGTATGAATGCTAAAAATTATGGTTAGGACACATATAATGATGGATAAAGTGTTCAAGATGATGAATAGGGATGCAAAGATGCAAGGTGGTGAATGAAAAGTGTTGATTTTGAGATGGGAATGCAAAAGACTAAGGGAGGTAAACTAAACCTAAATGAATGCAATATGAAAGGTAATAGATACTAAATGAGGACTAAAAGGTGCAATATGAAGTCTATATGATGCAAGAATGAATCCTATACCAGGTTGAATGTAAGTGATGTCTATGCAAGAATGAAATCTATGTTTTGCCAAGCACATTTAGGAGCACAAGTCACCATGTTTTCAAAGGTTTGAGTGTGTTGAACCAAAGTTTGCAAAGTTTGGCCAAGGCTGAATTTTTTTGGCAATGTGTAATGTTTTGAAAAGTTCAAATGATATCCAAGGTGTAAATTTAAAAGTTTGGCTTTTATCTTGATTATGTTTTACACACACGCAAGACACATTAAGACAAGAATAGATGTTGTTAAAAGTGAAAAATCACACCATAACCTAAGCTTTTAGGATTGTATCCACTAAATTCCTATTTGAACCAAAGTTCAACCATGCTTATCTAGAGTGGACAACATAGGATCTTGGCACCACAGGCTCCCCCTTACAACACACTCACTTCTCGGGGCTACCAAGATCCACTTCCCAAGGGGCATGACTTCCAAAGGGACTATTGCCTCTACTAAGGACCACGAGAATGTAGGATATCTTCATGGGCATGGGTGACCCCTTGAGCCAATGTATAGAAAGGATTTTGGCCACTAAAAAATGGTTTTTAGTAAGGGCATTCTATTTGGCAAGTGAATGATAAACTTTCGCAGAAGGTCTCCCAGCCCTAAGAACCGGGGTTTGATACACCACAAGGGTGCTAGAGGAGAGCTATCATGTAGCAATACTATCGACATGACTTTCACCATAATCAAATTTTATATAGCAGCTAGAATGTTGACTTGGCTTTGGCCCATTACCACTTTGAGGTCATCCCCTAGCATACCCAATATCGAGTATCTTGGTCCAAGGTAGGCCTCCTTTAGAAGTTACACAAATTTCTCTTACACCCAAGATCCACAAATGGCGAGGGGAGAGGATACATCCAATGCAACTCCTAGGGATTTAACACTATAGAGATGCCAAGCAGAAAAGAAAAAAGGTTCATTTTAAGCACCAAAGAAAATGTTATTTAATCTAAGAAATCCACACACATGGTTTTGACAAGCACATAATGGTCTTCAACAACGTCCTGCAAACAAAGCATTAGTAGTTTATGATCATGTCTTCATCCCACAATCACCACATTTTGTAAACAGGCCATCAATAACACAAAATAATCTAATCTGAGTTCTATAAGGAAATGGAAACCTTATGTGCAGATTCTGATTAATGTATGTGCTTATGTGAACCAAGTGTTCTCTAACAGAGCAGATTGCACCCCAAAAGGCCAAAATGGCTCAGAACACCCCCAAGTGCACCCAAATAGTGTAGACTATGTTAGTGACATAGTTGGGGCCCAGTTGGGTGTAGTTGGTAGTTTCTAGGCATAGTTGGGAGCCCAGGTGCAAACTGTGGGGAATTGGTGCCTAGATAAGACCCTAAAATTGAAATTTTCAAAGCTACACTCCCAAGTTTTCCCAAATAGTGCAGACTACATCAATGATGTAGTTGGGGCCCAATTGGGCACACTTGGTAAGTCAAAAACAATAGAAAGAGGTTTTGGTGGCTTCTAGACTCCTAAAACTGCTCCTAGGGGTCCCAAGTGTGCCCTGACAGAGCAGAGTGCACCCTACGACAACAAGCTAATAGAATGCATGAAACAATAGCATATAAGAATTTTATTGGACCCCCTAATTAATCTAGGTGTAAAAAAGAAGAGTAGGTAGTCATTATATCCTTCCAAGTGAGCTCCTTCCTTGCACCTACAAGCACAAAACAAGAAAACCTAAGTTAGATGTGCATGTTCACATCGGGTTCACCAAATGTAGCAACTAGAAAATGTGTTAAATGCATAACATACTATGAGAAATCACAAAACTCAATCAACATACATTAGCACCCACTAGTCTACCATGAAAGCCAAACTAATAAAGAAAGCAATAGAAAGCCCCTCTTTCATTTGTAGCTCTCACGTCCTTCTTTCTTCTCCAAATGATTGTATCTCCAACTTTCCTACAGTGCACAAAAAATTGAAGCAAAAGTCTATGATAGGGATAAAGCCATGAGGATACTTGAAGTGCTGATTTATTCTTTGAGAGAAAATGGTGTGAAAATGCAAAGAAGCTAAGGACTTTGAAAAATGCTCAAGAATTAGGACCAAGAACTCAAGACTTCATGGATTCAAGGACTTCCAAGGACTAGAAATGAGAGAAAGAGTGTCCATTTTATATTTCACATGGAGGATGAGAGCATTGGATTTGTCACCCATAGATATGCAATGTGGCAAGAGATTCCTTTAAGAATCCACAACGGATATGACAAAATATGCCAATTGTAAGATTCTATGATGCATGGAAGTCAAACTTGGCTAAATGTGGAAGAGAATCTATGACGCATCATAAGACATCTCAAGCCCACTTAAAGCCAAGAATCTATGACAAATAAGCCAAATAGGGACATGCATAAGAGAATAAGAATATTTGATTATGAAAAATCTTATCCAAGTGTCAAAGGGGAATCCACAAGGTGTCATATCCAAGTGTCATGATGATGCAATATTTTATGGAATATTCGAATTAAAAATCCTTTTATTCCACAAAATAAAAACTAATAGAAAATGGAATTAATGATGGAAAATGGGACTTAGGAAATTAACAATTCCCATGGTTTGAGGATAATGATTCAATTAACTAATAAAATTAATTAATTGAGGACAATAATTAGGAAGAATAATTAGTAAGCATAATAGGATTAAATTATGGGTTATTTAATCCAATAGAAAAAATTAGTAGATGATTGGCCAAAAATGATTAAATAAATGTGACAGTATCCTTTGATGAAAATGTAATGATAATGGATATCGAATAAGATGATGATAGATAGACCAAAGCCATGGTCAAATTTATTGATAGATCAAAATTGATAACATGCCAAGGACACATGACATGAATTGGATATCGAATAAGATGATGAGAGATAGACCAAAGCCATGGTCAAATTGATTGATAGATCAAATAAGATAACATAAGATAGACCAAAGCCATGGTCAAATTGATGATAATAATAATGGATATCGAATAAGATGATTATAGATAGACCAAAGCCATGGTCAAATTGATTGATAGATTAAAATTGATAACATGCCAAGGACACATGACATGAATTGGTTGATATGTAACATTTAGCTGACATTCTAAATGCTATAGGATTGAAGTTGATTGATAAGGTTTCATCATATCGACAGACACTGTCAATATTATTAAAATGGTTGATGATGTCATGATCTAACATTGAAAGCCTCAAAATTTTCAAAGATTAAATGACATGAATGATAGTTTGACCTAGCACTGAGAGCCACGATAGTACTAAGGTCAGATTGATAAGATTGATAGGTTGATAGGTTTCCAAGGCACTAAAAGCCACAAATATACCTAGGAGTTGGATAAATGATGATTGATTTGAGATGTTTGATATTTTTTGGGTTGATTAGGATTGATTTTGAGTGATTTTGAGTTGATTTGAGGTGATTCCAAGTGATTTGAAATGGTTTCAAGTTGATTTGATATGATTTCAAAATGACATAAAATTGATGCGAAAGAGGATACAAACGATAAAGTATGATCAATTTTGGCAAAAAGATCAAAGCTAGTAGAATGAGAAAATGGGACAAATCAGTATGAAGAAGTGATGAAATCGTAGATGTGAACCATTTTTTAGCGTCTACAAGTAGACATAGGGGTTCCAACTGGTCTTGAATCTTCCATTCCAAATTTCTTTAGTATCTTCTTGATATATTTAGATTGAGTGATGTAGATACCATCTTTCTTCTATTGGATCTACAATTGAACAAATAATTTTATCTCTTCAAACATAGACATTTCAAATTCTTTACTCATTTCTTCTAAAAATGCCTAGCACAAGTCATCATTTCCTATGAATAGAGTGTCATCCACAAATATTTCTGCCAACATAATACTTTTATATTGTCTTTCTTTGATATACAGACTACTCTTATCATTTATTCTTTGAAAACCAATCTATACCAAGTAGTTATGGAGTCTTTCATACCAAGCTATGGTAGCTTTCTTAAGACCATATAATGCTTTGTGTAATTTGAAAACCATGTGTCTTTTGCTAGTATCTACAAAACCTTCAGGTTTTTCAATGTAAACTTCCTCATCAAGAATTCCATTCAAGAATGTAGATTTTACATCCATTTGATAAACTTTAAATCCTCTGTGAGCTACATATGCTAGAAAAGTTCTAACTCCTTCTAATCTTGCAATAGGAGCAAAAGTTTCACCATAATCAATACCTTCTTCTCGAGAATAGCCTTTACATACTAACCTTGCTTTGTTTTTGGAAACTTTTCTATCTTCATTTAGCTTATTTTTGAATACCTACTTTGTGTCGATTACATTTTTATCTTTGGGTCTAGGAACAAGAGTCTAGGTTTTATTCTTCTCTATTTGTACTATTTCCTCATTCATTGCTTCAATCTAAATTCCATTATCCAAAGCATCTTTAATATTTCTAGGTTCAAATTTAGCAAGTAAACATGTACCTTTCAATTTGTTTCTTGTCATTGTTCCATCTGATTTCTCTCCAATGATCTAGTTAGGTGCATGATGCCTTCTGACATATCTTTCTACCATAGGTTCTTTGGGTTTGGATTTTGTTTTACTAATTTCTTCATGAACTTTAGTATTAAGCTCGAGTCCCAATATTTTTGACTTGGGTCCATCTAACTTGGTTTGCTCTAGTAATAGCTCAGTAGCCTCTAACTTTGATTTAGGTCCTTTAGGTTGTGACTTGGGTTGCATAGATTGAAACTCAACAACTGTTGGAGATTTTGGGGACTTAGGATGTGAAGCCTCCTAACTACCAAATAGATTTGTTAGGGTATTTGGTTCATAGTAAACAAATTTTTTGTAAACCTTACACTCTTTGTTGCTTTCTTCCTCACTCTTTTCTACAAACTCATCAATTCTCACATGTACTCTTTCTATGATTTTATGAGTAGATGAATTTAAAAATTTTAATTCTTTACTTTTGTAGGAGTATCATAGTCTGATGCAGGAGCATCTTGCATGGGAAAATTAAATTATTAGAAAAAAAAAAAAAAAAGAAAAAAAAAATTAAAAAAAAAAAAAAAAAAAAAAAATTATGGGGGAGAGAGAAAGTGACGAAAATGGAAGGAAAATAATAAAAAAATAAGAAAAATAGTTGTCATTCCATTAATCAAGGTGTACAGGTGGCAATTTAGAAGTTTGTGGAAAGATCCTTAAATCATGTATTTAATATTTGTTGGGTGCTTAGTTGTATTTGGGTGGGAATTTAATATTTATTTAAAGGTAGTTGTATTTACCTTTTATCCCACATTGGTTGTGTTTGTAATGTCTTGGGTTAGAAGTGCCTATTTAAGAAAGGCCTATTAGCATTTGTAATCAAGTTCAAGAAATGGAAGCTCTTCTAATGGAAGTTGGAGAAATAGAAGCTCTTCAGGACAAGCTCTTCAAGTAGAAGCTCTTCGGATGTAATTTCTTGTAGAAGCTCTTAGCAAGCAATCTCTCTTATATTGTAAGAATTTGGAGTTTTTCCATTTGGAGAATATTCTAATGAATTTCAAGTATTAATGGAAGTTTTATGAAGCTTTTTGTCATCTCTCTATCTCCATATTATTGCATTTGTGGTTGTGAGTTGCCACGGGTGGTGTGGCCCGTCATCAATAGGAATATGCCTTCATCACCTTTGACATCAAATTTTCCTCTCCTACATTCTTTCAAGATATAACATTTGTTGCCAAATACTTTCGGGTAACTTACATTAGGTTTGTAGCCATACCAAAGTTCATAAGGAGTTCAATTTGAGTCTTTCTTTAGTTGTACTCTATCCAAGGTATGTACTACAGTGCTTATTGCTTCCTTCAAGTAGATTGCACCATTTTTTTTTATCATTAGTGTTCTTGCACAATCCATGATGGATCTATTCCTTCTTTCATCTATACTATTCTATGGAGGTGTACCAGGGGCTAATACTTGTCTTTTAATTTCTTGTCAATGCAAAATTCATTTATTTCATTGGAGATGAATTCCCCACCTCTATTTGATCTCAAACATTTCAACTTCTTTCTAGTTTCTTTTTCTACTCTAGCCAAATACCACTTGAGTTTTTTAAAAGCTTCTAATTTTTCTTTTAGATACATTACACTCATCATTCTAGAATAGTCATCAACAAAAGAAATGAAAAACTTATCTCCACTATAACTCTCTATTCCAACAGGTCCACATATGTTTGTATACACAAGCTCTAAGAATTTTTTAGAATGATAGTTCTTGCTTTTGAAACTAGTCTTTCCCATCTTACCAATTTGATAGTTTTTGTATAGATCCATATCAGGTTTCCTTAAGCTAGGAATACCTCTTACTCTTCTACTTTTGGTTATCTTAACTAGATTATCAAAGTTTTCATGACATAATATTTTGTGCCATAACTATCTTTCTTATGCTTGATTAATAAAACATGAACTTTCACTAAGATCTAGATAGAATAGGTTACCTTTTGTTTTTTTGCCAGATCTGACCAGATTTTCTTTTCCATCTGGTAGTTTGGCCTTCCCATTCACAAATTCTACCTTGAATCTAATGATATTAAACTATTCCATAGTCAGTAGATTTTTCTTTAGTCCTTCAAGCCAATAGGCATTATCACATATAAGTTCATTGGTCAAAGAGATACATAATTTTTCTTTTATGCAACAAGGTTCATTGTTTCCAAATCTCACACTACCACCATTTTATCTCTAGTCATATGATGTAAGTAGCCACTATCAATAATCAATGAATCATTTTTTCTAATATGAGGGATAAGTGCCATCTTGTCTCCTTCATCATTAGATTCATCTTTTACAGCAATATATACCATTTCATCTTCACTACTATCAGAGTCTTTATCCATAGAAAATAATTTCTTACCTTTTTCCTTATAGTCCTTGTAGTTTTTGAATTCCTTCTTTCCTTTGTACTTATTACTTTTATTTTCATCCTTGTGTTCTCTATTTGGGCATCTTGTAGCAATTTGACCAATTTCTTCACAAGAAAAGTAGATTAGAGGAATCTTACTTTTGTACTTTTGTCTACCTTTGAAATATTTCCTTGCAGGTAGGGCTTCAAAAACTTCAAGATCATTGTCTAAAATTTCTTCTTCTTCTTCTTCTTCACTTCCTAATTGATTTTCCTTTGATTTCTTACCTCTTATCTGGATTTAAATTTTGGCCTCAAATGCAAACTCAATACTCTTGGAACTAGGAACATAATTGTCATAGTTATTAAACTCAAAAGCTATCAATCTCCCAACTAGAGCATCCCAAGTTATATTGGTATTTGGATAACATCTCATCTCTTGAGTAGAAGACACTCTAATTACATAGATAGGAAGAAGGGTTCTAAGCACCTTGCTTACAACTATTTTGTCATCAATGTCTCCTCTAGATGCTTTGATTGCACTCACACTTGCTTTGATTCTTTCCACATATTTTGCAATATTTTCATCTTCTCTCATCTTCATTTGATCAAATTGTCCTCTGAGATTTTTTTCTTTGGCAATTCTTACATTTTCATCTCCTCCATAGATGACTTTTAGTTTGATCGACATACCATGAGCTATAGTACAACTTTTGATTTCATCAAATTCAACATAATTAAGAGACGATGCAATGTCAATCATCATGATGTCATGATTTTTTTTCAGCAATATCTTCAACTTATAATGTTCTAATGGGAGTCTTGTATTTATTATCAAGATAGTTATAGCCTAAATCATTGATATTAGATGTAACCTCATAAGTCCTTTCCATTCTACAAATTTATCTTAGTTCAACTTGGGAATCTCTCTTCCATAAGACATCCTAATCTTTAGCTTAGGTCCTTGAAACCTTTTTTGCAAGCACCAAAAGCTTTGATACCAATTGCTAGAAATAAGAGGATTAAATAATGTTAGTACAAAATAAACTCTAAAAACAAAACTTTGTTGATGCTCAATAATCACAAAAAAAATTGTAACTTGGTAAACACTAAAAATGCTCGGCAAATACTTAACATGAAAATCTTTTGATGTTGTCTAAAATTTAATATTACTTTAAATTACATGAAAGCACATGAGAAATAGCATGAACACATTTGACACCAAGATTTGATGTGGAAACCCAATTTGGAAAAAACCACCAATTGCAACTAGTTACTATTTTTCACTCTTCTAAAGTGAGCCCTATTAGAAGACAATCATGTTAAAGGTTACAAAACACACTATTAGGTCTGACCTTCTTAGAGGATTTAATCACCCTATTAGGATTGGCATTTTTAGAGGTCTTTAAAAAATTCAATAGAAATGCCACCTTGTTAGAGGTTTTACAAATAGTTAAGCCAATTCTATTAAGAGATTTAGATCACAGCTACAATGGTTAGAGAGTAATAATGAGATGACCTAAGTTTGGATGCAACTAAATTTCTAATTATAGATTTCAATTCTAGCTTGAATACATTTTTTGTTTTTTTTTATAGCAAAAGTGGTGTGAGCCACTATAATATAATAAAAAACCTGGTTCAAATACTTATGGAGAGAAGAACACAGGAAGAAACTCTCCAGTCATTATATTATTATAGAATTTATTGAAACCCAAAGAAAGTTAACCAAATTTTAACTTTCAAATAATCTAAACATAGATTACATAGATTCAACAAAATAATTTTTATAAAACTAAAAAATGGGCACCATATGTATTCAATTGAGGCACAATCCCATTATATAAATTCTAAAAATTAAACATCCAAAATAAGAACTACCAATATAATATTTTACCTTCATGGTTAACAACTCTACACAAAAAACACCTAAAACCCAAAAAGAACAATTTGAGATCCCACACAACTACCAATATTCACCTCAATGTAATTAAAATTACTATGCATGACAATCCTAAATAGGAGATAGAGGCAAAAAGATATAAATGCAATGTAATCAAAACAAATCTTTTGCAGATATTATCTTGTATACTTGATCCTTCTTGATTGAATGTATCTTTTCATCTTCAAAAAGATATTCGGCTTATACTTCTAATTTGATTCCTCTTAGCATCATTAAATCTTCAATTATCTTCCATGCATTCACACTTTCTAATTCTCAAGTTGACCTTATATTTATATCTTTCATATTGTCAAGCCAACTAGAATATAACTTAGAATAACTAATTTTCATCTCCTTAGTTGGCTAGAACCATTAGACAATTTAATTGAACTTAATATGTGAAAAATAAGAAAATCCTTTCTTGGTCGACCTTTCTTGGTAGACACTAAATCTGAAATGATTTTCCCATGTTAACCAAGTGAGCTCAGTTAACACAACATATTCACAAAGTTCCTTTGGTAACTAAGTGAGTTTGATTAACATTGGTTTCATCCAATATTTTCTTCATTAACTTAGTGAGCTCAATTAACACTCAACTTCCACAAAATTTCCTTTGACACTCGAGTGAACTCAGTAGATATTGTCTTCTAAACTAGGAAAACTCTAGAATTCTCAGTAGATATGTAAACTATCTTCAATGCCTAAGTGAGCTCAACATACACTAACTGGAAATGATATGAAATTTTGTGTAAAATCAAAGAAAACAAAAAATCAATCAATTGTTCCAACAAGATAGACCAAATGCATAGGCTTGACCATGTAAGAAAGCAAGAGATTAATGAATGTGAAGTTTATGCCAAGTGATGCTAGTGTTGATTGAGCTAGAGTATGTGTTGTGGAAAAGTAGTGTTGACCAAGAATTATTATTGATTGAGTGATAGCACACATATCAAAAAAAAAGTTAGTATCAACTCAGTAACCCAGTGATGAACGAGCATCAGAACATAGTGTTGGTTGACGGACATCATTTTGACTCTTTATGAGGAAATCGTGATTTCTAGCTAACAAAGTTGATTTCTTGGGATATGTAAAGCATGTTGAAGATAATTATGGATGACCTAGAACATCTAAATTAAGGGAAACTATGTATGTGCATTCCTATGCAAGGATTCATGAAGAATTTTGGAGAAGTTTCTATGATTAAATGAATCTAACAAGGATTTAAATAAAGTTAAAATATTAGAAGGATTCAATGAATCTAACCTAACCCTAAGATCTACGATTTTTTATTTTCAAAAAAAAGATTAGAATTACCTATTTAAGGAGGTACAAAGGTTAGCCTAGTAACATTGGAGTAGTTTTTGATACTATTGATTGACAAACTTAAGCAAATAGTTGAGAAAAGGTGAAGGGTGATTGCTTGAAGGGTTACGAAGAAAGGCTAGTTAGTGGATCGACATTTGAGCCAAACTAAGATCTAAATTTTTTAAGTGAATTGTATTTACCATGTCAAAACTTGTTACTTTCTAACCATTGTATCAGTAATAAAATCCTTTAATCAAGGTTGAGCTAATATTCATATGTAAATCATTTAATGAAGGTGATATTTTAATGGAATGTTATAAATCCCTCTAATAAAGCCTTTCCTAACAAGCTGATATAATTATTTAACAAGGTTGGCTTCTAACATAGCTCACTTTATAAGAGCAAAAATATTGGTGACATGTTGTTGGTGGTTTTTCCCAAATTGGGTTTCCATGTTAAATCCTAGTGCCAAACTTGTGTTGATGTTATTTGTGATGATTTACTATTGATGCTGACATCCTACAAGTCTATTATATTTAGGATAATGGACAACTAGTTTATGTTACCAAAAGTTTACTATAGAGTTAGAGATAATGGATATTGTTCAATTAATACATCTAGACCTTGGATAACTGATTAACCCCCTATTGCCCAAGTTTCAAGTTTTCTATGTTATGAGTTGTGTTAATGGTCATGTCAAGTAAATCAAAAGAGTCTAGGTCTAAGTCTTCTTTAGGTAGGCTGTCCTTGTTGGGTTTCCCTATCATTGCTTTTTCTTCTCTAAGCCGGTTGGGTTGTTCTAAAGGTCTGTTCATATTGGGTAGGTTGTAGATCCCAACCCGGCAAGGATATTGTGCTCTTATTGATGATCTTTTGCAGATGAGAGTTGTGAAATGTTCTCCAGACATGTACAAGGGAGCCGATGAGAGTCTTTCTCAAGATGATTGATGCACTAGTGTTTCTGAGCAAAATTCATAAGGTCATGGAGTTTTCCATGTCCTTGGTATTCAAAAGTTCACCTATCCTTGGCATAGAAGAGGAAGTGGTAGATTATCACAAAGCTCTTCTTGGAGACATGCATCGCCAACTTCTAGTTCATCATCTTCTGAACATTCTTGGAGGAATCAACCTTCTAGTCCTTCCAATGTCTCACGAGGGGGCACTTCCAAAAAATTTACTATCTAGAAAGGGGCAGTCCTTACATTTAGACATTCGTTGTGGCAAGGTTGTGATAAAGCCAATTTGTCCAGGATCAAGCATTGGTATTAATGTTGCCTTAGGTGTTGATAATGCCCTTAGAAAGGAAGATAAATTGATAATAGAGGGTATAGATATAAGAGTTGTAATTGAAATATTTCTTGAAGAAGGGATGGAATTTACAGTTATTGTTCTTGATCTTGGCTGTGGATCTGATTCTTTTCCAGTTACCCTTCTTCCAACTAAGGTGGAATTACACTTTCATGAAAGTTCAGTTGTGGATGAAAATGAAGGAATATTCAATTATCAGTGCAAATATTTTCCAACTTGACAGGTTACATATCATACACCACATCAATTTTCAATTGATGTTATTGATCATATTCGCACGGGAACAACAATGCTCTTTTTGTGCTTGGGGCTACCTGATGTTGCATGTATTGTTTAGTCTTGAGACATACAGTGATCACAAGAATTCATCAGCCATCCTCCAAATTTATTGTTGTCCATTCTCACATGCATCTATCTCTACACATTATGTCTTCCAAGTACAATCAAGTTTCAAAGGCTATTTCTACTATTAGAGATCGAAGGATAACATACAATAACTTTTTATTGCATATGCAAAAAAAAAAAAAAAAACTATTGTCAACAGTGACATTCTAAAGGCATTGAGGATCCCAAATCAAGGTTTGAAGTTCAAGTCAACATGCTCAAAGTTAGAGGCAGAAAGGCATTAGTTATGATTGGCTGATACGAATGCACAGAGAGAGTAATTCAGAAGTCCATGGGAAGTCATAATCAGAAATTGTTGAAGCTTTACACTCTTTCTACAAGTGGTGATCTAGAGCATTGGCAAGAGGAGCTACAAGTGTTAGCTAAAGGTGATGTATCAAATCCACAAGGATAACATCAGGAATGTCAACATTATTCAAGTCAGAATAGTTTTATCTAAAATGGTTAAAAAACAGAATTCAAATAGTGATTGTTTGAGTTCCCAAAATTGAAAAGTAGCAAAGTAATTCCATTTACTTAGCCTACTTATTGGTTTGTTGTTCCAGTAGTATTTTAGTTGCAATTTTTTTTGAATAGAAAGCATACTTATATTTTGGATACTGTGATGTCTTCCTGAATTCTATTTCTTGTCAAGCAAATTACAGTAATGGTAATTTTATTTACCTTTCATTATATAGGATTGCTCCTATTCGCCAATTAGAATCTACATTTCATATAAAATATAATAGAATTAGTTAGATATTAAAAGTCATGTGATGATCTATAATCGGCATTCTACTGGGGGTTATAGATTGTCTTCATTTTATCCAGCCTGAATTGCTTGTGCCGACAAAGTAATTCAGTTAATTTCATTACTCAATGTATCTGGTGATTGATAAAAACAAATTCATTGAATATTTAATACAATCAGGGAGTTGTACCTGTTAATTCAGAGGGCAGTGATTGTACATATACACTGACCCATTTTTTGGTGACATTCTTTTGTTTTCTCACCTTGGGCGTGAAGAAGAGTCAGGGATTATAAATCTAACGAGAAGAC
Organism: Cupressus sempervirens; assembly: GCA_028749045.1. NCBI lineage: Eukaryota > Viridiplantae > Streptophyta > Pinopsida > Cupressales > Cupressaceae > Cupressus > Cupressus sempervirens. Next base: position 28,443,166 of record CM053789.1, on the reverse strand, counting down.
AAACTGTTAACCAACAGTTTTTGGTGACTCTGCTGGGGAGAACTTGAAAATATTTTAAAAATAAAGAGTATTAGAAGTTTTTCTCAGAATTATAAATACCCTGGATTCCAAATTTACCAAGAGTGCAAAACAGAAGGGAAAAGTTGACCCAGTGTATGAAGAACTTAAGATGGTCAATTTTCCTATCTTGGATGATAGATTTAGAAAAGGAATAACGAGAACAAAGGAGTTTGAAGTCAAGAATCCTGAAGAATTTTAGTTGCCTATGCAAGCCTCTTTCAGACCAAGAAGAAGCAAATCTTCCTCTCCTCCAATAGGTAGAATTTCCATTTCAACCACTTGTAATTCACCATTGTTACACAGTATTGCTCTTCCCTTATCAGTTTCCATTCAGACACCTGTACAAAACTTAGCAATAAAAAACATGGCAGTCCCATGGGGAAATGCAATAGGACCATTGAACCTTGCAGATAATCATGATTTACCAAGAGCTTCAAGGAAGAATTTTCCAAAATTCAATGGTGACGGTACAGTTTCAGCAGAGCAGCATCTAAGTGCTTTTCATAAGGCTCATAGTGTAGTTAATCCTTAGTATGAAGACACCGCGGTGAAAATGTTCGTAGATACTCTTGTAGATGATTCTGCAGATTGGTTTCAAGATTTGCTTGTAGGATGTATAACAAAATGGAATGACATGAAACAAAGATTTGAAGACAGGTATAAAAGTACTAAAGATGTTCAAGTCTTGTTATTACAGATAGCTCAAATAAAGAAAGAACCATCTATATCTATGTTAATTTTAATGCCAAATTTAATAAATTGTTAAGAAGAATTCCAACTGCCAGTACACCTACAGTGGATAATCAGAAGACTTTCTACATCAATTCTATGCCTCCTGAACTTGGCTACCAAATAAGAAGAGCTAATGTAGCTGATTTGCAAACGGCTCAAACATTAGCTGTAGAGATGGAGGATGATATGATAGCTTCTAGGAGATGGAAGAAAGACCTTCATATTGGTCCTTCTAATAGCACAATTGGCACTTCAAACGACACTAAAACAATGTTACAGAAGTTATCAAATGAACTAATTGCATTAAAGAAACAAGCCACTAAGCCTGCTCATTCTTTTCATCAGCCTTATCAATGTGGGAATAAGAATTTACAAATTCTTGCTCCACAACAAAGGTTGGCTATTGAGGCTCCTCCTAAGAAACATGTGATGTGTGCTTTTCATCTTAGAGCTGATCATAATGGAGACACATGCATAGATATGATCAGGTATAGACAAATGGAAGAAGAGAAAGAAAAGAGAATAGAATATCCAGAAAGTGATGATGACCATGCTCTACATTGCGACTCCGTAAATCTATTTTGTGAGTATGAGTCAGATTCAGAAAATGGAGGTGATTGTTTTGCTACATTGGATGGACCACAGCTCACTGTGATGACCAAAAATTAGAAGAAGAAAAATCAAATATCCAATGTTGTACCTAATAAGAATCAGACATCTTCCAGTAAAATTGGTAAAGATAATAATATATCAGCTACTTCTTCACACAAAGATCACAGAGGTAAGTCATCTAATTCTTTTGACATTGTATAGTTTTGTGAAGAAAGTAAAATTCAAATTTTTCCCATTGATTATTTGAAATCAAATCTTGATCAACTTCAAAGATTAGTGGAACATTGTATGAATAAGGTTGATGATTTTGTCAATGCTAATATCAATGGTAAATCCTTAAATGAACAAGGTGTTTCAATTTCTATGTTGTTTCAGGAAGAAGAGTTTGTTGTTTTAGCTACTGGTTCAAATTTAAAACTGGGACCCTTCTATATATCTCTTTTTATTAATGGCAATAGATTGAGTAATTGTATTATAGATTCAGGGGCCTCTGATAATGTCATGCTTGCATCAATAGCTAAAGCCTTGGGATTGCCTTTGACTAAAGCTTTTGGTAGATGCTATTCAATGGATGCAAAATAAGTGCCCCTAGTCGGCCAAATAAAAGATGCCCAAGTTGCCCTCGCAGCCTATCCTTCCAAAAGATTAAAACTCACCATACTTGTGGCTGATATCCCTGCTAGCTATGGGATGCTTCTCAGTAGAAGCTTTTGTAAAGACATGGGAGGAGAAATTAAATTAGACTGGTCTGCTACAACTATTCAAGTAGGGGATAAGAAAGTGAAGTTAGAGCTGGAAGAAAAAGCCAAGTTTACTGTGCTCAAGTCAGATGATCCTAGGTCCCAAATACTTTATCAAGAAATGAAATTTGGTAATTACATGCTTTTCTCTGATGATTCTAATGTTCAAGAAGAAAAAGATCAGACTAATTTTGATGATAAACAAATATGGACATTGGAATTTGATGGTAGTTGTGCTAAAGATGGTTCTGGTGCAGGAGTAGTATCGATTGCTCCTAATGGAGAAATTACATGCTTGGCTTATAAGTTCAATTTCAAGAATACTAACAATACTGCAGAATATGAAGCACTCCTTCTTGGTATGGAAGCAGCTAAGCAAAGAGGAGTCAAATTGCTGAAAGTACAAGGTGATGCTGAATTGGTGGTAAGACAAATCAGAAAACAACATTCTGTGAAAAATAACAGATTGAGAAACTATAGGAATAAGGTATGGGATGAGATTGAGAGTTTTGAAGCATTTTCAATAATTTTAGTACTTAGAGCTCTAAATACTAGAGCAGATTCTTTGGCCGTATCTGCATCTTTGTTGTTGCCTCATCCTGATTTCAAAGATCAAGTGTCTAGAATGGAGGTTTTGTTCAGACCTAGTGTTCCTAATAATGAAGAATCTTGGCAAGTGTTTGATGATGATAAACATATTCAATAATTTATTGAAGGTACAGGCCCTTTTGTAGACCTTTGTTTTGAAAGTGATCAACAAGAAGAACATTCATCAGATAATGAAAGAAAAATTAAATCAGGCACAGTTCAATTAAAAGGTAACAGAATTCCTTCCCACTTTGTTTCATTGGAAAAACTTTTCAATAAACACGATGCTTACATAAGGAAAGAAAGGAATAAAAAAAGGGAAAACTTGTGGGGAATTTGATGGAATTAATATAGGGATAGAAGATAGCCCAAAGATGATAAACGTCGGAAAGTGTTGTACTCTAGAAGAGAGAATAAAAGTCAAAGAATTGTTGATTAATTTTCAAGATGTATTTGCTTGGAGTTATGAAGATCTAAAAAATTTTATGAATGGAAAATTCAAACACACAATTCCCCTTAAACCTAGAGCCACACCTGTCAGGCAAAAACAGAGGAACTATAATCCTTTGATAGAAGGCACAATTTTCAAAAAAATTGACAAGATGCTGAAAGCGAGGATTATTTACCCTATTCATCACTCTACTTGGGTGAAAAATATTGTGCCTATGAGGAAGAAAAATGGAGAGATAAGAATTTGTGTAGACTTCATAAATTTAAATCAGTCATCCCTCAAGGACAACTATGCCTTACCTAACATGGACCATTTATTGCAGGCAGTTGCAAGATCAAAAATGATGTCCATGCTTGATGGATTTTTAGGATATAATCAGATACAAGTAGAGGAGGAAGATCAATATAAGATAACTTTCACTACACCTTGGGGCACCTTCACATATAACAGAATGCCTTTTGGTTTAATAAATGCAGGTGCAACTTTTCATAGGGCCATGAATATATCTTTTGGTGATTTGAGGAATAAGATTATTGTGATATATCTTGATGACTTGACTGTGTTTTCTAAAAGAAGGAAACACCACATTACAGATCTGGCAAAAGTGTTGCAACAGTGTAGAGATCATGGTATTTCATTGAATCCAAAGAAATCAGTATTCTGCATTACTGAAGGTAAACTTTTGGGCCATATTGTTTCTCAAGAAGGAGTGAAAATTGATCCAAATAGAGTTAAAGCTATTCAACAGTTAAGTTTACCTTTGAGTAAAATAGGAGTTAAATCTTTCTTTGGCCAAGTGAATTTTCTAAGGAGGTTTATGCTTGATTTTTCTAAGATTGTAAAAAGTATAGTTGATATGATGAAAGGAAATCAAACTTTCAAATGGACTGAAGTTGGTAAAAAATCTTTTGAAAATATAAAAGAAGCTATTGCAAATGCGCCTGTTTTAGTTCATCCTGATTACAATTAAGAATTCATCATATATTGTTATGATTCAAAACATACTATTTCAGCCATAATAATGCAAGAAAATAAGGAAGGCATACAAGCTCCCATTGCTTTCATGAGCGTGCCTTTGAAAAATCAGGAATTGAAATACTCTCACATCGAAAAGCATGCATATGTAGTTGTAAAGGCATTGAAAAATTTTAGATTTTACATTCTGCATTCTCATTTAGTTATTCATGTGCCTGATGTTGCAGTAAAAAGTATCTTGACTTAGCAAGAAGTGGGTTGTAATCATAGAGGAACATGGATTTCTAAAGTACAGGAGTTTGATATGGACATAAAACCAACGAAGTTAGTAAGATGAAATGCACTTTTCAAAGCTATGGTAGAGGATCAACACATTGAAGATGATCATAAAGTACTCATGGTGAGTTTACAAGATCCTTGGTTTTCCAACATTGCCTATTATCTAACATATGGTGAGTGTCTTGATGGTTTAATAGCAAAACAAAAGAGAGATCTAAAAAATAAAGCTTTGAAGTATGTAATATTTGATGATGTTTTGTACAAGAAAGCAATAGATGGCACTTTCTTAAGGTGTGTGGATAAAGAAAAGCAGGTAAGATTATTGAAGACTTTTCATGATGAAGCATGTGGGGGACATTTCTCTTCTACTGTGACTACATTTAAGATTCTCAGACAATGCTATTATTGGCCAGGTATGTTTAAAGATGCGTATAAATGGGTTGCAAATTGTGAGAAATGTAAGTTGTTTATAGGAAAGCCACAATTGGCCACTTTACCTTTAAGACCAGTGATAATAGATGCTCCTTTTCAACAGTGGGGCTTAGATTTTATAGGACCTGTAAATCCTCCTTTAAGTCAAGGACATACCTATATCCTAACAGCCACAGATTATTTTAGTAAATGGGTAGAAGCAAAGGCAATGAAAAAGACTACTTCTACAATGGTTTGTGAATTCATCAAAGAACAAATATTGGTTAGATTCGGAGTTCCTGCAAAAATGGTAATGGATAATGCTTCTTACTTTACTTTTGTATAAATCATTGCTTTCTATTATGATAATGGAATACAGGTTGGTCATTCATTAGATTACTTACCTCAAGGAAATGGACAAGCAGAGTCTAGTAATAAGAATTTAATTAACATCTTGAAGAAGTTGGTCTCAGATAATCAAAGGAATTGGCACAAGAAACTGTATGATGCATTGTGGGCTGATAGGACTACTCCAAAAAGAGCTATTGGGATTTCACCTTTTGAATTAGTTTATGGTGTTGAAGCTATCTTACCATTACCACTTGAGTTAGCTACCTATAAATTGAAGACTACGATTGAAGATGGTGTGCTCAAGGAAGGATTAGAAAGGAGAATTTTGTATCTAACAAACCTATAGGAAGAAAGAGCAGATATGGTACATAGAATTATAGAATAGCAAAGCAAAGTCAAAATGTTGTTTGATAAAAGGGCAAGGCCGAGAAAGTTAATGGAAGGTGATCTGGTATTATTGTGGGATAAAAGACAGGAGCCTAGGGGAATGCATTCAAAATTTCAATAATTGTGGAAAGGCCCATTTCAAGTTGTACAGGAAAATCAGAATTATTCATTCAAACTAGCTTATCCTTCAGGTGAGTGGCTGCCATACTCTTATAATGGGCAGGACCTAAAATTGTACCAAATGCAATAATGGGAAGCAAGTAACCCCTGCATAGTTGTTAGTAAGGTAGGTTTTCCTTTTTCCCGTTCTTGGTTATTGTGTTTTGTTCTTGTTTCTATTTTCCCTATTAGGTTAGTTTTCATTTTCATCAAGTTATTGACCCATGTGCGAAACCGGAGATGATCTTAGCCCTTTCAAGCATTATCATACTTAAATCCCCAGATGGAGCCAGCTGTTGCCCGAGTTTCAGGTTTTCTATGTTATGAGTTGTGTTAATGGTCATGTCAAGTAAATCAAAAGAGTCTAGGTCTAAGTCTTCTTTAGGTAGGATGTCCTTTTTGGGTTTCCCTATCATTGCCTTTTCTTCTCTAAGCCAGTTGGGTTGTTCTAAAGGTCTGTTCATATTGGGTAGGTTGTAGATCCCAACCCGGCAAGGATATCATACTCTTATTGATGATCTTTTGCAGATGAGAGTTGTGAAATGTTCTCCAGACATGTACAAGGGAGCCGATGAGAGTCTTTCTCAAGACGATTGATGCACTAGTGTTTCTAAGAAAAATTCATAAGGTCATGGACTTTTCCATGTCCTTGGTATTCAAAAGTTCCACTATCCTTGGCACAGAAGAGGAAGTGGTAGATTATCACAAAGCTCTTCTTGGAGACATGCATCGCCAACTTCTAGTTCATCATCTTCTAAACATTCTTGGAGGAATCAGCCTTCTAGTCCTTCCAATGTCTCACGAGGGGGCACTTCCAGAAAATCTGCTATCTAGAAAGGGGCAGTCCTTACATTTAGACATTCACTGTGGCAAGGTTGTGATAAAGCCAATTTGTCTAGGATCAAGCATTGGTATTAATGTTGCCTTAGGTGTTGATGACGCCCTTAGAAAGGAAGATAAATTGATAATAGAGGGTATAGATATAAGAGTTTCAATTGAAATATTTCTTGAAGAAGGGATGGAATTTGCAGTTATTGTTCTTGATCTTGGCTGTGGATCTGATTCTTTTCCAGTTACCCTTCTTCCAACTAAGGTGGAATTACACTTTCATGAAAGCTTAGTTATGGATGAAAATGAAGGAATATTCAATTATCAGTGCAAATATTTTCCAACTTGACAGGTTACATATCATACACCACATTGATTTTCAATTGATGTTATTGATCATATTCGCATGGGAACAACAATGCTCTTTTTGTGCTTGGGGCTACCTGATGTTGCACATATTGTTTGGTCTTGAGACATACAATGATCACAGGAATTCATCAGCCATCCTCCAAATTTATTGTTGTCCATTCTCACATGCATCTATCTCTACACATTATGTCTACCAAATACAATCAAGTTTCGAAGGCTATTTCTACTATTAGAGATTGAAGGATAACATACAATAACTATTTATTGCATATGCAATAAAATAAAAAAAATGAAACTGTTGTCATCAACGACATTCTGAAGGCATTGAGGATCTCAAATCAAGGTCTGAAGTTCAAGTCAACATGCTCAAATTTAGAGGCAGAAAGGCATTAGTTATGATCGGCTGATACGAATGCATGGAGAGAGTAATTCAAAAGTACATGGGAAGTCATAATAAGAAATTGTTGAAGCCTTACACTCTTTCTACAAGCAGTGATCTGGAGCATTGGCAAGAGGAGCTACAAGTGTTAGCTAAAGTTGATGTATCAAATCCACAAGGATCACATCAGGAATGTCAACATTATTGAAGTTAGAATAGTTTTATCTAAAATGGTTAAAAAACCAAATTCAAATAGTGATTGTTTGAGTTCCCAAATTTGAAAAGTCTTTTTCTCTATATTTTGTCTTTTTGTATTCAAAGAAGAGGAAAAGTCAAGAGCCCTTACGAGCTTGATGTATTGAAAGATCTATATATACTACTATGAAAAGGAATGGTTAAAAGGGGGGGTGAATTGGAAGGTAGCAAAGTAATTCCATTTACTTAGCCTACTTAGTCATTTTTTGTTCCAGTAGTATTTTACTTGCAATTTTTTTGAATAGAAAGCATACTTATATTTTGGATACTGTGATGTCTTCCTGAATTCTATTTCTTGTCAAGCAAATTACAGTAACGGTAATTCTATTTTCCTTTCATTATATAGGATTGCTCCTATTCGCCAATTAGAATCTGCATTTCATATAAAATAGAATAGAATTAGTTAGATATTAAAACTCATGTGATGATCTATAATCAGCATTCTACTGGGAGTTATAGATTATCTTCATTTTATCTAGTCTAAATTTCTTGTGCCAACAAAGTAATTTAGTTAATTTCATTACTCAATGTATCTGGTGATTGATAAAAACAAATTCATTGAATAGTTAATATGATTAGGGAGCTGTACCTATTAATTCAGAGGGCAATGATTGTACATATATGCTGATCCATTTTTTGGTGACATTCTCTTGTTTTCTCACCTTGGGCATGAAGAAGAGTCAGGGATTATAAATCTAATGAGAAGACAAACTGTTAACCAACACCCCCCTGCCCCAAGTTATTCTAAATTTTCTAATAGTAAAGTACATATTTTACCATGATTTTAAGAATGAAGACTAGACTAAAATCATTTTAAGAAGAATCCATAATGAGAAGTTCTGGTTAGGTAACAATGTAGTTGACATTTCTTCAAAATTGATTCAAGATGTAACTAGAATATGTACTGAAGGAGCTATTACACTGAATCAAAAGAATGTTAAGAAGATTGTAATTAAAAACACCAAGGAAATCTATAATGGAAGAGGGATAGTGATAAGTTAGATTAAGCAAGATGATGTGAGATTTATAAGTAAGATCATTGCTACAAAGTTATGTTCTAGTTCTAGAGATAGTGAATTGGCAACAAGATTCATGTAAGCAACATGCTTGAGTTGTGTATTGGGACAACCAAACTAAACCTTTGTGAAATCCTAAGAATTCAATTAATAGATGACTTGGAGAGCTTAAAGAAAATAAGAAATGGATAGTTTAGATTTTTGTCATTGATCACATACACATTTTTACATCTTTTAAAGAGATTTTAATTCATGCCCTTAGCTAATTAGAATAATGACAAGTGCACAATGTAAAAAATCATAGACTTAAATAAGAGATATCATATTGATAAGATTGAGAACATTGATACACTCATTATGACAACATTTCAGTTAAAGATGAAGTAGAGGACAAGAATCCCAAAATCTATGGTTGGGAAGTACAAGGATGAAATATGCCTCACACTAGACATTGACTTGACATATATAGAAGTAGTCACACAAAGAATATTGTTTGTTGACCCTCTTGGTTATGAGGATACAAAAGAAATATTTTAAGGGTATGGATAATAAATTCTCAAAACATAATCAGATCCCAATAGTACAAGATTTAGGACATTTGAGGAAAACATGCAATTGGCATATCAAGTTAAACTTGAAAAGTTTGCTAGGAGAATAATAGATAGTGAGATGAGGAAAATTATGAGAGAGACTAATATGACACAATAGGAGTTTTCTAATGTTAAGAAAACTATCTCTAGAATGAGTATAATTGGGAAAAAATGTGTTCTATTTGTTCCACCATTGGTAGTAGGAGGACCTAGCTCCACAACATCAAAATATACACCATCTGCAACACCTATACCAATAGTTGTTTTAGATCATCCTACTAAATAGGAAGATGTTTGTACATCACACATTCATTTAGCTACATCCAAGGAGATCAACAATGTTAGTAGAAGTGAAACAAGAATTAGTAGAAGCCCCCAAGCCTAAAAGAGTTAAAGAAATGCCTACTCAACTAGGAAAGAGACAAAAAGTAATAACATCTTATAAATAAAGAAAAATAAGAGGTCATATAAATCAACTTGAGACTCAAGTGCAATAGTTACCATCATAAAAACAAGAAGAGGGAGAAGGAAGAAACAAGAAGAAAGCTTCATGTAAACCTAGAATAGAAAATCTAAATGATTCTATATTGAATTATGGAAATTTGAAAAGGCTCAAATAGTTCAATGAAAAATTCCCTATTCACGAGCAATTAAATTTAGATGTGACCATCATACAATATTTGATAAAGTCCAACAAGGCCCTACTCATTGAGAAATCCTTGAAGATATATATGAGAGATTGAATGAGGAAAGGTTAAGGATAAAGAAAGACAAAGAAATTTTGAGAGAAGACATCGTAAGGAGATGCTACAATGAGAAAAATGATACACAAATGTAAATAATACTACATGTGCTCAATCCACATGTACACGAGAAGATGAGAGTAATGAGAATTATGGGAGGATTAAGAGATGAGGTTATAAGTGACATTGGGATGCTTATGGATTAGATCTTGTTTGAACCAGTAAGTAGAACTTATATAGAAGAGGTTGGGAATGAGATTACAACACCAGTTTATCTACCACAAAACCACCAAGGACATTAAAGATAGACATAACTATGACTTTAGAGAAGACTTTACAAGAAAAAATACTATCAAATACTCCTAACCCTAGAGAAGAAGAAGGAAGAATGATGTTAGGGTAGCAAATCCTATCACTATAGTAGTAGCAGAACAAGAGAAAATTATTGTTGAAGAAGTCAAAAAAGAGGAAGTAAAAAATGTTGAGGAAGAGTTCAATTAATCACCCCTAATTTCTATTAATGTTGACACAGTAAAAATTGATAGAACACATATCAAAATTGATGAAATTGAGGATCCATTTAGTGATCAAGATCAAGGAGATGACAGTGTTGACAATTTGATTACTATGAGCCTAGTGAAATATAATAGCTCTAATGGAGAGGAGGATGTTGAGACAAAGGAAGGAGAAGAGAAGAAGACTAAACAAAAGGATCTAGCCAACTTGGCTAAAACTCTTAAACATATTAATAAGAAGTTACAAATTGATAGGGAGATCATGGTGCAAGAAACTTTTTATTTTATACCTCAGCTAAGACATACTAAAATTGAGAAGGAAATCATTGTCATCCAGGAGGAATATGAGTCAAAACTACCAAAGGACACTAATAATGATGAGCCTTTTCAAAAATGAGAGAAAAAGGATGATAGTCACACAATTAAAGGATAGTTGGTTGCTCCAAAAAAGTATACCAATAAGGATGTACCTAGTTCTTCAAAATCACCACTAAAATCATTGATTGTGAATATGATGAGCAATACTCCACTTGCAGCAATAGAGGACCTTGATATAGAGATGTTTAGACAATTATTAGCCTTTTCCACCAATAGAATGTTTGAGAAAAGTAATGGTATTAAGAGAACTCAAGAGATTCTTTAGAAAATGATAGGGAGAATGGAAACCCTAATGAATGTCCATATCAGTGAAAGAAATAAATTGAAGAAGGAAGCCAAAGTACTAGAAGAATTTGATAGTCATTCTAAAAGTTTGGTTGGAGTTCTACAATTAGGCAACAAGGTGTGCATGATGCAAACTTAGTTAGAAAGGTATGTTAGAATGTAAAAGATGACTTAGCAAATGTCTCTACTTTCATTAAAGAGTAGCACAGATGTGTTCATCAAGGAAAAGAACTATATGAGAAATGTGTGCTAGCACATGAATATATGCACACCCTTACATCTCAAATAAAGGGAAAGGAAAATGAATTGAATGATGTCATTAGTGAGATAACAAGTGCAGATGCTTAAGTTATTCACTTGGAGTATGGGATAAGTAATATCCACGATGAAAGGAGAATGTTGGAGGTAAGAAAGGAACAAACATTGTAGAGGTTCTCTTTGTTAAGAGAATAATTATATTTAAATATTGATCTTGTACAAAAATAGATGGATGATCACTTGAAGGAGAAGATATCATATGAACATTTCAGCTATCCGGACTTCCAAGCAACAGATTTAGTATCTTATGGACTATGCACACTTATCATAGTTTTAGATTCAGTTAAATGAGCATGAAATGAAGGATTTGTTAACTTAAAGAGAATTTTTTTTTATTACATCTCATTTATAAATAATTCATTAGAATAGAAGAGAGGTAGAGTAATTTTTGCACACACACACACACACACACACACATATATATATAGTTAATATATATATATAGTTATATATATATATATATATATATATATATATATATATATATATATATATATATATATATATATATATATATATATATATATATATATATAGTTATATATATATATATATATATATATATATAGTTATTGACTCACCTTTGTCATTGATGTCAAATGGGGAGTGTAATGTATGAAAATTGTATATGAAGGTATGACAAGATAAAAGGTAGAGTATAGTGAAAGGGGAATAGTATACATATTGTAATAAGGAGATATATGTATGTAAATATGGTATATAATAGATACAATCCATGTTTTGAAAATATTGTATGGCCATGTAAAGAACTTCTCAAATCCTAAAATTTTGTATTTTTGGGACTTAGCTGATTTTCCCATATGTTCCCATCAATGTCAACGGAGGATATTGTTAGGAATTTGGCTAATAGAAGAGTATGGAAATAAATTGAGGTTTTCATTTATGGAAACATGTAATATGTATATAGTTCACTTATCATGAAGATAAAGTTTTTGGTTGAAAATTTTGAATATTATCCAAGTAATATAGAGTTTTAACTCTCAACATAGACACCTTTTTGGTTTACAAAGACCACTAATAGGGAATTATCACATGTACACTTGAGGGAATAAAGAAAAGGGTATGATGAACCTACATACAAAATCAAAATTCATAATGATTAGTACAGTTAGAGTTATTAATGATTTAGTAGTTATAGTACTATATAAACAAAACATGGAAAAGTTAAGGAAAGTTGTATTTTATGTTAAGGGATTGTTTTTTTTACCAATAAAAATACTTAACCGGTTAGCAATGGCATCCAAGATGTTAACCTATTAGCCTTAGTTTTGAGTCACCATTTCAAAACTTTTTTCAATTCCCTTTGAAACCTAAAACCTACACCAAGCAATCCCTTCTTGGTTTCTTATTTTCAAAAGAGTCACCATACCTTGCATATTGAAGCCGATCTCATAATGTTTTTTGCGATCCTTGGTTTTGAATTTCTTTGAACCTCTTTGAACCTTGGTTAAAAGTAGTTAAAAGTAGTTCAACCAAAGCATTTTGACACTAATCTTTTTTTCTAGTTGGGACCTACTACGTGCAGTAGAGACATTTACTTGAACCACTTCAAAGCTCTTTGAACCTTGGTTCAATGTAGTTCAAAGTAGTTCTATTACTGAAGATTTTTGCACATGAAGATTAATGATTCCCAAAGGATGAGCATTTCTTGAGGAATTAAATGAAGTGTCAGAAGTAGTGATTAAATGTCTTGTCCAACTTATTTTTGCCTGAGATGAAAGGTCAATTGTCATCATGATTAAAAAAGGAAAATATTTCATTTGGGAGTTAGATTAGATTCAAAAATTTATAATTATTCCAAGGACACTCAATTAGATTAGATTCAAAAATTTATAATTATTCCAAGGACACTCACAAGGGATGATCATTTAATGAAGGGATCTTGTCACAATTTCAAGCATGTAGATCAAGCTGCAATAAAATCACCATGAATACCTCATTATAAGGTAGTACTTTCACCATCCCCTTACATTTTAAAGCATAAGCTTCCCACTTAAGTTTTTATCATGTACAACAACAAATCAAAGGTGGAGTAGCAATAAGAAAAGAGAATAAGTTTGGTTTTCTTTTAGAAAATTTTAGGTGAGAATATGATAAAATTCCTTGTCCTTTCTTGTGTGTGTTTCTTCAAAGAACAAGAAAGGTGTTTGGATTTATTTTATTGTTTATAATGAGGTCTATTCCACATTTCATTGGAGAAATTTCTAGTCTTAAGTGTAAGAGACACATCATTTCTAAAACTAATTTGTAAGGATTCAAGGTTCAGAAGCTACCAGGAGATTTTATTGAGTGGGATAATGAAGGTAATGGTTGTTTAGACGTCCTAACAAGTCATCTAATTGAAGTTGCTACTTCTCCCCCTACCTTTTTGAGTCCTAAGCTACTTCAATTGTGTATTGATCACTATGATGTGAGAACCAAGATTATTCTAAATAAGGATGGGGAACTAGTGTTTTCCATCTATAGGGAGACTATCTCATTAGTGCTACATCTATCTAAGTGTACCTTTTTTGCATTTAGCCCTATCTAGTCTCTAATTGAATATCCGAAAAAAATAGACAAGTACCATAACATATTGGCTAGGAAATGGGCAGAGACTAATAATAATTTTTTCTTGAGACTACCCAAAATAATTACCAAGGATCATATGAAACCCCATGTTCATGACCTCATGGTTTTGTTGCACCACATTAAAGAGTCTACATATTTTTTCCTCCTTGAATATTGGATGTACCACTCCATAGAGATTATCCTAAAAGGAGAATAACTTTTAGATTGGGTAGAATTGATACCTAGTTCATCAAGGAAATAACTCAAATAGTATATGATAACTAGATAAGATTTCCATATATCTTCCTACTTGATCTATTGCATTTCAAGCATCAGCAATATTACCTCCCTTCCCCATGAATCTTGGAATGAAGATGTAACTATCTATTAGTATTTTCTCCTACTCCAAAAAGATAGAGTGTTTGAAGAATTTAGGAAAACACATGATGTTATAATGGAAAGTGTGGATTTGAACCTCAAAAAGCACTGATGTTGAGGATATCCCTAGAGGCCCAAAAGCTAATTCAAATGCACCAAAGTTATTTCATTCAATTTCCTAAGTTTGAATACCTAAAAATAGGGGAATTTGAAGAACTAGTGAAGTTACCCAGTATACTTTACATTGTTTTATTATAGCTAAGATATGTAGGCATTTATTCTCTACGATTAAGGATAATCTAACCTAGGAAAAATGAGAGTCTATTTTCCCTGTCAAGTTTGGTTGTTTAACTTGTATCATTATGATTAATTCCTTTGTAACTAGAAGAAACTTGCTTAGTTTCAACTTTGGATCCTTCCAAGGAAGGAGGAATTTTGATAAGAAAGAGTTCACAACAAAGGTACTTGGTTTGAAGGGTCAATCACCAACTATTTCTCATTTGTAAGATCTGTGGAAAGATTACAATGATGAGAAAGAGGTGGTAAAGAGGGACCATTCAAGATTAAAAATCCCAAAAATTAACTCATTGAAATTGAAGTTCAAATTGGAGGGGGTAATTAAGGATGGTTCAAATATTGTTGAACTCATATGGGACAAGACAAGTTAACAAAAACAATTAGAAGTGGACTAGAGCCAAGGTGAAGCAGATGAAATAAACTTGAGGACCAGATCTATTTTCACCCATAGAGATAATTGGTTAAGGAGAAGAAACATGAAGGTTGTCAATAAAAAAAATTACAAAGTCCCCAAAGATGGTTTCTTTCTCTAAAACATTAACCTTTGACATCCTAATTTCATCTCATGTTGTAGGTAGCACTTTAACCCCCAAGTAATAGAAAAGAACAACATCTCCTAAGAAAATCAAGGCTACTAGAACAAGGTCTAAGACCAAATTTGAGGCACTCATGAAAACTGAGATTTATAAGGAAAAAATGATGACTCAATGACAAGGTCAAGAAAAAGAGCTCACCTTTTCAGATAATCAAGATGGTGATGTAGAGTTAATAGAGGCTTTGAAGTTAGATTAGTTTGGTTTCATGACTCCTCTAGAGGAAATCAAGGGATGATTGCTACTTCCACCATTCCATCATGGTTATATAATTTAGTCAACAAGAAACACAACCTTCAACTAATGTCTACACCAATTAAGGACATCATCACAAAATTTGCAACCCATAGTTCTAAAAGCAAAAAGATGAAAAGTGACATGCATTTGATCAAGGACCTAGTGATAGGAAAGGTGATAGAAAAGGTGGCTACCTATAAATAGAAAGATGAATTGGGGGATATTGGTGTAGAAGGTTTCAAATTCACTACTATGGAATTGGGGGCCATCACCATAGCTACAAGGAATCATTTCTTCAATTTTTTTGTAGATCATATGCTTACTTAGTTTGTAAAGGATAGCAAAGAAAAGAAGAAACTAAAAGGGTTGGTGATCATTATGGCTACATACATAGATTCCTTGATGAACTTGGGTTCCCTTCCATGGTTCAGACTCCACAATATTTTGATCCCAATTCATCATATAGCCAAAAATTGGTTAAGAAAATGCAAAGGGGAAAATTACTCTTAGACATATTGCAAGAGTGGGTAGAATCCATAAAGAAGAGTGCAAAAAAATTCATTTTGCATTTTTCTACCACATACACTAAAGGGGAAGATTTTTTGGGTGAGGTTCAAACCATTGTACCAGTGTGGGAAGCCAATTAGAGTTAATGCCAAGACATTGTGTTTCAAATACATGAAGTTGAAAAATATGGTGTGTTGAAGTTTCTAAATGAGAATCCCATAAAAACCATAGATTCATGCATGTTGTTCATTATCAAAAGTAATATGGGTTAGAAGGATTCAATTTACAATGGGGCCATCAAAGAGATGTGATCAGTGGAAATTGAAATCACTAGGATGCATAAAGAGCTCTTGAAAGATATGCAAGTTGTCAACCCTATGGGTATTCTACAGTTTGAGGATGACAACATGGACTTTGAAGTTTTAACCAAAAACTTCAACAATGCAATATCTAGAATAAAAGACAATGACACCCCCACTTCTAAAGATTTCACCACTCTGGCTAGCATTGAATGAATGTTATATTTGAATAGGAACCTTGTGAAAAATCAAAGCCATAAGATTAAGGAGCTTAAATGGTAGAAAGATTCATCTAGGTCAAAACTACTTAGCCTGAAAAGTCCTCACTCTCACACAATACAAGAACATGTGAGCACCTTCAAAAGTTGGAAACTATTCAAGTAGACTATGGCAGATGGAGGAAAGGCTAACAAGGACATTTAGTTGCAAACAACTTTGTTTTTTGACATATGAATTTTCAAACTATTTTAAAATTGTTTCTTTTTCTTATGTCTTTTTTCAACTAAAATGTTGGGCTTTAATAGAGGCCTTTTTAGGTTTGTAAAAGACTATAAATGCAAGAGCATTTAGCTAGAATAGGGTTATATTTTGGTACCCTAAAAATACTTTGTTAAAGTTAGTACTATTTTATGTCAATTGTGTGGAAATAGTAATGGACAAATAGTAATATATATGAAGGTACTCTCTTAATGAATTTATGCTTGAGAAGTCTTTTTCAATACATACATACATACATACATACATACATACATACATACATAAATACATACATACATACATATATATATATATATATCCTATTTTGTTGTGTTTCAAAAATTAGCATTTTAAAAGAATCAGTTATGGTTACTTTGTGAACTATGATAGTTAATTTTGTATGACATCTACTACCATTTCTCTTGTTGTTCATTTTATTTCTCATTTCCTAAATTTAGTTTGAGTTGCTATAAAATTTAAGTTCATGGCTAAATTTTGATTACTTGTAGAAAGACTATGAGCTTTTCATTTATTCATTTTCTAGATTTGTAAGCTATTACCTTGGTACCCAAGAGTACACGAGTGTCCCTTAAGCACTTTCTGGCAAAAGTCTGCAT
Source organism: Cupressus sempervirens (assembly GCA_028749045.1). Classification (NCBI taxonomy): domain Eukaryota; kingdom Viridiplantae; phylum Streptophyta; class Pinopsida; order Cupressales; family Cupressaceae; genus Cupressus; species Cupressus sempervirens. Next base: position 28,425,769 of record CM053789.1, on the reverse strand, counting down.
TTAGTTTGTGTTGATCTTCTAAACTAATTGATAAATCATTTGTAAAGGGAGCTATATCTATAAAAATTTATAGGGAAAAAATTAACCCAACATTTACCCAACTATTATGAACTTTATAAAATTTTCCAACCTTGGGCATAGATTGGATTATTGATTTAGTAGGAAAAGACAATTTGTTCACTAACAAATTTTTGGTGACTCTACTGGGGAGAATCCCTAGAAGAATAGGAGTAAGCCCTCTTGAAGTGGTAATGAATTAGAATGGTCCTATTGTACGATGATATTTTCCCTATTTTGCAACCTAATCTAAAAGTTGAAGACACATAGGAAGATATTATTTCTGATTTAACTTTGGCTACCTAGATATTGTGCTGGAATAATCCACAATTTTAGAAAGATTTGAATGTCCTTGAAAGAGAAGAAGAATGTGCTAAAATCTTGGGAGGTGTACTAGAAGTTCAAGAAGAGGCGATGGTTAATAGACTCACCCAAGCCCCTAAAAGACCCTTAGTAGAAGAATAGGAAAGTAGATCTAGCTGATAGAAGGTACACAAGAGGAGAAAGAGAGAAATGCATTCTAGATGAGAACTTTGAACCTTTGAATAATTTGAGTTTTCTTCCTAACTTAATAGTTTAGGCAAGCATAAAACTAAATCTTGTAGTAGATGCAGTTCTCCTCCCAAACATCCCCATGTCTCACCTTAGTGTAGTCCATACTTCCCTTAAAAGCTCTAGTTCCTTCTCATTTGAGTATCCAACCTCTACAATTTATATTACCAACCATAGTTTTCAACCAACACTGGGATAGAATATAGGTCCATTGAACCTTGGAGTTAATCCTACTACATTTCCCAAAGGTGCAACCAAAATTCTACCTAAGTTTAGTGGTAATTGTAAAATCTCTAAAAAAGATCACCTAAGTGCTTTCCACATAGCATGCAAAATTATAAGTGTCCCTACTCAAGAAATAGATGTGAGGTTGTTTGTTTGAATGTTGACTGATGTTTCTATTCATTGGTTCAATCACCTACCCCAAAATTCCATAGCTAGTTGGAATGGCATAAAAATAGCATTTGAAAATAGATTCAAAACCCCTGGTAATGAGTATTCTTTGTTGCTTCAATTAAGCCAATTAAAGAAAGAAATGCATGAACCCGTTAGGGAATTCATAGGGAAATTCAATAGATTGATTTAGAGGATTCCTACTACCTCTTGGCCCAATGGTGAAAATCAAAAGATATTATTTGTAAATGTAGTCCCACTAGATTTGAGTTTTCATCTTATTAAACATGTCATTAGTGATTTGGCTCCTACCTAAAGATTGGCAATTCAATTAGAAGATGCACTCATCACCATCAATAAATGGAGAAGAGAGGTTCAATCCTCTAGGCCTACTAGCACCTCTATTCCTATAGATCATTTCATGAAAAGCTTGATGAATGATATGGATATGTTAAGGAGACAACAAAATAGACCTAGTGGTCCTTACCAATCCCCATATCAGGATATGAATAGATGTCAGCAACACTAGGGTCATGGTAAAACCCCTTTCCTAATAACCCCTCTGCCAAGATTGCAAATTGAAGAAGTAACTAAAGAGACCATATGCTCTTTCCATCTAACTATGGATCATGACAAAGAAACTTTCACGGATTGGTAAAGATGTGTTCAGATGATGAAAGATGCTCTAGGCACTGAACAATTTGTTGAATGTGAAAAAGGAGAAATTGAGTATTCAAGTACCTATTTCTTGATTATGAATCTAACATAGAAAGGGAATATGGTGCTTTTTTAACATTCAAAGATCTTTCTTGCATGATCTTGACCAAGAATCAAAGAAATCAAAAATCCTATGTAGGATCTAATGTAGTTGTTTTGGGTCCTAAAGGGAAAGAACACACACATAGTGATCTGGCAAGGAATGCATATTTTAAAATATTATTTAGAGTAGAGTTGGCTGCTAGTACTATTTCCTTTGACATTGTAGAGCTTTCTAAATCTTGTTCCATTTCTATCTCTCTGGTGGAATACTTGAGAATTAATCCTAAGGAGTTAGATAAACTAGTCCAATGTGTGAAGAGGGAACCTATGACTAATGCCCAATTTTCTGACAATATTTTTGAAAACCCAACACCCCTTAAAAATCCCATTTTTGTATCTAAAGGTAAAAATTAGGTTTCTAATATAGAGCCCATTTTCAATGGTGTTGAAGCAGAAGTCAAAGAAAGGAAACCTAGCCCCTTCTACGTGTCTCTATTATTAAACAGACAAAAACTTAGCAATTTCCTTATAGATTTTGGAGCTTCTGAAAACATCACACCAACTCTAATAGCTAAATTCCTTGGCATATATCTCACCAAAACTTTCAAGTGCTATTATCATGGATGGTAAGCAGGTCCACCTTGTTGGTCAAGTCAAAGATGTACAAATAGTTCCTTATGCTTGTCCAAACGAGAGGTTGAAACTAACCATCCTAGTGGTTGACATCCCAGCCAATTATGAAATGTTAGTAGAAAATTTTGTAAGGACATGGGAAGGGAGATCGAAATGGACTGGTCTAAGGCTTCCATTCTAGTAGGTAAGAAGACTATCAAACTAAAGAAAGAGCAAAAGAATAAATACATAATGGTGCCTTCAAACAATCCCAAAGCCCACAATTATACAAAGAATTATAGTTTGGGAACTATGGTATTCTACTAGACAATAAGCTCAAAGAAGATGAGGGTAAAGGTTACACAGATGCCTTGTTGATGTTAGAATTTGATGGTAGCTTCTCTAATTCATGGTCAAGAGCAGTAGTAGTTTTGATTTCTCCCTTGAGAGACTTGTTCCCTTTCTCTTTTAAATTGGACTTCCACAACACAAATAAAACCATGGAAAATGAAACCCTATTCTTAGGTTTGTAGGAAGCTAAAGAGAAAAGGTAAAGTAATTGATGGTGAAAGGTGATCCCAAACTCATTGTAAAATAGGTAAGAGATCAATTTTCTATAAAAAATGATAGATTTAAACACTATAGAAACCTAGTTTGAGATGAATTTGAATCCTTTGATACTTCCTCTATAGATTTTATACCTTACTCTCAAAATTCTAAAGATAATTCTTTAGCTGTTCTCACATCTTTATTGTTACCACATCTAGATTTTAAGAGTGATACCTATAGAATTGAAATGATCTATAAACCTAGTATCCTAGATAATGTAAACCATTGGTAGGTCTTTTACAATGATTCATGATTAAGAGATATTATTGGATGTATTTGAAATTTTGCTAACATTTTCTTTGAAGGGTCAAAAAAGGATGGAAAATGATTTGGTGAATAATTAGTTGAATCTAAAGAGGTGATTCAATTAAAAGGAAATAAAATTCTAAGGGGATTAGTTTCTTTGGAGAATTTGTTTGGGTGGAAAGATGACAGTATCACTCAAAAGGAAAGTGATCACAATAAAAGCTTGAAGGAACATGAAAAAATAAATATCAGAGCTGAGGGGGATCCTAAATGGATATTGGTCAATAAGGCTCAAAAAGAGAAAAGGATGGCTTACTAAAACTTCTCATCAAATAAAAAGACATCTTTTCTTGCATATATAAAGACTTAAAAAAAATTAGGAGTGGAAAGTGTAGACATCACATCCCTCTAAAACCTAAGGCAACCACTTTTTGACAAAAGCTTCAAACTTACAACCCAAAGGTGTCTGAGGTAATTTTTAAAGAAGTCGAGAAAATTTTGAAAGCCTATATAATTTATATGATTCACCATTCAACTTGGATAGAAAACATTTTTTGGTGAGAAAGAAAAATGGTAAAATAATAATCTTTGTGGACTTTAGGAATTTAAACCAAGCTAGTCTCAAAGATAATTATGCTCTCTCTGATCTTGATCCTCTAAGATCTGATATTTGACTATGTTCCTTGTTCCTTGTGCTATCCTAATCAACTGGATATGAAATTGTTTCTCTGTTCCTCTAAGTCTTTCCTTCTTCACACTATATTCTGCTATAGTCTCCTTATACACTATTCTCTACCACATACCTAATGGAGTTTTTTGACCTCCTTTTAAAGATTGTGAAGACTTAAGGTTAGGTATGGATCTATGATCCATATTGAATCTCAAGTTTCTCACTCATTCCTTGCATTTACCTCATTGGTTGCATGTCTTCTCCATTTTTCTAATTGGCTACATGTGGATCACATTGGGAATGTAAAATATTCATCCTCATCATTTTTCTCCTTCAAAATCCTTCTATGTCAACTTCAAAAATGGTTTACATCTGATTTTGTGAGGGCACAAACTCATATGTTGATTCTGTGTTACTCAACACATACTAGACTACTGGTGTTCGGCACACATACTATCTTGGATTTCTCAGCACCTATTGCACCGAATCTTGCTCGACACATATATTATTCTGGTTCACTTGGCATATGAAGCATTCTAACTTGCTCAACATCAACTATGACTCGGCATCTACATATCACTTGGCACTTATATACTTCTTGGCACTTGAAGTCACTCGGCACCTATTGGAATTCTAACTTGGCACACATTATGGCTTGGCATACATAGTGTGCTTGACTTCAATACAAAACATGGTTAAGTGTGTTGACACTCAAATGTCAAAACCATCTAAGGACCAACAATCTCCCCCTTTGACATGAGTGTCAAAAACACTAAAATAGACATTTATTCATCTATCCTTATGAGTACCTTATCCATAAAATCTCAAAATTTGTTCAAAATATCTGAACTCCCCTTGAGTTGTTTGTGCCTTAACATTTTTGCAACCAAAATTCTATGTTGAATGTGCCTAGTACTCTTTGTCTTATGTCCTATACCTATATTATGTACCTATGTCTCTATATCTGATCTATTAGAGCTATTATCCATATGATTGCCAAAATTTTGTATCTCCCCTTTTGATATATCTTCCTTACTATTATTTCTCCCCCTATCTTATTATCTCCCCCTTTCCTTATTATTTCTCCCCCTTTTTGACACTTATGTCAAAGGGCTCTAAGGAGTAATACCATACTTAGCCAAAAAGTTACTATTTACCTCCATTATTGTTTTCAAAGCTACATCCCAATTCTCCAAAGCTATGTCAAGTGAATTGTGTTGGATTGTAGTCTCTACAACAAGGTGTACAAGTCCATCAAGTGTAGAAAGATTTAGATCTTTCTTTAAAATTGTTTCAGCATAAGCTTCTTCCTTGTGGAGGACTTCTACCTAAGGGGTTATGGAGGACTAGATTTGCATCAGTTTGGCCTTAATATTAGCTTCCTCTACTGTTAGTATAGCTAACTCCCTTTGTGTGTGAAGTGATTGTGCAAAATGCTTCTCACTTTGAGCTAGATCTCTAGGTAATTGCATGCTAGATATTTTCAAGTTTCTTTCCAATCTCATTATTTTTTGGTTCATTTCTTGTGAGAAATTGGAAAAATCACAGAATTTCCTATATAATGAAAAAATGTTTTCAAGGACAATTTTGACATTATCAACTATCTTGGCCAACTCTACCTATTCAAGTGCTATACCACTTCATATCTTTTTAGACACTTTTCTTCGAAACTTTCTCTCTAACCATTCCATGAGTTTAACATTAGTTTCTTAGTCTTCATTTGTCACTTGGTCAACTATGTTTGATAGTTGCTTAATTATTGGCTTGGCATCATTTGGTTACTAAAATCTAAAGGCATCCATGAAGATGTCCTTGATGTCATGAAGTGCTTTCTTATGTTCAAATTATTTCCTCAGTATTTCCTCCCTTATCCTTTTATCTAATGCATTTTGCATTTCAATCATTTGTGCCATTGTGATGGTCTTGGAATCATAGGAATAATCACAATGTCTTCATCTAGTTTAGGGTCTCCATAGTGAAGTACCTTGGATACTCTAGTTGAACTCGAGCCTAGAGTTGAAAATTTCAAAGGGATGGCTTCAGTGCTCAACTTTTGATTGGTTTTTTTAGGAGTGTTAGTATTTGGTAGTTCTGCCAAAGTCTGAATGGTAGCCTACTCCTTTTCTTTTGTTGTATCCTCCTTTTCATCTGACTTCCTTTCTTCTGCACTCGGCATCTGATCATTATCACTTGTTGCACTTGATGGAGGTGGTGGTGGAAGCATCAAAATCCTAGTGCTAGTAGCTATGTATGTGAAAGGTGGATCCTTTGGCTTCACCTTTTCCTTCTATGGTGTTGCTACTGCATTTTGTAACCTATCAACACTCACCACTTTAGGGCTTGTACACAATTGTGCCTGTAGAGTAGATTAGTGAAGGATCTTGGAGAGATCCTCTGTAGTAAGGGGATTGATGTTTTGAGCTAACTTGTTAGGAAAATTCTTAATGACTATTATCTCTCTAGGTGTAGTAGTGACATGAGGAGGGCTAGGAGGTGGCATTTGTGTGTCTTGCACACTCTATTCATCTTCTTGCTGCTGATTAGCTATTGCCATTTCTTCTCCCTTAGTTGATTCATCCTCTTCTTTCTCCTTATTCTCTTCCTCTCCTCTTTCTTCCTCAACTTTCTTTTCCTCCTCTTTCTTCTTTGTTTCCTTTTCTTCTACCTCTCCTTTTTGCTCTTCTGTCCTCTTTTCCTCTACCTTCTCTTTGGCACTAGTTTCTACCTTATTTGTGTCTTCTACATTGTCATTAGTAATATTATAAATTGTTTTCCACAATTGTGTGGATTTATTTACAACATCCTCAACCTTGTTTTGAAGTATTTTGAAGGCTCTATACTTTGGTGCAAACTTCCCACCATGTTTCTTGTTTGCCTTAATTATTTGAGCCTTTGTCATGTAAAGCTTTACTTGAGCTAGGGTGGATTGTCTAATCTCCCTCTCCATCTTTAGACAATCATGCCATTTATTCTCAACTATCTCATATAGTTCCTTTGGCATGTTATTGTCAAGGTCTAGAGGTGTGTTTTAAAAATTTTTCCATCATTGCATACACAGCTTCCTCTACTTTATTCTATTCTTCCCTACTGAGCTTATTAAAATTAAGAGATTTTAAATCATTCAAATCTAAATTTTTAGTCTTATTACAAATTTTGTCAATTGTAGATTTTAGAGGATGGCTTACCACTTTAAATTGGCTAATGTCTTCAAATTTTGTTCTCTCCTCATCATCTATATCTAGTTGTGCCACATACCTTCTCCTCTTCTTGGGATCTTTAGCTAGCTATGTAGTGGCTTTCTTCTTCTCTTTTGATGCCACTTTAGCCTTTTGAGTGGTTTCCCTTGTAGTGGCCCTTGTTGTTGTTGGCTTAGCTAGAGCTGGCTTGGTGACCTTTTTAGGCTTGGGCTGAGCTATAGGCTATGTTTTTTTCTTTCTCTTCTTTTGCTCGGTAGGTGTAGGTTCTTCCTTGGCTTCTTCTCCCTCCACACCCTTCTCCTTGTCTTCCCCTAAGCCTTGTGTTAGCTCTACTAGCCCTTGCCCTTGCTCTCCTTCTACTTGTTCTTATTCTTCTTCACCTACTTCTCCCTCAATGTTTGCCCCAAATGTCTTCTTTGTCTTCCTTATCATGTTATATTTCTTCTTGATGATAGAAGCTATTTTTTTTTAGTCTCAACTTTGGACTTGACAATATCATATGTCCCAAAGTGAGGAGATGCCTTATCAATTTCTTCTACAAGAAATGCTATGATTGTTGTTGAGGCTTCATCTATATCAAGCTCATATCCTAATGGCCTTAGCCATCTTACTTTTGGTATTGCTGCATAAGAAGCATATGTCATTGACATGTTTCTCTATTAATGAAACTAGTATTCTCATTCTTTGCTTCATAGACTTCTTAAAGTCTTCAAAATAGCTTGTCATATGTGCCTCAAAATTCTCTCCCCTTTGATCAATGAACTCATTAATTTGTGTAATTGCAGTTTTGTTGGGGTTCCAATTTACCTTTCCTATAGAAAGGAATTATTCCATCACATAAAAGAATATACACATGAGAACTAAGCCAAATTTGCACTGAGCACCTTTTGATCTCCTTATAGCTCCTACATTCTCATTAATTTTCTGCAACATGAGTTCTGCTAGATCATAGGTATGATCTTTCTTCACCAGTTTGTAGGCTACATCAACTACTAGACATGGCACATTGTTTGGTCTATTGGATTGATAGAATTTGTGAGATATTATTCTCATAGAAAATTCTAGTAGTGGATCAGTTATAGTATCAATGGTCATTCCCCTATTGTTTCATTCTTCTCTAGTATTTTTCTCAATGACTTCCTTTCTGCCACTCCTCAATGTCTTTGGCTGATCTAGGGTTGAGAATCCCATAACCCTATGAACTATTCTCTTGGTAATATGAACTATTCTCCTAGTAATATTAATAGGTCCGATCTCTAGCCATAGATATCCATCATGAATTTGACTCAGAATAATGCAAATCCATTTAATTTTGAATCCTATAGGGTAGACTAGGGCATTGGTCAAACCCTTTTTCTCAACTATCTCAAACTCCTTCAGAATCTTGTTCTCACACAATTTTTCATAAGCTTGGAATATTTCAAAATCACCTATGGCAAAATTTTTGTAGTTGTAGAACTTTGTTACATCTTGCACCATGACTACTTTAGGTGGAATGACGAATAATGCATCAGCTGGGTCATTTCTATAGGCAACTTTAGGGATTGGCCTAAATTTGGATTGTTTTACTTTATTTTTTACTAACTAAATCTCATGACTCTATTTTTCTTTGGGGTTTCTTGAGCTAGAGGCCATTTTACTAAACTAGGACTTTAAACATATTAAAAACTTTAACTCTGCATAGCTCGACACTTGATAAATACCTTTAAATCAATGAGTTCATGTTGAATTGTTGTTGGAATCATAAAAATGGTTGTTAGGTTGTTGTTTGATTACTTCTTCACTCTCCTCATCTTTTCTCTACATTTGAATGATGTGAAAATGAAAAAAAAATAACCTTATACTTGTCAAAGACCTAGCAATAAATGCTTCATTCCTATAGCTATAAACTTAGCACTTGAAGGTTTCATCATCACTTAGCTCCCATTGTATTTCATTTACTCAACCTCCAATAGACTTCTACTTCACTCAGCTTCAACTATCAGCTCGATACCCATTGGAGCTTTACTCAGGATGCAAGGGTAACTTAGCTGCTTCTTCAAAGTTTTACTTGGCATCTTTCTCTCATGTTGATTTCTTCTTTATAGTACTCCTTTGTTATTTGGGACTAATGTATGATATAACTTTGTATATCAGTCCCATACATCTATTTTTCTTAGTTACAGGAGGTGTGATCACTTGACCTTTTGGGTGAAGTGATCCCTCCATTAGATGTGTTTCACTCATCTTTCTTCTTCCAAGTCTTGTTCATTTTCCCTCTTATTTCTTCAACATCAACCTTCTCTTTTCCTTTGTTGACTTCTGTCTTCGGTGATTTTGATTTTCTTAGGCAATTCTTGCTAATATTTCTAGTTTTCAAGCAACTAAAACATGTAGTTTGGCTTAGCCACCTACTGTAACTTCCTCTAAAATGTGTCCTTATGCAATTTTTAGGAATGTGTCCATACTCCTAATAATAGTGATAGCTATACCTAGTATTTTAATCCTTATTGTAGTGATGTGTATGGTTGGTTCCTCTTGAAAATTGATTAGGTGTCCACATATTTTTTGATCTGCATTCAAATGCTCTATGTCCATATTTTTTGCAATTGTAGTAGTGACCTTCAAATCTTGGTGTCCTCATGGCCTTGATTCTACATTCACGTGCTTGATGTCCTTGCTTTTTGTACTTCTGAAAAAAGCTACCATTAGAGGTATGTCCCTACACACATTCTTGCTAATGACTATTCTTTCTCTTGCACACATTAGACGTATATCCCTTTTTACCATAGAAATGACAAGTAGGTTTATTGTTCTTACCTTTTTTGTTCCTTTCTTCTACAATCTTGGATGATTCTCCTTGTTTAGTGCTGGTGTAGCCAAGTCCTTAAGTATCATTACTAGCCCTTGGTTATTTCAGTAATTGCTCAAAGTACTTGATAGCCTCATAGGGTTTGTAGTAGCTTTGTGCTATATCTTTCTCTTTTTTCAATTCATTCTGCAATTGTTCATTCTACATCTTGAAAGTGGAAATGTCAATGTCCTTCATGTTTAGCTCATGATGAGTATTCATCATCTGGCTTAATGTGTCTAGCTACATGTTTGAAATCTTTTCAAATTCAATTGTTTTCTTCTCTAGTCTATTGGTAAGATTTTTCTTGTCATCTTCTATCAAGGCCTTGTCTTCAATGGCTCTCTTCTTTTGTTTAGTCACTTCACAAAGCATTATGGCTTGTGGTTCTTGTTCAAGTTTAAGTAATCTGATTTCTTCAGCTTGTGCTCTATTTTCTCCATTAGTTCTACTATTGCTGAATAATATTCATTGGAATCTCCATTGGAAAATATTTGTGTGGTATCAATCTCCTTGTAGTGTATGTCATTTTCAGCTATGGCTATCTCCTTCCTTCTTTTTAAGGACTTTCTCAATTCTTCTCTGGCTTCTTCCACTTTGTGTAGAGCTAGGTGCACATCAATCACCTGATTTTCTATGATCTTCCCAAGTTTGAAGACTTCCATCTTTAGATCTTTTCTCTAAGTTTTTAGGCTTCTCTTTGTGAGAACCTTTTCTCTAATACCAATTGCTAGAATGTTCAAAATGGGAAGAGTACTTCTAAGAGGGGGTGAATCAAAAGTACCACACTTTTAACCTTTTCTAATCTTTTAAATCAAATAACTAAAAGTAAATTGCATGCATATAAATACATCAAATAGCCATAAAATAAACACATGCAATAACTCATAACACTAGATTTGGTAACCTAGAAACCCTCCAAGAATAAGAAGGTAAAATTCGGATGGGGATGATACCCACAAAAATTATTGTAGCAATAATTATTTAACCACTTTTGATGGTCTTCCCTATGAAAGGCCTACCCTATTAAAAGCTTTACATTATATAGGTCGAGTGTAGTTTGGGGTGTACTTTCTTCATTTTAGAAAATCATGTTATTCCCCTCTTTCCAAATCAATGCAAGAGCATCATGGGTGTAAGAGCAATCTTGCATCACCCAAAAATGTTTTTTATTTTTAGACTTTTTTTATTTTAATAAGGAATAATAGACAAGGGGGGTTACTATTTATGTGAAAATGTTATTTTTAGTATGGTTTTCATACGAGCTCAAAATGTTCTCATTTTCTACATGAAGATTCATTTTAGATTTATAAGTCTGCTATAAAAAAGTTCATTTTTCTAGCTTAAGTATCAAAGAATTTATTGCAGATTTTTGAGGGAAAAATTAGGAGAAAAATCTTCAGGCTCACTGTTGGAGCTCTAAGAGTGCCTAGATGAGGTCTCAAAACTTGATAGAAAAGTGCTTACACAATTTTGAGCCTATACATTAGGATCCGATGTTTATGAAAAGTGACCTTCCTAATCAAAGCAATGGTTGGAGAGCTATGGTTTTCTGAAGTTGGGCTACCTAAAATTTCTAAAATAATTTTTAAAGATGTATTTGGTTAACTCTATATGTATTGTTAGGGTCTATCATGTTGGAAATATTCAAGTTTAAGGTAAGTTACTAAGAGGGGAGGGGTGAATTAGTAATTTCTTAAACTTGAGCAAATTCAAATCTTAAACCAACCATTCAATTAGCATATAATCCATCATGTAAACTCTAATCTAATTACATGCATAAGAAACTAAAAATATGAAAGCATTTATAACACTGAGACACAAATATTTGGTGACCTAGAAACCTTCCAAATAGAAAGTAAAATTGGGGTAGGTATGATGCCCACAACTTTAGTACTATAGTATAAAGTTAGCTTGTTAAAGTTTACATTGATCACTTTTGATGATCTACCCTATTAGGAGTAATAAGGACTACTAGGTCCACCTTGTGAAAGGATTTATAAAAATACAATTAAGTATGCACTTGATAAAAATATTTACAAAAGACTATTAGGTCTACCTTGTGAATGGATTTGATGGATCCACCTATTAAATGAAATAGTAGATAATCTCTAATCTACAACTTGGCTTGCTGAATGAGATTCCTTTAAGTACTAATCACCTTGTTGTGATAGATATGACCTTGCTACTCTTTATAATTTTGTACCCTTTGTAATTTTCTCTTTCTACTCTTCTCTAATAATTACATTTATTTCATGCATGCTCTTACATAGTTTGGATACGACACTATGCATTGTATATATATCAATCCAATTATAAAAGCTACAAAGTTAGCCACAATACAAGTTACCACAAATATTACAAAGTCGGCCCATATGAAGACATTTAGGTTCTAAAGACTAAATCAGTGAGGTTCTAATACTCAATATCCACTATCAATGCTTGACATTATCATGCACTTGGTAGATGTAGAAGCTCGGTCCATACTGATCACTTCCAAGTAGTTCTAAAATTGGTCTACACTGGTGTCTTAGTAGATACTATGAAACTCATCATATAAATTGAGTCCCTTGATTTACATTGTATGACTTGGTAAACATTATAACATCGAGCTTGGTATAAACTAAGTCACTTGGTTAATATTGGGAAGCTCAGTTAACACTGGACTTCCATCACATATACTGTGAACCCAATGAACACTACATAGCTTGGCTTGCATTGGTAAACTTAGCATACACTGAGATGCACAGTTTACACTGTTGATCTTTATTGTAACTATGATTGATCAATAACCACTAATATTTGTCCACAAGACTCTGTAGCAACTATAGAACTTGGTGACAACTAAAATACTTGGCAAACACTATGAATTATACAATAAGATTAGTAGAAATATACAATTTGATTAATTGTGTGTCACTAATTAAAAACTTGACTAATATGTCAACAATCTCCCCCTCTAGTATTAGTAACAAAAGCAGTTATCATCCAAAACTGAATTCAAAAGTTTCCTGAATACCATCAACTTGTAATACTAGCTCAATAGAGTATACTATTTTTGAGATTTTTTTTTTTTAATTGATTTTTTAAGGGATATATATGTACATGGTAAGGCTTCTTCATATATTATATTATACATATTCTTTCTATATACAATATATCTCTCTATCCACATCTTACTCTCCCATTGATTTTTCAAATTATTGTATAATCTCCCCCATAACATATGGCTTTCTCCAATATATCTTTTCTTCCCCTTTTTGACATTAATGCCAAAGATTTATTCTAAATTATTTACATAGTAACACCAAAATGTGATAGGAAATCAAAATGTACCTTGAGAATGATCACCAAGGTGTTGTCCCAATTGTCATGCAGAATCTTGCATGTGTGAAGTGCAACTTGGACTTCTGTTGATAGTTTTATCATATGATCTCCAATGGAGAAATCATTCTCATGAATGAGAGCTTTTGAATGTATAATAGAGTTGTAGAGCATGTCATATGGTGAAAGGAGTGAAGCAGAATATGAGGTTGCATCATCCACTACCTATACTAGAGAAGTCATGCAAGGATGTCAGCATGGATTTTGTTCTTTTGTTACTGAGGACAAAGTGAAGTCATGATTTTATTCCTTGCAAGAAGACTAGTGTTTCTTTTCATATAGTAGAGTTATTTTTCATATAAATTGTAAGACTACATGGTCTACCAAAGAGTTTAGTTTTAGACCAAGATACCAAATTTGTTGGGTATTTCTAACATACATTGTGGAAGAAATCGAAGATAGATTTGAAGTTGAAGTTTAGTTCATTGCATCATCCATAGACTAATAGATAAATAGAAGTGGTGAATAGGAGTTTGGAAAATTTTCTGAGATGTTTTGTACTGGTAAATCACCATTCTTGGTTGTCTATAGAAGTAGTCCCAAAAATGCTTCTTAGTTAAGGCAATTAGATAAGGGAGAGATAAGTAGTGTTGAAGTAGAAGAATTTGCTAAATATTTGAAGAAAATCCATGAGGAGGTGATGATGTACATTATAAAGATGAATACATAGTACAAAGCTAAGGAAGATTTGAAAAGGAGTATAAGGAATTTGAGATTGGAGATGAAGTCATGGTTCATTTGAGAAAACAACATTTTCTAGTGGGTACTTATAATAAGCTAAAGATGAAGAAGTTTTGAACATGCAAGATAGTGAAAAGGCATGTTTCTAGAAATTCCTATGAAGAGGAGTTGTCTGCTGAATTGAATATTTCACCAATATTTCATATTTCATATTTGATAGAGTATTATGAAGGAGGTGATTGAGATGAAGTTATAGAAGTATAGTGGAGTATTCTAGCAGCTACTTCATCTTTAAAAGAGATTGAAGAGATACTGCATAGTCATGTTGGAAAAAGTAAAAGGAATAGAAATTATGAGGAACACATGGTCAAATGGAAATGGAGGCTAGTAGAGGATTCATCATGGCTAGCAAGGGAGGAGTTTAACCATCTTGGTTTTCCTCTGAACTCTTAAGACATAATGGAATCACTTTTCAAATTACCCCAGGTGTTTGATGCAAAAACATCCTAGGTGTAAGAGAAATCTTGCATCACCAAAAAATTTTTTCAACCTTTTCTATTTTAATAAGGACTAGTAGATAGGGGGGTTTCTATTTCTACAAACTTTCTATTTTTAGTAAGTTTTTCACATGAGCTTAGAATGTTCTCATTTTTTACATGAAGGTTCATTTCAGAACTATAAGCCTTCCATAAAAAATAGCATTGCTCTAGCTCAAGTATCAAAGGAGTTATTGCAGATTTTCAATAGAAATTTTAGGAGAAAAATATTCAAGCTCACTGTTGTAGGTCTTAGATTTCCCCAATGATATCTAAAAACTTGATAGAAGGGTGCTTGTGCAATTTCAAGCCTATACATTAGGAGCTGGCATTTCTGAAAAGTAGTTATAATAGCCATAATAGCCAATTAGAGCAATAGTTTGAGAGCTATGGCCTTCCGAAGTTGGACTACCCAAAAAATTTAAAATAATTGTCCAAAATATATTTGGCTTATTCTATATGTATTTGTAGGGTCTGTTGGCCCTAGGTATCAAGTTTCAATGTCTAGAACCTTACCAAGTGGCATAAAATTTCTTATTTAAGAAATGCCCAAACATTGTGTAAGATAGCTCTGGGTGGTAGTTTGCAACTTAGTCTTGCAGATTAGTGTAATGAATGTGCCCATGTGGGTTAGCATATTGTACTTTTGAATTTTGTAATTCTGAATTTGTGGAAATAATAAGAAGTCCATTTTTTTTCTTGCATTTACTATTGTTTCTTTGTTTCTATTATGTGTTTATGATATTAAGTGGAGCACCCTTCATCACAAATGCACCACTAGACGAGGAGGGTATTAGTTTATATATAGTTCTAATGAGTGGGTGTCTAGAAATGCATTGCTAGCTAACAAATTATTATATGTCTTCACTGATGGCTTGGGTAAGTTTTAGTTTGCTAAGAATCTTTTACGAGATGAAAGAGGCAAACTCACAATGAATAAAATAGTGTCTAATGTTCTCAGTTTCCATTTTACAAAAAATGCATCTATTGGAAACATTAAATCCCTATTTAACAAGGTTATCCTGGGTAAGAATTTTCCTATGTAGAAGTGTCCACTAGGAGAAGTTAACTTTGGGAAGTAGATGTGGATCCTTGATTTTTTCCCAATCCTAATAATCATTGATGGGTATTATAGTTAGGTTATAAGTTGATTTAGTGGTGAATAGGAAAGAAATGATCCAATCATCTTGTGCAAATTGAGGTATTTAGGTGTGTTATAGATCATCCAAAATATCTTACTTGAATCATTTTGAATACCTAGATTATCATCCACCGACTAAACCAAGTTAGACCACCTCCCTTAGCTTAGCTACCTCACCAGTTTCTCACCTAGCATCAAAATAAGAAGATTGCAAGTTAAGAAATCTATTATATTGCATGGTTAGGCATAGTGTAGGTCACCTCCATAATTTTTATTTTTGGATTTATTATAGGTTCCTTAAGTGTCTTTTTGTATACTTAATATGTTCCAAGAGTCCTTGGAGTGCAACTAATCGAAATGTAGGAGCCGAGTTGCTCACTAGATCCTAGGTTCCTCAAAAGTTTCTTAGTAGATCAAATATGATTAAGGATGGGAAACTAAGGTATTTGATTTCCTAGATAAGTCCCAGGTATCTTATCTAAGACCCCAAAATGGTCCTAGGTGAACCCATTTAGCCAAAAGTCCTAAGGAGCAAAAATTGCTCAAAGGTTGTCTGAGAAACTTTTGCAATTTTTGCAAAAAATTGCTAAGAGAATTTCGAAGGTTTTAACTACCCATGCTTGGGTATATGAGCATGGAAGGTCATATTTTGAAAGATTGGGATATTTACCATCAGATTATGCACATGTAGGACTACTGTACAGATAAGTACTTGAGTTTTTCATTACTTAATGGTGTAGTATGACAATGTACAAATTGGCACAAGAGATCAAGTTTATGAATTTTGTATATTAGTCTTTCCTAGTTGTCTTTCATATTAAAACTTCTAATGAAGTCATCAGGTTTGTAAAATATAGCATTTTCTTGTTGACTAGCTTGAGAACTACCTTCATAGGGTTATTTGTAGAAAAATGACTCTAACCTAATCACCCATGGTGGAAAATGAATGAAACTTGGTGGGGTGATAGGTTAGATATTGTACATAGTGTTGGGGTTTTTTTTTCATTTTTATGATTGGCTTCCAAGTCATTGAGTGATGCCCAAGGCAAACTACTAGGAGTATGTGAGCTTGGATAGTTTGTGGAAGTTGGTACAGAGTACACCCATGATCAAGATGGGTCTAACAAATGATGTTCCTCAAAGACCTAATATTCTAACTTGAGTTATAAGTTGAATGGAAGATTATTTTTGAAGAGTTTTAGAGTCCTTTTAGTGTGGACTAGTTTGGAGGCCTACAAATAGGCTATAAACTAGGGCTTGAGATTGAATAGGGTTATGGGCATTGTCAGGCTCTAAAAATTTGGAATCTTGGAGTGCTAGGGGATAGATTTAATATTACTAGGGTTTCTCATGGGGTTTTTTGAAATAATTTGAAGTTTTGGTGTAAAAAAATGTTACCAGACCTAGAAGATTTTAGGCCCAATCATCCCTATGTGAAGAAAGGCAGTTTTCTTTGGATTTTTTTTTACTAGAAGTATTGAATAATGTTAGGAAGATTATCAAGGGTACCTAAAACATTAGTAGACTTCAAGGGAGTAAAAGAACAAGATCATAAGTGAGGGTTAGGATTCTAGAGGGAGAGAAAGGCTAGTAGGACTAGTGCCAAAGTGCGGGATCAAGTCTACTCTAGACTAACTACACCTAGGAGGCAAGTTAGGGGAAGAGTATTGGAGGCTTGGATTGGTGGAAAGTGTTGAAATTAAGTCAAGTTTTTTATTAGTGACAATACTTATTTAGATTTGTATGGCTACTGAGCTCATTGAACAATCTACAATGTTTGCCATGTAATTCAGTAGCCACCAAGATTTATAGTTCCTACCAAGAATCCTAGTGCTTACCAATTGAAATTAGGTAGTGTGAAGTCCAAAAATTCAATGGTTACTAAGATTTTTAGTTCAAACCACGCCAGGAGTTCATGTAAAGTGAAGTTAGTGTTAACCAAGCTATGTGATGATTAGCGTTTACCGAGTGCAATCATGGTAAATGTTTAATTTAGTTTCTACCAAGTTACATAGTATCTACCAAGTCATTAGTGTAGATTGATTTTGAGAGTACTCTAAGATGATTAGTATGGATAAAGCTTCTACTTCTACCAAATGCATGACAATGCCAAGTAATGATAGTGGATGTCGTGTATTAGAACTTCACCAAGTCAGTCTTCAAAACTTGAGTGTCTTCATTTGAGCCAACTTTGTAATATTGGTGTTAACTCAAATATTAGCCAAGTTTTTTTAATTTTGAAAATTGGATTGATATATGTGTGTGTGTGTGTGTGTGTGTGTGTGTGTGTGTGTGTGTGTAATGTATTGTTTCATATCCAAATGTATAAATATATGGATGTAAATATGAATGTATGGAAAGTAAAAGTGAAGAATATGTAAGAAGCATGAGAATGTAAATCTACAACAAAATATATTGTAAGGCCATATCAACAAAGGAGCAACAGAGCCATATCTATCACATAAAGGTGATTAGTACTTCAAAGAATCTATATCAGCAAATCATTTTTAATTCAAAGGTATTCTATTTCATTCTAAGAGGTGAATCAATCCAAATCCTCTAACAAGGTAGACTTAACAATCTTTTGTCAAATCTCTTAACTGAGTGCATACTTCATTATATGTTTGTAAAACCTCTAACAAAGTGGACCTAGCAGTCCTAATTACTCTTAATACGGAAAATCATTAGAAGTGATCATTGTAAGCCTTAACAGGCCAACTTTATGCTACAATATTGAATTTTTGTGGGTATCATACCCACCTTAGTTTTACTTTCTATTTGGAAGGTTTTTGGGTCACCAAATCATTGTGTTCATGTGCAATCAATGTTTATGTTTTTAGTTTCTTATGCATATAGTTAGATCTTATTTAAAGAATCAAATGATTATTGGATTATTGCAATTTAGATTTGAATTTGATAAAGTTTTTGAGGTTACTGATTCACCCCTCCCCTCTCAGTAACCTAGCATAGTCTTGAATATTTCCAAAAATTGGTATCAGAGCATTTGTGGTTCTTAGGATAAAGCTTGATAGCTTGAGCAAAGATCAAGGACAATAGAGATATTCAGGTTTGATAAGGTAATTGACAACGAAAAGCTTAATCTAGAAATGGTCATTGCACAACTCAAGAAAGCTAAGGAGTAACTTTCCCAATCCCTGAAAAGAAGGAAGGAACTTGCAAATCAAATGAATGATCATCAATACATTGAAGAAAATATTGAAGACCTTGTCCCTTCAAGCAGTTTTGATTAAGAAAATGATGCAATCAAATAACTTTTAGAAAAGAATGGTTCCCTACAAGAAGAAATAATGAAGCTCAAAAGAGAACAAGAAATTTATCAGTAAGGCTATGTGAAATCTTGGAAGAAAGGAACAAAATGCAAGAACAAATGGATGGAATAAACAAAAAGATTCAGAACCAATCCCTTCAGCATGTAGATCTTATAGATCAAATCTCTAATACAAATGAAGAAATCATAAGTCAAAGAAAGACCAATGAAAGATTAAGAAATGATCTAAATTTAGAAAGATAAATCAATGAAAGAATAACAAGTGAGTTGAGATCTAAAAATCAAATCAGTGAAAGATTGAAAAATGACCTAAACATAAAAAGAAAGTCAGCGAGAGAATGATGAAATCCCAAGCAAACATGAATCAATTGAATCAACTGAATGAGCAGAATCTCTATAGACAAAAATGTAAAGTAGGAATTGGATACAAAGAATAAGGTGAATCCTCCAAACAAGGTGCTCAGAGGAATCAAAGTCCTACTTGTAATCACTATGGTAAGATAGGCCATACATCAAACAAATGTTGGAGTAATGGTAAATGTTATAATTGCAACCAGCATGGTCGCAGGGCTAATGAATGTAAAGAGAAACCAAAATTTGAAGGAAAATGTCATCAATGCAAGAAAAAAGATCACAAGACATCAAACTATAGAACCAAGTCATTTGATCCAGTAGACAAAACTGTGAAAGCAATATTTGGTTGGCACTATAACACCTGGTGTAGATGTCATTACTATGAAGAGTATGGACACATTGTTATGAACTATGTTAAACATCACACAAAAAAAAAGAGATACCACCATAAGATGTTTCACTTGTATAGAACTTGGTCATCTAGCCAAGAATTGCATGAATACAGGTAGAATTGAAGATGAAAAGAAAGAAAAAGTAGACAACATCAGAAAGAAAATGAGGCAATAATGGATTCCTAAATCAACTGAGGAAGCTATTCCAAAAAATGATGGTCATGTCACTCAAGTGGGTGATTCCACCATTTCCAACTAAATTCTTAAGTAAGAATTGGAATTGTGTTATCATGATCACATCTAAACAGTTCCAAAAATTGAAAGGAAGAAAAGATCCAAATTAGTATTTAAGATACAAGGGATCATAGAAGATCAGTATTAGTTATCACCAAGTTACTTTCTCTACCAAGTAAGGTTGGGTCATGGACTCTACCAAGCAAGGTCGGGAGTAACTAGTCACACATATTTGATTATCGAGTTATGAAGCATTCACTAAGCGATCTAAATAGATAGTGGATGAAAACCTATCATGTATAATGATGTCATCATAGCTACTTTTATACCAAGCATTAATGGAAAAATGTTATCAAAAGGTAGGAAATTGATCTCATTTTTCACCAAAAATTTTAAAGTGTTATTGCGATCAAGCGAATTGCAAAGCGATCAAGCAATTTCAAGTGGAATTTGCAGTAAAAATTATCAAATTTTTCCCTAAACTATTGAGTAATCATGGTAGCATCAAGTAGTAGAAGCAAGGCAAAGAAAGGGTCAGAAATGTTGGTCCAAGGAGTCAAATGGAAACCGCCAGATTTCAAAGTTATGCCTGCAATTATTGAAACCCTAGATCCAAATGGAGCACAATCACAAATCCCTCCTAAGGTACTACTCATTAATGATATATAAACTCATTTTAAGTGTAAAATTCAAGAAATTGGAAACCTAGAGATGAATGATACCCTAGGTGAATTGTGTGTGAATGGTGTTCTTAAACTCGAACACTTGGAAGATAAGGGTTTAACATACATTCCCCACCTACTGTGAATTATCCAAATCAAATGGATTAGATACATCCTAAGGCAAGTTCACAGTGGTTAGTTATGGCTTGAGAAACTAGTTTTGATCACTAAGAAGATGCTTCATCATATCACCAATCTTCCCATTCTCTCCAAAGCCAAAACTACAAAAACCCTAGGTCACGTGGAGTTAGAGAAGAAAACCCTAATTGAGTGGGATGAAAAAGGTATGAAGATTAGTTGTGTAATATATGTAGAACTAAAATTTGGCATACATGTGATAGTGCAAAAGATCTACAGTTCTACTCATCTAAATCATGTGTCATGTAAAGCAATAGACTTGGCATTCAAAGTCATGAAGAATAATCTATCATATGATCTTCCAGACTTGTTGTTGAAATAGTTTAACAAAAACATGGAAAGTATTAGAACATACAAGAATAACTCTTGCAAATTTGGTTCATTGTTGACATGTCTATTTTTCTATGTTCAAAAGTTTTTCCCTTCAAAAGTTATAGTTGTATGGAGAAAGGATTAATGAGTATATTGTAGAAATGAGTATTGTATTAGATTAATGAGTATATTGTAGAAATGGGTGAGAATTTTGTTAGCATAATGGATAATTACTTTGATGTCTTCAAGGATAAAATGAAAACAAATTTAGGATTCCTATTAAATTGGTTGAAGATTACAAAGATGATGTTTGTGTCATAGTAGACAGTGACAAAGTCTACATTTAGGCAGTAAAACCAAGATTTGTATGGGTAAAACCTCTTCCCTATGAGGTGAACATTGATGAAGTAAATGACATAATTGAGGCCTTGATAAATGAAATTGTTGATCCAAAGGTACGATACATTGGAACATATGATGAGGCCAAGGCAAGAATAGAGCTTGAAATCAAGCTTCCATAGGCAATTAACAAAGGCAAGAGGAGAATACCAAAACTTAAAAACAACACACCTCTTATGTTGACTGAGGGTAAGGGAGAAGATGATGATGAAGCAAAGGATGAAGAAGAGTTAGAAAAGGAAGAAGCGCCAATAAAGAAGAAAGGCAAGGTGATCATCACCAAGCCACCCAAGCCATCCATTGTAGTGTTTACTAGGAGATCTAGGAAGAAAGGTAGTGAAGTTGTTTTTAGCAAGCCTCCTCCCACCTTCTAGGAAAGAATAAAACAATTGGAAGAAGGTGCAGGCATAATCAACTTCAAATCATTAAAGTATGAGACTAGGATAGAGGCTGAGGAAAAATAGGTTGAAGAATTGGTACTAACCAAGATGGGTAAATGGAAGTATTCCCTTGATCAAATAGCCTCTTAGATCTCTAATGATCTATAAGAGAAGTTGAAGCCAAGATGGGACTCAGCTATGTAGACAACAAAAGATATCTATGAACAAACCTTGAGCTAGTTGTTATCGAGCATCATAGATGCTAAGGTAAAAGAGTCTATGAAGAAAAATGAAGACAAGATGACTCTTAGATTCAATACTTGTTTAATTTTGTTAAAGGATATAGAGCACGTAGTCAAGAATGTTATAGATATGTGGAAGAATATTTATCACTTGCATAAACCAAGTGACTTTCCAATAGAAGTCAAGGATGATGACAGTGATGATGAGGAAGAAGGAACATACTTTAAGACAATATAGTTTGACAGTAAAGAAATTGAAGAAGATAAAGAGGAACAAGCTACCAAAGAAGAAAAAGAAGATGATGAGGAGACTGATCCTATGAAGATACCAATAGATGTCATTGCCTCACTTCCTCATTCTCTAAGAAAATTAGCAACTACATCAAGTTTGGAGATAGCTTTAGCAAGTTTGATTGTGACCACAACAAATACATCAAATTTCCAATCACTCTTCACTCCCTCAAAGCTTAGCACATCACTAATAGAAGTGTTTACCACTTCATCTACTGAGCTATAGCCTCCCTCTTCTTTAGTTCCTGAGTTAACATCATCAGCAGTGGGTATAGCATGTTCAACAATTTTGTGTTCTTTAGCAGTGAGTAGAGTTTCAAATTCTACAATTTTGGATTCTATAGTTTTGCTTTCTATAGCTTTAGGTACTTCTATAAGTACTTCAATTTTGTATTTAGTAAGCATACCAGTCAGTATTCCTTTTGTTGGTACTATATTAATTTTCATAGCTTGTCCTACTATCTCTACTATTGTTTCCATTCTGGATTCTAAGGCATTAAGTACAAAGGCAATTGAACCTAAGGCTCAACAAAGTACAAGACTTTTCAGTGGAAAGGAGATAGAGGAGGACATTGACCTAGATGAAGAGATTGAAATTCCAAAATGGGATTTTGATAATGCCGCTATAGATCAAATACAACTAGTTAGTTAGCTCCTCCAAAAGAAAGAAAAGTAGAAGAAATTGAGAGAGGAAAGAGATAGAGAATATAAAATCATAGAAAGTGCTAATAATATTTTGACTGAGGTAATTGGTGTTGAATTTGATACTTCTCAACACATTTTGTTTCAACTAGAAGAGGCAGTCTAGAAGTTTAATGAAGACTCAAGTACTCAAGAAAATTTGATTGAGAAAGTAGAGAAGAAATTTGATAAAAAAGTGCTTGAGCACATTGCTCAACAAATTGCCATACAACAAGTGGAGCTTTCCTCAATCTTGACCAATCTTGAAAACTTTTACACAAATGTAACATCACTTTTTGAAAAATTATGTAATGTTACTGAGTTCACAAAATAAATAAAGAGAAAATTGACAAAGATTGATGAAGATCTGAAGGCTAGTGCACAATAGTTGCGACTTGACCCTAGTTCAAGCTCTACACATTATATGAAAATTAGATTCTTATCAGATATGCAAGCAAAGTTATTGAGAGAAGAAGCAAGGATCCGGTCTTCACTGATAGATATTTAGAATATGATCCTTCCCATTATGGACACAACGTAGAAGCACATTGTTTACTCAAAAACATTGATCCATGACAAAAATTTCTCAATTCCATATCACATGATAGAACTCTCTGTAGAAGTCCAAATTGCTCTACATATGTGCAAAGTTTTGCAAGAAGATTGGGATGAGACTTTAGCACTCATACTTAAGGTACATTTTGAGTCTCTTTCTTATATTGGTGTCTTTGTGTAAATAAGTTTTCAATAAATCTTTGGCATTATTTTCAAGAAAGGGGAGCAATAGTATGTATATTATATGGGGGAGAATCATGCAAAGGAAAGGAAAGTATAGAATCACACAAATATAGTATATTGTATATACTTACAAAGACAATTTTTGAAAAATTTGCAAAAATAGTATACCATACCAAGTCAGTTTCACATTGTGATGTATATAAGTTTTGGCTGATAAGTGTTTTTGTCACTAATGCCAAAGGGGGAGATTGTTAACATTAAGTCAAGTTTGTTATTAGTGACATCACTTATTTATATTTTGTATGGCTACTAAGCTCATTGAATAGTCTACAGTGTTTCCCATGTAATTCAATAGCCATTGAGCTTTACAATTCCTACGGAACATCCCAATGGTTACCAAGTGAAATCATGTAGCATAAGTCTAGCAGTTCAACTCAAGAAATTCAATGGTTACCAAGATTTGTAGTTCAAATTGATCCAGTAGTTCATGTGAAGTGAAGTTACCCTTAATCGAGCTATGTGATGATCAATGTTTATTGAGTGTAGTCATGGTAAACATGTAATTTAGTTTTTACCAAGTTACATAGTATCTACCAAGTCACCAATGCAGACCAAGTTTGAGACTACTTTGAGATAATTAGTATGGATTGAGCTTCTACTTCTATAAAATTCATGATGATTGCAAGTAATGACAGTGGACATCGTATATCAGAACTTCACCAATTCATTCTATAGAACCTGAGTATCTTCATTTGAGCCAACTTTGTAATATTGGTGTTAACTTGTATATTGGTCAACTTTGTAATTTTTCAAATTGGATTGATATATATATATATATATATATATATATATATATATCCAAATGTATGAATATATAGATGTATGTATTCATGTATCAAAAGTAAGTGAAAGTCAAGGATATGTAAGAAGCATGTGAATGTGAATCAGAAACAAAGTGTATTGTAAGGCCATATCAGCAAAGGAGCAGCAGAGTCATATCTATCACATAAAGGTGATTAGTATTTGAAAGAATCTCAATCAGCAAATCATTTGTAAGTCATAGATCTTCTATTTCATTCTAACAAGTGAATCAGTCCAAATCCTCTAACAAAGTAGACTTAATAGTCCTTTTTCAAATCTATTTACTAAGTGCATACTTCATTGTATGTTTGTAAAACCTCTAACAAGGTGAACATAGCAGTCCTAGTTGCTCCTAATAGGGTAGATCATTAGAAGTGATCATTGTAAGATTAACAGGCCAACTTTATGCTACAGTATTGATTTTTTTTTGGGTATCATCCCTATCCCAATTTTACTTTCTATTTGGAAGGTTTCTGGGTCACCAAATCATTGTGTTCATGTACCATGAATGTTTATGTTTTTAGTTTCTCATGTATATAGTTAGATCTGATTTAATGAATTAAATGGTTATTGGTTTATTGCAATTTAGATATGAATTTGACAAAGTTTTTGAGGTTACTAATTCACCTCTCCCCTCTTAGTAACCTAGCATAGCCTTGAATATTTCTAACAAAAAAGACAAGAAGAAAGAATCATTGGATGTTTCAATAGTAGAACCTTTAATTAGGTGTTTATTTGTTGGAACCCTAGGCCCTTTGCATTAGAGTGGTATTAGAACCTACTTTTAGTTTGGTTTATGTCAGATAAGGAAGATATCCAAGAACTTGATAGTATGCCACCCAAGGAAATGTTGGGTGCCATAGTGGATTTGGTCCTATTGGTCAAAGCCAATCAGCCAAACACTAAGAGTAAGAAGAGGATAACTAAATGGGGAGATGAGAGTGAGGAAGAAGATGAAAGCCTCTCAGGGGGAGTCATTTGATAAAGGTAAGGATCTTGAAGTGGATCAAGATAAAAAGGTGTTTTTGGATACCTTTAAGTCTCTTGACAGATAATATGGAGCATATTCCTTACTATAGTGGTAGCTTGAATGGGGGGGAATTTCTAGATTGGTTGGAAGACATAAATAATCAATTTGACTACAAGGAAGTACAAGAAGAGAAGAGGATCAGCTATGCTATGGCTAGGCTCAAAGGATCACCACAAGTATGGTGGAACATAATGCAAGATGATAGGGTAGCAATAGTGGAGAAGAAGATGGTGTCGTGCGATAGGATGGGGATTAGGTCAAGGGCCCAATTAGTACCCACATATTATGAGATTTAGATATATCAAAAGTTGTAGAATCTAAGATAGAGGTACCTCACTATTAGTGCTTATACTAAGGAGTTTAATAAGCTAAGCCTAAGGGAAAGAGGACAAGAAGAAGAAGTGGAAAGAGTGGAAAGGTACCTTAATGGGCTATGATAAGGGATTCAGGATGAGATCATCATGATGGCTACTAACAATATATGAAAGTGTTTTTAGTTAGCCTTAATGGTAGAAGAAAAGGCTAGGAGAAGGCATGATTCTCAACAAAGAGGCATAGATAATAGAGGTTTCAGAGGAAGGGGAAACTTTGACAAAGGTCTAGGACCATGTAGGCCAAAAGAAACCCAAACCAATGATAACTATGGAGGTATCCAAAACATCAATACTTTTCAAAGATGTGGATATAGAGGAAGAGGAGCACCCAGGGGTAGGTTCTAGTCCCAAGGAAGAGGGAAGTATTGTTTTTATTGGCAAATGTTACAAGTGTAACCAAGTGGGCCATACTATGGGAAGATGTCCTAAGAAGTCTTCCTCATCATCCATGGGAGAGAGGAGAACACAATTAGTGCAAGAAGATGACACTCAAAGTTTCACATCACCTATTTCCAAAGTAGGACCAGTGTTAGATTGTGAAAATTTGATATTGGGAAGGACCTTGTTGAAAGTACCTAATATAGTAGAGCCACCTCAAAGGAAAAGTCTATTTAAAACAACTTTTAGGTCACATGGAAAGATTTGTAGAGTGATAGTGAACTTTGGCTCCATTGAGAACATAGTGTTCACTGAGATGGTGGATAGGTTGAACCTCAAGAGGATACCTCACACTACTCCCTACAAGGTGTCTTTTTTGAACAAGGGTCAACAAATACTAGTGGATGATAAAATATTTTTGGAATTTGAGATAGGGGAATACAAGAAAAAGGTGTTATGTGACATAATTCAAATGGATTCTTTTCAACTCTTGTTAAGGTGTCCATGGCAGTATGATGTGAAAGCTATACATGATGGGAAGTAGAATAGTTATGTGATTATCAAGCAAGGCAAGAAATTTCAAATGGACACTTTGACTAAGTCTAAGGAGGAGAAACATATGGGGGAAAGCATGATATTATTGAGTGGGAAGAATTTCCTAAAGGCTATGAAGAAGGAGAAAGGAGTATGTTGTGCAGTAGTAGTAAGGCCTAGAGGAGAGACTAAAGAGAAAGTTCAAGTATCTCAAGAGGTGCAGCTATTGTTGGAAAGGTACCATGAAGTAGTGTCTACAATGGGCTACCTAACACATTGCCACTTATGAGCAAAGTAAGACATAAAATATATTTGATACAAGGGGCAAATATACCTAACAAGGTAGCCTACAAGATGACACTAAGTCAGAATGTTGAAATTGCAAAGAAAATAGAAGATTTATTTGAAAAAGGCCTAACAAGGAAGAGCTTGAGCCCTTGTACTGTATCGACTATCCTTGCACCTAAGAAGGATAGAAAATGGAGGATGTGTATTGAATCCAAGGAAATCAATAAGATCGCCATCAGATATAGGTTCCCTATGCCAAGAATGGAGGATTTGTTAGACAATTTGGGAGGCTATTGCTACTTCTCCAAGGTAGATTTGAGGTCAAGGTACCATCAAATTAGAGTGAGACCTAGTGGTTAATGGAAGACAACCTTTAAGAAAAATAAAGGGCTTTATAAGTGGCTAGTAATGCCTTTTGGCTTGACAAATGTGCCAGAATATATAGTCCACTGATATAACTGAAGAGGGGGGGCAATTAGTTATATAACTATCATAGCAGTCATTAACTTTAAAATATCTTGACCATATGAGTAATGTTAACTAAAACCACAACAAGATACTCATACACAATTAACACTAGGTATGTTAACTAGGGAAACCCTTGATAAGAAGGAAAATCCTAGTGGGGATGGTACCCACAAGATGATATACTAATACAAATATTCCTTGTTAGAGGATAGATGTTGTTAGGAGTGTGTTGTAACATTCAATACATATGGGTCCCGATTAGGAGAGTTTGAATCCCTGTTAGGAGATTCAAATAGTGTTAGGAGTTGTGAAAGACAGTTGGACCCACTACCTAAGAAACTTCAAGGACAAGATCAAAGAACCCATTGTCTAAATGATCTTTGTACTATTCCTTGAAGAATAATAGAACTAAAATGCACTTGCTTCCTCTATATCTATCTTATTAACCAAACTTTTGCTTCTTCTGATCTTGCAATTGTTGTGGTTTCACAACACATGCCCCATTTCCTAATTGAAATGTGGACCCCCTAACTTTTGTTTCACTATTTGAACATATTTTGAGATCCTACCTATCCCTAAGTTCATGTCCTAGGTCCTAGTCAAAAATTTGAAGAGTCAAAAAGTTAAAAGATAAAAATTCAAAAAAAATAAAGAGGGGGGTGGACCAGTACACCTACACTGGTGCACAATTTGAAAAAAGCATGATACTCCTATGCTAATGCACAAAGTGCACATCTGCACACCCATATAGTTGCACATCTTGTGCACCACTGAAGAGGGTGGGGATATATAAACCCTCACCCCCTCCCTTTATCCTCATCATTTTTTTAATTATTGTCTTCTGTGCTCTGCCCTTAAACTCTAGCACCATAGCTTCATCAAACTCCTATTTTGCAAACCATACACCAAAGTTTTTTCTACCCCTCCTCTTCCTCACGTCAAACAAAATGAGTGTGGTGTGTACTTTCACACCTAATATGGTGTGCACTTGTGCACCTCCTCATACTTGCAAACATAAAAATCTCAAAAAACTTAAAACCCAACTTCAACCACTGAATTTGGTGCACATTTATGCATCTAACATTGTCCACCAAATTGCACAAAACAAATGTAAAAAAACCTAAAGTAAGGTGCACAGTAATGTACCTAATCTAGTGTGCACCAGTGCACCCCTAGATACTTCATAACACAAAAAATAAAGAAGTCCACACTTGTGCACCTAATGTGGTGCACAGGTGTGCACCTATGACAATTAAAAATGCAAAAGAAAGGATAAAAAGGGTTGCACCCTTGCACACCTAATGTGGTGCACAGGTGCATGACTTATATATTTTTTAAAAAAATTTAAAGGGAGAATTAGATGTTTTCACACTTTTAACTTTTAGATTTTTTTCAGTATAAGACTAAGCATCCTTGATTTTTGAACTAATGGACAACTTCATTTTGTCATGTAGATATAATGGCATCATCATTTGACAAGAAAATGGCACCAAAGCCTATGGTGTTCAAGTTCCAAGGTGTCCCTTCAAAATCAAGATTCTAGAATGATTATGTAGAGATTAAGGGCACAAATTTAGGACACACCAACTTAGGGAAATTTCTCAAAATTTCCAACAAGCCTACAAAGAGATTGGAAATGATTTCTACTTTAATCCAATTAGGGTTGGTGAATGTATCTTTGCACCCAACATTATTACAATCCTCAAAACTTATAATGACACTTGAAAAACATTTTGTTCTAAAGAAAGCGTAGTGAATAGTGTGACTAGAGAAATTTTTCTTGCTCTCTGACCTAACAACATTGAGAGGGTCTTCCATCTCCCTAGGGAGGATCAATTCATCAAACTCACTTATGAGGTAGCTGAAAGGTGGTATAGGGAACACCTAAAAGAGGTGACAGACATCATTTAATGTTCCTATCTCATTAAGAAGACTCCTCTTAGGAAGATAACAAGAAAGGTAGATATGACAAAGGGGTACATTAAGGAAGATATTGGATACTCTATCATTCTTCTTAGTATTGTAATGGGTCTGCCAGTAGCTATGAACTTGAATGTTATCATGGTTAATTTTATTGAGACTATCAAGATGACAAGGATGCCACTTGGCTAGGCCACCACATTGAGTGAGAACTTGTGTGAACAATTGGAGGCAGTCAAGGACAAGAAGAAGTTCTACATGACTTCATATTTGGTATATCTACTAGTGGCAAGGGTAGCATAATGGATCCCAATGCTTGGTCATACATCATCCACCCTCAACTAGTAAAGGAGAATCTCTTCAGATAGAGCAAAGAATATAGAATTGTGAATGATGCATTCATTTTTGCCATCATCTGATTTATTGAGGGAGACTATGTGAAATGATTATCTAATGATGTAGTTGCACAGATAACTACTCCTAGGGCCTACTACATTCAGTTTAAAACCTTCACATATTTAAGGATAGCTAGTGCCACTTTAAATCCAAAGAAGCTCCCTAGATATCCTTTTGATAGACTAGTCCTATTAGAGATTGCACGGTAGATTGAATTTGCATATGATAGGGTAAGGAGACAATGCAGATGATGTTGGACATGGTCCCTAGTCATAGGACCATATTAGGTGAAGAGGAAATAGGATATTCCATCCTTTGATGGGAGTGGGAACAATAATCCCCTTGAGAAGTACAATTCTCCTAGACCTTATTTTGACAATATTAGCAAAGTTGAGAGTCTCGCTAGTAGGGAATTTCATCATGAAGAGGTCATTCAGGACCACTAGATGAATGTAAAAAATGACTACAATGTCTATACTAGGGACTATTCTAGGATGACTTCATATTTGGCTAAAAAGGCTTTGAAGGTTCAAATTATAGAGGAGATACTAAAGCAAGACTTGGGGGAGCTATTGGATCCCCTATTCAACACTAATAACATTGGAGAGAGGCCCATAATGAATGTTGAGGTGGATAGGGAGTAAAGTGATGATATAAACCATAAGGCAAGGCATGTCATTAGGATGACATAGGATTGGATCAAGACACCATTCCAACTTGATCCAATACCTAACACCCTAATTTTTCATGCACAAACCTACCTTGATAAAGGTAGAGGAAAGAAGATTACCATTCCTACCTTTGTGGCCCAATCACCAATAAGGCTAGAGATAGTATACCAACTAGACATGCTAGTTGGATACTATTGCCCTCTAAAGAGGAAAATAAAAGGAAAAAGAAATAGGAGTTATCCTCAAAGGGCTGATATAGAAGAGGGTGAAGTGTAGGAACCTCCTTAGTAGCAAGGAGAGATGTGCAAGGATCAAAAGATACTAGGGCTTCTTAAGACTAGCCAGATCCTCAATTGCTACCAATTATGCCTAGCCAAATTGAAGAGGGTGAAATACAAAAAGTCTCTCTACCTTCATAGGCAGACCAATATCCCCTTCTACCTCTAAGAAGTAGAAGAAGATTAAGATCCTAATGAAGAAGAGGTAAAGGGTGATTAGAAGGATGGTTCCTTTACCATTTGTCCTAGAACCTGTTCTAAAGGGAGTAGAAGAAGAAGAAGAGGAAGGAGAGAAGGAGGATGTGCCCATATAGAGAAGAACTTGGCTAGCTAGAGCTCCAAAACAAGAAAAGAGGAGAAGTTCCATTATAACACTGCCATCTGCCCCAGAGGTAGCTTTGCAAGGTTCTTCTTCAAAAGATGAAGTACAGTAATGGGTGGATGAGCAAGATGTGGATGGTGATGATGTTTTTAAAATGTCATATTTTGACTTCATGCCTGTGGGAATAGAATTGGTAAGGGATAAGATTAGGGATATCCCTACAAGAGAACCCCAATAGGAGGATTGGACACCAATGTTGCTAGAATCATAGGGTCCTAGTCTTAATCCCCAACCCCCACCACAACTCACGATGGTGGATAAAGGCTTGATTACTCCTCTACCTCCAAGTTCTAAAGAAGAATAGATTCAGAAGGAACTAGAAGAGGAGCTACAGAAAATGGCAACTAATGAAGTGTCAAAAGAGAGAGAAATAGTAGAATATTCTCAACAAGCCTCCCAAGACACTAAGTCGCAAGCTATAGGATCCATAGAGATAGAGGCCATAGAAGGAGAGCCCTCACAAAGAGAAAGAACTCTAGGGAGGAGTGATAAGGGAAAGCAGGTAGCTAAACATACTCCTTCATCCTCCCAAGGTAGGCCTTCAAGTGAACAAATTCCAAGGTGGCTGAGAAAAGAAAT
The DNA here is from genome assembly GCA_028749045.1 of Cupressus sempervirens. Taxonomy (NCBI): domain Eukaryota; kingdom Viridiplantae; phylum Streptophyta; class Pinopsida; order Cupressales; family Cupressaceae; genus Cupressus; species Cupressus sempervirens. Next base: position 28,393,771 of record CM053789.1, on the reverse strand, counting down.
GATGAGAAGCATGAAGCCACAATTCCATATATATGAGGAGGATATCCTTGAATTGGCTAACGTCTTGAATAAACCTGAGTCCCCATCACATGAAGCGAGACCATTGGCATTTGTCAACAACACTCAAGATTAGGACTTATTTGCTCAAGTGGCCATCCCTCCTCCTAATGTAGATGTAGAAATCTTGGATCCACAACATTATTAGATCAAAGAGGTCATTCTTGGAAGGCCCGTTGGCACTCAAAATTGCATTCTCATTTTGAGTGCTCATTCCAAATTTTGACTCATTATGAACCCCCATGAATGTTTTTCATGCTTGTGTGCCCAACTATCATTTTAAGACCTATATGGTATTTTATGTTTTTGACACCTTAAATTCACCCTATTCATGTGTTCTATGAAGATAAATTGACATTCTGAGTCATTCGGTGAAGTTTCATTTTGAGCAGTCTTTGGTTTTGCATTTTCTGCCTAAGTGTCAAATAGCGACAATAGGCCCAATTTTCCTTTGAACATCTTTTACCTAGTTATATTTCATGACTCTCCACTTTGAGGATTTTTATTATGCATATCAAAGAACCTATGTTCCAATTTTAAAGTCATTTTGAGATATTCTGGCTAGGTTTTGAATGTCTCAAAGTGGGTCAGTTACCTTTGTTATAAATCTGCACATTATTCATAATTCTAGGTAGCCCTATTTGACAAGTTATAACTTTTGACTAGTTGACCCAAATAAGAAAATTCCTTTTGAATCATATTCTGCATGTCAAATAATTTCTACACTCTAGATTTGGTCTTATGAAAAATTTGTTTGGTCAATTTTCAAACATGATTTTGTTTGCAATTTATAAAGTTTCATTGGTAATTAGGAATCCTTATTGATCTGTACCCCTGTTTGGCATGTTAGAACTTTAATCCCATGATCGGTAAGCCTAAACTGATTGTACTATTGTGTTGTGTCCTAAAAATCCTTGAATTATTTCAATTCCCAAGTCATGATGAATCCATCTGCATACTTTCTTATATCCATTCGTTTACCAAAAAATTACTTTTTGACACATTTCCCAGTTAGAAATCTCCAAGTGCCTATTTTTAGAAATTTGCCAAATTCTTCTTGTTATTTTTCATAAGCCCTAAGTATAGATTCTTATTCTTTGAATAGAGAACAACCTATACCCTATTTTTTAGAACCCCAAGTGATCAATAACCTAGTTTATAATGCTGAACCCGAGCCTAGTTTATGTTCTTTAACATTGTTTGCCTATAGGATAATTGAAGTATGGATGTTCAGAAATAAAAATCTTTTGACTAGGAATTCATCATGGGCTCAGAATTTGTAGTATGGTAGAGCGTGTAGGATTGGACAATCATGCCAATTTTCGTGGCCTAGTTACTTGATTGAATTAGTTTTTAAGGCCAGCTGGCTGGCCTCCAGACACAAATTTCATAGTGGTGTGGAAATGATTAAAATAAGTTCTCAGTGGAAAATTTGTGATCAAATTTGATTCTAGATAGTTCATGATGATTTATGGATCAGTTTGCAATATCAATTGTTCAAAATTGAAAAAAAAATAGCTGGACCCACTTTGGGGCCCAATTGATTTCATCAGTTGCTCAGAGTTTTGATAGTAATAGCTTTTCCAATGTTGCCTAAAAAAGTGATTGAAACAATTTTCTACTATCTAGTTTTAAAGATAAATTCATTTAAAAATATTAGCATTTGTGTATAGTTAGAGGTTTATGTGACAAACTACAACACTAAGTTCAACTTTTGTGTTTTCCCCTAGATATGAGAATTATATATCGCTCTTAAAATTGAGAATTATATTTACAAAACAATAAAAATGGAGTCTCAAATATTTAAGGAGAAAGGGTAGCCTATGGTAGATTAATTCCATGGTGGAAGAGGAAACATGTAGATGAATTGAAACATCCACCATTAGGAAATCCATGTTTTGGAAGAATATGTAGATCTACAGGCATAAATCATCTATGGCATCAAGGAAATATTAGAGAAAAATGTGGCTCTTATTCTTTTTGACTTCCTCCAACAAATTCTCTTCACTTTGAAGGTTGGAGGCATATAAAAGAGCTCACAATAGGCAACAAAGGAAGAACCCATACCTCTTTGCTCCATGCTGAAGGGGAAGAGCCATCCTAGAGGAAGTGAAGAAATCTCTCATTCATGAAGGGGAGAATACCATAGAAAAAGTAAAGATGATCAGAGATGGAGAGCCAGGGTTGTCTATGGTAGGCAAAAAAAATTTATGCAAATATATAGACCCTTGAGCTAAACTGAAGTTATTATTATGTTAAAATAGTTTTGCTATGAGACAAGGAATGTACCATGGAGGTAGGGGCTACTCCCCACCCAACATCACATCTAATGCAAAGGAAGCATTCCAAATAAAACAAGATGTAAGTGTGACTTAAAATACTTTAACAAAGCATGGAAATAATGCTTTGAGTTGTCCAAAGACAAATAGGGGCCACCCATAGTTTCTAAAGGAGGAGGATTCACATTTTTTTGCAACAGGTAATGAAGAAATGACCATCCATGCATAAAAAATGACCATACATGGGGTTAAGTGCAGGGATCTACACACTCTAGAAGTCTACTTAGGAGTAGGTAAGCATGCAACATTCAATGAAGGCATCCACACAAAGAAAAGACCATGAATGCAAAGGGATCCAACATTTGACGATGATAGTAGGGGAATTGGGGTAGAGATCTCATAGTTGGACATTTAAAGATGCCTGAGAGAGCTCCACATGTTGGAGAAAGCAATAGGGTGCCTTAGAATATCCATGGTGACAAGAGGATCAGCTACAGGGGTGTACAGGTCTACGTTTCTTTGTATCTGATTTGTCCGACATTGGATGGGTGGTGGTAAACATTAAAGTTTATAACCCTGAAAGCATGATAATCAAATAACTAAAGAAACCTATTTGTGGATGATGTGGATGCTTGTTGGAGGGCCCCATATGGCCAGTGGACATAGAAGGTCAACAAATTTTTGACCCCTATCGCATGATTGGGCGACCAACCATAAAGTTGTGTGATGATACAATGTTGTCATAGAGTCATAGGTGGAAAAATAAGGGGCCTTGATCCGATGATTGTCATGGGACCGTGGTATATTTTGTAGTTCCCCAATGTTCTGACTATCATGAGCTCAGGAGGCCTGGGAGGAAGTCTTACGATGCTACAAAATTTGGAGTCATCATATAGTTAGAAGGGTCAAATTTGTAATGAACGATGCTATGAGAGGTTGGTTTAAAGAATATATATATATATATATATATATATATATATGTGAGTTTTATGATCAGAGAAAGAAGATTTCAATGGTAAGATAATACGATGTATTCATAATTTTCAAATGTTATAAAGGGAAATGTGGGGCCCACCAAATATGATGGTCAAATGAAAATTTGACACTTGGCATTGTGGGATTGGAGGAAAAGGGTGAATGATTTGAATATAAAAATCAACATTTAGAAAGAAAAAATCAACCCAAAATTTGTTTTAATTGAAAGATTTGAATGATTTAATAATGTTAAATAGTTTATACTATGTAATTTTTGAAAATTTTCAATTTTTAATGCTCTATCTAGATTGGGAGCTAGATTTTTGACATGGTCTCAGGGGAACAATTTTTGTGTGAAATGGGTAGTACAATATATCGACAAAACTAGTAAAGAGAAAATTTTCCATTTTTGCTATTAGATTTTGTATAGGTGTTTGCTAGAAGTGGTTGTAGGAGGTTTTCTAATTTTTGGGGCTTCTCAGTGAAAACTACAGTTTTAAAGTTGTAGATGAAATTGCAATCAAATTTGGCTATGATTTCATCATATTTGGCTTTATCAGCAACTTTGAGAGTGATTTGATTGTTTTTAAAAGAAATTGGAAGGAATTATATTTTTAGCAACACCACGAGTTGGTTTTGTTGGCAAAAGGCAGAGGTGACAAGTTGGATCATATTTTAAAAGCCATAGAACAGTTTATGAAGTATTTCAAATATTTCCTTCACAAGTTATTTTGCAGATTAAAAGGGGATATATAAGATATTTTGGCATCATTTATGGTTTTTGATTGTAGGCAATTGAATGAAGTTTGGTTTCAACAACTTCAGATTGAAGACATTTCAAGGGGACACATGTCAATTTCAGAGGGCATTTCTTGAAATATCTTCCTTTTCTGCTCTTTGTAAGGGTCACAATTCTTGGGAGAATTTCTAAGAATTGTGAGACCAGTCATGATTCCAATTTCGTGCTCAATTTTTCTCATAGTTGTGATACCATTTTCTGAGTGTCCTTTTGTTATGAATAGCATATTATATTTCTTTTGAAGTATTTCATAATTTACGATCATGCATTTTGTATTTATTTAATTTTGGCATATAGATGATGTATTGTTTTCAAGGAAATTAATACAAGAAGCTTCATTTCTTTTAGTTTCATTCTGATTCTCATCTCCTTCTTCTATTATTTGTAATCTTTTCTATTTAAGAACTAAGATCTTGAACTTATCGCTTAAGGCTGTATGTCAGGATGAATTTGCTATTGGAACAAATATCCATGTAAATTTTTGTTTAAATTGGCAGGGTTGCAGGTTACACCAGAAGGATTTCACCATAAGTATGAGAGTTTTCTATGAAGACTGATGTTTTTTTGCAAGTTAAATAGATAGATCATATGTCTAAATATATGAGTATATTAGGATATCCATCTGTATGTTAAGGTTTAGTTAATACCCAATGGATAAGGGACTAGTCAGCTTAGAGGTTACATGTTCTCTATTTTTGCATACTTGGGTTATGTTGAGATCCAAATTATCAATTGAATATCTTTCCCTTTATGTTTAAGAATTATAAGAGTTTCCCTCACTTGGCTTATTAGGTTCATAAGCTTTATCATTAGCTATTTCACCCATGAATGCTTGCATAAACATATAAGATTAAGGGATTTTATCTATTTTCTAGATTTAGTTGTATGCCTTTACACTGGTACCATATAAAGAATCTGAGGTCCACCTACCTAGGTCTAACAGAGCCTAAAGAAGAAAAAGGAATTATCCTTATATTTGGCCCAAGACTACAGCCAAGTGCATCCATCATAGGAACTTGCTAACTTTAGACGTATTGGTCTAGTTTCTTGGTTATTTATAAAATTATTAAATCAAGAGCCAACAAGGCCCACATTAGATATGGTCAGATTAGTGGTGACCCTGGGAATAAAGGAAATTTTCAAAAGTATGGACCAGTAAGGGGTTGAACTTAGAACACTTTGAATGCAAAAATGAAATCTTGAGAGGATATCTAGCTGAAGTAATTGGTCTCCTAGATCTTGATTCACCCCAAGGAGACCCTTAATGATGTACTTAGAGAAGGGAGTGGCATGCATTTGGACCCATTTTTGAAAGCCTATCAATAGTGGAGGGAAAGTTTTGAAGAAAAGGGTACTTTAATCATCTAGGGAAATCTAAAGTTACTGCACATTATGTAGGAGAATGTAAATAAGATGGTAGCAATTTTGAAGAAGGATTTTAGTATCATGGATGAATTGCATGCCTGGAGAAAAGACTCTCAAGTTTTGTAGCCTATAAAGGGGCAAAGATATTAGATTTTGGTAGATGTGTATACAGTGAAAGAATTGGGTTTAATTGATGATTAGATTAGGAAGATTGCAGATAGTAATAAAGTAATGGAAATATTACATGCAGAGATTCACCAACTCAAGGACCAAGCCAAAGAGAAAATTTTGGAAGCAAAGAGGCATTATAGAGATCCATACCTAGAGATTTTTAAGGACAAAGAATGGGAGAAGTTATTGCTGGTAGAGGTAGTAGTGGAGAGATTCAAGAGTAAAATAGAGGAAGCCTTATTAGAGTTGGATACCAAACTCAAGGATTTTGCTGAGACTCAAATTGAGGTAGACAACTATAAATAGAAGGTCAAAGATAAATATGAGGTTTTAGATTTACTGGATGTAGAAAATATTACTAAGATAATAGAGAAATTCAAGGGCAAAAATCTAGACATAGCTTTGGGATGAAGAGGAACAAAAACCAGAAGCCAGAATTTTGATTTTCACACTCAATAAAATTTTGAGATTTTGGACCCTTTTGAGGTATGTAGCTCTGTAGGTCTGCACCTCTACAGGGTCGTAGGTGCATAGGTTCACAAGTGCATAGATCCACTTTTCTAGAGGTGCACCTATGATTAACTACCAATCCTAAAAATAGAGCTTTCAATGCATCGAAAACACATTTTGATGGTAGTTTAACTTCAACAAATGCCCAATGAAGGATCAGCTTCCATTTTTGGCACTTTTAGACACTTCCACTTTGACTAAAGGCTTTCTTATTCTTTCTCCTCTCATAAATTATTTATTTTTTAACATGTGAAGGTTCATGCATCCAATTAATAAATATAAGTTGGATGGAGTCCTACGTAGCACTAGTTAGATTGTTAGTTTGTATATAATTAGTTTGTTTTATTAAATTAAAAGCATTTTATTGCATGAAGATATCTCTCACTCTCAACACAAATTGAGGAGACAATTTCTTATAAATACTCCATTGTAACATGTAATTGGGGCCACCATTATTTTGCAATAAAATTATGCTTTTGGTGCTCATATTTGGAGTGTAGTCATTCTTGCCTAAATGTGTCATTGTTTTGTGGATGTATGTTCATGGAATTGTGATTGAGCCAAAATTTTGTTTCTTTTTTTCTGGTTGTGTGATCATTAATTTTGGTGTTTGCTACGATTTTGATAAATTCTGCTGATGTATCTAGCTTAAGAAGAAATCATTGAATTGTGCTTACATAACTTTTTGTCTCACATGAGTGCACTTTCTATGGCCTTGCAATTTGATGAAGGGTGAAACATCATATGATCACTAAGTTTCTCATGGATAATAGCATCAATGGAATCGAGGAAGTGTTGCTCCTTCTTTCATTGGTTGCCACCAATTTCTTTGAAATCTTAACTTGTAGACGTGTTATTTTCCATAGCTTATGTCCATTAAGATTTCAATTTTATGTTATTTGCTTTAATTTTTTTGGTATTTTCTTTACTAAACCCCTTTGTTAGAATAGGGCACCATACTAGTTGCATTGTTAGATTGCATTCGCAAAAAACATAAAAATACAAAAACATAGTTCTTTCTTACGTGTTTTATTTTAAAGCAGTGTGCAAATTCTTCATCTCATCTGAAATCAAGACAAACCACCAAAGCTTGCCTTGTGAATAGTCATAGTTATCTTCAACCAAATGGATTCTAGTAAGTCGCAAGATCATCCAAAATCTTGGAGTTGATTCACAAGATCAGCATTTCAAGAGAGACTTCACAAGAATTCTTGTCATTTAGTATCATGCATAATGATAGCTCAATAGGAATGGTGCAAGAAGGAGGGCCACACTTTTAATTCTCAAAAAAAGTGGAAAATTTTCCACCAAAGTCTCACAATTTTGTACTCTTGCAAAAAATCCATGCTTTCCACAAGTTTAGAAAATTTTCTAAATTTTCTAAGAAATTTAGGTGCATAGGTGTGTAACTCCATAGGTCCACAAATCCACAACTGTGCGGGTATGCACAACTTTGTGGTACATTTCATTTTGTGAGAAAGTTTACTTCTACAGAGGTGCACATTTTTCAAAGTTGATGCAAACTGGAGGCTTTTGATCCAAGATCCCCATTTCAATGAGCGTTAAGATCTTCACCAAGTGCACATGAATTTCTTGACATTAACCAATTTCACAAACCACACAATGATAATAGAATACCTCAAATTCAACCACTTTCATTCGAACTTTCATCATCTTCTTCAACTCCGTTTCCACTCCAACCACCTAGTGAACTACTACATACTCCAACAGTTCCACCTCAACAACCACCCTTGGGTCTGCTAAATCCTCCGATGGCCTTTTCACAAATGCTATAGATTCACAAATAAATTTGGTGTGTGCACTCCATAACCTCCCTAAGAATCTCAAAAAGTTTTTTCCAAGGTTCATTTATGGAGAAACATGAACTACTGAAGACCATAATAAAGTATTCAAATAAATTTGCAAATAAAAATGGATTGTGAATGAGGATGTGGTCCTTCATTTATTCCCCTACTCTCTAGGGGAAGTTGCCTACAATTGGAATGTCAATTTGCCACCTGGATGTATTGTAGATTGGGACACCTTTGAAACATTATTCCTAGAAGAATTTAAAACTTTTGTCAACCTAGCAATGATACATCAACAATTCATATCAAATAAAAGGGATCCAGCTTAGAAAATTTCACACTTCAATCATCACTTCCATATGGCATATTGCAAGTTGGAAACACCATATACTATACCAATTGAAGTAGCTATTCAAATTTATCTAAATGCTATGGACCCTCTTACTACTATCTTTCTATGAAGGCTTCCTATAGTAGATATTGGTACATTGGAAAGGTCTTTGCAGAAGCAATAACTTTTACTAAGCAAGCCAATCCTAATGGAGGAGGATTGATGCTTCTAGCCCAAGCCATCACAAAAATGCCAACATACCTAGTCAGAGTACCCACCATGCCTAGTCAATTCATACCTATGAATCCAGTTCCATTACAATAAGCAACTGCTCTACATAATCTCACTCTAACATATCTAGGGTATGAACCTCTAAAGGTTTCCTTCTTCGAACAAAAGGCAACAGTCCCTGCTAAAGTAAATAACTTTATCTCTGAATTTGATCAAATGAAAAAGACTATGTCACAAATGAAAAATGAATCGAATCATCTTAGGTTGTCGCAAGGATAGAATAAAAACTTCTAGAGAAACAACACTAGTCCTTAAAACAACAATTATGACCAAAATTACAACAAGAACTTCAATGGAAACAACAATGGAGGAAACAAATTCAATCCTCCTGATTGAAATAATAGTTTTTCAAAGGTAGAACTAATAGTGGAACACTCATCTGAATAATCAAAGTATTCCTATAGATAATAACAATAACAATAACAATATTGAGTATCCAAATATCAATCAGTATGATGATAGTCACAATGCATCAAACAATGATGGTTCGTACTATAATGGAAATCAAGAGATGAATCAAAGCTCACAAGTAATTGATAATACTCCCCCTATCCAATTTAATATTATGTTGTTAGAATCCTATGACTCCACGCCGAATGTGTAGGTGGCACAATCAGCCACTAAAGAGTTCTCATTTTCATTCGACAAAGAACCTAACCTTTAGCATCGAGAGATGTTCACTTTTTGCAATGACAATCAGAATACATACAATTTGAGAAGTAGAAAGGAACTTTTGACAGATGGAATTCCTCTAGCACTACAACCAACTCCTCTTGATCCAAGGGTGAGAAAAAATCTAGCACTAATTAAACCACCACTTGGAGGACAATAGAACTAGAACCAAGAGAATGTACTAACAATATTGAAAAATCTTGCTTGGTCTGCTAAAAATACAGTGTAGTGGAGGACTTGAAATGAACAAAGGCCAATATGTCCATGTTTGACATGTTGCAAAATTCCCCACAAAAATAGGGGGTGCTCATGAAGACTCTGGATCATACAAAGACTTCCCACAATGTGAATACTACCCCTTCCCCTCAAAAGGCAGTATCTCAACAATTTAACACTATGGAGGCACTACCCACTATGTTTAAAAAGACAAGATAGAGGTACCCCAATTTTTGCTCAATATCAGAATATACAGGAAGAATCTTCATAATTTCCTTATTGATTCAAGAGCTTCATGCAATTTCATGCCATTATCCATAGCATAAAAGCTATGGGTCACTCTCAACCTACCAACTAGATAATGATATAGTTGGACAAAATAGAGGTGAAAGTCATAGGGGTATTGAAGAATGTGCAGATATAGTTAATAGTAGACCCATGAATCCAAGACATCATTGATATACATTTGGTTGATATCTTGAAGACATATGGATTACTCCTTAGTAGAGAATGGACGAAGTGTCTAACAGGATGATTTTCCACAAATTTCACTCAGCTTTGGTTACTATGGAAAGGTTTGAACAATCAAATTAAAATATATGTGGGGCCAAAGTTAAAAAAGATGATTATAGATTACATGCTCCTAATGAGGTAGCCTTTTTACAAATAGATTTAGGCTCCTACAAGGTGATGGTTTTTGATATAGCTTCGACTAAAAAGCTAGATGATCAAGATATGGACTCGATGGTTTTAACCCTAAAGGATGAGGTCATAACATAATTGATAAACCATATGATGGATAATTTACAATGTCTAGGAGAGGAAGTTGATCCCAATATCCTCCTCTTTCTAAGATTTTTTTGATTGCATAAAGTTAGCCATTTAGAGTTTGAATTTTCATCATGTCAAGAAGTAGTTGCTAAGGTATTAACACAAATGGTGGAGTAAAGAAAGTCAATGAGCCACAAAATGGACCTACAAAAAACCAAAGTCCTAAAAAAACATATAATGTTGTTTAAGAGATTGAAGGGGGAACTAAAGATCTAAATGCATCATATAGTGATACCTCTTCAGATGGTAGAGGTTTATCTTCTCCTCCACCTAGAATGATCAAAGTACAAAGAAGAAGATAGTACATAAAAGGCTAGGGATGGACTTCATTAGTCATTCATCCTCTCCCTAAAGTTGGAGGAATTAAAGAACTAGTGGGGGAAATTAAAGACAAATAAGAAAAACCCACACCTCCTCTATTAGGACTTCATAGTGGAGAATCATCAAGTCTACCTCCGAGAAAATTACAATGGGTTCCTAAGAAACAATCCTTTAAAGCTTAGGTAAAAAGAAATTGAGGAAAAATAAGAAAAAAGTTAGAAAACCCAAGGAAAGCCTAATTTGGATGCTTCATTTTGATGGTTCTAAATGCAAATTAGGAGCCAGTGCAAGTATTGAGCTAATTGGCCCAAAAGGTAAGTCTTTCTATGCAATATATCAATTGCAATTTAGATATACTAACAATATGGTAGAATAAGAAGCATTAATTTGAGGAATTCTCTTTGCATTGGAGAAAGGAGTTCAAGCTCTCATCATCGAAGAGATTCTTAGTTGGTTATCTGACAAGTGAAATGACTATATTCTTGTAACAATAAGAGATTTCTTGCATATAGGAAAAGGGTATGGGATCTATTAGATGATTTTGAAGCTTTGGAAATAAAGTCTATACCAAGAAGGAAAACATGGTAGTTGATGCCCTTGTTATTTCAGCAAGCACATTGCAGCTAATTGAAGGAACAAAATTGAAACAATTTTTAGTTCAATTAGTTGTTGCTCCATCTATTCCTAACAATATCATGAACGTCCAAGTTTTTTAGGATGATCAACATATACTAGAGTTTATCATGTACATCGGCCACTAAGAGACAAGAAATAGATAACACCCTAGATGACACGCCTAAGGATATCACAACTCAAGATGAATGTAGAATCTTGAACTTGAAAACTAATACTATTCCGAAGGGGATAATTGAGTTAGAGTGCATCTTTGATCATGATGAATCTATGTGTAATAAAAGAACCACTAAAGAAAAGTGGACTGATGAATGTGATTCATAAAATTTAGGAATAGAGGATGATCCCAAGATGGTAAGGATTGAGAAAGCATGTAGTTTACAAGAAAGGAAAGACATGCTCAAATTGCTCACTGAATATAAGGATTTCATTACCTAAAGCTATGAATATTTGGAGACATATGATATTCCACTCAAACCTGATGCCAAACCATTTTGACAAAAGCAAAGACCTATCAATCCCATCCTTGAACCTCTGATAATGAACAAAGTCAAGAAATTGTTGGATGTGAAAATTATTTTCCCTATGCATCACTCTACATGGGTGGCTAATTTAGTTCATGTATGGAAGAAGACTAGAGAGATTCAACTTTGTATAGATTTTTGCAATTTGAACTTCGCATCTCAGAAGGACAATTACCCATTACCCTCGCTGGATGAACTCTTAAAAATTGTGAATGGTTTGAAAATGTCATCTTTCTTGGATGGATATTTGGGTTATAATCAAGTAATGGTAGAAGAAGAAGATAGACTAAAGATTACCTTTATGACCAAATGGGGAACCTTCTCTTACAAGAGAATGCCATTTGGATTGATTAATGTGGGGGCCACATTTCAGCAAGCCATAGATGAGGTGTTTAAGGGATTGATTAATAGATGTATAGTTATCTACATGGATGACTTGATTGTCTTTTCAAAAGATCGAACTACTCACATTGTTGATCTAAGACAGGTGTTCAATAAGTGTCATAAATATGACATATCTCTCAATCCCACAAAGTGTTCATTTGGGGTCACTAACAAAAAACTTCTTGGTCAAGTCACTTTTGAAGATGGTATCTCCATAGATCCTAATAGAGTTGAATCCATTTTGAAATTATCACCCCTTAATAGTCAGAAGGAACTCAAGTCCTTCTTTGGAAAGATAAATTTTGTTCAAAAATTCATAAGCAAATTTGCAGAGATTGTGCATCCTCTTAATGATTTTCTCAAGAAGGGAGCTAAAACAAAATGGGTCTTTAAAGTAAAGAAATTGTTTGAGGATATTAAGGTAGCCATTTACATGGCTCCAGTATTGGTAAGCCTTGATTACAACCTTCCCTTTAAGATATATTCCTTCACTTTAGAGAATTTGTGTGTAGGGATCTTGACCCAGAAAGAGGAGAAGGAAGATGAAAGACATATTGCTTTTATGAGTTACCCACTAAGAAATGCTAAGTCAAATTATTCTAATCTTGACAAATAGTCTTTTTCCTTGGTTAAAGTAGTAAAGAAGTTCCACCATTTCATACTAAGGAGTTAGGTGTATACTATCATACCTGACCTAGCAGTGAAGACATTGTTGACAAAAAATTAACTTGGTGAAAGGCAAGGTAAATGGATGGTGTTACTTCAAGAGTATAACCTAGAAATCCAAACTATGAAATTATTCATAAGTCAAGGATTGTCAAGGATGATAGATAATAACTAGATTGGTGATGAGAAGAAATTTGAGTTTGAGAAAGAAATAGATACCAAAAATCAAAAGAAAATGATAATATCTCAAGTTGACATTAGTCAAGGTGTGGTAACAAATGTCTTGTACTAGGATATTGTTTACTATCTCCTACAGAATCAGTGCCCCAATTGGATGAATAGCTCATAATGTAGAGGACTTAAAATGAAGTGCAAGTCTTATATGCTACAAGACAACAAGTTGTACAAAAGGAACTATGAAGGGATCTACTTAAAATGCTTAGGATGTGAAGAAGTGAAGGAAGTCTTAAAATAATTTCACAAAAAATATGGTACAAGGCACGGTTTATTGGAAGCAATGACTCATATGATTTTGAGATTGGGTTATTTTTGGCTCACATTATTCAAGGACACTTTTGAGCATGTGTGCTCTTATCATGTCTACCAAACTAGTGCTAACAGAGAAAGACACCTGGTGATGTTGCTACAACTTTTATATGAGGTACACCCTTTCATAAAGTGGGGGTTAGATTTCATTGGTCCAGTTAACCCACCATCATCAACTAGATAGACCTACATTCTTACGGCCAACGATTATTATACGAGATTGATAGAAGTAGAAACTTATAGAAATTGTAGCACCAAGGTGGTGATAGATTTCTGGGAGTAACACATTGTTACTAGATTTGGGATGCCATTCACCCTAGTATGTGATAATGGATTTTCCTTTGCATCAATATTCTTGACTCAATGGGCATTTGAGAATAAGGTTATTATCAAGTTCTCTTTAAATTATTACCCACAGGGAAATGGAGTAGTAGAATCTATGAATAAGAACTTGATTATGGTCATAAGATGATTATTGAAAGAGAACCCTAGAGATTGACATATGCAACTCAAATATGCTCTATAGACATATCAAGTAAGAGTCAAAAATGCTTTGGAGATTTCTCCATATTTTCTTGTCTATGGATATGAACTAGTGTTCCCACTTAACCTTAGGATTCCTATTTTGGAATTCATGAGTGGGTACACTAAAGATGGTAACAAAGTACAAATTAGACTGATGAATCTTGTAGAGATGGACAAAAAATAGACAGTTGCATTGGAGCACATGGCTAAACATCAAGCTGTCATCAAGAGATGGTTCAACAAGAGAACCATGATAAAATCCTTTAGGATTTCCAACCTTGTTCTACTCTAGGATAAGGCAAAGGAAAAACTAGCCAGCCATACCAAGTTTCAATGCTTGTGGTCTAGTCCTTATCAGATCATGGAAATCCTTGAAGAAAACATTTTTAGGCTTAGTTCCTTACAGGGGGAATTTCTTCCCTTGCCAGTAAATGGGAAATTTTTGACACATTATTTTGAGGCCTAAAAGACCCCAATAAATAAATAAAAATATAGTTAAGTTTTATTTCTACACTTAGATTTTATTTTTGCAATTAGTTAGGTTTTATTTCTGCAAGTGTGTTTATTTATTGCAAGTGTGTTTGTTTTTAGTTGTCAATTTTTTTTTAGTCGCATGTTTACTTTCAAAGTCATATCAGTCCCAAGGGGTAAGGTGCACTTGAGATTTTATCTTGAGATATTTTACTAACCATTTTTTTGGTTCCAAAATAGGTATTTCTTTGTCAAAATATTCAAACAATTGTATGTCTTATGTCAAATGAGGAATGGACGTTGCTTGCAGAAATAGGGAGACTTTTAGTCTTAAACTCAAGACTCTAAACCAATAAGCTCTCAACAGTTTGTGAATTTAAAAAATTATTATCTTAGGTGTTTTTGAAATGAGGTTTAAGATAGCAAGGGATGATTCAAACTCCAATTGGTTCAAATAGGAGGGGTCTTCTCAAAGGATTGCTAAGATAACTGTTTGGCATAAGAGTTTCTAAAAGTTCTAAAAGAGGAATGCAAGGGATGTTTACAAAAGATCAAATCCAAGAAATGACACTGATGTCCTAGCTAAATAGTCTAAGCATAGTCAAGATACAAAAGAATAAAAGAAATAAAAAATAAAAAGACTGGTGTTAAGACTAAAGGATTCAAAAGGATCTGAAATGGAAAAAGATACATTTTTAAAACAAAGTATCTTGTACTAAAACATTTCTTCATCATGTAGTGACATTATGAACTACATGGGGTGATTATTCAAATTTGTCAAAAAATTAAAAGAAAGTGACAGCCCACCAAGAGCCCTCAAAGTGATTCCCTCATCTGGTCAAGCAAGTGATCGATAAATAACCTTCATGAAGATTATTAATGGATGAGCTAGGAAGGGTGGAGGATTGTTTCCATGTTGTTGGAAAAATTTGGTAGACTACATCCTAAGATGTTGAAAGGAATGAATACACAAATCATACACTGAGCTTGGAGGTTTTGAATCTTGAAATTTTAGTGCAAAGTCATTCAAAATATGCTCAAGGCATTCAGAATTCAATTGGTGTTTGACATATGTTGAAAAAATGTTTGATGAAGAAATGACTTTGTCATTTCTTCCTTTTTCAAGGCTATTTTTTGTGGTTCCACGATGCACACCCCATTTTCTAATCGAAATAGGGACCCACTAAACTTTTGTTTCCTGATTTGAACCTATTTTGAGGTCCTACCTATCCCTAAGTTCACGTCCTAGGTCCTAGTCAAAAATTTAAAACGTAAAAAGTCAAAAAAAAAGAGGGGGGCAAACTAGCGTACCTGCACTGGTGCACAATTTGAAAAAAGCATGACACCCCTTCGGTAATGCACAAAGTGCACACCTGTACACCCATGCCATTGTCCATCTTGCACACCACTAAAGAGGGAGGGGCTATATAAACCCTTGCCCCCTCCCTTTATCCTCATCATTTTTTATTATTGTCTTCCATGCTCTACCCATAAACTCCAGTACTGTAGCTTCGTTGAGCTCCTATTCCACAAACCACACACCAAAGTATGGTGCACCCCTTGTCTTCCTTGCATCAAACAAAACAAGTGCGGTGTGAAGTTGCACACCTATGCACCCTCTCATACTCACAAACATAAAAGTCTTAAAAAACTTAAAACATAACTTTATCGACTAAATTTAGTGTGCATTTTCACATCTAACATGGTGCACAAGTGTGCACCAAATTGTGCAAAACAAATGTAAAAAAACCTAAAGTAGGGTGCATAGTTGTGCACCTAATCTAGTCCACACCAATGCACCCCCAAACACTTCATAACATAGAAAATAAAGGGTTGTGCACTTATGCACCTAATGTGGTGCACAGGTGCACATCTATGACAATTAAAAATGCAAAAGAAAGGATAAAAGAGGGTCATGTCCTTGTGCATCTAATTTTGTGTGCAGATGTGCGCCTTATATATTTAAAACTTTCTTTTAAAAGGGAGAATTGGATGTTTTTGCACTTTTAACTTTTAGATTTTGTTTAGAATAGGACTAGGCATCCTTGATTTTTGAACTAATGAATGGCTTCATTTTTTCATGCAAATATAATGGCATCATCATTTAGCAAGAAAATGACATCAAAGCCTATGGTGTTCAAGTTCCAAGGTTTCCCATCAAAATCAAGATTCCAGGATGGTTATGCAGAGATTAAGGACACTGATTCAGGACACACCAACTTGGGGGAATTTCTTAGAATTTGCAACAAGCCTATAGAGAGATCATAAATGATTTCTGCTTTAATCCAATTGGGGTTGGTGAATGCAGCTTCGCACCCAACATCAGTACAATCCTCAAAACTTTAAATGACACTTGGACAACATTTTGTTCTTGAGGAAAGGGTAGTGAAGAACATGATCAGAGAAGTTTTTCTTGATCTCCAAATTGATAACATTGAGAGGGTCTTCCATCTCCCTAGGGCTGATCAATTCATCAGACTTACTTATGAGATAGCTGAAAGGTGTTATAGGGAACACCTAAAAGAGGCAACAAACATCATTCAATCTTCCTATATCATTAAGAAGACTCCTCTCAAAAATTTAACAAGAAAATTGGATATGACAAAGGGGTACATGAATGAAGATATTCGATATTCTATCATTCTTTTGAGTAGACTAATGGGTCTGCCAGCAATTGGGTACTTGAATGTTTTCATGGTTAATTTTATTAAGACTATCAAAATAGCAAGGATGCCACTTGAGTGGGCCTTCACAATGAGTGAGAACTTGTGTGAATAATTGGAGGCAATCAAGGATAAGAAGAAGTTCTACATGACTTGGCATTTGGGTATATTTGCTAGTGGCAAGGGCAACAAACTATCCTAGATTGTACAAGAAGGACAACATACTAGATCCCAATGCTTAGTCATACATCATCTACCCTCAATTAGTGAACAAGAATCTCTTGGGATAGAGCAAAGAAAATAGAATCATGAATGATGCATTCATATTTGCTATCATCTAATTTATTGAGGGAGACTATATGAAACAAGTATTTGATGATGTAGTTGTATAGATAATGGCTCTTGAGGCCTACTAAATTCAGTTTAAAATCTTCACATATCTAAGGGTAGTTGGTGCGACTATAAACCCAAAGAAGCTCCTTAGATATCCTTATGATAGACTGGTCCTATTGGAAATTGCATGGAAAATTGAATCTACATATGACAGGGTAAGGAGACAACGAAGACCATGTTGGACATGGCCCCAGGTCATAGGATCATATCAAGTCAAGAGGAAATAGGATATTCCATCCTTTGAATGGGAGTGGAAACAATATCCCCTTGAGAAGTAAAATTCTCCTAGGCCTTATTTTGACAATATTGGAAAAGTTGAGAATTTGGTTAGCAAGGAACTTCACCATGAAGAGGCCATTGAGGACCACTAGATGAATGCAACAAATGACTGTGATGTTTGTATTGAGGACTATTGTAGGATGACTTTGTATTTGGCTAAAAAGGCTTTGAAGGTTCAAATTCTAGAGGAGATACTGAAACAAGAGTTGGGGGAGCTTTTGGACCCCCTATTCAACATAGATAAGATTGAGGAGAGGCCCATAATGAACACTGAGGTGGACAGGGAGGAAAGAGATGATATAAACCATAGGGAAAGGCATGTCATTAGGATGACACAAGATTAGATCTAGAAACCATTCCAACTTGATCCAATACCTAACATCATGATTTTTCATGCACAATCCTATCCTAATAAAGGTAGAGGAAAGAAGGTTACCATTCCTCCCTTTGTATTCTAGTCACAAATAAGGCTAGAGACAATATACCAACTAGACAAGCCAATTAAATACTATCACCCTCTTGAGAGGAAAGGAAAAGGTAAAAGAAAGAGGAGTTCTCCTCAGAGGGCCAACATAGAAGAGGGTGAAGTCTAGGAACCTCCTTAGTAGTAGGGAGAAGATGTGCAGGGATTAGAAGACATTGAGGCTTCTCAAGACCAGCTAGATCCTCAATTGTTGTCAATTATGCCTAGCTAGACTAAAGAGGGTGAAATCCAACAAGTCTCCCCATCTTCACAGGAAGAACCAACATCCCCTTCTACCTACAAGAAGCAAAAGAAGATCAAGATCCTAATGAAGAAGAGGCAAAGAGTGATTAGAAGGATGGTTCCATTTCCATCTATCCTGAAACCTATTCTTGAGGGAGCAGAAGAAGAAGAAGAAGAAGAAGGAGAGGAGGAGAATGTGTCCATATAGAGAAGAACTTGGCTAGCTAGAGCCATAGAATAAGAAAGAGGAGAAGTTCCATGATAACACCACCATTTTCCCCAGAGGAACCCTTGCAAGAGAGATGAAGTACAACAATGGGTGGATGAGCAGGATGTAGAGGGTGATGATGTGTTTAAAATGTCAAATTTTGACTTCATGTCCATGGGAATAGAATTGTTTGGGGATAAGATTAGGGATACCCCTATAGGTGAACCTCAATAAGAGGACTGGACAAAGATCTCGCCAGAGCCATAGGGTCCTGATCTTATTCCCCCATCCCCATCACAAGTCATAGTTATGGATAAACACTTAGTTACTCCACTACCTCCAAGTTTTGAAGAAGAATAGGTTTATAAGGAACTAGAAGAGGAGTCATAGTAAATGACAACTAATAAAGTGTTAAAAGAGGGATATATAGTAGAATATTCTCAAAAAGCCTCCCAAGACACTAAGGTGCAAGCTCCAAGATCCATAGATATGGAGGCCATAGAAGGAGAGCCCCCATAAAGAGAAAGAAGTTCAGGAGTAGTGATAAGGGAAAGGAGGTAGCTGAACATACTCCTTCATCCTCTCAAGGTAGGCCTTCAAGTAAAAATATTCCAAGGTGGTTGAGAAAAGAAATGATGAGAAGCATGAAGCCACAATTCCATGCAAATGAGGAGGATATCCTTGAATTGGCTGAGGTCTTGAATGAACTTGAGTCCCTGTCACATGAATTGAGACCATTAGCATTTGTCAATAGCACTCGAGATTAGGATTTGTTTACTCAAGTGGCCATCCATCCTCCTGATACAGATGCAAAAATCTTGGATCCACAAGATTATTAGATCAAAGAGGTCATGCTTGGGAGGCCCACATTAGATATGGCCAAATTAATGGTGACCTTGGGAATAAAGAAAGTTTTCAAAAGCATGGACTAGGAAGTGGTCAAACTCAGGACACTTTGAAGGCAAAATGAAATCCTGAGAGGATATCTAGCTAAAGTGGTTAGTCCCCTAGATCCCGATGACCTTGAGGAGACCCAAAATGATGTACTCAAAGAAGGGAGGGGTGTGCATCTAGACCCATTTTTCAAAGCCTATCAACAATGGCAGGAATTTTTTGAAGAAAAGGGTATTTTAATCATCCAGGGAAATCTAAAGTTAATGCATGCTATGTAGGAGAATGTAAATAAGATGGTAGTGATTTTGAAGTAGAATTTTAGTATCATGGATGAAGTGCATGCCTAGAGCAAAGAGTTACAAGTTTTGCAGGCTACAAAGGGGCAAAGATATAAGATTTTGGTAGATGTTTATACAATGTAAGAATTGGATTTAATTGATGATTGGATTGAGAAGATTGTGGATAGTAATAAAGTAATGGAAATATTACATGCCTTATTAGAGTTGGATACACTACTATATCTAACCTTATTTTTCTACCAAACTTTTTGACCATCAACTAAATAAGTTTAGGTTGGTTGGAATGTTAAGGCAAAAAAATTTTTTTTTTACATGTAAGCCTTGTGTTGATTGAATTTTCGACCAACACAGGGCTTACATGGTAAAAAAAGAAACATTTTTTGCTTGTATGTTTGTTACGTGTGTGGGTTCATTTGGGTTCTGTGTGTTTTCAGATGGCTTTTTGCAGCGCGTTGAGGCAAGTTTAGCTCTAGTTTGTTTTTGCATTATTTTCTAGCACATGTTTTGGGAAGTTTGGACTCTCTAGTAATTTTTGCAGTTCTGTGTGGTCTATTGGGATTTTTGCATTGGAGGCAGGGGCAACAAACATGACTTCTTTGAGCAGGGAACTGGTGTTTCTAATCTTACATTTTTTTGATGAGGAGAAGTTCAAGTAAACTATACACAAGTAAGCTTATGGAAAATAGAAGATACCCATCTTTCTTTTAATGGATGTTCTTTTTTTTTTTTTTTTGAATCAAATTTTGTTGGCTTATGATGTTTTGGGTTTGTGGATATTTGTAGATTAGAGCAAGAATCTGGGTATTTTTTCAACATGAAGTACTTTGAGGATCAAGTGCAAGTAGGGGATTGGGATGAGGTAGAAAGTTACCTTTCTGGGTTTACCAAGTTGGATGATAATCGATACTCCATGAAATTTTTCTTTGAGATTAGAAAATAGAAATATCTAGAGGCACTTGACAAGTTTTTAAAGTTCCTTTGTAGATACTTATAGTTTGCATTTGTTTATTAAGATTAATAGTATTAGAATGATGACCTAAATTTTAGTCTTGTAGAAATCTATGCTCCTTGTAAACAATAAATAATTTAGGTGCATAAATTTTTTTTTGGAAATGTTGTATATTTTTATAGATGTCTTTGTGGGAACCATATTAAGGATTTCTTAACTTTTGTTTAACTGGGATTTAGATATCCAAGAATTTTTGAAAGACGACGATTATGATTGGTTATGAAAAACTAATTCAAGATTGTGTGTGTTTAGACAAGATTGGGCTAAGGCTATGGACATACTAGTGAAGGATCTCAAAGTATTTTCTTCTTTCAATGAAGAGCTATTCAAGGAGATTATACAGCTTCTTACTCTGGAGAACTTCAGGTCCCATGTCATTTTTTCAATATTTAATTCTTCATTTTCTCACCTATACTTTAAAATTGTCCATTACTATAATGAGTTTGAGAAATTGATTGTTTCCCCATAAATACAAATTATGATAGATTATTATGTATTATTGGGAACTAAAATTCTCATGTAGGGATATACAACTGCATTTTGTTGAAGCCCTTTTTTAACAAAAGCATTCATATTGTAATGATTGACAAGCAAAGTTTAATTTTCTATTTATTTTTTTGGGAGCTTTAATAGGAGTTGTGTTATGTTAAGCACATCATTTAAATACTGAGATTGTGATTCATGTAGGGAAAATAAGAAGCTATATAAATATGGGGAGTCCAAGTCTGTAAGAAACATTATGTTGATAGAACTTAAGAAATTGATAGAGGCCAATCCTCACTTTTGTGACAAGCTCCAATTTCATGGCCTCAAAGCATCTCATCTTGGAACTCTCATAAATCAAAGGTATTTTGTAGCTAGCTAACTTGGTTTAGGAATTTGCAATGTTTAAGTTAATGAAAGTGGTGTGAGAAGGTTGAGTAATACTTGTTGAATGTGATATAATCTTAAAGTGTTAATGTAAAATAGGGTTTTAGTTAAGGTTATTATATTCTAAAGTTTGGTATTGGATTTTCTATGTTCAGTCTTAATTGGCAGCATCAACTTTGTAAGAACCCTCTACCTAATCCCGATAGAAAGAAATTATATGTAGATCATACATGTGCACCTACTAATGAAACTTGAGCACCAATTCCTTCAAATAACCCTCTTGTTGGGGCACTCCCAAAAGGAGCAACCTTTCCTATTGCTCCCCACAATGTGAATTAGTTGGTATATCACTCATTTAAGTCTTATATTTTATCAATTCTTTTATAACTTTTTATTTAGTGATTTTTTTCATTTTGGTGTTATTGTTAACAAGACAAGTTCCTTTGCAATATGATTGCAGCCATTTCAACCCACAAGGGCTCCTTCTACTAGTTCTTTGGGATGGATGGTGAGTCAAAATCCTTCTATTCCACACTGTGTAGTAGCTCCTAGGTCTGCATCTCGTACACCACCTCAAAATATAGGTGAATTTACTTGACCATATCTCGAGACATGGCTGCTAGAAGCATAAAATATATATACTTTTTAATAAGGAGACACATTTCACAAGCTCAGTGGCATGTGAAAGAATTTTTATTTCTTATGAGCTATATTGGATAACATTGTCTTTTTTAGATCTTGTAAGAAGTGTAAGATTATCTGATTTTTTTTATTGGATATTCCAATACATAGAAAATTCCATTTTCTAATTTGTTTAATTGCATTAGTTGCTATCCTTAAATAGCCTAGAACTCCACTTTCAAATGGTCCTATAGTTGATTATTATTATTTTGATTCTAAGCATCTTATGAAACCTCTTCGAACTGGACAATCTGATGAGGTGTGTGTAGAATATTTTTTCTAGGTTATTCTTTTTCTCTAGCATGTTCACTAATAGTGATACAAAGAACTTATCTTCTAAATACTGAAACTCAGCATTACTTTTTTCTTTTAAGGTGAGCTATCTGAGTACTCATAGCATGTACTCTCAAGACGATCTTCCCAAAATGGTGGCAAAAACCTTCAATCAAGTTTCAAATGTCATAAGCATGGATTTTCATCCTTAGTAGCAAACAATCTTATTACATAATTCCACATAAAGTACAATTCTTCCTTCAATTACGAAGATGTGGCTTTGGTTTTGTAAGTAAAGAATATTTTTTGGTTTTTTTTGGAGATTTTGATTTTTGATTTGATCTCTCAGTTGGAAAATCTTGGTGGTATTGCAATTTGGGAGGTAGCATCTAGGGAAAAGTTAGCTCAAAGGACCTTTAAAGTTTGGGACAATTTTCCCTACTCAATGCCAATGCATGTAGGCATAGTTTAATAAGCTTGAATTTTCATTTTCATTTTTTAATAAGGAACATGCAAATATATTTAATATTTACTCAAGAGGATAGTGTTGTATTTATTTAGGTAATAATTATATATGTTCTTTCTATTATGTTGTCTTAGGCAGCCCTATTAAAAGATCTAGTTGTATCAATGAACCATTGTATCTGGAGCCCAGATGGGCAAGTACTTGGTAAGTGAATCTATTATTTGTATTCTCAAGGGAAGTGTGTAGAAAATTTGACCTTAGTGCATATTCACTAAATACCCTTTGTAAATATTATTATGTTTGCTTGGGTTAGGATTCTTTCCATTGATTTATTAATACACTTGCATTGGTCTTGTAGGTGTTTCCTTTTCCAAGCATATTGTCCATATATATTTTTATCAAATCTCAATTACTTATAGTCATCCAATTTATGTGAGATTAGAGGTAACCTTCCTCTCTATGCTGTAGGTATGGGATGCAATAGCTAGTCAAAAATAATATACATTTGAAGGCCATGAAGCACTTGTACATTCAGTTTGTCCTTACCACAAAGAAAGTATCCAGGTACTTCATTTCTCAAAACCTGATGTATTGACATGGCAATTGAATATTTAAGAATATTTTCACCACTACTTGTTTTGGTGTTTGATTTCCACCCAATTTCAAGTCATTCACCATTTCTTTCAGTACTTGATAATGTGGAAGGTAGGATGGTTGTAATTCTTTTCTTTTCATACAGTTCATTTTCTCTACAGCCAATGATGGAAAGATCAAAGCTTGGATGTATGATCTTTTGGGATCTAGGGTTGATTATGATGCCCCTAGGCTATGGTGCACAATAATGGCTTACAAAATATATTGTTACATAAATATATCTCTCTCTCAAATCTGATTAGGAGAAGTGTGAATAGAAAAAGCATTTCATTCACTAAAAATCCTCTATATTTCATGGTTTCTTCATTCTACCAAGTGTCTATCAAATCAAGATGTTGACTCCAAGTCTGGGTTCAAACTCAGCATGCCACATCTGTTCTACAATCAAATCCAACAAGTATGGTCATGACTAATTTTTCATAGGGATTACACATGTTTCAAACTTGTATCTAAAATTTAATCTTATTATACTAGTTATTTATTTCCTTTTTCATTTAGTTTAGGATGGGAGAATAAAGTGCTAGTTTTTGGAGGGGGACAATGCTACAGTACTTATATTAATTCTAACCTTCAGCTTGAGACATACAAAGTTTTGCTTGTTTAAGGTCCTACCTCTTTTTTCTTTTCTAATTCTATAAGGGCTTTGTATGTCGCAACCACTTCTTAATGTTGATCCTTTTGATATTGATGCACAACAGAAGATTGAAGAAATGATTCAACAAATATGAATAATTTTTAAAAAATTACTTGAACAATTGCATCCATTGATTACATAGCACTATGTGTCATGCTGGAAGAGGCCTAACCCCACATTAAAAGGGAACTAGCTAAGAAAGTAAACTTTTTTGTATACATTTGATGAAGATACCCTAAGTAACCTTAACCTAGCATGAAAAGAGCTAAGAAAGAGCTAGATAGAAAATAACCTTATTCACACTAACATGCAGCTACATTCAAAAGAATTTTGTATTTTCATAAGATACAATCCATTTCAAAAAGCTTACTCGAACAATTACATCCATTGATGTAGCACTACATGTCATGTTGGAAGAGGCCTAACCCCACATTAAAAGGGAACTAGATAAGAAAAAAAAAAATTTGTATGCATTTGACAAAGATAGCAGGTTCACAAAATTTTATAGAATATAATAGTGGGAAATAGAAGCAATAGTTTGATTAGCTTTATAGCACTCATTAGTTTTAGGTGGACACAATTTATGGTTGCATCTTCAAAAAGAGTAGGTCAATGGTCCAAATGGAAAATAGTGACCTCGGCCATCAATAAGAAGACAAGTGATAATGCAGGCACCCTACCACAAGTTGCCTCTAGTGCTCAAAGTAGAATTACCTTATCCATAAATCCTACCACTCGTGTAAATATCAGATGTTCTTAAGCCACTATAGAGCACAAGACCAAACAATGACCAATGCCATGAAAATGACTACTAATCAAATCATTGATATAGTGGTCAATGAAATGAATAATTCACAGATTCCACTCCATCCAGTCATTAGAGTTGGACAATTTTGGCAAAAGAGAAAATGGTTCACCATGTACTAAAATTGGAAAAACTTACCTCATTTGTTACAATTAGGAGCAATGGGACCTACTGCTTCTCAAGGATAAACAAATGATCAAAGAAGTAACACAATCATCCAAATAACAATTCTAGACATAATTCTGAACTTTCTAGAAAAAATAAGTTTACAGTAGTTTCTACATTTTCTTATTCTACATCTTTGAGGCCCTTCAGAGTGGAATTTTCCCATGGAATTTATCTGAATGCCCTTATTTTTTCAGTTGTATATAGTATTATATTTTTTCTCCCCAATCGTAGCTATTTCAATTATGGATTAATTGAATTCCATTTACATTTTTTAATTTAACCATTGCTATGTAAATGGCATGCTACTATGATTTCATTTACTTTTACACCTCTTTAATCTTTTCAGCATCTCCATAATAAGTGAGAAATATTAAATTAATTGCTCATACCTACCTTCTTGCATGTTGTTGTCTAAATAATACTTTTTCTACATTCTATCTTGTTAACTTTATTACATAGATTAATTTATTCTATTAGAGTAATTTGACAGAGACACACTGAAATCTGTCTTCATCATTTTGACTATAAGCACTAGCCTACAATTGTTTCTAAACCTAAGAATCATATAATGTTGATCATAAAGAAGCTTATTGAACTAGAGTGGGTTTTTTTGGCAGTAACCTGAGGAGGGTTGAGGGCATTTGTACCAAATCTCTTAAGGTAGGTCTCTTCTTGAGTGCTTAGGATGTCAAACTTAGGGCCAAAACCTGCCACATTATGACCAAGTAGTGCCCTTTAGGACCAATTATTGAGGAGGGTAGGACCTCCTCTTCTAGCACTAGTTGACCAAGGGGGACATTCCTAAGGTGTACTGCAATAAATTTGACTACAATGACTAAGCACTTACCATGACACAAACCCTACTCATTATGGAGTACACTTCTATCATCATCATTTCCTTCTTTTCACACCCAATTACAAAGAGGGAATAACTAGCTATTTGAAATGCCTTTTAATATAGCCACTTCCATTGATTCATGCATTGATATGCCTAGAACTACTAAAACACAAATCGTCCAATTTTTTAAGATTGATTGGTCTAGTGTGTTGTGAGATGATGGATCCATCATTAAATGACCTACAAAGCCTCAAGGACTCGTCCTTCCATCTCATTGCCATTAAGTAATACCAGCTGAAGTTGTCAAAATCCTAGACTAGTATCCTAATTATGTTTCAGTTTGGATTTCACCAAGTCATGCAATGGCCAGTCAAAATATGTTGGAGGAAAATGAGTCAACAATACCAACTATACAAGAGAGTCAGTTGGTGATGACTATCAAACTCAAGATCTATGACTCACATTTTCTATGGCAAATGACTCTTGCGATGATCAAAAGGTTGTATAATGCTTGATTGCATTGCTTGTAGAACTATTTTCTTCTTGATTAATGTGCCATAAACTGTCAATATCTTGAGAGTCATTTGATTATGTAAGGTTTCTAAACAAAGACTTCAGAAGTAATATGTTTTAGATTCAGTTGATATAGTTGGGATTGTCAAATAATTGTCTTAGAACTACAACTTTAATATTTGAGGAGAGGCTATAATACATTCTCATTCTCAGAGAATGCTGCTAAGTTTCAAAATGTTGTAATGACAGTTCTATTTATGGGCAAGCTTCTCCTAAATGCTTTTTGAGTTTGAAAGTTTAAGAAAATAAAATTAGGAATTTGACTTTTCTAACAGCTAAATAAAACATTATTATAGACTAGAATAGATTATTATTATATTCGAATTTTGCCTATGCTTTTTGCTAATTAATAGTTAGATGTTGTGGCTTAGCGGTAGCCATTGAGAAGAAAAAACATTGAAGGTCACCTTAGGTTAGGATTGTCTTTTCATATATATCTACATTCAAAGTGAACATTACATTTTGACAAAAAGTTGTGAATATTGCTAAACTTAATTTGTTTTTTCTCTAAATCTGCTAATAGAAATAAATGCACGAGTTGTCATTTTGGATCCATTTCCTATTTGTAAATAAGAAAACTATTATCTTTTTGTACAATTATGCATGAATACAACACATCAATCTATGGTTGAGACCCAATTTTCACATGTTCATCATATGCCTAATGATGAAGCCTTAGCTAATTGTACCAATGGTGGTATGTTAGAAACATTCCCCTTTGATAACCTTCTTTATTATAATAAGGTCGGTTATTATTAACTTAAAGCATTTTTTTAGTTGGTACTTAGATAAATACCTATGGAATATGTGTATCATAATGCTATTATTAATTTTTGTTTTGATCAATATTTAAATAATAAAAACTAAAAATAATTAGATGACATGCCGATGGAAAATGTTTTAAGGCACATTGTTTGTTAAATATAACTCAATACAATGGTAATATAACTACACGATAATGTGAAAAGAATGGATAATATCATAATAGGGATACAAATACTCTTCCTTCAGTTTTAGAAGGTTCATTGTTCCATTTTGTGGATATGCATGTATGCATGTTATGAGCCTTACTTCAAAGATTGTGGTAATATTTTGCAAGCCTCATGAAAGATGAAACTGAATAGAATTTGAAACAAGTGGAGGAATCTAAAAACATCTAAACTCAACTGATGTGTGGAATGTTTGCATGCAAAATATGTGACTTCTGCAAAACAGAAATCTGTAATTACTGGAAAAACATGAAACTGTAGCTATTGGAAGTAATCTCCCTGAAGTCCCTTTCCCCAAAATTGGTTAAAAATGCAAACTCTAGTGCTACTAGATAGCTTATGTGAAAGTTCATAAAGAGGCAAGATATATTTTGATGTAGGTGTAGATGCAAGTTCAAGCCACGAATACCTA
Organism: Cupressus sempervirens; assembly: GCA_028749045.1. Classification (NCBI taxonomy): domain Eukaryota; kingdom Viridiplantae; phylum Streptophyta; class Pinopsida; order Cupressales; family Cupressaceae; genus Cupressus; species Cupressus sempervirens. The sequence goes on along the minus strand of CM053789.1, from coordinate 28,365,582 downwards.
CTAGATAAGTTTAGATGATGCCTTGGTTGAGGCATAGTTGCCATATGCCTATGCACAACCACATACATCCAAAATCATTAATATATTTCTAAGGCCTAATGGCTTAATTTAACTTATCACTTGTACCTTTATCCATGTGAAAGATGTAATTTTCACATAATTTAAAAAAAAAATTGAACTAAGAGAATGGTATAACAGACATCGTATGTGACTCTTTTTACATAAAATACAAATAAATATCAATGTAAAAGTTAAGAACCCAAAAAATCTCTATTTACCTCTTAAAACTAAAATTAATTAATGAGCTCATAATCTGCACCTGAACTGCTTTGACTAGTTTAGTGCTGGGGGTTGTTATATTTCTAGTCCTTTCCATGCATTTTGAAGTGATCCTTCTACAGGTATAATATTTTGTTTCTCTGCCACTAAAAATGTTGTTTTAGGAACCAAGATAACATCTTTCCTTAGTACTTTCTTCTAGTGCAAGACATGGGAAATATGCATGAATACAACACATCAATCTGCATGATAACATTTCTAAATCTGCTAATAGAAATAAATGCATGAGTTGTCATTTTGGATCCATTTCCTATTTGTAAATAAGAAAACTATTATCTTTTTGTACAGTTATGCATGAATACAACACATCAATATGTGGTTGAGATCCAATTTTCACATGTTCGTCATATACCTAATGATGAAGCCTCAGCTAATTGTGCCAGTGGTGGTATGTTAGAAACCTTCCCCTTTGATAACCTTCCTTATTATAATAAGGTTAGTTATTATTAACTTAAAGAATTTTTTTAGTTGGCACTTAGATAAATACCTATGGAATATGTGTATCACAATGCTATTATTAATTTTTGTTTTGATCAATATTTAAATAATAAAAACTAAAAATAATTAGATGACATGCCGATGGAAAATGTTTTAAGGCACATTGTTTGTTAAATATAACTCAATACAATGGTAATATAACTACACGATAATGTGAAAAGAATGGATAATATCATAATAGGGATACAAATACTCTTGCTTCAGTTTTAGAAGGTTCATTGTTCCATTTTGTGGATATGCATATATGCATGTTATGAGCCTTACTTCAAAGATTGTGGTAATATTTTGCAAGCCTCATGAAAGATGAAACTGAATAGAATTTGAAACAAGTGGAGGAATCTAAAAACATCTAAACTCAGCTGATGTGTGGAATGTTTGCATGCAAAATATGTGACTTCTGCAAAACAAAAAAATCTGTAATTACTGGAAAAACATGAAACTGTAGCTATTGGAAGTAATCTCCCTGAAGTCCCTTTCCCCAAAATTGGTTAAAAATGCAAACTCTAGTGCTACTAGATAGCTTATGTGAAAGTTCATAAAGAGGCAAGATATATTTTGATATAGGTGTAGATGCAAGTTCAAGCCACGAATACCTACAAGATAAGTTTAGATGATGCCTTGGTTGAGGCATAGTTGCCATATGCCTATGCACAACCACATACATCCAAAATTATTAATATATTTCTAAGGCCTAATGGCTTAATTTAACTTATCACTTGTACCTTTATCCATGTGAAAGATGTAATTTTCACATAATTTTAAAAAAAAATTGAACTAAGAGAATGGTATAACAGACATCGTACGTGACTCTTTTTACATAAAATACAAATAAATATCAATGTAAAAGTTAAGAACCCAAAAAATCTCCATTTACCTCTTAAAACTAAAATTAATTAATGAGCTCATAATCTGCACCTGAACTGCTTTGACTAGTTTAGTTCTGGGGGTTGTTATATTTCTAGTCCTTTCCATGCATTTTGAAGTGATCCTTCTACAGGTATAGAATTTTGTTTCTCTGCCACTAAAAATGTTGTTTTAGGAACCAAGATAACATCTTTCCTTAGTACTTTCTTCTAGTGCAAGACATGGGAAATATGCATGAATACAACACATCAATCTGCATGATAACATTTCTAAATCTGCTAATAGAAATAAATGCATGAGTTGTCATTTTGGATCCATTTCCTATTTGTAAATAAGAAAACTATTATCTTTTTGTACAGTTATGCATGAATACAACACATCAATATGTGGTTGAGACCCAATTTTCACATGTTCATCATATACCTAATGATGAAGCCTCAGCTAATTGTGCCAGTGGTGGTATGTTAGAAACCTTCCCCTTTGATAACCTTGCTTATTATAATAAGGTTAGTTATTATTAACTTAAAGAATTTTTTTAGTTGGCACTTAGATAAATACCTATGGAATATGTGTATCACAATGCTATTATTAATTTTTGTTTTGATCAATATTTAAATAATAGAAACTAAAAATAATTAGATGACATGCCGATGGAAAATGTTTTAAGGCACATTGTTTGTTAAATATAACTCAATACAATGGTAATATAACTACACAATAATGTGAAAAGAATGGATGATATCATAATAGGGATACAAATACTCTTGCATCAGTTTTAGAAGGTTCATTGTTCCATTTTGTGGATATGCATATATGCATGTTCTGAGCCTTACTTCAAAGATTGTGGTAATATTTTGCAAGCCTATGAAAGATGAAACTGAATAGAATCTGAAACAAGTGGAGGAATCTAAAAACATCTGAACTCAGATGATGTGTGGAATGTTTGCATGCAAAATATGTGACTTCTGCAAAATAGAAATTTGTAATTACTGAAAAAACATGAAACTGTAGCTATTCGAAGTAATCTCCCTGAAGTCCCTTTCCCCAAAATTGGTTAAAAATGCAAACTCTAGTGCTACTAGATAGCTTATGTGAAAGTTCATAAAGAGGCAAGATATATTTTGATGTAGGTGTAGACGCAAGTTCAAGCCATGAATACCTACTAGATAAGTTTAGATGATCCCTTGGTTGAGGCATAGTTGTCATATGCCTGTGCACAACCACATACATCCAAAATCATTAATATATTTCTAAGGCCTAATGACTTAATTTAACTTATCACTTGTACCTTTATCCATGTGAAAGATATAATTTTCACATAATTTTTAAAAAAAATTGAACTAAGAGAATGGTATAACAAACATCGTACGTGACTCTTTTTACATAAAATACAAATAAATATCAACGTAAAAGTTAAGAACCCAAAAAATCTCCATTTACCTCTCAAAACTAAAATTAATTAATGAGCTCATAATCTGCACCTGAACTACTTTGACTAGTTTAGTGCTGGGGGTTGCTATATTTCTAGTCCTTTCCATGCATTTTGAAGTGATCCTTCTACAGGTATAGAATTGTGTATCTCTGCCACTAAAAATTTTTTTTTAGGAACCAAGATAACATCTTTCCTTAGTACTTTCTTCTAGTGCAAGACATGGGAGGTATTTTGCAGCTTTTTATTGCTCAAGGGTATGTGCAGTGCACCTCAAAATTGGCTCATGGTTTAAGATTGACATTGAAGTTAGCTTGAGATACTTAAGCTTATAAGATTATCATTCAAAAGTAAACCAATCATTTACATCTTGTTTTAACCTATATTACACCAAGTTTACTTTTGTACATAGCATTTCGGCTGAATCAAAAGCTAACTATCTAATCAACTAAGTATAATTGTTTTCAATTTCATTGTCAATGTTTATATTCATTATATAAAATTAAATAGTTACAACTTAAAAAAATTGCCTAACATATCTACCACTTGTAATAACCCCAAAACATAGGTTCTAACCAAAGTTTGATCTTGTTAGGATTTCATCCTATCACACTTTGTGGATCTTCTTTAGTCAATGTCTTTCTTCATTCCTTTTATTGAAATCATGGATAGCATTTTATCAATAATTCAACAAGAGAGGATCATACTATACAAAACCTTAAATGGTGACATGTCAAATGTGTTATATTTTACAAAGCCTTATCTTTTTACATATTTTTTGGCATTGTCTTAACTTGGATAAATGATTGTGTGCATTGTGGATAACTGATGTCAAACTTGGGTAGTCCTCGAGTTATGGACCAAATCTACAAATAGGTAGACATTGTGGACATATACCATAGATCTATGATAATGATTAATCAGTAAAATAGAAATTTGAAGGGTCAAGAGGAATATTTTATTACGTAGCCATGACCATGAAATTCTTTCTTTTTGTTTCTTCTTGTATGATAGTTGTGTGACATGCTTTACTTCTCTTCTTTACCATCGAAATTGGTTGCCTTTTTCTGATGCAGAGCCACACCTTGGAAAACTCAGGAGGAATCAGTCACTCAACTAAGTTGCTTCAAGGGGCATCTACAACCTTCAGGATCACACACTAAAATTAGATTCAATAAACAAAACTTTGAAAATAAAATCCCCCAAAATATCTTCTTGCTTCCTTCAGATAGACCTGCACTCAGACATGAATAAATTTCAAACTAGAAAATATTTACTCAATCCAACCGTTGATATTTGGCATAACTAGGTTTCAAACAACATATAAAAATTTGAGAGAAATCCAACAGTTCAAACCTGAGATATTGACCCCACATCAGAGTACATTTTTCTGCAATTGTTATTCCCTAAACTGATTGCCATGAGAAATATATGAAGCATAACAGTAGAACCATAATCTTGGAAAAAAAACACAGGAGACCAAAGGAGACATAAAACTTCCCATTCCTCCCCAAGTTCGAATCATTTTTTACATAAAAGATTGGCTTTTTAATAACCAAAGTCTGATTGGCCTTGCTGTCCAGTAGTAATAAAAACGTTCTCTTTTCCATCTAAGAATAGGAATCTGAAAGATGCTTTACCATCAATACCATGCAGCAATCATGGATATTCTTGTAACTGCTAAGAATAGGAATCTGAAAGATGCTTTACCATCAATACCATGCAGCAATCATGGGTATTCTTGTAACTACCTATTATCTGTCACCAGTATTTGATGGAATTCTCTTTAATTATTTAGCACAACTATGAATTAAAACAACTATTCTAATTTTAAAATCCACACACCTGGTCCTAGGTGGCTATATCTGGAGAGCTCATCGAATTGCTACTCCAGGTATGCCACCACATGTAGGACATTATTGAAAACATTTAAATTTAAAACACACACAAAACATAAAACATTACTTATCATATTTTCCGCTCTGCTATTGCAACATTTTCTAATCCATTTTTCAGGGATTTCTAATAGCTCTTGTTTTTGTCAATTTTGTTTATTTCGTTCCAAAGAAATCCATTTTTCCAATCTTTTGTACCAAGTTTCACATACATCTTTTTCAAATTTTCATTATTTTAGATTCTTTCACTTTTTTTATTTAAATTCTTAGATTTCATGGAATGATTTAAATATCTAAATATTTTAGAAGAAATGGGCAGGGCATTGAATATTGAACTCATTAACACTTTTCTTTTTGTAGTTGATGACTGCGAGGCTGATGATAAGTGAATTGATATAGTAGACAACATACAAGACAATGATAATGCTACATCTAAAGAGAACTATATGACTTCCTCTACTTTGTATTCATCTCTAGATGTATTTAAAGACACATCTATGTTCAAGGTGTATACTGATGCAACTGCAATAGTGCAAGATTCTTTCACATATATAACAAGCTTTCCTGAAGATGAATTTATTCAATCACAAGCATTTTATGTCACTGAAAATTGCATTGTATGGCCTCTTGTGGATAAAAATGCAACATTTGATGATACATATGGCATTGTATCTATTGAAGATTTCCTTAACTCAGATGGGGCATGCTTATTCCTCGCAATGCAATAGACAAAGTCTTTAGAATATGGTGTTAATGATGGCAATGACTCAAGCACCTTTGATGAACTTGATGATTTTGACCCATATTTATTCATCAAAAGTTTTTTTGATCTCTCGAAAGTGGTTTCTCCATATCAACCCATATTGTTACCCAAACAAGCAAGGCAAAGGCCACCTATAACCCTTGTACTAAACTTAGATGATAAGTTACTTTGTCAATTTTTAATGATTTTGTTGTTCATATATCGATGTTGTATGTTATTTCCTATTTTAGCTAAGCTTTTTATATACATTCTTTTATTTTTTACTGTTTTTAGTAACTAGATCACTTTCAGTGCTCTCAAGTGCATGTGGTTATTTAGTTTTGTGCACATAATTTTCTTTAGAGGGGTTTTTATTTTATTATTTTGCAAGTCAATATTTTTCATGTGTGTTCAGTCTATTATCAATTTATCCATCACTTTCTGTTGTACCAGAATAAAATTTGTAGTTTCTCTAGGAAATGCCACATTATTTGTTTTTTTTTTTATTACTTTAAACAATTGCTATTCTTATTCATTTTGTCTTGTGAAGTACTTCTAATACTAGTGCAATTGCATTATTAATATATTTTATATACATGTTTCATTGCTTTACTTGTTAATAGTGTTATTATAGCATGTTCTCTATCCTAGTAGATAGCAATGAGTTTTTTTCTTATTTGCAAAACCATGAGATGATTTGATGACTTACAAATTTGTCATGTTTAATCACATTTTTGAAAACAATTTTCACTCATTCTTCTTATTCTGTAGGATAAGGATTCCCTATCCATTCCAATGGTTAACACCCATATTTGATGCAGGACAAGCATTTGCAGTGATGGTTGTTGCTTTTGTCTCACTCGTTGAGGTTAGCTTGTCAAATTCCAAATTCCAGTCTTCATATTTAATTGTTTTTGTAGTTGCTGACTACTTTGTTAATTATCCATATGTTGCAAAGTGTATTGATTGTTGTGCTTTGAATTGGCAGTCTAGTGGTGCATTTTATGTTGTGTCAAGGTATGCAAGTGCCATAGCTCCTCCTCCATCTATTCTAAGATGAGGTATAGGTTGGCAGGTGAGGAGTGGAATTTTTCTTCTTTACTTCTCTCATTCCTATTTTCCTTGTGTTTGGACATTAGTATTATTAGAGGAAGGTTAGGGAAAAGATCTAACAAGTATTTTTGCAGGGAATTGGACTCTTGTTGGATGGGATGTTTGGAACTCTAAATGGGTCCACAGTATCAGTGTAAGAAGCCTGGCACTTTCACCTACTCCTTGGCCCTCATGAATAAGGACTAATTCATAACTCTAAATTATGTGTTATCTACATGCAATGAGAATGGTGGTCTTTTGGCATTGACATGAGTTGGAAGTCACAGGGTGATACAAATAGCAATAGGATTTATGATATTCTTCCATATTCTTGGTGATAATCATAGTCAGCTAGGCTCTCTATTCTCTATAGTATTTGGGTATTATATTTTAAACCTGATAATTTACAGAGCTGATTTTGGGGTTTTGTCATTCTAGGAAAATTTGGAGCAATCTTTGCCTCCATTCCAATATCTATTGTTGCTACTTTATTTTGCCTTTTCTTTGCTTATGCTGGTATGTATGAGCAACACATATTTCCATTATGCTACAATGTCAGTCAAGTTTCAACTATTTACTCATTTCACTATCTTGGTATTATATTAAATCCTCTTTTCACAAACAACATCCAAATTTAAAAGTAATTAAATAGTTATGGTCCATATAAATTGTTATACAAGAGATAATATTGATATTTGGAAACTCAGAAATGAAGTGGATTCGGTAGGTTTATGTTTTTTGGCAAATTACATGTAGTAATCTAGTAGCTCTCTTTGCACTGTCCTATTTTCCCTTATGGGTCTATCAAAAGTACAATAAAAAAACAATAGTAGCTCTAGCTAAAACTACAGATTATCGAATTTCATACAATCAAAGAGAAACCTTTTAGAGGGATAATGCACACAGATTGAAAATCTTGAGATTTTATGGCACAAAAGGAAAGATTGGTGTTATATGGTGAAGTATTGTAGGCATTATTACATCATCAATTGGCAAAATGTGTAGAAACACATGGTGATATTCATGAAATATTATCTTTGACTAGAGTCTTCTTACAATGTAATGTCCATTGGCAATAGGTAAGAAGATATCACACACAAAGAGTTATCAGTTAAGAAGAGGAGTTGTTTTATCTGAAGCCTTTGAAGTTAACATCACCATTCTCAAGAGCAACACCAGATCTTGGGTATTTTTTCTTCTTCTTTCTCTATAAACACTTTTTTATTAGGGAAGCACTATTTTTTTCTCTTCTTCTTTCTCATTATGAATGATAATGAGCATCTCTTTGTCATATATGGAGAACCCCTTTTTAAAGTCTTTCAATTTTCTAGAATCATATTAGTTATCTCTTCTAATGCATCACACTAAACAACAAATGGTTGTGAGAAATTTGGATGGTAATCATAATATAGAGCATGAATTTGTTACCTCCATGAGCATCTTGAAGACCTCTTGGGAAATGTCACTCCCATGAGAATTTTCACTTTCTAATCACATTAGTTATGGGAGTTTTTGGTTGAGAGTCAAACCCTAAAAAACCTCCTACATTAACTATAAAGGCCAAAGCATCCCCTTAACCATGTCAATTAAATTAGTAAGAGGCCAATCCAAAATGGTTTGGATTTTTTATTGATCCACCTAAAAAATTTGAGCACTAATAACAAGGCACAAGTAGAGAAAATTTATAACCCCAACCTAGCACTAGCCCACTTCTTTAGAAATATCCTATTGCTCTACTATTCCAAGAGCTATATATAAATTCTTTAGATGGCATTGCTATGTTATGTGTAAAACAATATATCAACAAAAAAAAAAAAAAAAATCTTACTTGATTATTGATTGGCAATGGGTACATGACAAGAAAGTTGTTAGAGCATTTATCAGTCATAAGCCATGACCAAAACTCATATTACCCAAAACAAAATCTAAATGTGTCTTGTGTACATCCTTGTTGCACACATGGATTTAACAATATCCTAACTTGAGATCAATCTTTAAAAAATAGATTGCTCCATGCAACTCATCGATAATTGCTCCATGCAACTCATTGATAAGCCATTCATCGTGAGAGACATATACCTATTCTTGATGGTAGACAAATACCTATTCTTGATGATTTTCCCACTCAAGGTTTTATGTTCTATACACATCTCACATGCCATCTTTTCTCTTTAGAAGCACCACATATTATTCAAAAGAGCTAGAACTTGGCCTGATGTGATCCATCTCTAGCAATTTCTTTGTAATGTTTTCTTTTTCTTCTCTGTACATCTGTGGATGGTAGTAAAGGATGTTCATACAAGCTTAGAACTTATTTCCAACTATATGATGCATTGAAATACCCTATCCAATAGTAATCCTGGAGACAAATTACTAAATAGCACATTATGGCTATCTAATATTATATGAATGTTATTATGAAACATGAAGCTTACCCAATAGGAATGCCTTTTACTAGAGAGCAATTGGTTACCTATACAATTTGTCCCTTGTGGAGAGTCCTCTCCATCCCCTAGGAGTGACCACTCATATTGATTAATCAAAAATGACTTAAGGCACCATGTCTTTCCCTTTATATTTGAATTTTAATTCAATAGATTGATAATATTGTGTAAATTCTCTAACGAATGCAACCATTGTCTAGTTCTTAAAAAAAAAAGTTTATAAAGAACTCACCACACTGAAACTGTTGGATTCTTATTTACAAAACATGCTAGGCTACATTAATCAACAATAGCATGCAACCAATTGCAAATAACCTATAGCAATATGCAGTAGCCGATCAGTAGTTCTCTAAAACTAACCCAATGCTTACTCTCTACTACTATTTAAGTCCCAAAAAACAACTAGCCAAAAAGACTAAACAGATTCAGCACAAGTCAATAGCTAAGCAATAAGCCTGACAAACATATTAGAAAAAGGGCAGTCTTCTAATGGCCATATGCCTCAATTTATAGCACAAAGAAGGTCTCAAATCCTAGTGATGCACATAAGCTAACATCATTACTGGAATAGAAAGTGTTATTAAAGGTTCCAGTCCAAAGTAGCACTCCACTTTTTCAACATAAAATCATCTTAGAAGTCACCCTGTAACTTCCTCATAGTCTATTGTTGGAAACTAATATAATTAAATGGAAAATAACTTTATAGAAAAACACAACCGTATTCAGAGATGCCAAGAATTAGATATTATTTAACCATCTTAATAAAAAAAATTCCATAGCCTAGATTGAGAACAAAGGAATATACTTTGGGTCCAAACCTATCTCACCATAGGGTTCCACGAAGGGGGGATGAGGGAACAAGAAAATGGATTTCTAGTATGGATTTTAATCCTAGAGCAGGGGACAACAGGGGATTGCAGTGAGGACAACTGTATTAAAAGTAGAGAAACTTAAAATATGAGCATGGAAACATGGATAAAGTATGCTTATATATTATATAACCTTAATACATGATATTTGTGTTAGATAAATCAAATTGAAAGTTCATGTTGGGGTGGAGATCAAACAAATTATCAAAATTCAAACATTAATTTTTAGGGACATTAGATTCCAAGCTTCCACATAGAGAATCCCATATGTTATTTGGGCATTAGTTTGAGTCTGATGATAAAAAGTATCCATCACCATACATAACTAATTCCTAGCATCCCTTACATGTATGAATCCTTACTAGAATCCTCCATAACTCTAGAGAAGTTGTTCCATTATCTTCATATTTAACCATCAAGAGTACTGAAACCCATATGTCATCCAATATTATGACGATCATCTTACAACCAGATTCCTAATTACTACCTACCCATGGAAGAATACATTTCAAATAATAGTAAATCATACAATGAAGATTAACCTCAGATTAAATTAGCAAAAAATAATGAAAGTATTACACAGTTATGTTAGAATTGTGTTTAGTCCCTACACAAGCTTCAGTTGTATGCTCAATTTTTATAAAAAAAATATTGGCCTGGTTTCAAACTTTCTCTCTTAGGATGGATGTATAAAACCTTTGGTGACTCCTATAATGTGTTCCTCATGTCCTTCAAATGCATTCTTAATTCCTACTATCACAAATATAAGGGAGTCTGATAATTTGATACAGACTACAATGGAAATAGAAGTCATTCACAGTATTGTTAGATCAACATTTGAAGCTACAAAACCAGTATTTGAAGGGCCTTGCAGAGACCCTCTCATTCATCAATCAATCTCTGGATCAACTGTAAAGTGTATATTAATGTGAATTAGGACATGATGCCCAAGTTTAGTGTAGGCATGGGGAAGAAAGAAAGAAAAAATGCCCCCTACACATGGACAACTAGATTTTTTGGCACATGCTTCAACATTTCTTCTTCAAAAAGTAAATCTTAGTTATAGGACTATGTCTTATTGTTCTTTAAATAGTATAAAAATGCACTACATTAAGTGTTTTAACAATAACAGGTTAGAAAACAAGCAGAATTACTTAAAACATAAGATTTCTAATCATCTTTTCCTAATGTAATTGGATATCCCATAGCGATTAATCATTAATGTCTCTAATTAATGTATAATTGTTCATAATAGTGAGCTTCTTGAAGACCTATTGGGAAATGTTATATATGTTTAAAACTTAGCATTTTCCTGAATATAAACACACATGTTATATACGTGTTTAAAGATTCATAACCTTAGCTTCACTGTCCCAATACATGAACCTCGTCCACCCCAGTATTTAATTCATGTTGTATCTGACAAATGGCTAGGATCACAAATTGTTTTGCCAATTTCATTTAGACATCTTATTCTACTAGAGAAATATCCATCTCCAACTAAATTATTAGATTTGCAACCACTTCCTATATTTGCATTAAGAAATCCTTCATACAAAGCTCTGTATCAGCAGTTTAGGCACTTCAATCCTATTCAAACACAGGTATTTATAGTCCTATATAACTTAGATGATAATTTTTTGGTTGCAACACCCACTAGAAGTGGTAAGACTATTTGTGTTGAGCTTTCTTTGCCATGACTGCATCAAAAAGATGGAGACAATACATTTCAACCTATTTACATTGCTCTTGTAGCTGCACTTGCAAAGGAAAAATATTGTGAATGGGAGCAAAAGTTTGGGAAAGATCTGGGATGGAAAGTAGTTGAACTGACAAGTGAGACTATGTCTGATTTGAAGTTACTTGTGAAAGGTCAGATTGTTATAAGTACACATGAGGAATGGGATTCTCTTCCTTGTAGATGGAAACAACATAAGCAAGTGCAGCAAGTCAGCTTATTTATTATTGATATACTTCATTTAATTAGTGGAGAGGGTGGTCCCATATTGGAAGTAATTGTTTCTAGAATGAGGTATATTTCAAGTCAAATTGAAAATTATTTTTTGCTTTGTTTCTCTTTCCACTTCACTTGCAAATGCTAAAGATCTTGGTGAGTGGATTGGAGCTACTGCACATGGCCTTTTTAATTTCCCCCCTAGTGTTTGTCTTGTACCATTAGAGATTTATATCTAGGGTGTTGATATAGCCAACTTTGAAGCTTGGATGCAGGCAATGATCAAGCCAACTTACACATCAATAATTCAGCATGCAAAAGGAGGAAAACCAGCTCTAGTGTTTGTGCCAACAAGAAAACATGCCCGACTTACTGCCATTGATTTATTAACTTATTCAAATGTAGATGGTGGGAAAAGATCCTAGTTTCTTCAATTTTCTTAGGCCCTCTACCCTTTCTAAATTATGATGTGTATTTTACATAGGTAGGGATTATATTGTATCATATTGAAATTGAATGAATACTAATATATATCATAATATGACAAGAAACTAGTTGCTTGCAAATTGTTAGGAAGCTCACCAAGATAAATTGTTAGGATAATTTTACCCTTTCTGAATTATGATGTGTATTGTAAGTAGGTAGTGATTATATTGTATCATATTGAAATTGAATGAATACCAATATATATAATAATATGACAGGCAACCAGTTGCTTGTAAATTGTTAGGAAGCTCACCAAGATAAATTGTTAGGATAATTTTACCCTTTGTGAAATTAAAAGGTTGGTACTTTTCTTTTGCTAAATTACTAGATGATTTAGTTACCCTATTATTTGCCTCTATGAAATCGATACAAATATAGGTATGCTAATATTTATTTTGTTGTATTTGTATGCATTGTGGATACAGCATGTATCTGCCTTGCATTGAACCACTAGCCTTGCATCAAACTCAAGAATCAGCATGGGGAAAAGATATCATCTGTTTCAAAGACTAATCAAAGGTAGTATTTTATGATGGCTTTTAATGTTTCTTTTGCATATGGTACCCATGTGGTGATACATAACATAATTAATTGTACTTTGCACAAATACAAATGTTAGTTTCCCTACCATTTCTATCAACAATATATTTGTTGTGCTTGAAATCAATGTCCCTTACTAATGTTTTTCATCCTAATTGTATAAACTTAGATAAGTCTTTTCTTGTGAACCATATTGAATTAACAAATTTTTTTCCTTGAACAACGTTGTTATGATGCAACTAGTGCTTCATGCAAAAGGTCAAAATTTAATTAAAAAGTCAAAATATAAAGAGGCTCTTGAAATACTTTCCATGGGAGAGGTATCTAGTGGTGCATTTGTAGGACAAGCATTTCTAGTAAACATAGATGTTGCATAGTCAAGCATTTCCAGTAAACATAGATGTTGTAGTTGGTGTCCCTCGCCATTTGGCTTGCCCTTCTCAATGTGATTGTAGCATCTAATTTAATAGTAATAAGTTGTAATTGAACTAAAAATTTATTTATATACTTATGAAAAATGAATAATTCAATCACAATAACCATGATTGAAGTTTCCCATTGTAGTCTAGGAAAATTCACACTGACCTACTTTGGCATTGCTTGAAGATTGATAGATGGGGAAGTCATGGATATATGAACTTTTTGCAATGAATTTATTCATCTGTGTCACAACATGGGAGTCTTTTTATATGATGATTTATTGTCAATCATGTCCATTTGCTACCAAAGAATTCTATTCTACAAATTTGAGACACTGAAACTTTTGTGGATGTGTAGGCCATTGAAACATATTGTAGGGAGGATGACGAACTTATTCTCAACTGTCAAACTTAGGCAATGATATAAATTGTAGAATCTTAACATATGGTTTTTCAAATTTTGTATCTCCTAAATGATTTCCTTTTAGCATATAACTTGTTGTGCATAGTTGCCAAGTTCACTTATTGTATCCAGCATATTAATGAAGAAGCATATTAGTTACTGTCAGTGTTTATGATAGTTTGATTAGTTACTGTCGATGTTTTTTAGGCATTCTATAAAATAGTTCACATGCCTTGTGTGTGATTTGACATTTTGCATGTATCCTGCACTCTCTCATCTGGTTGATGATGGATTACAGAGTGTGATCTGAAATGATGATGCTAAAAAATACACACAATCAAATCCAAAATGAATTTTCCTTACAAATGAATTGTGGGAATCTATTATTATTAATTTTTCATGCATGTCTACTAGGACAATCACAACTTAAACATATAAATAAATATATGTTTAAGTTGTGATTGTCCTAGTAGACTTGCATGTAAAATTAACAATATCAAATTTCCACAATCCATTTGTAATGCAAGTTTATTTTGGATTTGGTTGTGTGTGTTTTTTAGCATCATCATTCTAGATCACTCTTCATAATCCATCATCAACTGAGTGAGAGTACATGATGCATGCAAAATGTCATATCATATGCAAGGCATGTGAACTGTTTTATAGAATTCTTGAAAAAAAATTACACCCAGGCATTGGTAGAAATTTCTACCTTGATTGATTGAAATTTCTACCAATGCCTGGGTGTTTTCTACCTTCATTGGTCAAAATTTCTACCTTCATTGGTCAAAACTTTCTACCTTCATTTGTCAAAATTTCTACCTTCTTTGGTCAAAATTTTCTACCTTCATTGGTCAAAATTTCTACCTTCATTGGTTGAAATTTCAACCAATTCCTGACAGAACTTGCATCATGGCTTTGAAGGTTTTCGACCAATGTATTGGTTAAAATTTTAACCAACCAGTAGGTTGGTCGAAGTTTCGACTAGAAAAATTTTGACCTGAATTTGGTCAAAATTTTGACCAATAATGGTCAAAAAATGGCCTCAAATGTACTAGTGATACCACACTTGGGGACATTGATGAGACTCGAATTGAGGTAGACAACTATAGACAGAAGATCAAAGATAAATATGAGGTTTTAGATTTATTAGATGCGGAAAATATTACTGAGATAATAGATAAATTCAAGGGCAAGCATCCCGACATAGCTTTGGGATGAAGGGGAACAAAACCTAGAACCTAGAATTTCAATTTTGACACTCAGTAAAATTTTGAGATTTTGGGCCTTTTTGAGGTGCATAGCTCTGTAGGTTCATAGGTGTGTAGGTCCACAAGTATGTAGGTCAGCTTTTCTAGAGGTGCACTAAAGGTTAACTGCAAGTCCTAAAAATAGAGCTTTCCATGCATTGGAAACACATTTTTATGGTAGTTTAACTTCGACAAATGCCTAGTGAAGGATTAGTTTCCATTTTTGGTAGTATAAGACACTTCCACTTTGACTAAAGGCTTTCTTATTCTCTCTCCTCTCATAAATTTTTTGTTTTTTAACATGTAAAGGCTCATGCATCCAATTAATAAATATAAAATTGATGGAGTCCTACTTAGCACCAGTTAGATTGTTAGTTTGCAGATAATTAATTTGTTTTATTGAATTAAAAGCATTTTATTGCATGAAAATATCTCCAACTCTCAACACAGATTGAGGAGAGATTTTTCTTATAAATAATCCATTTTAATATGTAATTGGGGCCACCATTATTTTTCAATAAAATTATACTTTTTGTGCTCGCATTTGGAGTGTAGTCATTCTTGCCTAAATGTGTCATTTTTTTATGGATATATGTTCATGGAATTGTGATTGAGCCAAAAGTTTATTTCTTTGTTTTTGGTTGTGTGATTTATTAATTTTGGTGTTTGCATAACGTATCTAACTTAAGAAGAAACTATCAAATTGTGCTTGCACAACTTTTTGTCTCGCATGAGCACACTTTCTATGGCCTTGTGATTTGATGAAGGGTGAAACATCATATGATCACTAGGTTTCTCACTAATGATTGCATTAGTGGAATTTAAGAAGTGATACTCCTTCTTTCATTTGTTACCCATTGATTTCTTTGAAAGCTTAACTCGCAAATGTGTCATTTTCCATAGCTTATGTCCATTAAGATTTCAATTTCATGTTATTTTCTTTAAAGTTTTTGTTATTTTCTTTACTAACCCCCTTTGTTAGAATAGGGCTTCATACTAGTTGCATTGTTAGATTGCATTCACAAAAAACATAAAAATACAAAAAACATTGTTCTTTCTTGCATTTTTTATTTTAAAGCAGTGTGCAAATACTTCATGTCATCCAAAATCAAAACGAACCAGCAAAGGCCTCCTTGTGAATAGTCATATTTATCTTCAACTAAACAGATTCTAGTAGGTCGCAAGATCACCCGAAACCTTGGAGTTGATTCACAAGATCATCTTTTCAAGAGAGGAGTTCACAAGAATTCATGTCATTTAGCATCATGCATAATGACAGCTCAACACCAACTAGATCACAAATTGTGCATCTAATGATCCCATGGATCGCTTACATGTATTTAGTAAGAATTCTTCTCCTTCTTCCATTGTGCACTAATACTTCACATTCCACTTGATCTTCTTCTCCAAGATACATCACAAATAAGGAAAACAACTTTAATTTATATCGTATCTTCATAATAATACCTTATGTTGGCCTTGAAGCTTACCCAATTAATTAAAATAACATAATTAATTAATTCACAATTACAATAGCATTTTCAGCTTACAATCTATACAAAACTTCACATGTGTGAAACCATGTCCTTCTTAGATGTTGGTGTCACCAAATGATTGTCCTCTATTACTGTGTAACTATGCATCTCTTCATTACATTTTAGATGAAAGATAGCGATAGATCATCAAAACTTTATTTTCCAATTCTCTATTTCTACACTGCTTCCAATAAATCAAGTGTAACTTCCATACACCATTAACTCAGACTTAGTCCTCTTAACCACATCATCAGGACAACCTCAAGAACATGTCCTCTACTATGCATCATAAGACTATTGACTGCTATTCTTCTAATCTTTATAGAATTACTATTATATTGACATCAATGAAAAATGTAGTCATGAATGAAACATATCAATACTCTTCAATGCTTAGGATACTCCCCCAATGTAGTATCATCAACATTCATGCTAACAATCTCCCCCATTGGCATTGATGGAAACATAGATGAAAATTATCTAAGTTCCAAAAATACGAAATTTTAGTCTATTGCTATTGCTCCTATCATCTTCTCAATTTTCTTCATCAATCTAAAATCTTCTGGCTGCTAGTCATGAGTTGTTCATGGTGAACAACTTACAACACTTTTCTAGTTGCATATCTTTCCCATAGAGATATTCTTCTATGCACTTACATTTCCTTCTATGCACTCAGATCAATCTTTCTAAATCTTTTGAAATCTCCCTAAAGAAATAACACTCCCCCATTGACAACTCAACAAATGCTTCTCTCACATTTTCTCTCCCCCTTTATGTAGGAGATGCTTTTATGCACATATTCTCCTCCCCCATTGACATCAATGTCAAAGGTGTCAATACAAGTACAAAATACCAATTGTTAGAATATATTTCTTCCAACTATTCAATCAAATCAAGCATCTAATGACACTATTCAATACAAAATATCAAATACCAAGAGTTCTCAATGACTCAGTTCATTCAAGATACTCCCCTATACAGGAAGCATTATCATTCAATCTATTCTAATCATATTTCTCTATACCACTAGACTAATGCACTCCTCACATCATCTACTCTGAAGTAGATAGGGGCATAGCCCCTAGTACACCTCTTAGGTACTCAAAAGTATCTTTAGGCAAAGGTTTCATAAAGATATCTTCAATTTGATCTTTAGAATTTACATACTCCAACCTTATCTCTTTCTCTATTGTCTTCTCTCTCAAAACATGATACTTTATGGATATGTGCCTTGTCTTCGAATGAAATATAGGATTCTTAGACATACTCACTATACTTGTATTATCATAGTAAATGATAATAGGTTCTATAAACTCAATCCCAACATCATTCAAAATTTGTTTCATCCACATAACTCGATTACAGTTATTTGCTACTATAGCATACCCTACCTCAACTATACTCTAAGATATACAATCTTGTTTCTTGATCAACCAAGAAATCAATCTTCCTCCAAGAGAGAATGTTCCACCACTAGTGCTCTTTCTATCATCCATATTGCTTGCCCAATCTGCATTAGTATATGTACACAAAGTGAAGTCACTTGATCTATCATACCAAGTTCCATAATTAGGTATACCTTTCAAATATATGAATATCCTCTTTACTACTAAATAATGATACTCTTTTAGATTAACTTGGAATCTTGCTATAATCCTAACCACATTTACTATATCTCATCTAGTGTGAGTTAGATATTGTAATCCTCCAATCATATATCTATATTTTTTTTGCTCAACTGTAAGTGTCTTATCTTTACTAGATAACTTGTGACTAGTTATTATGGGTGTACCAACAGGTTTGCAACTTTCTAAACCAAATATTTTCAACAAGTATTTTAGATACTTGGCTTGTGAAATAAATATCCCATCCTTGTTCTGTGTAATCTACAATCCTAGGAAAAATTGCATTTCTCCTATCGTGCTCATTTGAAATTTATTTTTCATCTCTTTAGAAAAATGATCACTTTCTTTATCATTTCCTCCAAATATTATGTCATCCAAAAAATACTATAATGATAAACAAACCATCATCAATTTTCATTAATACAAAATACTATTTTACGTACCTTTAATAAATCAGAGTTTAGACAAATATCTCTCCAACCTTACACACCAAGTTTTAGGTGCTTGCTTCAAACCATATAGTGCTTTCTTCAATCTGCATACAAACTCTTTTTCTTCTATCAAAGGAAATCCATCAGGTTGCTCAATGTAGATTTCTTCTTCAAGTTCTTCATTTAGCATAGTTGACTTGACCTCCATCTGATAAACCTTGAAATTCTTGCTTGTTGCATAAGCCAAGAACATCCTCACTACTTCCATTCTTGCCACAAGTGCATAAGTTTCTTCATAATCTATGAATTCTTGTTGTGAGTAACCTTTGCAAACAAGTCTAGCCTTGTTTCTCATAACTTCTCCTTGCTCATTCATCTTTTTTTTTTAGTACCCACTTGGTGTCTATAACATTTTTGTCTTTAGGTCTAGGAACTAACTCCTATTTCTCATTCTTCACAATCTAATCTAATTCTTCTTTCATTGCTTGCATCTAGTGACCATCCTTACATGCCTCATCTATGCTCTTTGGTTCCACTTGAGAAATTAGATAGAATTCCTCATTCACTCTATTCCTTGTCATTACACCCTTATCCTTGCTCCCAATTATCTACTCTAGAGGGTGATTCTTTGCCATATTTTTGCTATAAGTAGGAGTTGATATATCAACTCTAATAGCTTCTCAAGGTTTAGATCTATGTTCTCCTCTATGAAAAATAGATAAATCATTCTTAAATTCATTGTTAGTCTCAAAAATAACTTCAGCATTATGTCTAACAATTCTAGAATTATCCTCTTCTTCATTTGAATTATAATCAACCATCTTCTCTTTAGTACCAAAATCTTCATCAATCCTTACATTTTCACACTCAACTATTATCTTAGTTCTATAGATGAAACATCTATATGCTTTATTTTTCAATGAGTAACCAAGAAACTTACCTTTATTGCTTCTAGGATCAAACTTACCAATATCATCTATTGGAAATGTAGAATAGGCTAGGCTACTAAGAAAGTAGGTGTGAATCACAAACTAATATAACTTATTCTTATTTCACCAATTAGTCCTTCAATTATATTTTGATCTAATTGCATGGATGAAATACTAAAAGCATTAAAACATTCATAACACTTTGACACAGGATATGGTAACCTAGAAACCTTCCAAATAGAAAGTAAAATTGGGGTGGCAATGGTACCCAAAAGCTTAGTACTATAGTATAAAGTTGGTTAGTTAAGGCTTATAATTGATCACTTCTTATGATTTTCCCTATTAGGAGTAATAAGGATTTCTAGGTTCACCTTGTTAAAGGATTTACAAAACATGCAATGAAGTATGCACTCAGTAAAGATATTTGCAAAAGATTGTTAAGCCTACTTTGTGAAAGGATTTAACTGATACACCTATTAGAATGAACTAGTGGCTGATCTCTAATTTGCAACTCTGATTTGTTAGTTGAGATTACTTTGAAGTGTAAAGATAACCATGTTGTTATAGATAAATCTTTGTTGCTCCTTATATTGCTTGTACCCTTCTTAATTCACACTTATGCTCATATGATTGCTTTCTATTCACATTCTTATTATATTTGGATGTGATACAATACATTACATATATATCAATCCAAACTACAATTCATCAAAGTCATCTACAACACAAGTTTCACTGAAATACACAAAGTTAGCTCAACTATTGGTACTCAAATTCTGAAGACAAACTTGGTGAGGTTCTAACACTCAAAAAATAATGTCAACACTTGACATCATCATGCTCTCAGTAGACATAGAATTTTAGTTCATACTAATCAATTCCAACTCATCTAAACTTGATTAGCACTAGTGACTTGGTGAATACTACAAAACTCAATATATAAAATGAATCACTTGGTTAACACTACATGGCTTAGTCAATACTAACACTATAAGCTTGGTATAAACTAAATCACTTGGTTGACACTTCCTAGCTCAATCAACACTAGATTCACATCATTGATACTATGAACTTGATAGATTCTAGAGACCATGGTTGACATTGTGCTACTTGGTTAATACTATGAAGCTTGGTTTGCACTATTAGTTATCAACTCAATAGATACTACTTGGTATAAACTGAATACTAATTTTGGAACTTGGTAGCAACTATAGTCTAACTCAATAAAACCTAGATTACTTAGTTAACACTTTAAACTACAAGATAAGCTTAGCAGCTACTAACCATTTGATTAAGCATGATTCATTAACAAATAAACTTGACCATAATATCAACAATCATCATCTCTTTTTATGTAACACTTACTTCCAAATATTCTAAAATACTCGACTAATGGTGAATGACCAAACCATTACTCATAGGATTTCTTTCTCATAACTTTTTTGATTTGTACTTTTTTTAGAGTATATACTATAGTGTTAACTACTTCTCTCCAAAATGTCTTTGAGACATGATTCTCAAAACATCATTCTTGCTAGTTCTACTACTAACTTGTTCCTTCTTTCAACAATCCCATTCTATTGAGATGTTCTTGGTGAAGATAATTGTCTTTTGATTCCATTCTCTTCATATAACATAGTGAACTCTCTAGACATGAACTCTCCTCCTCTATCTCATCTCAAACATTTCATCTTGACACTAGATTCATTTTCAACTCTATTATTAAATATCTTAAATTTCTCAAGAGCTTCAGACTTCCCTTTGAGAAATGCTAGCCACATTATCCTAGTGAAATCATCAACAAAAATAATAAGGTATCTTTCACCATAGAATCATTTGGTTCTTGTAGGACCACTTAGATCTATGTGAACAATATCTAGTTTGTTTTTAGTAGAGAACATCTTACTAGGAAAAGACACTTTCCTCTATTTAGCCAAAATAAATTCCTTCCAGATAACATCAATAGGTTTAATTATCTTAGGAAATCTCTCACTGCAAATGTATTGCTAACTTTCACAATATTATCAAAGTTTATATGATAGAACCTTCTATGCCATAACCAACTGTTGTCAACCTTTCCAACCAAGCATGTTATTTTAGTAGAAATCAACTAAAATACATTACTTCTAGATTTGGCTCTAGTACTAAGTAGCTTACCATCTTTATCTTTGATAGTGCAAGTCTTCTCTATGAACCACAACATATATCCCTTTTCTACCAACTATCCAACACTTAAAAAATTATATTTTAAATCATCAACAAAGTAAACATCATCAATGTTAGTTTTAGCATTAAGAGTAATAGATCCAATCCCTATAATATGACAAGTTGCATTGTTACTAACTCTAACAATACCTCCATCATGATTTCTAAACTTAATAAACTTGTTCATATCACCACTCATGTGATGTGAACATCCATTATCAATTATCCAATCTAATATCTTCTCAACTTGCGTAAGTAGACCTCTCTCTTCTCTAATTTCTCTATCAAGATCATCTTCCTTGATAGCCACAAATCCTAATTCATCATCACTTTCACTCTAATCTCTTTCATCAGATTCTTTGTCCTCATCAGCATATAAACAATTTTTATCCTTATCTCTTCTAGGCTTAAACTTTCCTCTAATTTTTTTTCTCTCTTTTAGGATATCTAGATGCATAATGATGATATTCATCACAAGTCCAACATTTAAATATTTTCTTACCATATTTCTATCTTCTTACCAAAAGGGCTATTCCTTCTTCAATCTTCTTATCTTCTTTAGATTTTCTAATACTAGAAAAGTCTCCTCTTGTGCTTGAACTTCTTGATAGATTAGGTTGAATGTTTAGAGTACTAAAAGTTGTCTCAACTCTAGCTAATTCTCCAGACTATCTCATTTCTACCTCTATATATTCTAATCTTCCAAGTAATGTTTCCTTTATGAAATATTTGGTGCAAGGCATTACTAGTTGAATCATCTGAGCTATCTTCTTGAATGGTGGTGTTAAATTTTTCAAGATCTTCCATATAAGCTCATCATCTTCTTTAGTTCCACCAAGAGACTAGATTCCTACAACAATTTTTGATATTCTTCCTACATAAATTCTCACAAATTCATCTTCCATCATCTTAGCATCTTGAAATGCACAAATCCAATTTTGTAATCCCATTCCTTTTGCATGATCATCACCTTCAAAATTAACTTCTAATGCTTTCCAAATTTCATTAGAAGTTTGAAATCTCTTTACCTGATTGTATTCATTCTTTGGAAGAGCTGGCAGTAGGCCCTCCATTCCTCTAACTTTGACTCTTCAACAATTTCCTTCATAGATTTTGTAAGAATTTGGTATAGCTCTAATACCATGTAAGAATTTTCTTTAGGGAAAGATTCAACCAAGATCATAGAACTCGAACACAAGCATAATTGTAGACCAAAAAGGAGTATGATCAATATATCATAGTATGTCCTCATACACTACTCTATATTATATATGATGAGTGTACACACTAGGAGTCTCTATATATAAAGGCCTTGCAGGAAGCCCCTAGAATGTCTCTAGAAAGAGCTAAGAGATAAGATAAGCATGACAAGTAAGCACACATCTTTTCCATCATTCTAGATGATAGGATAAGAATGATAAGGTGTATCTCAAGTAGAGATGTTGTAGACACCATGTGCTTAATTAGTGTGCTAACTCGTATGTTGTAGACACCATGTGCATAAAAGAGGTGTGAACTCCTATGTTGTCAACATGACAACTCACAAGAGTGCACATACTCCTAGGTGACTAATAAATAAACATTAAAATAATGCATTAACCTAAGTAAACTTAAGTATGTGTAAATAGTGAATAATTATTTACACCAACACCCCCCCCCCCCCCCCCCTAAGTGAAACTTAGGGGAATGCACTTAAGCTCATGAAAACTAGGATGAAATGTATAATGGGTCCTAGCTACTAGGCCATATTAGGTACCCATGTACATAATGAAATGCAATCTCTCATAAAGTAGAGAAAGAGGGAAAACCTCATGCGAAAAACCCTCCCCCAAAAAGAGAGATGAAATATGTATAGATGGATGGAGTAATCAAGACACCCCCATTGTGACATACATCGAGTATATACAAGAGAGAAGTGGGAGAAGGAAAAAACCCCTTAAGAGGAAAGAGTCCCCCCCAAAAAGGAGAAGAAGGAGACAAGGTAGTCCCCCCCCTAACGGTAGTTTTTTTATCAGTGAGAAATACTCCAATGTAGAAGAAAATTCATGACTATTGAATGATGTTCCTCCCCTTTGGAAGAAACAAATGCAAGGGTACTGATGAAATGCTTCCCCTATATGTAGAAAGAATCTCAATGATAAAAGGTGTCTCTAAAACTTTCTCAAGTGTCCCTATGTCAATATTGATGGTGGCTCCTTCCAAAAATATTAAGAAGAAGTTTAGATCTAGCAGGGATTGCTATAGAACCTATTTTAAAGAACCAATAGTCTCCTCAAATGAGAGAGAGACCTCCTACAACTACCATACATAAGTATCCACAATCACACCAACTATAAAGATTGATCATGTAGAGAATGGACACGAGGGTCAGAGTGAGTCCTTGCAAAAACTATAGATGAATTGTCCTCATTAAAGAGAAGTGATATATCATCAAAGAAGTCTCCTAAATCCACTGTGTGTGACTCTATGAATAGAGCTAATTTTTTGCAAGAATTTATCACCTAGAAGATAAAGTGTACCATACTATGGTGAAGTACATGAATTTTTCACTATGGCAATAGATGAAAATTTTGCCTCAAAGAGAAGACAAATATCATTGAGGATGTCTCCCACATATTCAATGTGAGACTCCATGAACAAGCCTGTAAGGGAGGGAAGGAAGTCATCGCATGAAGGTAAAGTAGGAAGATATAAAGGATCCTACTACAATGAATCTAAAGCATCTATGGTTGGAACAGGATTAGTAGGAGCAACAGGAGCATCTAGAGGTGCGATCACATCTAGAGTTGAAGAAACCATAGTTGGAGTGATTAGATGTAAAATGTTAAATGTTCCTCTAGAGATGGAGGAACACATGGATCTCCATATGCTTCCCAAAGAGCCATCCAAAGATCATGAGGAAAACTTTTCATTCTTGCCATTCTAAGAGGAGAAAAAGATTCCTTACCCATACTATGATACAGTAGATGAAGTTGCAAAAGATATGTCCAATTAAAATGTGGTGGCAATGAATAGAGATAAGGAAGCAATTCTTGATGGTCTCTTAGATGATCAACTATCAAAGCACCTCATTAGTGATAGTTCCTTGTTGTCAATTATGGTCTAATACCAGACTGACATATCTAACAAGACTCCATGAGATCAATCAATGAACCCCCAAAGAATCAACCCCCCCCCCCCCCCCAATGAATGATTTAGGCACTTGGTAGCCACTTACCAATTTAGGACCTATTTTTGAAAGAAGAATTTATGTCCATAGATCCTATAATATGATTACAGATCTAGAAAGTAGACAAAAAAATTCACTTTCAAAAAAAATGAAACCTGATTTGGAGTCCAGATCAGCCCGTACTAAGCATTTTAAGTGGAAAAAATAAGAATTTGTGAGTTGTAGAAAAATTTGGGAATAGAGATCTCAAATCACCTACACCAATGTCTAGATCCCAAAATTTTGCCCCAAAACAAAAAAATTTGCTTGCAAAAAGGAGTTTGTATAAGGGAGATATTGTTGTTTGAAAATTGTTGCTGGTATTATTTTTTTTGAATCACTATCATGCCTCCAAAAATCAAATGACTCTAGATTTAACCTCAAATATTCAATTTTGGTGAAACAAAAGTTGATTTGGGGATTTTTTGACCTTTTGAATGTGATGCAAATATCTAATTTGCACTAGTAAGCTTCAATCTTCACCTTCAAAAATCTCTCCTATGGCCCGATGGCCAAAAAAATTCCAAAAAATAATGAAAATTCTAAAAAAATAATAGAGATGTAGATTTTTAAAAATGGAGATTTAAAAATTAAATGTATAGATTTGAAATGATCATACCAATTCTTCAAATCAATCCTTTAGGTCCCAGTTTGCAAAAAAAAAAATTGCCTCAATTTTGACTATGCTTAGGGTAGGAAAAATTATAGTCAAATTATACTGAATCAATATTCTAGACACAATGGTGAGGTTAGCTCTGGCTCTAAATGCTCCCAATGTCTATGATACTTTAGATTCAGGCTGAGGTGTTGAAGCAAGAAGAGGGTCTCAAATGGCTATATGAAGAGAGATTCTCCAAGAGCTCTGATACCATGTAAGAATTTTCCTTAGGGAAAGATTCACCCAAGATCATAGAACTTGAACACAAGCACAACTATAGACCAAAAGGAGTATGATCAATATATTAGAGTGTGTCCTCATACATTGCTCTGTATTGTATATGATGGGTGTACACACTAGGAGTGCCTGTATATAAAGACCTCTCAGGAAGCACCTAGAACATCTCTAGATAGAGCTAGTAGATAAGATAAGCATGATAACTAAGCACACATCTTATCCATCATTATAGATGATAGGATAAGAATGACAAGGTGTATCTCAAGTATAGATGTTGTAGACAACATGTGCTTAATTAGTGTACTAACTCTTTTGTTGTAGACACCATGTGCATAAGAGAGGTGTGAACTCCTATGTTGTCAACATGACAACTCACAAGAGTGCACATACTCCTAGGTGACTAATAAATAAATATTAAAATAATGCATTAAACTAAGTAAACATAAGTAAGTGTAAATAGTGAATAATTATTTACACCAACAAATTTTATCAAAAGCCAATATCTTAGACCCATGCATAATAGATGCATCTTCATATTTTATTTCCAACTATCATAGTTGGCCCCATGAAATCTTGGACTATCCTTCTTGAACATATTCACCATCGATGTCCCAAAGTTGTTAAGCCTTATCTTCAAGGACCTGATGCTTTGATACCAATTATTAGAATATATAGTCCATTGATATAACTAAGAGTTGGGGAGGGGGGGTGTTGAATCAATTCTACAACTACCATAGAAATCATTAACTTTAAACAATATTAACCATATGAGTAATGTTAACTAAAACCACAAAATTATACTCATACAAACTTAACACTAGATATATTAACTAGGGAAACCCTTGACAAAGGGAAAATGTTAGTGGGGATGGTACCCACAAGATGATGTACTCATATAAATATTCCTTGTTAGAGGATAGACCCTATTAGGGGTCTGTTACAATATTCAGTACATATGAGTCCCTATTAGGATACTTTGAATTCTTGTTAGGAGATTCCAATCCTGTTAGGAGTTGTGCCAACCTTGTTAGGAGTTGTGGAAAAAAACTAGACCTACTTCTCAAATAGCTTCAAGGATAAGATCAAGGAACCCACTCTCCAAATGATCTCTGTATTATTCCTTTCAAAATAATAGTACTACAATGTGCTTCCTTCCTCTATCTCTATCATGTCAACCAAACTTTGACTCCTTTTGATCTTGTAACTAGATCACAAACTGTGCATCCAATGATCCCTTGGATCACTTACATGCATTTAGTAAGCATTCTTCTCCTTCTCACACTACACACTAATACTTTTCATTTCACTTGATCTTCATCTCAAAGATACATTAAAAATAGGGAAAACAACTTTCCTTTATACCGTATCTTCATAATAATTCCTTGAGTTAGCCTTGAGGATTTTTCAATTAATTAAAATAAAATAATTATTTAATTCACAATTACAATAGCATTTTCAGCTCACAATCTATAGAAAACTTCACATGTGTGAAACTATGTCTTGTGCACACATTGGTGTCAGCACACAATTATCTTCTACCATTGTGTGACTGTGTATCTCTTCATTACATCTTAGATGAAAGATAGTGATAGATCATCAAAACTCTATTTTCTAATGCTTTTTTTCTACACTAATTCCAATAAATCAAGTGTAACTTCTATACACCACTGACTCAAACTTAGTCATTTTAACCATGTCATCAGGATGACCTCAAGAACATGTCCTTGACTACACATCATCTAAAACATCCCTAGCTTTTGTGCATCATAATATTACTGATTGCTATCCTTCCATTCTTTAAAAAATTACTACTATGTTGACATCAATGAAAAATCCAATCATAAATGCAACACATCAATACTCTTCAATGCTTAGGATACTCTTCCAATGTGATATCATCAACATTCATACTAACAAATTGCCCCAAGTATCTTCCTGAGACTAATGAATGAGGTGCTAGTAGATTTTATAGGTAATTTTGTTTTTGTGTATTTGGATAACATTCTAATATTTCAAAGGTCAAAAGAGGAGCATATGAATCACTTGGAGATGGTCTTGAGGAGGCTATACCAAGAGAAGATAATGATCAATAAAAAAGAGCGTGAGTTTCTAAAAATGAAATCGGTATACCTTGGGTTTGTTGTTTTGAATGGATGTATTAAAATTGATCTTGATAAGGTCAAGTCCATATTGGAGTAGCCAACACCTAAAAGAATAGGATTTTTTAGGAATTTTTATGGCTTAGAATATTACTATAGGAAATTTGTGAGAGGATTTAGTCATGTATGTGCACCTATCCTCAACACCATTAAGGGAGGCATCAAATTTCAATTCAAATGAACAAAGGCAGTAGACAAAGTATTTGAGCTTTTGACAAAAATGATTGTAGCCCTACTTACGCTAAGGTTTTTAGATTTCAATAAACTCTTTGTGGTGGAGTGTGATGCTAGTAAGCTAGCTATTGGAGTAGTGTTAAGTCAAGAAGGACACCCTATGGCATTTTTCTCTAAAAATTTAAATGAGGCAAACCATAGATACTCTACCTATGACCTTGAATTATATGAAATGGTCTGAGACTTAAAGAAGTGGAGGCACTAAGTCCTTCCAAAATTATTTTTGGTTTATACAGAAAATCATGTCCTTAGCTTATTGAATGGGCAAGAGAAAATCAATGAAGGACACCTCAAGTGGGTGGAATATTTAAAAGCATGCACCTTGGTTATCAAGTGCAAGAAAGGTATGACCAAAAAGGTTATTGATTCTCTGTAGGAGAGTCCTATCCATCCAAGAGATCCAATTGCAATGAGTTGGA
Source organism: Cupressus sempervirens (assembly GCA_028749045.1). Classification (NCBI taxonomy): domain Eukaryota; kingdom Viridiplantae; phylum Streptophyta; class Pinopsida; order Cupressales; family Cupressaceae; genus Cupressus; species Cupressus sempervirens. The sequence continues at coordinate 28,336,718 of CM053789.1, read as the reverse complement.
ATGGAAGAACTAAGAGAGATCTACAAGGAGGATAAGGACTTCAAAGAAGCCTATAAGGTATGTGACAAGTTCAAGAAAGGTTTTTAAGTAGATTTTACTAATTACATGATGTAGGAAGGTTTACTATTCAAGGGGCACCTATTGTGCATTCCTCGATTCTCCATGAGGGAGAACATCATTAAAGAAAAACATCAAGGAAGTGTAGGGGGACATTTTGGGGTAGAAAAACACTTGAACAAGTTTCTAGGTACTACCACTAGCCTAGATTGTAGACTAATGTAAGAAGGTTTGTGGAGAAATGCCATGTGTGTCAGAAGGCTAAAGGACATAGAAGTAATTTAGGATTATACTAATCACTCACCATACCACAAAGGCCATGGGAGTGCTTGAGTATGGACTTTGTTTTAGGACTCACTAAAAAACCTAGAAGGCATAACAATATGTTTGTCATCATGGACCATTTTAGCAAGATGAAACAATTCATCTCATGCAAGAAAACAAATGATGCTTCACATAGAGTAGGTTTTTCTTCAGAGATATAGTAAGAATCCATGGTTTTCCACTTAATATTATGAGTGATAGGGATAGTAAATTCTTTGGAAAATTTTGGAGGATCTTTTAGAAGATTCTAGGCACTAATATATCATTTTCTTCAGTCTATCATCCTTAATTTGATGAGAAAATATAGGTGGTGAATAGGTCTTTAGGAAATTTATTAAGATTCTTTACCAAACAACATTGTTAGTCATCCAGGATCATATCATAGGGCAGGTAGAGTATGCTTATAATGACTCTATTAATAGGAGCACTAGAAAGAACCCATTTGAAATTGTATATGGGACTCACCCTAGGGTAATTCTAGAATTAAGTGATCTCATTCTACATGAAAAGAGGAGCACATAAGGAGAGACATTTATAGAACAAATGAAAGAGCTACATAACCAAGTTTAGAAGACATTGAAAAAATAAGTGGACAAATACAAAGCCAAGGAAGACAAAAAAATGAGACTTGCAATTAAGTGGGGGATTTGGTACTTTATTGTCTGAGGAAAGAGAGACTACCAAAGGGACATCCAACCAAGTTGCTAATGAAGAAGATAAGACCCCTGAAAATACTACTCAAGTTTGGCAACAATGGCTATGAAGTTGAACTCCCTCCTAACTTAGGGATATCACCTATTTTTAATTTATGTAATATTTTTCCCTAAAAAGGTCCTCATGTTGACATAGGTCAATCAGCCATTACAGATTTGGGAGTAGTAGAATAGCTTCAAGACTTGACAACTCCGCAACCTTTGTGAAAAGATTGCATTATGGATTCTAATTTGATCAAGAAGACTAGGAAGGGAACCTATAAGACCTATTTGGTGAAAAAGAAGGGACTACCTGATGATGAAGCTACCTGGATAACTCAAGTTGATATACTGAAGCATGGGTTCACCATTGAAGACTTCCTAACTCAAGGGAATTGAGTTCTTTGTCCTAGGGAGTATGGTGTATCATACCTCTCTAATTTTTATTTTTAGAGTGATTAGTTTGTGTGCTTAATAATTTCCAAGAGTACTTGGAGTTCAACTAATCCAAATGTAAGAGCCCAGTTGCTCACTAGGTCCTAGGTTTCTCAAAAGTTGTTCATTGAGCCAAATGTTTCTCAATAGGTCAAATATGATTAGGGAGGGGAAAATAAGGTGTTTCATTACCTAAATAGGCCCTACCTATATCATATCTAGGGTTTTAGAATGGTCCTAGGTAGACCCATTTAGCCAAAAGTCCTAAGGAGAAAAAGTTGCTCAAAAGTTGCTTAAGTACCTTTTTCAATCTTTTGCAAAAAATTGAAAATTATAATTTTGGAGTTTGTAACTACCCATGCTTGAGTATATAAGCATGGCAGATTTACCATCATATTATCCATGTGTGGGACTACTGTACAAATAATTTCTTGAGGTTTTCATTGCTTAATGGAGTAGTACAGATGTGTATGGAAAGGAACTAGAGATAAATTTTATGAATTTTGTAGATTAGTATTTCTTGGTTCTTTTTCATATTCAAACTTGTACTAAATTCATTAGGTTTTCAAGTTATATCATTTTCTTTTTAACTGGCCTAAGAACTACCTTCAGAGGGTTGTTTATACAAAAATTGCTCTAACCTAATCACCCACAGTAGAGTGCATGAAACTTGGTGGGCTGATAGGTTGGAAAGTGTACATAGTTTTTTGGGTTTTTTTTTCATTTTTATGATTGGTTTCCAAGCCATGGAGTGATGCCCTAGTCTGACTACTAGGAGTATGTGAGCCTGAACAATTTGTGAACTTGGTACAGAGCATACCCATGATCATGATGGGTTTCATCAAAGCCCTAGTATGGTACCTTTAGTGTACAAGTGGAATGGAAGGTTGGTTTGAGGTTTTAAGAGCTATAGACATTATGTAGTGCTAACTGGTCTAGAGGCCTACAAAATGGACTAGAAAATAGGGCTTAAGATTTAATAGGTTTTTGAGTTCTCTGAAGCTCTAAAAATTTGGAATCTTGGAGTGCTAGGGGATATCTTTCAGATTCCTAATTTTTTTCATGAGGTTGTTTGGAATAATTTTAAGTGTTGGTGCAAAACAAGCTTACTAGACCTAGAAGCTTTTAGGCCTAATTAATGTAGTGTAAAGAAAGGGGGTTTTCTTTTTGTTTTGTTGTGACCATAAGTATTGAATAAGGTTAGGAAGGTTATGGAGGGTACCTAAAACATTAATGAACTCCAATGGAGTGAAAGAACAAGATCCTAAGAGAGGATTAGGGCTCTAGAGAGAAATAAGTGCTAGTAGGACTAGTGCCAAAGTGGGGGATCAAGTCTACACCACACAAACTATGCCTAGGAGGGAAGTTGGGGGAAGAGTATTGGAGGCTTTGATTGGTGGAAAGTAAAAGAAACAAGAATCATTGGATGATTCAAGATTAGAACCTTTCATGAGGTGTTTATTTGTTGGTACCCTAGGCCCTTTGCATCAAGGTCATTGGTTTAGTTGTCTTGCAAAAACTTAATATTTCTATTATTACCAAGCTATCATTTGACACCTTTGGGTAGTAGGGTTTTGCACTTGTTTAGATTTTCCAAATTTTGGACCCCTAGAGTAGGTTTCCTTCCATGACTAATTCACAAAGTGAGCCCTAGTTTAGATACCTAGCATCCATTATGTTACCCCAATTCTCCTTCCCTATGATAAGTTTCTAGGTCACTTTGTAGTTTAGTGCCTTGTTCAGATTACTAATTTTCCTTAGTCTACGACTTGGTGCCATAATTTTTAGGGGAGGAAATAGTATCCCAATTCACTAAGGATGTCTTCTTTTTTGTCTTTCATCCCCTTTTAGAGGAAATTGCACTAAATATTTTCAAGTTTGTCTTCCATAACTCCCAAATTTTTCAAGAGTTAGAGAAAGTAAATTAGTATGCCTTAAAGTGAGGATTTTAGTAGCTAAAGCTTTCCCATATGACTTAGAAGTTTACCTTTCCAAGTTGTGAGCTTCTTTTGAGTGTGTTCTAGAATAATAGACCAAAAACAAGATTTGAGCTCTTTGACAGTAAGGGGGAGCTCCAAGTAGGTGGAGGGGAGGTTAGTTGATTGACAACCCAAGATTTTGATGAAAAATATTGAAGAAGAAATTTTTTTCTCTTTTCAAAGTTAATAATTTATCCACAAATAATGAAAACATATCTATGAAACAAAAGCTTCCATTGTGAAGCCTCCACCACAAAGGATTTGCTAAAGAGTAAAGTAGCAATGATGAACTATTAGATAATTCAGTGGAGGCTGATTGAAGATGGTTTGATACCTTTGATACTTATTTGATCCACCAGGTTTTGCATATTCCTACCTTGGACCTTTGCAATCAAGATGAATAGGTAGGAGAGATGGAGTCGTCTTGTGACATAACTTTTTTCAGTTAGAAAAATTCACCATCGGTGTCATTGACAATAATAGAGTAACTAATGGTTTCTATGCTCTATTTGATTATAGTGATGAATTTATCATTGAATCCCAAATGAGCAAGAACTTTGTAAAGAAAGGACCAAGTAACATTATCATAAGCTTTGAAAACATCAAGTTTGAGAGTCACACCATCATTTTTCTTTTGTCCATAGACTGGATAATTTCATGTATGGAGATAGAAACATCCATAATTTGTTAATCTTGAACAAAACCTTTCTAACTTTGGTTGATGATTTTATCCAATATTGGCCTAATCTTATTCACCATAATTTTGGAGATTATTTTGTAGATGTTTGTGCATAGAATGATGGGTCTGAAGTCACTTATGGTCATGAGGTTTTTTTTAGGGGAGCACCTCAATAAAGGTTTTTTTATGCTATGAAGGAATTTTAAATGTCTTGGAGAAGTCTCTCGCAGCCTTAGAGACATCAAACCCAATAATGCCCCAAAATTCTTAAAAGAATGTTAGATGGAACCCATCCAGACTTATGGATTCATAGGAATTCATAGAAATTTCAACTCTTTTTACCTCTTTATCAAAAACACAACCAAGGAGAAAGTCATTATCCCCTACCATGACCATGTTTGGGAGGTGGCATTGAAGGGGGTCATGGAAATTGTTATCCCTTCCCATGATTGAGTAAAAGGTCTTAAAGGAGTTAGTAACAAGAGAACCGAGAAGCATCTTGTCAGTAATGATTTTCCTTGTTTTATTTTTTAAAGATGCAATTTGGTATTCCTTCCTCTGCAATTGGCTACAAATCAGTGTAAGAAGGACATGCTACAATCCTCAAAGCTTAGCTATTGCACCCAAGATAAATTCTTAAAATGTTACACTTTAATGTAAACTACATTTAATAATTTGTAATTTTAATTCTTCATCATGTGATCATTTCTCCTAAGTTTACATTAATTTAATATTATCTAGAAAGTCAAATTCATGGGATCACTTTTAAGTTTGTATAAATATACACATTTTAAAGATAACTTTAACTTTTAAAAACCCTCAGTTCTTTTATGACTTATTTATTTACTATTTTATTTAAAATACATTTTTTTCGATTAAATATTTTCTTTAAAAAGTTTTGTTTTTTAAATTTTAGCTTCCAATATATGTGATCACTATGATATATTTTTGTGATATATTTAATATTATATTTTAAAATATATTTATTATTATCATATAATTGCAAAATTATAAATTTTAATATAACAAGATTCAAATAATATAATAATAAAATTCAAATGTATAACTATTATTTAAGTAAACAATTAGAATTGTTGACAAAACATAGAAATAAAGAAAGTCAAACTTATTCATAATATTTCTTTTGAGTTTATATGGCAATTTTAAACTTTCATCAATTTTAAACATATGGATCAACATAACTTACTGACATCCTATTGATAATTCATTTTTATTATCTTTCTCATTCAAAGTTATTATTTAAAAAGGTTGGATTCTTATAAATAGACCAATAATATTATAAATTAAGGTTGACCCCATTTCATGTCAATGCATAGTTTATTTAAATTGATAACTTCTCCATTATATGTCTATCATCTTTATAATTTTATTATTTATTAAAATATATTTAACTAAATTTATTAAACAATAAAGATATATGTTAGTTAGGGCTTACATGATGATTAGTATCATGGTTAGATTTAGGGTTTAGAGTAAGAGTTATTTTATCATTAACCATTATGACCATAATTAGGGTTAATGATTAAATCATAAATATTAAGTGAAAGTAGGATTTATGATTATGAATATTGCTACATGTAATGTTTATATTGTTTTTGTAACTTGATAATTATTAGGGCTTTAATTAGGATTAATAGTTAGAGTTGGAGATATGATTAAAACTTTAGGTTTATAGCATGGTTAGAGATAGGTTTGGATTTACAATTTTTTTTATGATCTTGATGGAATTACAAGTAGGAAAGGTGAACTACTAAGCATGAGGGTAGGGGTTGTTGAATCGACAATTAAAACATGAACCCATAAAACTTTTCACTACTCATCCATCTCATGCATTCAATAGATAAACTTGAAATAACATGCAAAGTATAAATATCTAAAACATATAAACACATAAGTAATCACACATTTGACACCTGATATGATTACCTAGAAACCCTCCAAATGAGAAGGTAAAATTGGGGTGGGGAAGAAATCCATAATTCTTCACTACTACAATAATAAAGTGTCACCAATTAGGTTTAAATGAGTTGACCATGAGGCATGATCTGCCCTATGAAAGGCCTACACTATTAAAGGCTTACAAGGATTGTTAAGTCCCACCTTGTCAGAGGATTTCAACACCCTCTTAGAAGTGTGCCTAGCTGAAGGACTTAAGAACATCCACTTGGAATGTCACCCTATTAAAGGATTTACAACAGTCTGATAGGACTACTCTACCTAAAAGATTTAACTAAAATCACCTATTAGGATGCTTCAGCATAGATCTTGTGATTAGCTCTTGTAGCCTAATTAAAGATCAAATTTGTACTGCGTCCTTCATGATCCTTTATAATCTAATATGTCAATGATGTATCCTCTATCCTTTGTTCTTCTCAAACTAATTCTACAATTCACTCTCTTACACCTTCTAAGTCTCCATGCAAACTTCATTGTTCTTTACCTTCAATTCCTTACACACTCACTCTGAATAAAGTTTAGGGTTTTGTCCTCCTTAAGAAGACTAGAAGACTTAGGGTTAGGTATGAATCTATGGCTGAGATTCATCCTTTTTTCTAAATCCTTCCCTTTTATGATTGTCTACATGTAATTACATAGGAAATCTACATACAGATTCTTCCTTAACTTCAAAAGATCGTATTTTGTCTTTACGTCACCTAAAAAATGGTTTACATAGTTGTTTGTACAATCACAAAAAGATATGTCAAATCTGTGTTACTTGGCACTTAAGGTTATTGATGCTCAACACATATTGAAATTTTATCTCTGACTCAGCACCTAAATTGCTCAGCATCTACTATTTTCTCAACACTTGAATCACTTGACATGTATTGTCTACTTGGCACTTAAGTGACTCAACACTCATTGCAACTTTGCATAGTCTATATTTACATATTATACTCAACATATATTACAAGTTTGGCATGAACTTAATAAATGTCTTAAGTGTTTTGAGACTCAATTGTCAAAACTAATCGAAGATCAACAATCTCCCCCTTTGACATGAGTGTCAAAAAAACTTAACTATACATAACAAATCTATTCTTCTCAAGTATAATGTATTCACAACTCGGCATATACAAAACTTCAAATTTTTCAAAATTTTGTAATAGACTATATACCTCAAAATTTATAACTCCCCTTAAATTAATGTGCCTATTTTATAAATAAAAAAAAATGTTCTCCATTCTGAGTGAGTCTGTCTCTTAATGATACTCTTTATCTAATATGCTTTGTTTCTGCTCTTCTATTTGCTTTCTTTGTGATTTCTCCTTTATCTCCCTCTTTCTAATTTATCTCCCTCTTTTTTATTTATCTCTCACTTTTTGACACTTATGTCAAAGGTTTTATACACTGATGGTGTATTGCTCCAAAAAATACTTGTGGACCTCCACTATTAATTTTAGAGAAGCATCTCAATTATCAAATGCAACATCAAGTGACTTGCTTTGGATTGCTATCTCTACTGCAAGGTGAACTAGTCCATCAAACATAGAAAGATTAGAATCTTTCTTCATCAAGGTTTCTACATAGCCTAGTTCCTTGTGGAGTATCTCCATATGAGGGGTTAGGGAGGCTTGATTGTTAATCAACTTGGTTCTTATCTTATCCTCTTCTGTTGTTAGTATAGCTAGTTGGCTTTATGATTAAAACAAAAAATTAAAGTGCTTCTCACTTTGAGCTAGGTTCTAAGGTAGTTGCATACCAGAGATTTTCAATTTTCTCAGACAGACTCAAAATTTTGTGGCTTGTTTCTTTTGTGAAGAGTGTTGTATCACATAGTTTTGTGTACAATAAGAATATGTTCTCAAGTACCTTCTTCACTATCTCAATTCCAATTGTACTTGTGCTAGTGCTATATCACCAAATATTTTCTCAATGATTTTCCCTTGAAATTTTCTTTCTGACCATTCCATAAGTTTTGCATTTGTATCTTGGTCTTCATCATTCACCAGATCCACAATATCTGATAGTTGTTCTAATATTGACTTTGATTCTTTAGGTGTAGAAAAATTGAAAGCATCTAAGAAAATGTCTTTTATTTCCTGCAATGCTTGCCTCTGCTTATACTCCTTTTTGAGTATTTCTTGATTTTTCTTCCTTTCTAAGGCTTTTTGAATTAAGCCTATTTGGTCCAAGGTAATGGTTGTATAGTCATATTTAGTTATCACTATCTCTTCATCTAGAGTTACATCTCCATAGTGAATTACCTTTGCAACCTTGGAAGACGTAGAGCCTAGTGCTAAAATATGAAGTGGTATAGCTTTAATGCTCAGCTCCTAAATGACTTTTGTAGGAGAGCCAAATGTTATTAATGTGACCAATGCTTTTATGGCTTCTTGCTCCTTCTCCTTTGGTCTATCCTTCCTTTCTTCAAGTTTTCCTTGATTAATTACAATTATTTCATTTACACCTTGATCTTGTGCTTTAGGTATAGATACATCTATCTATCCTATTTTATCTTTCTCTTCTGTTTCAATTTGGCTTCTTCTTGATAGTGTCAACTTTTACAAGTGTGTCAACCTTAGCAGATGTATCTATTGGTGTTTGCATCAAATCTTGCACATGGGTAACTAAAGGGATGGTAGAAGGTCATTCTTGTGTATTCACCTTGTCCCTTGTGATATCAGTTACCACCTTTTGGAGCTCATCTACACTCACCAATATTGGTTGTTTACATAAATTTGCATGGATTTTAGATTGATCCAATATCCTCTTCAAGTCATCTACAATTAAAGGATTTATTTTTTAAGGTGAAGCATTAGAAAAATCCTTAACAATAATTGTCTCTGTTGACTTGACTATGTCATGTGGGGGGTTGACACTCGGCACTTGTGTGTCCTGCACACTCTATTTCTTTTTCTGATCATAATCTATTGTCATGTCCTCATTTTTCCTTTTAGGTTCTTCCCCAATAGTATTGTTTGTCCTCTCATCGTCCTGCATATCATCATCATCTTTGTCATCATTTTTGCTATCTTGCTTATCCTTACTCTTATCATCCTATTTTTCTTCAAAGGGATCAACCTCTCCTTACTTCACAGTGGTTAACCCATAGATTAATTTACATATTTGGGTTGATTTTTTAACCACATCATCAATATTTCTTTGTAAAATGCTAAAGGCTCTATATTTAGGTGTAAACCTAGCTACATATCTCTTCACTGCCTTAGCAATCTATCCTTTTGTTAGCTCTGGCATCACTTGAGCTAATGTTGACTCTCTGATTTGTTTCTCAACATTTAAATAGTAATTCCACTTTTTCTCAACAATATCATATAGACTTTTGGGTATATTGTTGGCAAACTCAAGTGGAGTGTTCTTAAATTTGGACATCATAGCATACAATGCCTCCTCCACTAGATTCTTTTCATCTCTACTCAATTTATCAAATCTAAATTTTTTAATCCAAATAAATCTACATTATTCTTGACATTATCACACAAGTTTCCAAGATCAGAAAGTGTTGTGTGACTTAGCACTTGGAATTGACTAGTGTCATTTGATTCTGTCTTTTCTTCATCTAAAATAGGCTGAGCAATATATTTTCTTCTCTATTTCTTCTAATGTAAATTTTTGAGCTGAGGCTCATGATCTAATCGCCATATTGTCTTTGTAGCTTGGATTTACTCCTATCAAAGAATTTTGCTTCACTTTGCAGAATGTTGATAATTTGCACATTAGATTCAAACAACTGCCAATTGGCATGGTTATTTGCAATGGTAGGTCTTACAACTAGTCTAATGTAATGCTCTCTTTTGTCCTCAACATGCTTTGGTACACCATAGTGAACACCTATTTGTGCAATTCTATCAACATGTTTGGTATCTCATCTAGGGATACATTGGATATTGAATGCTTGGAAACCCTCAAGCAGATCCCAAACTCTATGCATGTATGATTTTAGAAAATTGTTATTTGTGATGTTCTAGCCCTTTACTTGGTTAAAAACCAGCTCACTATCTCTAAAGACCTTTAAATATTTGAACTCCCTCTTTTTTGCAAGTTGGAGGCCTTTAATCAATTGTTCATATTCTTCTATGTTGTTAGTACAACTAAAGTGGAGTTTATAAGAGAAGTAAAATTTCTCAAAACTATGGGAGATAAGCATCACACCATCTCTTGAGCCATTCTTGTTTTTCAAGCCATCAAAGAACATGCTCCATAATCCATTGGTTTCCTCTTTTTTCTTATGAGATTAGGATAGGAGTACCTTTCTCCAATATGCAATGTGTACCAAGGATTGTCTCTTCAACTTCTTGTGGTCAATAAAATTGGAAAGAAGTGGTCCATTCATCTAAAAGATAATCAAGAACCTCTACTAGGGAAGTAGTAGGTTCATGTGTCATGCCCTTATCATCTGTCTCATGGATTGAACAATTCACATTTATAGGGCTAGGTGTGTAGGTCTCTATGTGATTAAGGGCTAGAGGTTCTACCCTTATGGACTTTTTTGTTCCATATCTTATCCTAAAGAAAATATAGGACCAATATTATGCAATATAACCACCTATCTATGTAGTGAAGTCTCTTGAAAGATAGATGAAAAAATGTGGATCAAACTCAGCTATCGATATGTCTTGAGTGACAATACAACCAAGACATGCATGTAATTCCATTGCCACATTTTTTATGATATGAATTGTTTTAACAAATCTACCATCTAACTGAAGTACATCTCTAACCATTGGTTCATATATAATAACAAGGAGTTCAGCTACACATTTAGGCATCATAGAACTACTAGCTCCAGAATCTATCATGCAATTATGAACTATTTTGTTCCCTGTAATCAAAGAGACATAAAAAAGGAGGAGGCATTTTTTTCTTACTTATGTCTCCTTCTTTTTTTGGATGCACCAAAATTGTTGCATTATCAAAGGTGGCTAACTAATTTGACACCTCTGTACTCTGTAATGCATGTTGCAGTAGCTCCAACTATGGTGGAATAGTGATAACATCCCACATACAAACACTAACACTAGTCCTTTTTATTTGATCTATTATGTTGAGAGGAGTGTCAACTACTTTTACTAGAGCCTTGGGGCCTACAAGAACTAATGAATAGCTTTGAGTAGCCTAAGGTTTGGTAGTCCTCTTGTTGCTTATGTTTTGCTTCTATTGGGGAACAACATTTGATTATGCATTTATAACTAGAGTATGAGGGGAAACACCTAAAGTTGAAGCCTGCTTTGATGGAGGAGGTGTATCATTCTCAATGGCTCTTCTTTTTCTTCTGATATCATGAGCTATAGTATCATAGTTATCATGGTTAGCATGAGAATGTTCCTCTAGTTGATGGTTCATAAAAGAATAATCACCTTGCTACTGTAGGTGAGAAACATTAGTAGATTGGATGGCACTATATTTATGTCATGTTTCTTGATCCTTTGATGGTTCTTACATATAACATATACAATAATCATATGAATAATTGCAAGAAGGACAAAAATATTTCTCTTGAACAAGGTTGTTTATAGGAACTAATGTCCTTACTAAATTTGTTCTTGCATTTTCAGCCAGGGCATTACCCATAGGTCTATTTTGCAGTGATGGGGCTTGACCTTGATCTAGTGGTCTATTATATTTGGGGTCTTGGTGATGAGTTTGGAAAGGCCTATTGTTTTGAGCTTGTTTCCTTTCTAAGGTTACCACCTTGTTTCTCATCATTTACCCATTGGGAAAATAACTATGACAGTTTCTCATCTTTTGATACTTATAGTTATTTTTTCCACTTCTCAAAATATAGAATTTTTATTGTCTATTTATTCCCCTTTAACATCAATGACAAAAGTGAGATAAATTCTATATACTGTAGAAACCTAAATTTGACTGCATGATTATGTAATCTTATGTAGTCATCTCCTAGCATTATTGATTGAGTATTTAATATTTAATTAATTGGGGTATCCCCTAGTTGATTAATTCAATTAAATGACTATGGTCTAATTTATAATTAAATAAAAATGTATGGTCTCATCTATTAATTAAACCCTCATTCTTCTATTAAATTAAATAATTGCACAAGCCTATTTAATTTAATTCTATTTTTCCTCCTTTGATTAATTAAATCATTTAATCAAATCATCAAACCTTAGCCTTAACCTTAACCCAGTCCTACCCTAGAAGCTTAGACTCAACTCAACACATTCACCCATGCTAATCCATCTTAATTAGATAATTAAGCTCACTCAACCTACCCATCGACTTGCATCTTCCTAACAAGACCATTTGCCTCCTAACCCACCCCCTAATCCAAGCCTAATCACCTCCTAAATATTTTTACAACTTTAAGCATGGGATTAAAAAAATCCTAAGAAAAACCTACATCCACCCTCATGTCTCATCACTCACATATCTAACCAATATTCTTAATGTCAACCTTAAATGCCTCTTACACATATCATTTTCACAACTTTAAGCATAGGATTAAAAAATCCTAAGCCAAACCTACATCCACCATCATGTCTCATCACTCACATATCTAACCAATAGCCTTAATGTCAACCTTAAATGCCTCTTAAACATATCTTACATGTCCATCCCCCTAATAACTCATTTATACCATCACATTCTCCAAAATGATCACATTATCTCCAAACTTTCCCTCTCCTTACATTCTCTTAGCTCTTGACAAGTGTCACAATCCCATTGGTTGCAAGGATGAACAATTCATGTGCTTCCCTCTCCTTGCATCCTACCCCTCCCTCAAATTCTCATATTTTCATTCATTCCATCACCCCTTGGCCTATAAATTGAACCCTTCCCCTCTCGCAAATCATCAGTAATCCATTACAAATTTACAATGTCCCATTGAAAAAAAAAAATCATCCATTACATCCTTATTATGCCAAAATCCCCACACCTATCCACACTTGAATCCTCTATTTCCCACCATTATTGATCATACCTTGCTCCATTTAAAGAATTCAAGCATATTGAGCACACATCCAATCAATTTGGAAAAAATCAAAGATCAAGAAAACTATTTTGGATTCCTATCATACTTGGTTTACACTCTCTTTTAATGTTTTTTTGTCTATTCATATATGTTGTTTTGGTTTTTAGTTGAATGTGTATTTTAATTTTCTTGAGTCATTCTACCATCTTTTGATTATTTTTCTTGCTTGAAAACTAACATTTCATCTCATATTTTTGAATGTTTGAAATATTTGTGATAGGTTTTTTGACATTTTTGTAGGTTTCAGTGATGAATAAGAGATGAGGTGTAATTAGTCACACAGAGAGACATTAAAAAATAAATCAGAATCATGATCCTTTGCCTACAAAAATGATAGTAAACCTGATGGGAACACAATCCTGCAAAGGTGATAATGTCACCTAAAACATCTTCTTTTTGATACATGACCTATAATATCTATTATTTTGTTTATTTTCTCCATCTCATTCTCAATCTCACAGGAATGTTCACACGAATTAGTGGAAATGCTATTGTAATACCCCAAATTGGTAGTTTTATATGAATCAGTGGGAACTCTAGTGTAATATCCCAAATTGGTAGTTTTATATGAATCAATGGAAATGCTAATGTAATACGTATCATTAGGCATTTGTAGTTTTATTTCTCTACTCAATTTGAACATCAATTGCATAAAACTAATAATTTGCAATAATCTTAAAACATCAATGAGTTCCTTAATATAAAATTAAAAGTAGGTATTAAACCCCTTTGAGTAATTGATTTTTAATATAAAGTTCTAACACTTTTATTAAATTAATACCCTTTTTGCCAATTACACATGAAATGATTTTTTTTTTTTTTTTGAATTAAATATCTCAAATTATCAATTGTTTGAATATTCATTAATTGATAAAATTAATTAAAGATGAGATAATATTCAAATACTTTCAAAATTTTCTAAAATCATCTCTTTAGTTGAAAAATAGTAAAAAATAGTTAACATGAATAAAGAAAGGAAAAAGGAGTAGTTAACTAGATCTTAACTAAGTAGTTAACTCCCTCTTAAATACAAACTTTCTCTTTTTAACTCAACTGTGAACTAATCCTAACCATTCATCAAGTTCAATCTTGATCGTTATTCTATCTGGGATTCTTATAAAATGGGGGTTTCTACATCTCATTTGAAATGTGAAATTTTGATTAATGAAATTTTGTTGAATTCTTGCTAGACTATTTGTGCATCAGATTTCTTAGAATGTTAATTTCTTTCCTCTCATTCTATATTTTAGTTGCATCCATGTTAAATAAGAATTTAATTTACTTGTCTATATTAATACTTTCTTTACCTATTCATTTAGATTGGCTACATTATTATGTACATTGAAAATACAAAAATATAGATCATGCATTCATTCTCTTGAATCCTCATTCTAGTACAGTCTCTAGTCACAAGATATCTTGGTTCCAAGAGAATTTAAACTCTTGCTAGATAGAAGAAAACAAGTTGGCATGTTCATACCATTCAAGATGAATAATCTAATATTCATTCTTGGATGAATTCAGACATAGAATGACCATGTTGAAGTGTGTGTTGTCTCATTTTAGTACATACATTTCTGGTGCCCACCATGGGGCCTTCTTGGCATCAAGATTTTAATTTTTAATTTTTTGATAATTTGCATCTCCTCATTTTATTTTTCAGATTTTTCTCTTTCATGGATGGAATAACACTTATGAAGAATGAAATAAAACTTCTATCTTTGATCTTACATTCTTAGGGCTAGAGTTTCATTATCATTGATAAAATCTTATATCCTCTATCTAATATTCTTTTAGCATGCACTTGGTGGATTTATGATGCTTTTCATTTTCATTCTACAATTATCTTAAGAATTTAAAGTTTTTTTATCCTTTAGAATTTTCCATCTTTGCATGTTAGATTAAACAACATAAATTAATTAGTATGGTTGTACTATTTCATCCTTGTTAGTTTAATCTTGCATTTTAGCTTAACTTTTATTATTTTACTGCATGCATTCATGTATTTCTTTTGAGCATTCTAGACATTTGGATCATTTAGCATATTTCATCTTTGCATGTTAGATTAAATAACATATACTAAGTAGCATGGTTGTAATATTTCATACTTGTTAGTTTACTCTCGTATTTAGCTTAGTATTTAACCATTTCTTATCATGTATGCATCAATGAAGATCTCTAGATGTTTGTAAACTTGTTGAATGTTATCTATTTGAATCTCTCACATATCTAGTTTGCTTGCATGCAAGAAATATTTTGGTCATCCTAAAGCTTATGCTATGTTTCTTATGTTTGCTTGCTAATTCAAGAAGAAAAGATATTATGGTAATTTTGGCTACTTGTTTCTTAATGCTTACATCTACTTCCTAAAAAAATATGAATAATGTCATATTCATATTCTTGTGGTTATATTTCTAGTAAGGGTTGTATTGACATTTCATGTGCCTTAAAAATGCCTAGTGATGAAAACTATACCATAAAATTCAGTGACTAAGTCCTAGGATTGCATTGATCTCACCCAAGCAAATCCTTAAGAAATCCATCACACAAGCCACACTATCGAGCATTAGCAAAACCACAAGCATCATCAAGCTCCCATAAGCATTGTCAAGAAATAGTATGCAATAGTATATGTCAAGCACTTTCAATGACTATGTCCCTTCAATGACTAAGAACCTTAGTAAATATTACACCCAATAGTGACCAAGCACCACTCTTTTTCCAAGTCTACCAACCCCAAGGTCAAACCACACAATCCTACAATATTGCCAGCAATCCTAGGATGCTCCTGCATCATCTTAACCTATAAGAGTAGCTAGGGTGAGAGATGTGTTGGGTGCACATGGCTTCTCATCTTTATCTGCCTTATTCTTCCTTTGTTCCTCATCCTCTTTCTTCTTCTCTTCTTCTTTTCTTTTGATATCTTTGTCCTTTTTCTTTTATTCCTCTTCTTCTTCATTTTTCTTCGTTTCCTCTTCTACTTATTTCTTCTTCTTTGCTTCTTTCTCTTTTCTCTTCTTATCTTCCTCTACCATCTTCTTCTTCACAACTTATTCTTCCTTCTTTTTCTTCTTTGCTTCTTCTTTCTTCTTTTTTTCTTCCTGATCCCTTATTTTCTTCTCTTCTTGTTCTTTCTTCTTTTTCTCCTCTTCTTTTTGTTCATTTTTATCTTCCATCCTTTGGTTCTTTTTATTTTCTTCTTCTCTCCTTTCATCTACTTTCCTCTTCTTCTCTACAGGCTTGATCTTTATCTTCTCTTCATCCTCATCTAAACTGGAGTAATTTGTAATATTGTCAACAATATTTAGCCCAAGATCCTTGAAAGGATCTTCTGCTATTTTTTCAATTACACTTGTAGTACTAATTTGAATTGTGTCTTTTCTAATGGAGAACTACAAAGATAGATCTTCCATTTGAGTGGCATTGGCTTCCACTGTTGTTGATGGTGGAGTACTCTATTTAAAGATATAAGGTTGGCTCCCCCTGACTTTGCTCTCTTTCTTTGGAACAAAAGTCATATATTTGATAGTGGCTTCTTTCATCTTTGTTTACTTCTTCATGGCTTCCTCCCACCAAAAGAATATGTCTTCTTTTATATCACAATAAGGGCTCAAATCCCTTAATAATATATTATAATTCTTCATCATCATTGACTTCACAAAGTTTCTTGATCATGTTTTCTCTTATTTTCATATCTTCACCAAATATTTTTTTCTTACTACTACATTTTCTAACTAGATTCTATCCATATTACTATACATGCTATAAAACTTATTCAACTAAATGAGATTATTATCATTAAAAAATTGCATGTTCAAGTTCTCTACCTTTGGCTTCCAAGGCTTATTTCTTATGGTAGTCCTTGCTTCACCAACTACATATTTAGTAGCTTTATCCTCTTCATCTTCAGATTTGTCAGATTCAACCATTCGTAGTGTCTTTCTCTTCTTTCCAGGGTGACTATATAGTTTCTTGGTTCTTTTCTTACTAAGTGATTCAACTTCTTATTTCACCTTGGTTAGTCTCTCTGAATTTCTCATGGACAAAGGAGTAGATGATTTTTCTTCAACAATTTGTACCTCCTCTTCATTATTTTTCTTCAAGGGTTGTACAATAGTAGGTTGTACCTAAGAAACTATAGTATAAGGAATACTAGGTATCTGTAAAGTAGATCCTTCTACTATTAATCCCTTTTAAGGTGTTGCAATGCCAATAGGAGTAGCTACCAATACTTTAGAATGTCTACTAGCCTTTATCTCCAAGGTTATACCCTTAATCTCATTGAATTCATGCCTTGTCATTTGTGATACCTTGAGAATAGATTTTATCTTCTTCTCAACGTTCTTCTTGATTTCTTTGTTGTAGATTTTTCTATCTACTTCTCTAATCTTTTCAGCACAAGTACCCCATATAGCAGTGTCCTTGTCTACCTCAAACTTGAGTATGACCTTCACATACCCTACAATGATTTATTCACTCAATTCATAACCCATGGGGTCTATGAGCTTGACTCTTGGAATAACTACCTCCATGCAAGTCACATCTTTTTTAACCATGAAACATATGTCCTCCTTGTACTTTTCTACTAGTGAGGGTGGTATTCTATACCTCTACTTCATCACAGTTGAAATTCTCCCATCATTCTACTAATGTCTTTCATAATCTTTTTTCTCTAATTTTCTTCTATAATGGTGTGTCACCACGCTCATGGAGTAGTGATTCATGTTATCCCTTTCCCTATCTAGCATACCATGGAATTTCCTCCTCACCAAGAAGAATAGGTAAATCAATAATGATTCAAACCTAAATACTATACTTCTATTTTTCTTAAGCTTCTCAATATTATCCAACAACTAGTGTCTCAATATGTCACACATACTGACTTTCTCCTTCTCAACTGTCATCATATATGTTGCCTATAGGAAACCAAAAAGTATAGAGTTCAATCTTGAAATGTGGTTCATCTTGTATCCTATGATCTTGTTCATCACTCTAACATCTTTCTACTTAATTAGGTCAATCCTCATGTTTCTATCATCTAATTTATTCTTCAGATTTGTCTCTACCATCTTCTTTAAATTATTTTCACTTTATAGGTTGTTGCCCTCATTACACAAAATAGTTAACCTATGAATCATATCATTATCAATCATGATAGGTACCTTTCCAATCTAAATCATTCCTTCATGAATGTGACTTGAAATAATTCTGCTCCATTGTTTGGTGAGAACATGTGGGTCACAATATTTAATTCTTCAAAGTATGTGAACACTTGCTTCAATGACAAATCACCATGACACACTAAGTCAAGATACTTATGTATATCATTGTCTCCAATGCTCTCAAATTTATAATGGATATATGAATTGGCATCCTCCACATGAAGAACATATGCCAGAACTAGAAAAATGCTCCTAAGAGATTATCTACTTGGGAAATGAATAGATGTTTCCTGAATACATATATAGGCCTTTTACTAAAATCATTGACTATGGGATTCATCATTTTAATTGATTCAAATACTTTGGAAACTTCACAAAATACCTAAATTTCACAAAACTAGGGTACTTTCAACTTCACAATATCAACGCTTCAACTTCATCTTCAATTCGCTATCAAATTGCTCAGAAATGCTCCTTAACTCTTCACATGATTGAATGATACTCAAAATACTTTTTAAATCAAACTTTTAAATTTTTTGAAAATGCTACTCTTAATTAGTAAACTTATTTAGCATTCTCCTTTATTTGATCATCAAATGACTTGCACTCTTAACCAAAGCTTTATGAGGGTCATTACTACCTCCTATCAACTTTCCAACTCTCAACTTGACTTCTAACTTATGTTCCATCTTTCTTGTTGGTGTTTTGAAACAAATGCAGTTCCAAATTACCCCAATGAGAACAAGATACATCTAGGAGCAGCTAACTCATATCTTAAACATACCATTTCAAGCAGTGAGCCAACTATAAGGCTAGACCCCTCTTCTAATTTAGGCTTTCGAAAACCAAGGTGGGTGGATCAAAAATTCAATTTATATGGTACCAGTGCTAAACATATTCTTGAATTTATTAACAAAACATTTAGCCCTTATTTCTCCTATTAACTCATGCAATAACATAGATCTACAATAGCTAAGTGCAAGACAATGTGATTCATAAGTTGAGTGAGAGCATCATGTTCTAGATCTTCAAACATAAAACATAAAGATGATTTGAATTTGATTTGGTTTTTTGTGGGTGGGGAAAGTAGATGAAAACCAAGTATGGACAACAAACTAATGATCCTAAAGCTAATCAGTGCCTCATCCATTGGGTAATACACAAATCTCTCTCATGCATTTTGGACATCTAAGACACTTATCCTATGCCAAGACTCTAGATCTATCCATTTACCTTGTAAATTAGATATCAATGTTCAATCCAAATCTCATTCTTACCTAACATCCTCCGCAATAAACTTGCAACCCTAAATAATTTATATAAATCCTTGAATTATAACCAACAATTAAACAACATACAACCTTAAGGTACTACAACTATGACCTAGACTCTTTGTTCAAAGATCATAAAACATTGCAAATCACTGATAAAGGAGACAAGATCTAAAATGAAACTCAACACCTAGTATTCTTTGTATTGATTTCCTTGAATTAATACATGAAAATGGATGAAATTGACTCACAACATACCTAATAAACTAGATTGTACAATAAAAATATGTTGTCATACAAGAGAGAAAATGATGGAAATGAGAAACTAATGGGATGGGAAGGGGGTATCACATCCAAAGCATAGCTTTATGTTCTGGAACCAACACATCCCAAATACTTTCCATTCAAATTTCATCAATTCTAGAAACCATTTCTACTTCAATTTCCAACTCCTAAACCTTTCCAATATTTTTCAACCTACAATGGTCTTATAGTGAAAGTTGGAACCCTTACAATAAGAAAGAAAGAGAATGATATAGAGGAATGAATTCAATGATATGCTTTATATTTGACATGTGTCGACTTGGAAAACTTCCTTAAGAAGTTGAAAGAATCTCTCTAATCTCTCTCTGCAACTGGTAAATCAAATCAGTGGTGATTGGGCTTTTGTCTTTTCCTTGCCATTATTGTGGAGAAAGAAAAGCATCGTGCATGTGGAACCTAGTAATTCAGTGTCAGGTTGCTTGCCATCCTCTTAGGATTCACGAGAACCATCAGGTTGTTGAACACCAGTAGAAGGATATTAGATTGGACCAATGATTGGTATGAAATTTTGGAGTCGTAGGTTACTTTAGGATTCACGAGAACCATTTGGGATTGCTTGTGTGGGTCACTTCATAGCTCATAGGAGTTAGTCTTCATCAGTATTTGGGCGTCTAAACTTCACGTTAGGCAAGGAGGTTATGGCAGTGAACGTGAAAGTAGAGTAAAGTATGGAGAAGTTGTAATCAGTGCGTACCTACTCCACAAGATAGTTTGTACATGATTTGTTTGACAGAATGTCTAGTAACATTTATGCTTTATTTTATTCAAATACAACCTAGTATTGTTTATTCATATATTGTTTAGTATTGTTTTGAATCATGGACCCCCCACCCAATCCAGCAACATTACAGCAGATAGTTGATCACTTGGCATTATTAGAGAAGGATAATGCAGCTCTGAAAGTCAAAACTCTTTCTCTCTCAATAGTTTCCCAAGGTCTTTTAGTGCAGCTCAAAAAGTTCAAATCAGTGAATCAAACTCTCCAAGATACTATTCACTCCCTATTTCAATCATTAAATGACTTGAACCAACAGGTTGTAGCTAATTCTTCACGCATCCAAGACGTTTCTAAAACTTTTGCCACACAAACGGTAGGCATTACAAAAGATATCAACTCCATTATTGAAGACTTCGGAGACATTGGAAACCTCAAGGATAAGTAGACCGAGGTTGTTAAAAAACAATCATCTCTTTTGACTGAAACAGAGCAGCAAATTAAAACTTGGGCCTCTACTTGCAAAAACTCCAGCACTATGCCTCTGCTAGTGGTTGAAAAAATTGTCCAAGAGAAGTTGGCAAAAGATCAAGTTAGGTGCTTTAGGGAACTCAACCTTCGGGTTATAGGTCTTCCTTCATCCTCCATTGATCCTCTCCCCATAGGCTACTCATTTCTTAATGAGCAACTGGGTATTTTAGATATTACATTAGACAGAGCATGGTTCGGACATGATGGCACCCTTTTTCTTAGGTTTCTCTCACTGGGTGGTCAACTACAAGCTCTCAAGGCAAAGAAGAAGCTCTTCCTTCTTCCCACAAAGATATTTCTTGATGAGGACCTCACAAAATCATAGGTAGCTGAACTAAAGCACTCTAGGAGTCTTGTGGTAGAAGAAAGGAGTAATGGGAAATGGGCAATTATAAGGAATCTAAAGGTAGTTATTCGTGACTCACCTCCCAAGGGTTGGGATGAGAGACCTACCCAAGCCAAATGACAGTCTGAGCACCAACAGTTTGGCAAGTCTAAACCCTCCATTGGCTCTTTGCTTGTCAACTGTTGGAATGGCAATGGTTCCCTATGGTCTTTGCCAGGCTTACTTCATGATGCAATTGGGGATGCTGATTTGTAAGCTATTATTGAGACTCATGAGAGTCCTGCTTCGCCCCTTCCAGGTTACATAGGGTGTCGATGGCTTTCAATTTGTAGAGAGGAGGTATGAGCTTCGGGTGGTGTGCATGGTTCTGGTGGAGTTTCTTGTTTGATTAGAGATGATCTATTTAGTAATACCACATTGGTTCTTTCTGAACCTTATGCTAGATTTATGTGGATCCGAGTTGGAGGTACCAGTCACTGTAAAAAAGATATCTTCATTGTTGTTTGTTACTTCCCGCTGACTACTTCACCTTATGCCATTCACAGTGTTGAGGATGGGAACCCTTTTTTAGACCTATTTGAGAGCATCTCCAAGTTTGGAGCTATGGGTGACATCATCATCTTAGGAAATTTTAATGCATGAACTAAAGATCTCTAGACCCCCCAATATGACTCTGGGTCCGATTTGATTTGTACTACTGAGAGGGATCTTACTAGTATGGGGCTTTAGCATTTATCCAAGGATCATAGTGGACCTCTAACTTGTTATGGTCACCACCTTCTCCAACTCTATGAGTCCTCCAATTTGATGATTCTGAATGACCTCTCTTGTTTCTCGAGTTCTGAGCTTTTTACGTGTTGGCCTCATAGTGGGGGTGCGAGTGTGGTGGATTACATCCTTGTTGTTGCTTCCTTCCTCCCCTCCAACCAAAATTTTACTATCTCCTATCTTCCCTTGGCTGATTATGCCCTTCTTAGCATTTCGGTCTATGTTTCTTCCCACCCTTTATCACCCATCTCTACTCACCCTACCCAATTCTGCTCCCACACTCATTTTTGTTTTGAGGATAGTGATCAAGACCTCTTCATTTTCCATTTGAGAATATTCCTTTGCCCAACTAGCTTCACAAATCACAGTCAGGTGTCCACCATGTTTCACTCACTAGCTACAACAATTTGGGAGTTGTCTCTCCTCTCTATCCCTCATCGCTCCATTTCCAACACTTACAGATCAGCTCGACAAAATACTTGTCCCATGAATTAGTGGTTTGATGATGACTTTAAAACTTTTCACTGCTCCTTGCACTTGGCTTTTGATACTCATTCCTCTGCTTTCACCAATTTATAGCTCTCTTACAAACACTTTCTTCATCATAAGAAGTGATTATTTATTGCTTCACAGGGTAGATCCCTCCGAAACACACTTATTCAGTATCCCAAGTTATTTTGGTGCATCATGTTCCCTAGATGTAGCCAACCCCAGTCCACCCCTAACCTTCATCTCCTTGCTTCCCATATATCCATGTTGTATGACATCCTGGGTTAGCTCGCCCCCCTTCCCAGCCTACTCCCGCATTGTCACTTATTCTCCACCTCCAAAATTTATGAGGCCATCATACTTATGAGATGTAGTAGGGCAGCTGATGAGGAGGGTTTTCAAGTAGAGCTCTTCAAACTTGGTACCACTATCTTGGGCCCTTATCTCTCTACACTCTTTAATAGAGTGATTTGTTTTGGTTTTTTGGACTCTTGGTCGAGACACATTATTCACCCGATCCATAAGTCTTAGCTGACCTCTGATCCTAGAAACTATAGGACCATCATGATTGGGAATACATTTGCCAAACTTTATGCTACAACTTTGAATACTATTTTATCCAGTGAGCTTGATAGGAGGAATTACAGGGCTAAGGGTCAAGCAGGATTCAGGATAGACTACCAGACCATAGATCATATCTTTACTCTACAAGCTATTATCGAGGAGGCTTGACATCACTCGAAGAAAATCTACTGTTGTTTTGTGGATTTTTGTAAGGCTTTTTATTCCATCCCCAGAGTAGCCCTTTTTCAGAGACTGAGAGATATTGGTATTTCTAAGATCTTATTAACGTCTATTATGAGGTTATATGAGACTATGATTGGTAGACTCAGGACCATAGAGGGCCTCTCTGATCCTATCTAGAGCACCATTGGGGTGAAGCAGGGCTTCCCTCTCTCACCCACCTTGTTCGGGATCTACATTGATGAACTCAAGGCTTTTCTTAGTGACTCCTCGCTTCCACATGATGGTTGTCATCTACACCAGGTATTGATCTCCATCGTTCTCTTTGCTAATGATGTGGTTCTTCTTGCTTCCTCTCTTGAGGGTCTTCAAAGGCTTTTAGATAGACTTGCATCTTTTTGTGATATGAGACAGCTAGTTGTGAACCTTGAGAAGACTCAGGTTATGGTCTTCAATAGTCTGAAGACTTCACATCTCCATTTTCACTTCCAAGGTCAGGAAGTTGAGATTACATCATCTTACACATACCTTGGGGTTAAGTTTTCTTGATCTCATTTTAGCTTGAGATCAGCTATTTAGCCTCGGATCAGTAAAGGGATGGGTTCCCTTGCCATGCTTGAAAGATAGTACTTCAGACACCACTTTTAGGATACATTGTCTAAGTTATCCCTCCTAGATTCCTTAGTAAGATCCACAGTGCTCTATGGTTCGATGGTTTGGGGTCCTTCTCTTTTAGACTCAAATTGGGCCATGATCGAGCATACCCAGATTATGCTCCTCTATTGGATTATCAGATGTCACGATTCTACCCCCCACAGTATTATTTTGGCCGAGTTTGGTGCTCACCCATTTAGACTTGCAACCATTTTTTACTTGATCTAGTTTCTCCACCGTCTTTGTGGCTTTGCTGACTCAGAGGAAGGCCAACACAGATACCCTTATTTAGCCTACTGCTCCTCAATTGCTATTGATGACATTGATCCTGCCACTAGAGCCTATGGTTGGTATGCTCAGGCTACTATCCTACTAAGTTTAGTGGTGATCGACATTGATCATCTTCCTCCCTACCAATTCTCATTGGATGCCCCTGCTCATCTACTCCCTTCTCGGTAGGAGTTGAACGGGCATGTTAGACTTGACATTTACAAGAAGTATATCACATGGACCTAGGTGGATCCTCTAGGGGGACTACATCCAAGGATGGCTTTCTACGCTAAGCACTTCTTAGTTATTCAAGATGGGATGATTGTACACCCTAAGTACTTACATAGATACTGGACTCACACCCTGCATATCTCCCTTAGCTCCTTTAGGGTGGGCTTGCACAAACTCTGGATTCAGGTCGATCACCATATTGCTAGAGAGGATTGAGTGTGTACACTTTGTACCTTAGCAGAGGAAGAATCTAAGATTCATTTTCTTTTCAAATGCCCCATATACTACGAGATTAGAGGGAGATTTTACTATCTATTTAGAGATTACAGATCCCTCTCAAATTTCTTTAGGTACACCGATCAGCGTTGCATTGCACTCTATCTCTACGAGTCCTTATAGCTTCATGACCATACTTTATAGCTTTCATTTCCTAGGAGTCAGACCCAGGCACATCTTATTATGAACTTCTTCTCACCCTTAACTCTATCTCAGGGTGTGAAGCAACCATACAGTTTCCCTAACTATATCGGTGAGACCCTTAATTCTAGATCAGTGAGACCTTGCAAGGGACCTTTTTGCAAGCGACACTCCTCTTGTAGCACTCAGCTTCATCACAGGGCTTCTGGTAGCCACACAGATCAGTCACTATTGGACTTTTTCCCTGTGAAGACAAATACCTAATCTTTTCCATGATGTTTCTTGCTTTCTTCTTCTTTTGTTGTGCTTGTTCTTTCTTTTTTGGACATCGTTTGGTGCTTCGTTTGTCTGCTTTTTCCTTGTTGTAAGCTTCCAGTCCCATAGACCCATGTTGTGGTCTTTTGTTGGACATTAATAAATTTATCTTATCTTATCTTATCTTATCTACCCTTTGGCCTCCCAAAAGCATACAATATCTCAAATACTTGATGGAACAATAACTGCTTTTGATGTCAGATCTCAAATCAAGGAAAAGGAAAAAATTAGTTAAAATGACCTCTAGAGGTAAGAAAAACTTTTTCAAAATTCACTTAGGCTTCAATAAACTTCAATATTTTCCTTCCAATTGATTTTGATGCTCAATGATGAATTATGCCTACTCTACTAAGAATGCTCTAGAGAATACAAATCTACCTATATACTAAACTAGTGAACATTTGTGCAAAATCTAACCTCATATTTGGAAAATTCATCTTGTTCCAGTTCCAACAGTATATTGGAGTGCATATTTTGGATGAAAAATGCCCCCTGGTGGCCATTTGAATTTTTAGGCTCCCAACCATGAACTATCATTTTAAATGGATGAATTTGAAAAAAAAAATTAAAATTCTATAGTCCAAACTATGGAAAATAACATTTTAAGCAAAATTTTCAAATTCTCAATTTAATCATTCAAACTAGAAAAGATATTATTTTTAAAATTTCCCTTATATCTCCCTTGGCAACTTCAATAGTGCCACTTGGCATCATGCTATTGGTCCTCTGACCACTGCTAAGTCCCACAGCCTTTACCAACTCTTGTCAAATTTATAGGTTTTTTGGGTGGTCGCCATGTCACTTGTTAGTGTAACCTCCCATTTTCTAGTGGCAACATGGCGACCACCGGAATCCTCAAGTTTTTTGGCATTTTTCCTCTATGTCACTTGTCATTCACACGATGCCACTTGTCTTGGTATGCCCCACAACTCCATCTACTAGATTTCTCAACTTTTTAGGAGGTCACCATGGCGCTACCAACAAGACCATCCTATTTTCTGGTGGTGACATGGTGATCACAAGAATCCTCAAGTATTTTGGCACTTTTCCACATCATACCTCTTGTCAGGATATTTGTTCAAAATATGCTTTGTGGTCACCTCCAGCCTAGTAGTGGGCTCCACTCACAACCTGCGGCTTACAAAAGCCAGTGTCTTATTAAACACTTAATGTTTTTGTGATTCAATATTTAAACAAAAGAAACTTCTCTCAAGCAAAGAATGTGGGAGAAAATATATTAAGTATATACAAAGAAACCTAGATTATCTAGACACATTGGCTCTACTTCATTTCTTTTTCTTTGCTTTATGTGAACTTAATGTATGGGTCATGTACGTGAATTCCAAGTTCAATTCCTTCAATAAAAATCTCTTGTCACATATCCTCAAAAACTTTCACAATATACAAGATCTCTTTGCTTCAAAATATTGCCATCCACTCTATAACTTTGTTGGGAGACATGCTATGAAGCTTATACATGGTGAGAAACATGAATATGGTGCAGTATTTGAGACACATATCATTAAAATCTTGGCCTAACAAAACCAAAAAAATGTCCAAACTAGCTTAAAAAATTGCAATGTCCTCTATCCTTTTCCCACATAGTCTTCCAACTTTCAATGCATGTGGAGCTTTTTTGCCACAAAATTGGATGTGGAGAGTGTGAAATCTTCACATGTTGCCTCAATGTCATTTTGCACCTGCCTTCTTCAAATTGGGGAGCTCCTTGTGCCCTATTTATGTTTTGCAAATGGTGGTTTCCCCTTTTTGTTTTTTTTTGCTAAAATGTCTCTTCATTAGCATACCAAACTCCACATGGGACTTGGAGGATTCATGCCTACAATAGATGCTTCATATTCTCATATGAAAATTTTTACTTCTTAATACTTTCTGCATTCCAACTCCAGCCTCTCCTGATGTTTTAACTTCAAAGAAATGGCATGGTCAAGTGACTAAGTTAACTACAAGTTATCATATAATATCGAGAGCACCCACAACAACTTCATCCACCGTTTTAAAATTATTTTTCATCACCGTCTTGTGCAACAACTATAATTGCACCTTCATTTTTTTAGTTTAAAATTAGTACATCGATTTGTATAATCTTCCGACCTCTACCTTCGAGTTTACTTGCAAAGGGAACTACATTTGGAAGGAAGTCAAGATATCTTTGAATTGCATACCTTCCAAGAGGTAAACAAATCTTCTTCTCATAATATAGATACTGACAGGGAAGATGACATCTTTTTGTCACTTATTTTTATTAATGTGGTGGAAATAACCAGGCTCCAAATGGGGTCTGGCTATAAAAAAATGTTTCCAACCACTTAAACTTTCAAATTGATCTATAGAACATCTGTTACAAATCCAAAACAAAATCCATCACTGAATTTCCAACAAAAATTTATTTTATCACTTTCTTGTAATTTGTTGACTTTGTGCTAGGAGGTTCTTTGATTAGCCTTAAAAACTGACAAAATCACCTGGCAGGTTATAAAATCTAACACAATGACTCTCTATTCCACATGCTCTTACCCTATTGAATCTCATCTCATGAAAAATTCTTAGTCAAAAGATATTGACTATCAAACTTGCCCTTTTAGAACTTCCTACAATACAATATGTCAAAAAACCATAAAACACCTTTTGTTTTGGCTCTTAAAACTGGGCAAACTGACATTTGGGGGAATGAAAACTACGACATGGATTCACTATCATGAGGAAAATATGAATATACAATTAGGGCTCATGAAAAATAATAGGACACAAATGGCAAGTAGTCAAAGTGGGCTATTCAAATTTGTGGACTAGAAACACTGGTAGCAAAGCAGTTTTTGCAAACAAAATGGACTTGTGAAAGTGTACAGATGGATATGTCAAGACTTAAAAATTGGCACACTTAAAGTATTTTTAGAGGAAAAGATATTAATACAATCCATTTGATCTTACCTATGATGGATCTCAAGTTACAACATCTTGAACAAGGATACTGACCAATCTAGACTTTATGAAGTAAAAAGTTACAATTTGCATTTGGAATCACATTTGAAAACTGATCAAATGGATTTGTCACAAGCTCAAAGTTGAAGCATGGTAAGTCTCTAACTTCTAAAATATCATGCAAAAGGAATTTTTTCATTTTGGTCAACTGGGTCAAAGTTATAGCAAGTCAAATAGGGCTTCCAAAAATTTAGAACAATTCACATTAGCATGACATTGATAAACAACCAACTTTGAGGGATTCAAAACCTAGTCAAACAGATTCAAAATGAATCAAATCTAAAACATAGGCTCTCTCGTATAGATATTAGATACTTTCAAAGTAGTGATTCATGAAATATTACTAGTTGTGAGATATTCAAATGCAAACACAACCTTTTGTCACTATTTAACATAGGCAAAAATGCAGATTTGGACATTGCTCAAAATGGGACTTCACCAAATGACTCAGAATGGTAGTTTATCATCATGGAACACATAGATATACTGAATGCAAGGTTTTAGAAACATTGAACACCTCTTAGGCCTCACAAGTATAGTCATGTACACTTGCATTAAAAAGTACTTATAAGGCTTAATTTTTTCAATGGTACTCAAAATTGTGGCTTCAATTTTGAGTCCCAATATTTTTTATGCTCTATTTTGATAAAAGGTGCTTAATAAGTTCAATTACACACTATGTTTGATTTCATTATTTCTTCAAGTGCATTAAAGAATTATTCTTCTAAAACTATATGTGAACTTTCTAAATTATTTTCTCTCAGAAATACTTCCTTGAATTCTTCAACATGCTCTTTGAGTGCTTCCTTCTAAGTTCTTTAGCATGCTCTTTGAGTGTTTCCTTCTAACTATTATTGCTATCATTATCATTTCTTCTATCATTTATGTTGTTGTTCCTTTTTTAATTAGGATTTCTATTGAAATTTATTCTATCCATTCTACAAAATCTTGTTGTGTGTCCAAAGTTATTGCATAACTAACATACAAGTGCATTCCTTCTCTAATTGGTTCCATTCTAATTATCTGGTGCTCTACAATTCCTTTTAGTGTCTCCAAGATTGTTACATTTGTAATATACAACATAGTTCCTTTCTCCATTAGATCTATCTCCATCATTGGATCTACTTTGTGATTTCCTTCTTTCATTACCTACAAGGTCAGTATTC
This sequence comes from Cupressus sempervirens, assembly GCA_028749045.1. Lineage (NCBI taxonomy): Eukaryota > Viridiplantae > Streptophyta > Pinopsida > Cupressales > Cupressaceae > Cupressus > Cupressus sempervirens. Next base: position 28,307,169 of record CM053789.1, on the reverse strand, counting down.
CTAAACATTCTACTATTTCCATTATTATCAAACTTAGGTTTCTTACAATATACTACTTTATGTCCAAATCCATGACAATTATAACGATAGAAATTAATAATAGGTTTGAAAGATTTTACCCATTCAATCTCTCTTCATATGACCAACTTCATTTCATATAAAACATCTACCTTTGAATTCATCTCTAGCCTCCTTAGGTGATCCAACTTGCTCTATTTTCTTAGATTCTTCATGTTTCTTAGATAGATCAACTTGCTCAACTTATTTAGATACTTCTCTATATATTCTTGATTCAATCCTACTCTAATCAGCTTTTTTAGGCTTGGGGATTTCAACAACTGGATCTGATTCCTTCCTATCTTCAATTTTCTTGGCTCATTTCTCTCTAATAAAATAGTCAATACATTTATTATCATAAGAATATCTCTAAAAAAATAGTTGTTCATCAATTTTCTCACTATTGGAGCAAAGATTCTCTAACTATTTTTAGCTTGTGTTAATTATCCTTTCATAATGGTATTGTACTTTTCTTATTCTACATGCCCTTTTCTTATGGAACCTAATTTGGATATTACTTGAGTTAGATGGGATCTTAGGTCTACATTCTTAAATTTCAAATCTGGTTCAATATTATTGTCATCCTTCTTAAGACTCTAGTTCAACAATTTTCAACTCATGTTTCAACATCTCATTTCCTTTCTTCAGGGTTACTACTTTATCACTATCATTAGTCTTCACTTTTGATTCCTTTATATTTTTATGATGATCAATCTTATCTTTTAGTACAACATTGTAATCTTTTGCATCTTCATACATATCTTTCAAGTTGTCCCTTTCTTCTGTAAGAAGATCAATTTTCTCAAGGGCTTCTTCAATATTTTTCTTTATCTATTCCATATCCATAAGGATATTAATCAAGTTATTAAGCCTCTTCTAAGTAACTAAGCTTTGATACCAATTGTTAGAAATAGATAATACTGAGAGGAGGGGGGTGAATCAGTATTCTATGAACTTTTTCCTACAACTAGATATTATTAATTACTTTACAACATCCATATGAAATTAAACCAACAATATTGAATATTAAATAAAACCATACACAAAGAGAACTCATAACACCATTATCTATTAACTAGGGAAACCTTGGCCAAGGGAAAACCTTGGTGGGGATGGTACCTACAAAATGATTCACTAAAAAAAGAATCTTGTTACGGATATTTACCCTATTAGGAGTCTATGAATTACATATAGTGTCTTGGTTCTTGTTATAGGACTAGGGCCTATTAAAATCCTCAACCTTGTTAGGATTTGGTATAACAATTACAACTATATGAAAGAAGAGCTCACTGCCCTATCATGCAATTATATAGTATAATGCCTTTATACAAATGAGATAGCTACAAAAACCTCTCTATAGTTGATTGTTGTACTTTTTTTAGCCTGATATGTCATCAAAATTTGCATCATAGATCTCTCATATAACTTTGAATTTCATATACATAGTTCACATATACATCATTTACTTCACATTCTCAGATATATCACATATCGCACATCTTACATACTTTGCATAAAGTAACTCTTTACTTATACCATTTTATTTCATAAAACTCTTTGTGTAGTCAGCTTGATGCAAAAACATGTTACACTCACCTAGGGTAAACATCTAAGATATTTTCCCTATAAATGTAAGTAATTATTCCATGACCTAAATAATTCCTTAACACTTTATACCTCTTTTCCTATTGTATTATGTTCTACTGTACACACTATCTTTATTGGTATTAGCATGTACTACCTGTACTTACCTACAAAATTAGGTACATCATCATAACACTATGATATACATTCCCTTAACTTTTCACATGCCAAATATCTCTATAGCCTTCGCTATACCAAAAATAATCTCTATGTTGTCAATAAAATTGTTTCATACTTTGACAATTTTCTATCTCTGACTGTAGAATCTTCAACAATATATATTGTCATTACATCCTAAGATATATGTTGCCATAAATGAAAACCCTAACTCATCTTATCTAGCCATATTTCAAAAAGAGAAATATTTCTATCTAATCTAAATGTCATATCTATTTGATTGATGAAGAGGATTTTAAATATTTCTCATGAAAATGCACCTAGAGGAAAGGCTGAGTTATGAAAAAAAAGTCACAATGGACATTTGATTAGATAGACTTTGATAAGCCAAAGTGATTTTTTATATCATTTTTATTGGAAATGTAAAAGGAGTTACTAAGAGGGGAGGGTTAAATTAGTTAGTACAAAAATAAATCCTAGATCCCTTAAGACATCAATACAAAACAAAATAGAACTCTACTGAAATCGAAATATTGTTGTAACTCGATTTACACTAAGAATGTTTGTCACTTGGTAAACACTCAGTTAATACTAAATATATGCATTGTTACTTTGTTAACACTAAACATGCTGATCTTATTATATTAAGTGTGATTATCTTTAATTAACTTAATTGTACAATAATAAAGAAAATAAGATGAACACAAGAGACACCGAGATTTAATGTGGAAACCTAATTTGGAAAAAACCACCAATTGCAACTAGTTACTATTTCTCACTCTTTTGAAGTGAGCCCTGTTAGGAACCAACCCTATTAAAGTTTATAGAAAACACTATTAGGTGTGACCCTATTAAAGGATTTAGTCCAACTTGTTAGGAGTGGCCTTGTTAGAGGTCTTTAGACACTTCAATCTACAAATGCCACCTTGTTGTGGGACTTGGTAAATAGTTGTTAAGCTAACTTTGCTAGGAGATTTGATTCACTACTATAATTATTAAGGTTTAATAATGATATGACCTAATTTATGATGCAACTATATTTGTTGATTTTAGATCTCTATTCTAGCTTGATTACTTGATCCTCTTTGAACATAATGTTCTTTGCAGCTCGGTCAACTCCTAATTCACTCCCTTAATTTATCTTTTCAATCACATGCTTCTACTTCTTCTCTTTCTCAATTCAATCCTCAACTAGACCTTATATTTATATGTATTGCCTTGTTAGATTGGCTTGAATACAATTTCAAATAAATGAAATTCATCCCATGAGTGAGCTAGAACTAACCAACTAAGCTGATATAGGAAAATCCTTTGTTAGCAGACCCAACTTTAGAAATAATTTTCATTTAGACTTCCTTTGGTAACTAAGTGATCTTGATTAACACTGGTTCCATGCCAACTTTTCTTTTGTTGTCAAGTGAGCTCAGTAGACATTGTCTTACTACAAACTCCCTTTGGTAGTTGAGTGAGCTTGGTTAACACTCACTCTGAACTTGGTTAACATTGAAATGCTTGGCATATAATGCAACATCCTTTGACTCCCAAGTGAGCTCGGCATACACTAATTACTTGATATATACTTGAATTTTGCGTAACATCAAAGACAACATAGAATTAAATGATTATATCCAACAATGTTAATTTTCAAGTCTTTACAGTACAAGCCAAGATATATCATTCATGTAAAGCATGACCAAGCAATAGAGTAAAAGAGTAAAAATTTTGAGTGATGCTAGAGTCAACCAAGCCATAGTAACTTATTGCAAATATGGTTGGTTATATGTCATAATGGTTGTCATTTATAGCAACATATGTTTAGCATTTCATGTATGTGTTTAGAGACAAAAAAATGTCTAAGACTACTTGCAGTAGTTCAGAGTAAAGATCTTATAAATAAGGATGATGCATTGAGAGTTAGCTTATGCATAGTTGAGGGAAGCTTTGTGACACTGTCATGATGATGTGTTCCAATGTACAGATTTGTATGGATAGTAGGGTGCAAGTTATACTAAGATTAATAGTGCAGGTATTTAATAGTGAAGAATAGACTATAGCAGCAAATAGAACCGTACAATTTTACGAATTATTTTGGTTACAAAATAATTACTAAGTTATGTTGAACCTGTAGAAATTTAAAATTTTCCTAAACACTATATCAATTTATTTAATATTTCCTATGACATTATAATTAATTAATTATATTTTTCATATTCGTCTACTTATTCAATTAAATATGTTCATTTTCCTATGTATTTAAATTTAATTTAAATACATCCCCTCTAATGTATTAAATTCATTTAATGCATAGTGCTAAATAAATCCTCTTTAAATAAATTTTAATTTATTTAATTCCCTCCACTTTATTAAAATTCTATAATCTTGTGATTAAGTTAAATCTTGTTTAATTTAATCATAATCCCTTCCTAAACGTAGCCTACACCCATCACTCTCATCCTTCTAAGCCTATCTATTAATTATCATAAACACCTTTTAGCTCCTAAGTGTTTGCTCAGACATGTGTGAGAAACTCAAAGCTTCTATTTTATTATTCACACCTTCCAAACCTCTTACACATTTGTCCCCTTTTTCTTCTATCCAAGGTTTCTCACACATGTGTGAGCAAACCTTGAGCCACCACTTTCACTAAAAAGGCTTGTAGTGACCTTTGCATGGCTTGTATCCTTAGCCTATGTGTCTCCCTTATGGCACCTATGTGGATGTCGGATAGATGCCAACTCCCCAAGGCCTCTCTCAAATCTATAAATAGAGCCCTTGTCTCAAGTTTTTTTCATCTCCCTCATTTGCATTGTTATCATGCTAGTTTAGCTGTAAAGCTTTTAGAGATTTTAATGTGTACAGCTAACCTTTGATAGTTGATTACATTCTAGTCTTAATATTGTTAGCTCATTATCATTTGTATTGTCAACTTAGTTTTGATTTCTTACATCTATCACTCACCTCTTTGAATCCTCTCAAGAATGGTTCTTTCCATAGCCATGTTTTGAGGTATTCTTGATCATTTAACATAGTTTTACATTCATTATTGCATTTTCATATCATTGGGATTCATAGTTATATTTTGGGGAGCACATCCACATCCCTTAAACACTTAAGAACACCAACAAGGCCTCTTATGGGCAGCCTTGTTGAGCTACTTTGAGGTTGCATAAGTTGTTAAACTCAAGCTTTTTTTAGTTGTATTTCAATTTATTTCTAATCTTTCATATGCACATGTTAAAACTAATGTTTGCTTGTTTACACATGCTCCTAATAGATTAGATTTTCATGCATACATTTTGGCACACCCAGTGGGACCCACCTCCCTATTCCACTTTCATATTTCACAAAAACTCATCACTCACTATCAAAACCCATACATTGTCATCTCTATTAGGATGCAATGTTGTCTGCAAAGACATTCTATTATCTCAGTAGATTATCATCTCTACAGATCAGCATCTCTACATATTGGTGTTATAGGACCAAAAATTGGGCTAATGTCTAACATACTATGAGAAAATCACAAACTCACTAAACATATATTGACACCCTCTAGTTTACCATGAAAGCCAAATTGATAGCAAGGTAGAAACACAAGGTTAGAAACACCCTCTTCCATTTGTACCTCCCATGTCCTTCTTTCTTCTCCATATGATGTAGTTCCAAATTGCCTATAGCGCACACAATGTTGAAGCAAAAGCCTAAGATAGTGATGATGCTATGAGAATACTAGAAGATGTGATTTTTTCATGAGAGATGGAGAAAAAGACCAAAAACTAGGGACCATAAATGAGAGGAAGAATGCTCATTTTGTAGTCAACATGAAGGATGAGAGCATTGGAATTGTCACCTTGGATATGTGACATGGAGAGAGATTCCTTGGAGAATCCATGATGCATATGACACAAGATGCAAAATGTTGGATTGTATGATGCTTGGAAGTCAAATTGGGCTAAAGATGGAAGAGAATCTATGACACATCATATGACACCTCAAACCTACATAAATCAAAGATTCTGTGACAATGGAAGCCAAATATGGATGTGCATAACAAAATAAGAATATTAGATTATGACATATCTTAGCCAAGTGTCAAAGGAGAATCCCCAAGGTATCACACCCATGTGTCATGATGATGTCAATATTTTGTGGAATATTTGAATTAAAAATCCCTTATTCCACACAAATATAAATTAGTGAAAATGGAATTAATGGTGGAAAATGTGATTTAGGAAATTAAGAATTTCCATGGTTTCTGAATGATGAACCAATTAATTAATAAAATATCTATTAATTGAGGAGGTTAGTTGAAGAATAATTAGTAATGACATTGGATTAAATTATGGGTTATTTAATCCTATAAAGAGAGTTAGTAAATGATTGGCCAATTTGATTAAATAAGTGTGATAGTATCCTTTGATGAAATGTGACAATAGTGGAGATTGACTAAGATGATGATGAGTAGAGAAAACCCATGGTCAAATTGATCGATTGATTGAAATTGATAGCATGCCAAGGACACATGACATGAATTAAAGATATATAACATTTAACTGGCATTGTAAAATGCTACAGGATCAAGATTGGTTGATAGGATTGATCATACTAACATCGATAGATGCTACCAATGTTATTAAATGGTTGAAAATGCTATGATCTAACATTGAGAGACTCGACAATGTCAAAGATCGGATGATGTGAATGATAGTTTGACCTAGCGCTAAGAGCCATAAAAGTACTAAGGTTAGATTGATAAGATTTGATAGATTGATAGGTTTCCAAGGCACTGAAAGTCATAGTAATACCTAAGATTGGACACGTCATGATAGAATTGGGATGTTTGACATGTTTCAAGTTGATTAGGACTTATTCTAGGTGATTCTGAGTTGATTTGAAATGGTTTCAAAATGACATGAAATTGATGTAAAAGAGGATACGAATGATGAAAAACATTGTTGAGATATAATCAAGCGGGCCAAAAGATCAGAATTAGTGGAATAAGAAAATGGGATCAATTGGTATGAAGAAGTGATAAAACCATAGATGCAAACCATTTTTGGGTGTCCACATTTTGCCCCTCTTGGATAAAAATATGATTTAGAGCATTGTGTCAAAAAATGCTAATGAAAAAGTCATGAAAACATGCCCTAGTAATGGTGGTATATATTTATTACCCCTCAAGATATTGACCAACATAGGCATATGATAGGTTGATTTCATCAACAACGAGAAAAAAAAACCATAACAACTAATGGATCAAAAATCAAAGCTAAAATGTGAAAGTTAAGGGCTCTAGAGTGTAAAAGAGCATCGTAACCAACACAAAAAAGGCCTCTTGTACATCCATCTAGGTAGAAACACACTATAAAAAGGCTTGCAAAGGGTTTTGAAAGACATTTTCACCTTCACTTTTGGGAGAAAAGAGCTTTGGAGCAAGGAGAATGGACTGGCTACCCAAGAAGAAACTTTGTGGTGAACAAGTGCAGACCTTTCAACAACAAGTAGATGCAGGACCTTTAGTGAGTACATTAAGGTCGTCTTTGTGTTTTTTATGCCTTTTCATGCTTTTCCATGCTTTTTAGGCACCTACAATTCATTCAAGGTCAAGTGAGGTCAAATGGGGGTCTCAGGGCTAGGTTAGGGCATCCAAACATCCCAGTTGTGCTCATAATGCATCCAACTACATAGTGAGCACACTTAGCATGCCCAAGTGCACACTAAGTACACTTGGTATGACTAGGTGCACCATGGGCATAGTTGGGAGCCCCAACTACACCCTAGGATGCTCCAAGGGTCTGAACGAGGTCCAGATAAGCTTGGATTGACCTAAAAATTGGGGTGGACTAGTATAACCCTAGGGGGGAATAAAAAATGTGTTAAGATGTAGTAAAATGTGGTTAAAATGGTCAAACTTAGGAAAGATGTAGGTCAAACTTAGGTAAATGCTGACAGAGAATAGTGCAAAGGGGTTGAAAGGGTACAAACAAACTTGAAATGACCCAAAACTTGAAGCACATATTCAAAACCCTAGGAAGAGTTAAAAACATAGTTTAACTAAGGTTAAGATGGTTAGAAAAAAGTCAAACCTAGTCAAACTTAGCTTAGAAGAGGAGAAAGGCTGACAAATGAATAGGGATAGGGTAAAAATGATGCAAATGAGCTCAAAATGACCCCAAACTTGGTAAACATGTTGAAAACCCTAGAAAGAGTTCCAAAACATAAGTCAACTTAGTCAAACATGCTTATAAAAAAGTCAAACTAGGTCAAACTTGGCTCAAAAGTAGGGCAAACTAGATAAAAAACCATAGAAGGTTGACATAAGCTATATGATTATGTAGGAGGAGCTACCCCTATTATAGATGAGGGGACATAGGCCATAGAGTCTTGTGTTACTTAACTAGATGATAGTTGGTGAGTAGGGGATCTTGGTTGGCTTGGGGTTATATCATTTTACTTTTATGCTGGAGGTGAGGGGCAACACAGCCCTGCTAACAACATTCACTGAGAGATGGCACTCAGAGATGAGTTCATTCCATCTACCAATGGGAGAGGCTATAGTGACCCTTGAGGATGCATGGTGCATCCTAAGGATACCAATTCATAGGGAGTTAGTAGTGTATGACCCAACAACTAGACAAGTAGCATTACACCCATTGTTTGGATGTGGAGATGCAGAGCTAGGCATCTATGATTATGATATTGGATGGGACCTATTAGTGGCACACTATGAGCAGTTGATAGCAGTGATTTTTTGGGTGATCGGTGGGCTATTGATACTGGATAGGTGAGGACATGGATTTCTTGTCAAATGGGGTCGGGTGTTTGAGTGGATGATCATGGAGGGGACAATGTTTTCCTAAGGCCCATGCATGTTAAGGATGTTATATTACTATCTACATTAGACAGCCTACAGAGGTGGTTTGATATTTAGTACCAGATGCACATTGTTATAGATCTAGGCTTGTAAGCACATTGCAATATTTTGGCCACTTGTTGAGAGAGAGTTAGTAGACGACATGCCATATGCATACATAGATAGAGGCATACTAGCATGGGGACAACTAGGATATGCAAAGTATTTCTAACGTCAACTAGACACTATGACACAGTTCATCTAGAGACCTTATAGAGATTGCCCCAAATGGGATGATGATGATATTCACCTATTATACTACAGGTAGGAGCACTATCTTATAGGGAACACATTGATTGGGCACTGGTGATAGAGATGTGCCTACCAAAGTGGGTACAAAGATAGTTTGGTGAGATACAGAATGTACGAATCAATCTAGCATTATTTTCCTGATCCAAAACAAAGGTCCAAGAGTGGGGAGCACCCATCAGGACACAAGTGGCATATGCATCAATAGAGGAGTTATGGCTAAGGATATGGGGAGTGACAATAGATGTAGTAGATATAGCATATGACAAATGGTTTACATAGCATCGTCCTGGGCCTTTGACAAATACAACAATACTAGTACCATGAGTGAGGTCTCAGGTAGAGTAGGATGAGGGGGAATAATGAGGAGGGAGGAGATGAGAACAATGATGAGGAGGGGGGAGATGAGGATGATGATGGGAGGATGGAGATGAGGATAGAGAGGATGTTGAGGAGGATGCGAGGGGTGATGATGGGGATGCTGAGGGAGAGGATGAGGGAGATGATGAGGAGGATGCTAAGGGAGAGGATGAGGGAGATGATGATGACGAGGGTGGAGATAGTGAGGGTGGGGATGGTGTTGGAGGTGGTGGCAGGGATGATGGTGGTGAGGGAGGTGATGAGGATGATGTAGGTGTAAGTGCAGCTACAATGGATATGGAGGGGGATCCCGTGGACTATACCGATAGGACACTAGTACCGATACAGGTAAGGTAGAGCAAGTTAGAGCTAATGGAGGTGATTAGAGGTCTATTGAGTCAGTTGGACTACGTTGTAACAGAGAGGGACATAGTGATAGGAGAGAGGGATAGGGCTATGGATGTGAGAGATGTCGCAGTGTGTAGGGAAAAGATGGTAGTGCAGGAGTCTCAGGAGTTTATTAGTAGCATCAAAGATGTGAACTTCTGAGAGATGGTGATGATGATGAGTAGGGTACACATGGAGGGATGGTACTTGTGGGATCAGTATGAGAGACTAGTACCACCAAGGTAGAGAGTAGAGATTTTTTGTGCATCAAGATCTCACTCCCATCAGACACATAGGACAAATGAGGCCACCACAGATAGCAGAGGGATTGTCCTCAAGGTCGGATAGAGGTCACGAGGCTAGGGACAACACTGGGTGACACTAACATGCTCGTGTATAGAGGGGATTCTCTATTTTTCCCTTTGGTTTTATATTATGCTCTTTCATGGTTCACACCTATGAGTGATTAGTATTGATGCAGACCATGATCACATACTCTAATTCTTTTGAGACACTTATGAGATGCAACTATGTTATGATGACTTTATGAGATGGTTTATGCATATGTTTTATATGTTTTATATGGATGCATTTATTTTTTTTATGTGGGCTTTTATATGATGACATCGTGCATTGGTTTATCACATGCTATGCTTAGGAAATGCCATCTTTATTTTTGCCACATGTTTTTCTCATGTATGAATGCTTACTGAAATGTGAATGATATGAAATGAATGTAAATGAAATGTAAAATGATATGAAATGAATGCAAATGATATGTAAAATGAATGCAAATGACATGTAAAATGAATGCAAATGAAATGTGAAGATAATATAAATGCCATTTTAATGTAAAGATATATTTATTTGGATCATTTTTGACTTTTGACATGTGTAGGAATGTAGGACAATAATGCTTTTGATGTATCAGAGTACGAGACCAAGGCGACAGATGAAGAAGACACCAAAGATGGAGGAGTTTGAGATGAGGAATTGTTGGTATGATGAGAAGACTTTTTCTTTTGTAAAGTGCACTACATCTCAAATGGAGCTTTATTTTGATATGGAAAATGGAATGCAATGCATCATGGCATAAAGGGCCAGAGCGCAAAATACAAACCTTTTGCATAAACAAGCATGATGTAGACAAAAAATGACCTTGTCCTTCCTAAGGCATATATACATGCCCTAGAATCTGAAAGGTACATTTAAATAGATAGAAAATAAAAGATGACAATGAGACATCCTAGCCACTCTCATAGATCAGTTTATATCATCTATTAGCATAGGATCATGATTGAAGAAAAACAAAGCAAAAATAAAACACTCACTAAACAGTGTGAGACAACAACTATTCTTGTCCATTATTACTTTTTTTTTAGTTTTTTAAGTCTTAAGATAGTGTTTGATAGGTTAATCATGTCATGGTTTTGATTTTTGATTCAATTGATAGGTTCATAATGACAACTTGGATTGATTATCGGGTCACATTGCTCAGATAGTGTGATTGTCATCAAACTGTAGTGCTTTGAGTTTCAATGTGCAAAAGTGTGAGTTTTTATGAAAAATGGATGGTTATTTACAAGGTTTATTACAAATTTTTGATGGGTTTTGTGATTTTTAGGATTTTTGGGGATATTTGATATTTTTGTGTGACTGGTTTCTTAAGGACTTTTTACAATTTTTAGTGTTTACTTTAGGACATTTTATGATTTTTATGGATTTTTTCAAGACATTTTATGCTTTTTAGTGCTTTTTTTAGGAAATTTTATGGTTTTTATAATTTTTTTAGGATCATATTTGAATTTTTAGGATTTTTTTAGGATTGTATTTCAATTTTTAGGATTCTTTTAGGATTGTATTTGAATGTTTTATGATTTTTTTAGGATCATAAAAGCATATACAAGTGTTAGCTCCAATCCATTATGTGATAGGTCCAATGGATTAAAAAAATTTAGAGATATGCACCTAGTTCAAGTTCAAACTCATGCACCATGTAGGTAAAATGCTCCTAGACAAGATGCAAACTATGTACAAAGGCCAATGACAGAGTATGTAAAGACTGGTGATGCAGTAGGTAAGATAACAATGGATATTAACCAGTTCATGAGTCATGGTTGAGGAGCCAGTGATGTCTTGCAAGATGAAGGATGTGATGAAGGAATAGAAAAAGGGGAGAAAACTAGATGGAATTCTGATAGATTGAGGAGCAACAACTGATTACACATGGTGCCTGTTTGCCAAGTTTTCACCATGATACTTTCCCAAAGTGCTTGTTTGCTAGGTTTTGACTTTTGGATGGAATTTTTCTCTTTTCTCAAATTTTTGTGCCAAGATGCCTATTTGTCAAGTTTTCATCGAGGCATCCATTTTTTCATGACTTTTTTCACTTTTTTTCTTTTTCCTTTTTCATGATTTTTCGCTTTTTTCTCAATATTTTTTCAAGACTTTTTTTTTTTAAGTTTTTTGATATTTTTTCAAGACTTCTAGGTAGGATCAAGTGTAATACTTGCAAAGATGCATGTTGTTGATGGACATGGGTAGTGGTTCACCCTCTGGAGTTGCAAGTTGATATACTCCAGACCCAAATGATGTAGTAACGACATAAGATCCTTCCCAATTCAGTTCAAATTTGCCTTGTTTTTCTCTATGTTTCTAAGTCTTGTAGTTCATCTTTAGGACTAAATCACTGATCTCAAAATGATGACCTTGAACTTTCTTGTTATAGCTCTATTTGAGTCAATTTTAGTGAGCTTGGAGATGTATTAAGGTAGCTTATCTCTATTCATCAAGCATTTCTAGGTCATGGAGTCTGGATATGTGATAGTTTTCATCATCAACAACATCTTGTAGGGACACTCTCAATGATGGAATTTCAACTTATATGGGAAGTATGGCCTTAGTTCCATAGACAAGAGAGTATGGTGTTGCACCAGTGGGAGCATGCACACTCATTTCATAGGCCCACAGAGCTAGATTTAATTAAAGGTGGCAGTCTTGACGAAAATCATTGATAGTCTTCTACAAAATCTTAATAATGATCTTATTAGATGCTTTTGACTTGGCCATTGACCTGTGGATCATAAATACTAGAATATCCATTGTAGATGTTGTACTTCTCATAGAGCTTGTCCACATCCTTCTTTTGAAATGAAATACCATGGTTAGTAATAATAGCTAAGGGTACTCCATATCGACATATGATGTAGTTTAAAATAAACCTTGAAATCTACTTTCTAGTAGTGAAAGTCAAAGGGATAGCTTCAACCCACTTGGTAAAATATTTTTTTGCTATGATAATGAATTTATGACCATCAAAGGATGGAGGAGAAATAGCTCCAATAAGATCAAATTCTCATTAGGAAAAGGGCTATGGAGATATGACTGGCTACAATTCTTGTGTTGGTGCATGGATTAGATTGCTATGTATCTGACATTTATGATAGGTTTTGGCAAAATCATGGGCATCTTGTTCCATGGTTGGCCAATAATATGTAGCTCTAATAAGTTTCTTGGCTGGACTTAGACCATTGAAATGGGCTCCACATATACCTTTGTGAACCTCGTGTAAGATAGTTTTAGCTTCTTGTGAGTCAAGGCATCTATGCATGTTTTGGTCAAAGGATTTTTTGTAAAGGGTGTCACTAATGATGATGTATCTAGCAGCTTGATGGATAAAGGCTTGACCGCCATTTTTGGATAAGTTGGGTGGTAGGATTTGGGCATGTAGATAATCATAAATTTCTTGATACCAAGGAGAATTGGGACCAACAAGTTCACAACGAAACTCAGATTGAGGGAGCTTGAATGTTGGAATCAAAAGTTTCTCCATAAGGAATTCACAACATTCCACATTTTGAGGTATATCAATCATAAAAGCAATGGTAGCCATAGCATCAACTTGTTTGTTGTGTATTATTGGTAGTTGATAGAAAGAGATAGTGACAAATTTAGACTTAAGGAAGTTTTCCATCTACTTCTATGGCATTAACTTATCATCTTTGGTTTCATAGTCATCATTGACTTGGTGGATGACCAACTAGGAATCACCAAAAATTTGTAAATGTTGAATGTTCCATTGGATAGCTATCTTGAGTCCTATAATCATTGCCTCATATTCCACTATGTTGTTGGTACAATGGAATGCTATCCTATATGACTTGGAGATTATGTCTCCTTGGTGAGTCATAAACATAATGCCAGCTCTTGAACTATTTTGTGTATGTGATCCATCAAAGTGAAGCTTCCATTCATTAGCTATATCCATGTTAAATATGGCTTCATCTGGAAAGTCTATCAACATGGGATGATCATCATTCATAGCTACTTTGACTAACTGATCTTCTATCACTTGCCCTTTGATTGCCTTTATGTCTACATATTCTATGTCAAATTCACTAAGGATCATGACCCATTTGGCTAAGCATCTTGTGAGAGCGGCCTTGCTTAGGAGATACTTTACTGGGTAAATCTTAGAAACAAGCATTTTTTTCTTATGTAGCATTTAATGTCTTAGCTTTTAGGCTACAAAGACAATAGCAACATAAGCTCATTCAATGAGTGAATAATTTAGTTAATAGCCCACAAGTGCTCTGTTGATGTAATATATGGCTCGCTCTCTTCCTTGTTCATCATTTTGTGCCAAGAGAGCTCCTAATGTGGTGTCTATAGTAGATATGTAGAGAATGAATAGTTTTCCTAGAATAGGAGCCATTAAAATTGGTGGATGTAGAAGATACTCTTTGAGCTATTGGAAGGATTCTTGACACTACTTGTTCCATTGAAAGGATACTCCCTTACATAAGAGGTGTTGAAAGGAGTGACACTTATCTACCAGTTGTGCAATGAATCTACTGATAGACTATAATGTTCCTTGTAGTCCTCTTAAGGCTTTTAGATTTTTTGGAGGAGGCATGTCAATTATTGCTTTTACTTTCTCGAGATCTACTTCAATGTCTCATTGAGAAACAATGTATCCTAGGAATTTTCTAGAAACAACCCAGAATACACACTTTTTTCGATTTAGATGGAGCTTATAGCTTTCCATTCTATTGAATATTTCATCTAGGAGGGCCCAAATGATCCTTTCTTTTATAGGATTAGCAAAGTAAGTCATCAACATAGTCTTCCATGAGGATGTGCATGAAATCATGGAAGATGGTAGTCATTGCTCTTTGATATGTTGCCCTGGCATTTTTAAGAACAAATGGCATAATATTCCAGCACTATGTTCCTTAAGGGCATGTAAAAGTTGTTTTGTGTTGATCTTCAGGGGCTATTCTTATCTAATTGTAGCTAGAAAAGCCATCCATTAGTGATAACATCTCATACCCAGTTGTCATGTCTACAATGATATCTATATTTGGTAAAGGAAAATCATCCTTGGAACATGCCTTGTTAAGATCACAGAAGTCATTGCATATCTTGATGCCCCTAGATTTTTTTCTTACTGATACTAGATTAGATATCCATTCAGCATAGTCAATGGGTCTTGTGAAGCTAGCATCCAATAATTTCTTCAATTTAGCTTTAACAAGGAGGGCCACTTGAGGATGCATCTTTCTCAAATTTTGTTTTACTTGTTTCACTCCTAGTTTTAGTGGTAAGTGATGAAGGACTAGTTCAGGACCTAATCTGGGCATGTCTACATAAGACCAAGCAAAATTGATTTGCCTCTCTAGAAAGAATCTGAGAAATTCATCTTTTCCCTCTAATGATAATGAGGCTATAAAATGTATGACCTTGGGATTGTTCGGGGTTCCCAGATTTATCTCTTTTGTCATTTCCACAAGTAACATTGATCTTTCCTTCAATGGGAGTGTGTCCAATATTCCATCCTTGGGTGCCTCAAAGAGGTTTTCACCCTCGAATATGTCCTTTATTTTAACTTTTTCATGGTCTAATGGTGCCTTTTAGTTTTCACCAAGAGACCTACTTTTGTCTTTTTTTTTCTATTTTCTCAATTTTGTGACTTGAAGATGGAGTTGACTCCCCAAAATATGCCATAATGTTTAGATCAATGGAAAATCTAGACTTGTGATCACCTTGTGGTAAATCTTCATGGAGCTCAAAGAATTCTACAATGGCGTCATCATTTTCAAACTGGTCAAATGTTGGTTGTTCTTGTTGATCCCAATCAATAAGCTCAAGGAAAACTATGGAAATGCAATCATCAATGTTGAATAAGCTTTGGTCCAAGGCATATGTATGGATATTCACTTCAGTGATATCATTAGGATCATGTTCAAAAGTAAGAGGGCTTGGATCCTAGAATGTTTCAATCGAAGGTGAAGAATTGGTTTGAGTGATAGGTGTATTTACATGTTTATCTTCCACCAATAGACTATTGGGGTTAGCAAACATATGATCAAGACCAAGGGAGGTAGGAGGATCATCAATGTTGGATACAGATTGGGTGGGTCCGGGTTGGGTGTTCTCAGATGCCTTGTTATCATTTGAAGCATTCACATCCTTAGATGAGGATGACTCAGTATTTTGAATCCAAGTCCCAAGCTACGAGGTCATCCTGATGTAGTGATGGGTTAAACAATGCCCTACTTTTGAGATCCTAGGCCACTAGATCTATCATATCCATTTTTTTGCATGATGGTGAATCTAGGTCCATACTTCTCAAGGGATATAGGAGTAAGTTCTTGTTCTACTTTAGCCTTTTCAATCCATGTAGAGGTATTTTCATACACATGTTCTTCATGTAGTCCACCTCCACTAGTGAAAGACAGAGAAGGTTTCTTTTGAAATGCAAACTTAGGCTTGTTCTATATAAGCTAAGGTTTACCATATGACTTGGGAGATAAAGGAAGTTTCCCAATGTAAAAGGCATGTGCCATGGAGTACTTACTACAAAATTGGTCTTGGATTTTGATCTTTCCTTTGAATGTGGTTGTGAGTGTGGAAGGATCAACATACTTGGAGGACTCGAGTGGATTTGCTTCATGGTTTTTTAAGACCTAGTATGCGGTGGTTCCTCTAAGATTAGCATAGAATTGAAAGGGAGCTAGATCAATAGGAATGATAACCTCTACATTATTATAGGAGAATTTTAAGCACTAGTGGTATGTAGAAGGCACTACTTTCATAGCATGGATCCATGGGTGGCCTAGTATCATGTTGCAGTTCATTTCTATATCTAGGACTTAGAATAAAGTGTTCTTAGTAGCTGGACCAACTCTGATAGGTAAGATGATTACCCCCATAGCATTCACCATCATCATAGGCTTTGATTGTGATCCTTCAAGAGGGATACACATCATTTTTAGAATAAACCTAAACCTTTGACTACTTTAAGTGTATAAATATTTAGCCCTGCTCCTCCATCTATTAAGAGACATTTGGCCCTAACATTATGGAAAAGGACTTCCAAGTGAAGAGGATCATTGTGGTTGGATCTATCCTAAGAATATCTCGAGGTGAAAAGGTGATATGTTGTGATGCAGATAGATTCCCCACCATGGCTTGGAACTCAGCAACATTGATGTTATCTGGGACTATTGACTCTTTAAGGGCTTGATCCAAGATATTCTGATGTTGTGGAGATGCACATAGTAGGTCCAAGATGGATATTTGTGTAGGGGTCTTGTTGAGCTATTCAACAAGGCTATCATCAAATGAAGTAGGAGTAGTAGGTCTATTAGGGGGTGCAGGTCTAGTAGAAGTAGTAGGTCTAGATGGGGCTCTAGGTAGAGTGATCTTAGTATGACATGTAGTGATAGCACAATTATGGTCTTCAACCTTTAAGGTGAATGTGGATATGTGGGAATCTAACTCATTAAAACAGTTAATGGTGTAGTCATATCTAGTGCACATGTAGTTCACATTACCTTGTGAGTTAGAGTTTGAACTGGAGGGTTTCTCTTTTTTGTGATTACCCAAAGGATCTTTGAAGATAGTGTGATCAGAGTTGGATGCTAGTAGTGATGGATCAATTGTGATTACACCATCATCAATGAGATCGTGTATTGCATGCTTTAGTTGGAATCATGATCAGGTTTTATGTCCTTTAGTGCGATGGTAATCATAGAACTTTTTGTCATCTCACCAAGAAGCTTTAGTTAGTGGCTCATATTTGATTAGGGGTAACTATAGGAAGTTAATACTGAATAATTGTTGAATTGCAATTTCAAGAGGTATCCCAAATGGTGTGAATTTTCTATCTTTTATTTTAGGATGCTTTCGAGTTCCATCCTATGTGGAAGTCTCAGTTTTCTATTATGGAGGTGATGTTTGATTGGGATTTTGTCAATTTGCAGGGTTTGCACCTTTCAAAGTTAGTTGAGGTTGTATTGTGCTAATTGTATGGGCATCCACAATGCCATCATGAGTCACATTCTTGTTTTTGGAGAAAAACTTTGCCTTTTCATTAGATGAATTGGTTTTTGTGTTTTCCTTTTTTTTCTTGAGGATTTCGTTATGGATAAGAGCATCTTCAATACTAGCCCCTTTTTTCATTAGTTTAGAAATGATGCTTGGAATTTTGATTTTGAGTTTGTACATTAAGTCGGGGACTAAGTTTTCAATGAATAGGTTAACGTGTTGTTCTTCAATAATGTCTAGTGAACATTGATTGACTAAGCTTCTCCAACATAGTAAGAATGTGATAAATGGTTCTCCTATCTTTTGTTTAGTTGAACACGAATCAGAGAGTGTTACCTCATTTGTAATGTTAAAGGCAAAGTGGGAGATGAATTTGTCTACCAACTCCGACCAAGATTTGATAGTACAAGGAAGTTTGGAGTACCATTCAAGTGCAGGCCCACCAAGAGAATGAGGAACAATCTCATGAGGTAGGTGGACTCATCACTTAGTTCAATACAAGAAGCATAGAATTCTTAGATGTGATCAATAGGGTTTCCTTTTCCTCAGTATTTTTTGAACCTTGGAGCCTCAAAGTGTTTTGGGAATGGAGGCATATACAGAATTTTATCAAATGGATTAGGAGGTAGGTCCCTCTCTATATATAGAGCCTATTTCTTTTGGACTCCCAATGCCTCAATTTGTTTGGAAAGCTATTTGAATTGTTGTAGCAATTCTTCGTTAAGGTTTTGCGTAATAATTTTCCCTTCAAGTCTTTTGTGCCTATGAGTAGACTGTTTGCTATGGCGAGAACTATGTCTACTCAGTTCTGATATTTTTGTGTCTGATGAGTTTGGTGATGTGTCACTAGGTGATGGAGGTATGTTAGTACCTCGAAGAGAAAAGGGTCCCTATTGTGATACATTTTGGGGTACTTGTTGTAGTATTTGATGTGGCACTTGTTGCAGTATTGACTATGATTGATGTGCCATGTGTTTTTGTTGTGCCATTTGTTGTGGTGGTTGTTGTGATACCTCTATTGGTTGTATGTGAGATCATGTATGTGATTTTTGTTGTAGAGGAATCTGTTGAGGTTGTTGTGGCACATGTTGTTGTTGTAACAAATGTTGTTGGTACAATTTTTTGCTCAAGGCATCTTTGGTATTCCAACTATTGTTTGAGTTGCTCTTGTTGTTTAGCAAACATGCCTTGTTTTTGTTGGATTTGTTGTCGATACATTGCATGAAAGTCAAGTGGTTTTATGTTAGATTGTGTGTTAGGGATGTTAGATGCTTGTACCACTTGTGGTTGTTGCTATTGTGGTTGATGTTGATGTTGATATGTTGAATGTCTTTTGGAAACATTAAGTCCTTGCACTATTGCAGGTTGATGTTGTCGAGGTAGTTGGTTATGTCCTTGAGAATTGATCACCATGTTGGTATTGTTGCTTTGGCACCTTTGTGTGTTAGAGGTTTCTATTTGGGACATCATATTGACTTGAAAATGAGGTGCATTTCTTTTGGGAATAGGCGTAATGTCAATAAGACTTTTCTTTGTGCATCAATAGGGATTACTGTAGTTGTTGTTTCACATGTTGTACTTTTGGGAGGCTCCATAACATTGGACATAATAACACTTGGCAAAGTTAGGAGCAAAGGTGTACTTTGTTGATTTTCCTCCAAATGAGGTATGTTTGGCATCATCAGAGTAGAAGTGTCTTTAGGCACATCTTGTTGTTGTATCATGTGATTGAGATCAAGTCTTAATGTCCACTTGGGATACTTAGGAAGATTCGTGTTTCCCTTCATTGGTTGTGGTTCATCAAACAAGGGATTAATGTTGATGTGTTCAAATGTAGTTTGGAGGATTTTGATGGTTGATTCTTGATGGAACCTTATAGGTTCCTTTATTGTGTTTGAAAACTCCAAAGGTTGTTTTCCCTCATCTAAGTCAAAATCAATCATGGGTTGTATGTTTTCAATTTTTGTGTTGGTTTGATGTTTGGACTTAGGTCCCTCCAAGGTTGGGTTAAACTTGACAATTTCTTGGGAAACCAAAAGTTTGAAGTTCTTGCAAAAAAAAATTTCTTCACATGCCCTAGCAATTTCTTCATCAATGATTCCATAATCAACATTAGAGTCATCACTTAGTTGTACAATACCTTGTTGTGTGTTCAATGTACTAGAGTTGAAGGTACTTGTGTTGGGTTTGCTAAATTCAAAGGAGTGTGTTTGCTCATCCTCAGGTGTGGTTGGTACACTTCCACCTCTAGGTGATATCAGCATGAATATAGGTTCAAATTTTGGACTCCATTCAACCATCTCATGTGTAGGGGAGTTTTTTGAAGGAAACCTCATGGTAGATGCATTGTTTACGATTTTTTGCATCATCTCTTGATTATGGTGATCTTGCAAATACATGTTTAAGGGGTTTGCAAGTAAAGGTTGTAATGCCTCAATTTGGTCTTTGTCAAATGTTTATTGGGTTTTCTTGCTATTCTTTTTTCTTGGATGAGGTTTTGGTTGGGTTGGTGCCACAGAAAATAGGGGTTGATAAAGTTCTTTGGGTCTCTAAGTTGACTGTGTCCTAGGGAGTGTTGGCATGATACCTAAGGATACAAATGCAGTGGAGAAAAATGTAAATGGACTGTCTGCCTCCCAAGTGTGCACCTAAACTAACAACTACACTAAAATAGTACCAAGTGTTCCCTTGGTGCACCTAGGGCCTTGAAGGTAAGTAGTTGGTAAGCAGAAGGTATGCAGTTGGTAAACAAAGATGCCAAGGTGCCTAAAATGCAAAAAATGAATGATATGGGTGGTTTTGAGTGTTTTCTAGGGTTTTGGGATGTTATGAAGGCTATGGAAGTGTAGATTAGGGTTCTAGAATCTAGAATGAAACCTCTAATTACCAAGTGTGCTCTAAACTACCAACTACACTCTAAAACTATCAACTATGCACTTGAAGTGTGCAGTTGGTAACATAGGGGTGCAATTGGTAAAATAGGTCAAAACTTAATACTTAGGATGTGGGTATGCAAGATATGAGTGTTTTTTTGATTTTTAGGTGTTTAGGGATGTTATGAAACCTAGGAAAGTGCCAAATGAACTAGGGTTTTGATATGCAAGTTGAAAATTTCCTAGGGAAACTATGCAAATGCAAATGTGAATGACACTTTGAAGGTTGACTAAAGGAGATGAAAATGACCCTATGCTATGCAAGATGGAGATTAGGGTTGGACCAAGGACTTGGTAATGATGCTAGAGGTTGGTGCATGCAAGGTGGAATATGCAAGGGATGGTGTCCTAAGGTTGATAATGATGTTTGGGTTATGCAAAATGAGGATAAGTGACCAAGGAGACAAATTGGTTGATAGACAAGTTGATAGGGTTTGATATTGGAAATGATGCTAGGGTTTTTGAAAAATGCAAGGTGAGGGGGATATACCACTAGGGTAAGTCAAAATGATGTTTATGGAGACTATGAATGTGAATATGCTAATGATAAGGGTATATACAAGGTTTTGAACTTAGGTGAAATCTTTACAAGGTATTAACCTAAGAGTTTAATGTTATGACAATAGATTTTGGATCTTGACCAAAAAAAGACAAAAAGTGATAAGATCAAAATAAAAAATTTAAATCTATCTTCACATGGATAGAATTTGACCAAAGAAAATGATAAGATGACCACAGTCAAGATCCATTATCTATTTGACACAAAGAAATACTCTAGGGTCCACACTTTTGTTTAGATTTTTTGACTAAATTCAAATATTTTAGGTTCTAAATCACATTTAGGTGACTCAAAATGGTGGTTATGCTAATTGAATACACAATATGGACATTTCCTAATATGTAAAATTAGGTTTTGGGTGCAAGATGTCATTTTGGGTGAGATGTAGAATGAGGACCTATAGTGGCATCTACATGTAGTTTTAGGGTCCTAAAATGTAGTTTCAAGGCCTAAAATGGTCATAGAGGTGCCCAACTGTGCTTTGACAACACCAAGTACACTCCAATAGTGCCAACTATGCCTATGGTGTAGTTGGGCCTAATTTGGGTGTAGTTGGTAGTTTTAGGGCACATTTAGGAGACTAGATTGAGTGGTTGTTGATTTTGAGTAGGATGGTTGTCAAGTTTCTATGCTAGGAAGCTAGGATGCTAGGGATGGTGTTCTAATGGATTAGGAGATGCACAATAAAGGTCAAAACCTAGGGATTGATGTCCTAATTGAAGTAAATGAAGACAAGGATGTGTAGAATGTAGATTAGGTCATGTTAATGCAAGCAGACCTATCCAAGCACTTATGGACACCTCTGAAGCCTCTAAATGTTGTCTAGAAGCCCAAACTGGGTTCTCATACTACCAAGTGAACTAAAATAGTACCAACTCCACATATGGTGCAGTTGGGGCTAGTTTGGGCATAGTTGATAGTTTTAGAGTGCAGTTGGGAAGCTAGGTTGAAACTAAGGCAATTTTAGGTGTTGTGATTTCCATCTTGATGTCATAGTGAGCTAGATAGTAGAGGACAATGCTAAGACCATAATGAAGGTTCAAAATGATTATTAGAACACCTAGAATGATGGTTAAATCATGCAAAGATGAGGGTTCAGTATGCAAAGATGCAAGAGGCAAAATGCAAAGTGCAGATTTTGAGGTGGAAATGCAAAGACTAAGGGATGCACACTAAACCCTAATGAATGCAATATGAATGATGAAGGATACTAAGTGGGGAATAAAAAATGTAAGATGAAGCCTATATGATGCAAGTATGAGGCTTAAACTAGGGTGAATGCAAGTGGAATATATGCAAGGATGAAACCTACATTATGCCAAGCACATTTAGGATCACAAGTTACCATGTTTTCTAAGCCTTGAATGTATTGGACCAAAGTTTAAAAAGTTTTGACAAGAGTTGCAACATTTTGATAATGTTTGATGTTTTGACAAGGTATAAATTTGAATCTTCACTTTTATCTTGATTAATTTTTTACACACACACAAGACACATTAAGACAAGAATAGCTATTGTTAAAAGTGAACAAACACACCACAACCTAGGCTTTACAACTGTATCCATTGAATTCCTACTTGAACCTAAGTTTATCCATGCTTATCTAGAGTAGAAAACCTAGGATCTTGGTACCACAGGCTCCCCCTTATAGTGCACTCACTTCTCAAGGCTACCAAGATCCGCTTCCCAAGAGGCATGACTTCCCAAGGGACTGTTATCTCTACTAAGGACTGTGAGAATGTAGGATGTCTTAACAGGCATAGGTGACCCCTTGAGCTAGTGGATAGAAAGGATTTTGGCCACTAAAACATGGTTTTTAGTAAGGGCATTCTATTTAGCAAGTGAATGATAAACTTCCTCAGAAGGTCTCCCAACCCTGAGAATCGGGGCTTGGTGCACCACAAGGGTATTGGAGGAGAGCTATCACTCAGCAATACTACCGACATGGCTTTCACCATAATCAAGTTTTATATAGTGGCTAGAATGCTGACTTGGCTTTTGGCCCATTAGCGCTCTAAAGTCGTCCCCTGGCATACCTAATATCGAGTACCTTGGTTTAAGGCAGGCTTCCTATAGAAGTAACATGGATTTCTCTTACACCCAAGATCTACAAATGGCGAGGGGAGAGGATACATCCATGTAACCCCAAGGGTTTTAAACATCATAAACATGCCAAGAAGAAAAGAAAAAGTTCATTTTATGCACCAAATGAAGTATTATCTAATCTAGGAAATCCACACACATGGTTTTGACAAACACACAAGGTCTTCAACAACGTCCTACAAACAAGCATTAGTAGTTTTTCAATGATTAGTCTTCATCAAATGATTGCCACATGCTACAAAAAGATTGGTCATTAGTATAACTACTCTCACAATTCATATTAGTTGATGCAACCTTTCTATTTGATGCTCCCTATCAATCATAAAGAAATCATAACAATATTTAGAGTAAGTTGCAAACTGATTAAACTATTATCATAACCAAAATTTGATTAGGTTAAATTTACAATGAAATATATAGTGTACCAAAAACAAAAGCTGAACAAAATCCTATACACTTTTAACTTCAATCTCTATAAGATTATCAATGTGTACACCTTTTCTAACATCTTCTTGCAACTGTACAAAGAAAAATAATTTTTGCATGTTAGAAAATAGAGTCCTATGGAACATGATCACAAATGCAAAACATATTGTTTAAAGAAGAAAATTTATTTGGTTGGGTGAACCAGAACTCAACCATTTCTTTTGTGGACTAGCTAATGAAACTTCAATAAAAGCATGGCATTGAATGTCGTAAAAGCGATAAATGATGTCCAAAAAAGTAGATGCTTCTTTGAAGAGGAATAATTTCTAAAAATGTTAGCATTTAACAGAAGAAAACTCGTTAAAACATTATAAATTGGTGGTTTACTTGTAAATTAATTGATGAAGGCTCCAATAGGTCTATTATCTATTTATTATAAATTTCAAGAAAAGAGCATTTGCAAACATATCTCAACTTCTTGTGCACATGGATTTCTTCTTCCTACATTCACATGGAAAGCAATTATGCTAGGCATTCACACAACTATACAAATTAAATAAAAAAATTAAAATGTTGAAAATTAAAGAACAAAAAAGATTACAACTCTAATCCTTGCAAATAAGTACTCAAAAATTTGAGGAGTCACTCCACAATTTCCACTTGGTCTCTAGTCTAATTCATTTATATCACCAAGCATTTTATGTGTTTTTCCACTTCCTGTCTACACAAAAATATCTCATAAGTTAGCATGAATGAAAGAAAATTACATGAATATGTGTTATACAACATTAAAATACCATCTGATAAAATATCACATAACTATGTGTCAAAAATAATGGCATACAATTGTGAGTCATAAACATTGAGAAGATCCAAAACACACTTGACCATAAGCAAACATACAGTTATTGTAAACTGACATGCAATTTTCCACCATTGGAAAACCAAGCACTTTAAATAGCATCTCTTATGATCAGAACAATTTTCAAATGAGATTGTAATCATAAGATGTCCAATCAGATATGTGATTATATCTGTATGTAGTATGCCTGTGTTGTTGTTTCACAAACAACATGATCAAATGTGAAACATGTTTCAAGACGACCAAGAAAAGTAATACTTTGGGCACTCTCTTGCTTCAAACACCAACTATACCCTTGAGAAGCTACTTTTTCACTATTTAAGAGGTTTTATTCGAAGTAAAACCTACAGAAAGAAATAAAACTAGAATTACAAATAGCTAGAGATGTAAGTTGAAAATAAAGTTTCACTTTTCAACCTAAAGACTCTGCTTAATGGGAAGAAGAAAAAATAGATTCATCACCTACACATTGTGATCCATCCAAAATGAAGGATCTTCTTTGAGTTCAAAATGTGGCACTTCAACTGTATTTACCACTGTAGGTGTTGCTGATGCCACAACAAGAGTTTTACATGCATGACCAATTCTTCTAGCCGAGTTCTGAGAAGTAGGAAATCTAAAAATGTTGGTGGCCATGCCAATAGAAGCTCCATTGTTGAGTGCTCTTGAGACACTTTTTGTAGGTGTACTACTAATAGAATCGTAGTCTAAATGATTCGATGATACCTTCCCTCTAGTTTTTATAGGGTAAGGAGTTGCATTATTAGAACCTCCATTGCCAACAACAAACCCTCTACTAGATTGAATTGCATTCCCATTTGCATGGTTTTCCTCAATTCCAAATGCATTATTTAAAGACTGAGGAGTAAAATTTGTGTCTCCAGATATTTCACTACGATTGTTCCATGGAAGTGGAGACAGCCTCCCATTAGTGATATTGGTTTCATGTCTTTGTGCCTAGCTAAACCTATTTCTTTTATTCACATTTGTAGTTGAGGATGGTATAGATCCATTCTTTTGTGGTGATGTAAAAGAAGGTAACTTTGAATCATCAACCTTTCCACAACCTTCCCTTTGGTTTTGGTGGGAGTTCCATCAAATCTTTGAGAACTAGAGAAATTCTCTATACAGAGACCTGCCAGTTTCTGTTGCTATTCAAAAATTAGGCAAAGGGGTGCCCTCATAGAACCAACCATTGTTGTTGAAGGCAAATTAGAATCAGATGGCTTTTCCAAGCAATTCTCAATTTCTTCTTGTGGAGTATGTTTCTAAGAAGTTTTGCAAAAAATTCTTAGAGAAGACATGTTTATGATTTAGATCGAGCTTTACTTGTTACTGTCACCGAGTCATATCATGTTGTATTGATATTGAGACATCTGTGTTATCACTGATCACGTATCAAGCTCCATTTCATCTTACCATTGATATATATGAAGTGTTGTATTAAATGATATTATTGGACATGATTAGTCATTGGAAGATTAGTCTTATGCACTGGTTGGATTATTGACCAATGGTCATGCCCCTATAGGGACATGACCCCTCATGTGTTATATATATTCACTCATTGATGGGACAAAGCAATATCAATAACAATCATACTTGTAGTCCCAGGATCAACAGTCATACATACATACATACATACATACATACATACATATATATTGCAGATTATCAAATACCACCTAATCAGTACTTGACATTCAATATAAAGATTATTTTCATCTAGCATTGAAGACCAACGAAAGTTGCAGACCTGCTGCACACAAAAAAGATCAAGTACAAGTATAAAATACAAATTGTCTAAGAATTATATTATTTCTATCTGAGATCCTATCATTTACAAGCACAAAATCTGAAACCAAAAAAGGCACCAGAGGTATATGAGCAGTAGATCAAACATAGACAAATAAGAGATCAAGATAATCTTTATCACAACCAACTTCAATAGAATGGGTTCTTGGCAATTACAACTTTGCAAATCTAAAGAGGGTCAATAGTAATAGAGTGTCCTTAAGAATTTGTGATCAAAAGACAACAATTAAACGATGACCATTAGGGGAGGGTATTAAAATAATGTAATGTTTCTTTAACAGTCAGCTTAGTTACTCTTTAGTTTATTAGGTAGTTTTTATTTCTATCTTTAGTTCAAATTGTTTCTTTTAGAAACATTCTCTTTGTAAATCTAGATAAGGAGCTTTAATCTCCTCTATTTAATACAACATCAATTTACCATGACAAGGTAGCCTTCCATGGACAACTAATTTTAGCATGTTGTAAGAGGTTTTGTAAGAAGTCAAACTCTGAATGGAGATTCCAAATTGAAATCCAAATTCAAAATTGAATGTGAAGCAAGTGGAACTTAAATTGTGGTAAATGAGATAAAATGGAAGGTGATGAAGGAAATAGAGGAGGGTGATTTAATTTATTTACAGATTTGATGGTGGAGATTGGGGAGCTTGAAGGAAAGCATTTGGAAGCCATTGGTTGCTGCAAATACACCATTATTGTAGGTCTATGATTCAAGCCCAAATTAGATTGGAATGATGTAATATGAAACCAATAGGCTTGGCATATTGTTGTCAAATGATATTGCAAGTTTGGATTTTTTTTTTAAATCTGGTTTTGTTTGTATGATGTTGAATTCATCTTTTTTTCTATACTAAAGGATTGCTTTAAGTATTTTAAGTGTGTTCTAGGTGGTTATTGATGGGGTTTGCATCTTCATACATCAGAACATTACTAACATTCCATGTGAATGGAGCAACCATATTTGATATTACTATAACAATCATCAGTAATATGTGTGAAATCTTGGCAATCATTGCCTCCCTCCATAAGCTTGAAGATTTTCAATTATTAACTAGCATAGTCACTATTCTTAGGTAGTTCAAGCAAGTTTAAATTCAATATCAACTCCTAGAATTCAGCTAACCATGCCACTCCTTTTGCTACAAACCAATGCACTTAAACTAAATTAACGGGAAATGGCCAAGCAAGTTTATACAAAACAATCGCATGGAGAATCAAACTTGCAAGAAGTCCATTTAGAATAAAACCAACAAAAATATTGTTTCTTGTTGCTTGCATATCAAGAAACCTCCCATCACTTTTATGTGATTATTGAATCAACAATTTCTATTTTGTTAAATTGTAATAGTTTTCTTTTTATGTTTTTGTCACTTCTCTGGTAAAATATTGCAAAGTAATCTTCTTATATGATTGTTTCTTTACAAGAAATTCTAGAGTTTCTTCCTATGTGGAAATGTTACTTGGACTTAGTATTGAGCATATATATTCATGCTCCTTCAAGCAATGGTTGGATCTTTTTCGTTGGTGAAAACCCACCTTTGAGTTATTGTGATACTTGTGTTAGACATATACCCTTTATCACACATAGACCAACACTGAAAGAAGCAAACAAGATCTACAGTTAATTGACATTTGTACACCTCCCTGAAAGAGCAAAGAACCAAGTTCCCAAACAACCACAAGAACCAACTACAAGCTCAGATAGAGAGAAAGAGAATTTAGAAAGTGGTAATTGAAATTAAAATAAAAAACAAGAAGAAAATACAAAAGGAAATAATTCTTGGATTTTCTTCTGAGACAGAACATTTGGATGGTTTATGCATTTTTGATGTTAGTAATGTCAGTAACACAACAATGGTAAACCAATTAACCCCACTCCATGAAGCAGTAAAGTCTAGTAACACATCACATGTTCTTGAGCTATTGGAGTAAGGCAATGACCATTGCATTAAAGATGAGAGAGGTTAGACACCATATGTATTAGCATCAGACAAGGATATAAGAAATCTATTTTGACATTTCATGGTTGCATATCCTGATATGTGGGATTGGCATTTGGCCAATGTGCCAAGTCCATTGGCAGTAGAAACTGAAGCTGCCCAAGCAACAAAGCCGGTAATGTGAATTTTGCAGATCAATTTAAATGAATTTTAAGATGCTGGTGTTGGAATTCTTTTAGAATAATTGAGAGGGGGGGTGAATTAGTTATTCAAGGTCCAATAATTTCCAATACAATTTTTTTGTAAAATCCTTAATGGCATATAATTGAAATTATCATGCATGCAATTAAACATTAAACAATCATGAAAAGTAAACATGCATCACATCATAACACAAAGGATTTTGGTGACCCAGAAACCTTGCAGGAATAAGAAGGTAAAACTGGGGTGGGGATGACACCCACAAAAAAATTGCGCAATTGATTTCAACCACTTCTAATGGTTTTCCCTGTTAAAGGCTTTACACATAGTCAAATGTGACCCTGTTAAAGGATTTCTACACCCTGTTAGGAGTGTGCCATGTTAGAGGACTTAAGAACATTCAACTTAGAATGTCACCCTATTAAAGGACTTACATAGAGTTGTTAGGCCCACCCAAGTCCATGGGATTTACAGTCACCTTCTCAAAAGGATCTTTTATCCCTCTCTAAGGATCTCCTATCCTCCTCCTGAGGATCTCTTATCCTTCTCCTGAGGATCTCTTATCCTTCTCTTGAGGATCTTCTATCCTTTTCTTGAGGCTTATCCACCTAGCTACTAAGCTAACCTAGAAATTTAGGATTTCAATGTCTAATACAATGGTAAGAAAGTATTAGAAAGGTTTTGACCTAATAAAGATTGCAACTCTAACCTTGCAAATTTTAGATCTATCTTCAGTTCTTTTCTTTGCTTGGATTTTCTTCCTTGCAATGCTGACAACTTGTTCACCCTTCAAGATCTGTCTCCTTGAGTTCTTCCACTCGTTATGCCAATGCACTCTATGGTCACTTGATCAACTCAGAGTCTTGATGCTCTGTGCTTACTCCTCATTGTGTCATCTTCTTGACACTTCACACTAACCTTCTTTTGGCTTCTTCACATGACCACGACCACTACCACACTTTGATCTTCTGACTATAACTCCTTATAAAGAATTTTTGTTCTACATTTCTCACTCAAATCTTCCCACTCATCAATTTGATTTGATCTGAGAGAACGATATTATTTTCCCTCCAAATTGTTTCTTCCAGAAACTTCATGATAAGTCCATCAGCATTGGCCTTGAATTGGTTTGCATGGTTTACATAAAATTCTATGACATCTACTCATCATCCTTATCATCCAACTAATTCACAAAATTCAATGTAAAAAACTTATCATTACTGATTTGGTGAATCTTTTGATTTAACAAATAATGCAGCAACTTGGCATCATTAGTTTACTGATGCTCGAAATTAACCGAGTTACTCGGCTTCTACTACATTTACTGATGCTTGACACTTGAAGAAATTTCTTGAGTTACTCGGCACTTGAACAATCTTGTGTTACTCGGCACTTGAATGATCTTTCTCAGCACCTAAAGAATTTCTCGGCACACACTGAAGTTGAACTTGCTCGGCTTCAACTGAGAATTTTCTCGACACTAACTAGCTTGCTCGGCTCTCACAAATGAACTTAGTTATGCATTACAAATGACTTAGTTAAACCTTACATCTTTGATGTGCCTTAGTGTGTCCATTCCTTGTGTCTTAGAGTATGTCATCAATACACTATTTCATTAATGGCTTAGCTGATCCTTATACTTCATTACAACATCATAACTTCAACCTTTCTCTAGGTGCTCTAGTTACATCTTATTGATTGCCTCCTCCTTCTCAATCAACCAATTGATAGTATTTAGATCACTTAAGAAATTTTCATTCCTGCAAATAGCAAGTTTGACATCAATGACAAAACAATGATTGAAAACATTCTTTACCAGTTCCACTATTCTTCATTCATGATCTTTTCAATCATTTCCAACAGCTAGAGTTTTGTTTAATGTGAAATGCACCAGCTTCAAAAATTGTCTAGTAGACCTCTGAAAAACCATAACTACATTTTTCAAGGAAACACAGAAACATGCTTCTTTTACTCAAAGATGATTGGTTCCTTCTTGGAGCATTCTTTATAGCTAATCATGTCAATGCAACTTTAGTTTTTGTTCTTCCCATAAGTTCAATGGTCTTTGATCCTACTTGTTTGAAATTTCTACATAACTCTAGTCATCATATGATGGCTTTATTTTGTTGACCTCTTTGTGGTGGAAAGGAAAATATTCTATTTTCTTTTTCAATAAAAATAAACTTATGAAGAGTAAAACAAAAAAGACTCTAGGTGAAGATCACTTAGAAAAGATGGTTTTTAAAAAAAAACAACCATATGGATGGAAAGGAGCATAGAGGATCCAAAGATTATAATCTTGTTGATATAGACTAGAGTTGCCCAAAACTAGATATATATTAACCAATGATACATATGTATAAGACAGAAACATATAAGATGTGTCACTAGAGGTTATTAGTGAAGGTTACCTTCAGGGGTTTGGCCCATTGAGAGGTTAGATATGTTGACTAGCGTGGAGGTCGGTTTGGAGTCCTACTTCAACATCTCAGGTTTACACTACTCTATTTTCCTATGTTTTCTCACCTTGGAATGCATTCCATGGGTCAATTTGGTCCTTGAACTTAGATTAAAATTCTTTGAGTTAAAGACTAAGTCTCTCTTGGGGATAGTGCATTGCTGAATTTGTTATGCACCCACTATACATGTGGTTGTAGTCATATGAAGATCTCTTTGGTAACAATGATATTATTGCAAGGTCTTCTTCCTATTTTTCTTTAGCCACTCAACTACATTTTTTATTTTTCTTCATGCCTTAATATTGCTAAGCAATAAGTCGATACACTTCCAATGTTGGTTAAATTGTATCCCTTTGGCTTTGATGATTTTAGTGATGCCTTAGATTTTTGTTTTTAAGTTTTATTGATTCTATTTTCATTTAGCATTCAAAAAACCTCATTGAGTTATGCTATGTTGAAATTCTCCAAGTTTCTACATGCCTATAAGTCTTTTATTAATCACAATTGGAAAATAGATTACACCATCTTGTACCAATATTATGGATTGTCTTTTAATATTCTCTATGATCTGATTTTCTAGATAGAATCCTCTCTAACCTATTACATTTATAGGTTGACAAAGATGCCAAGAGGAAAGCTAAAGCAAAGGAGATGAAGAGATTGCATAAAGAAAAAGAGAAGGAATAGGTACATTGGCCTTGTGGTCAAATATAATTTCATTTCTATTAGCCTTTTATTCCATTAAGGACTGGATGGAAATTTTTAGACTGCCCTCCCTTTTTAACTTCTGAAGCAAAGAGGGCTCATTATTATCTCCAACATTAATGAACACATTTTTCATAATCTAGACTTACACTTAGTACTGAATAAAACAAGCTAGGAAAGAATTGAACTTTATACTTAGTCCTGCTTACTCTATTTTATAGTGAAATATTACTCTTATGATATATTATTTTTGTCTTTTCTTAGTTAAGGGTGATATTTCTACTATAGGAAAAATCATTGAATGAACAAGCAACTTCTACAATTGTGTATTATGGACAAGATGGTGTTTCCTACCTTCTTCAGAAAGGAAAGACATTGCCTAACATGAATTCACAGGCATTTCAAGAGGTTGTTGTCAAATGTCATCAAATCATCTTGAGACTTAAAATTTGTGAATGACATAAAGGTTGATGGGTTCTAAAAATGTATATTTGTTTTCTACAAGAATTATTGAAGGCACAAGTGATAGAGAGAGAAAAATGAGCTACAACTACTATGAAGAGATTTTCAGTGCTTGGCAACAACTCTGGATATACTAGTTCTGCTCAACCAAGCAGTGTAGGAATTAGGGATGTGAGTTGTGAACTTCGATGCTCATGTTGTACAATCTCACTAGCTGGAAAAGTACCTTTCCATAGACACAACTATAAATATTGTAGTATGTCATGTATGCACATCCATAGAGAAATGCTTGAGGATGGATAAATGGTGGTGGGATTTTTTTGCAATCTTTCTTAGTAGTTTGGCCAAGAGGATATCCTAAGTATGACACCGAGGGAAATTGAAATGGCTTTTAATACTTAAAGAATAAAGAAGCATTTGTCACTTTCAGTTTTCTAGATTACTCATATATATGTGTGATATTTGTAAACTATTCACTGATGGGATCTAACAATCTGCACAATGGGAGTTCCTACTTTATTTTTAAACTCATGCATTAATATTTTATTTATTTAAATTAGCATTTCCATTACACATAGCATAGGTGGATGAAAAGGATGGTTCTAATAAGCCATGTTAAATACCCACATACAAAATGTTTTCTCCCAAAAAGAAACCTAAAGAAGCAAGATAGAATAGATTCTGCCAAGAAGAGATAGATAAACCTTAGGGGATCATCATCTTTCATGCTATAGATGATTTAAGTGGTTAAAACAAAGAGTCTTGCAATGAGGATTGGAGTAGGCCTCCTACAATGAAAAACAATATCCCTTCTAGAAGAAAAAACCCCATATACATCTGCTAAATTCTTATTCCAAAGGTGGAATTAAGAGAAATGACGAATATTACTAGAAATGTTTAAATTTTGTTGTTCCTCTTCTAAAATATATCTGGATGTAATCAATAGACTTTAGCTATACCATATAACTACGTAATTTTTCATCATGAAAATATGTAGATGTGAAGAAGATTGAACACGAGAAGATGGATTACAAAATGTTGATGTAAACTAAGTCTACATGGTCTCACCAAATTACTTTTATATGGACAATGAAAATCTTGCATTTATTATTTTTGAACTTGACATATACAAAAAAAAATGTTCTTTGAAAATCATTCTGTTTCTTAGCTCTCTTTATCATCCTGATGATGGATCATAGAGTATGATCCGAAACGTTGATGTTAAAAAAAATACACAATCAAACCTAGAAGCGAATACAGAACTAAAAACCTGTTCAATTTTCCCTGCTGAGGACCCATCCCATTACTAACATCTCTTGGAACTCATATGAACATATAAGACTATCATACTCTTAAATATTTACTACCACCATCCCTAGAAATTATATGAACATATAAGATTGTCATACTGTTAATCATTTTCTCCGGTACCCTAATCCAAAATGGCATTCCAAGCCCCTACTGCACATCTAGAGTTGACTCCAACCAAACAAAATTAAGTAAATATAACTACAAGTCTGACATGTCTGAAGATGATCCAGGATAGATATAGACCCCAAAAAGAAAGCATTAATAGCCACTACAAATTATTATATTTTCAAATAGGCCAATATTACTTACTCTTGGCAAGCCTGGCGATCTTTTGAGAAGTCTCATGAATACCAAGTCCAATTTTGGAAGCCCATTTCTTGAAATATGAGCCAATAGAATTTGCAGCTGTAGAGGCCCTGGCATATTCATTTCCATCAAGGATTTGAGTTTTCTTCAGCTTTTCCATCAAAGATTGGAACTCTGATGTTCGATCCTTATATGACAATAAAGATCCCAACAGAGCCATTGTGAAACAAAACCTTAAATTTGCACGTTGAACCTTACTTAATTAAGAGCTATATTTTCATTATATGCATTATCCTTGGGTTGGAAAATCATGGCTTAAAATTTATCATGTAGATTCTCAAATAATAGGAATCTTTTAAATCTCATCAAAAAGTAGGCAGAAATCAAATCTCTCTAGTAAATCAAAAGGGAATGTGTGTATTGCTAAATTGGGATGCAAGGGAAAACTTGTTGTAATTGCCTATATTTTTTAACCAAATTGGGCATCTGATGGCTCCAAATGAAGAGAATGTAAAAGAAATGTATAGTCTCTTGTTCACCCATAGAATCATCCATAACCCCATATGCTCGAACCCCAGACAGTAGGAGACTTCTTGATTCGACTGGTCAAACTGGACCTGGCTCAGCCTAGGCAGTGGGAGCTCCTATCCCCATCTCTGTTCCTAAGTTCCATACCACTTTTTTTGTCCCTCCTCCATGATCGAGAAACAAGAGAAAGTCATATGAGAAAACAACCCTATTCGATCTCAACTTCAAATGTTTTACCTCAAAAAGCTCCCACATTTATGGGGCAATCCATGTATAATAATGGATTGAATTCATCACATAGGGGGAAGGCTATAAGAAGCAAGGGATTCAATATTTGTTAGAATTGTACCAAGGAAATAATGAAAAAATGGAGAAGATTGACTCTGATTTTGACTTAGGCATTATAAACATAACTCCATACCTAGAACTCATCGTTATTGACTTAAACACTTATCATCACAACCTTTGGTTGCTCGAGTAACTTCACATGAATAGAGAGAATGGCCATAGGTGATTGAGGTACTGATAGAAGGGCTCAGGTAGGTAGATGCAAGTAATGATCGACTCAAGGAACTAAAAGCTATATTCCTAGCTCTAGTCCTGTCCCAAAGCCGGGGCTCCCAGCAGATCTTAGGAGGAGATCCAAATCCAACCATTGACCTAACTATGCCTATAGCAAAGACAAGAGCTTCAGAAGGACCAATGGTGGAGAAAGCATCAATTGTAAGGGCTCTGAATATGGTGAGTTTCTCATGCTTGCATGATCCCTCTATCGTTGGTTGGTCCCCATCCTGTTGCCATCTCTACTGCGAAGCTGAAATTTTCTCTTTTTTTGTTATGAACCCGAGTTGGTCAAAATTTTGACAACCTCAAGCATAAAACCCTAGTTTGGTCAAAATTTCAACCAACACAGAGATGATTTTTTTTTTTTTAAATGAAATCATAGGCCAATATGGCCTTTGGTCAAAAGTTTTGGTGGAAAAACAAGAGGAAATGTACTACTGATGTAATCAATATTTTGAGTTTGTAATCGGAGATGAGTGAATGTGAATGAGAATAGGTGTAGGTTGTCATAAAGTGAATCTAGTTCACATAAATTATTTACAGAGATTGTCATGATTTCAAAGATTACCGTCTAAGCTTACAATTCGTGTGGGGAGATCTTTTGCGCCAGATGGAGATAGACCATGGGCATCACTCATGTTAGATTTATATAAAATTGGCGACACATTGGCTATGGACTATCATGAACAAATTCAAAACAAACATCTGCAATGGCAACCATACGAGAAATATAACCTACAAACCATATGATAAATGCAACCATAAATAGGAAAATCTCCAATGCAAAATGAAAACCACTACCTCAAATGCAATAAACATAAATCTAAGTGGATTGGTCGATGGAAAATGGTTGGCTCTTACCTCAAATGTCTCATGTGCTCTTATAAGACTAGATTTGGGGTAGGAAGTATCGATGAACTAGAATGATTATCGCTGCCCAAAGTTGTCTAAAAAATGATAGGGCCATGGTGTGGTATGGTCCCCCTACCCTATAATTTTCAATAATCAATTAATCTATTTTAGGGGTGGGGCAAAAGGAACTCTTGGGTATGTTATTGCCATGGTAGTTCAGATGGAGTCAAAAAATTGATGGCCACTAGACTGAACCTATAGGGTAGGGGTAGGGCAAGATTAATCAACTATAGTTGCCATGAAAAGAAGCATCCCAACTATAGTGTCATTGCATCCTACAAGTTTGAGAGCCAGAACTATATGCAGATACAAATCCACCAGTGCAAGCATCTCTTCCTATCCCATCTCCTACAATTCTATCGGGCCTTAGTGAATTCACCCTTCTATTGCTTCAACTGAGTACACTGGTTGGGATGAGAGATGTGGTGGTTCTAGAGCTCATTGAACAAACATGACCTATGAAAAATAAAATGTTTTGATGTTAGCTTTCTTTTTTGCTTGCTATTATTAAACCTGATATGGTAGAAACTTTGACCAAATTGGGAAACCCTGATTTGGTCTAAATTTTGACCAAATTGGACAAAAAATAAAATAAAACATTCATAGGCCAATATGGCCTTTGGTCGAAAATTGAGGTAAAAAATTAGGGGGAAATGTATTAGTGAATGTACTAGAAAGTTCATGTTTCTTGTTTTCTTTTGGGGGAGTGAAAATTGTTATGCACATTATGGTTGCAATCTTACAATATTTTTGAAATTCCATGTTGATTTTTAATAACCAAGGTGTACTCTATTGTTTCCTTTCCAACCTTTACAGTCCTTGGGACACCATTTGTTTCTAGTAGGCATTTAATCTACATAAGAACCCACATCACTTGAATCAAAATGAATTCATCCATATTCAAGGTATTTACTATAATTAGTGACTATAAAATTACATTTAAAGTTTAAGATAACTTCACATTTGTATTAGAATAAATACTTGATAAATGATATTTTTTACAAAGATCTTTTAAAGTAAATAATCGTATATGCTCTTCTATAAAATAGATCAAGATTATGAAACAACTTCAAATCTACTCTCTACATTGCTAACATATCGAGGAATATGATAAGTAAATATTGATATCACCATATCACGATATCTATAATACGACTCTAACCTCATCATAAAAAGAACGCATCAAATGTTTATAATATATTCCAAATTATTGATATAGACACAAATGAAAGATAATAAAAATACCATTGAAATCACTCATCTACAAAAACTTCTTATTAGTACCAAATTAAACCATTTACAATTAGCATAAATAACTTAATCAACAATAATCATATGCTATTATGAGAACTGGATTCCTATTTTAATTAAACCTACTATTATAAAAAAAAATTAAAATTAAAATAATAATATTGTGAAAATCTTTTAGCTCTGAATAATAAACTTAAAATATATATAAAATCGACAAGCCGACCAACTATGTGGAAGAATCAAAGATGACCGTTGGGCCTAAACGTATGCATCTCCGGATTTAAAACAGAATAAAAAATAATTTCCATTTTTGTGACCGTTTGCGAGGTCGTGTATATATGTCATGTGTAACCCTCCTTAAAACTCGTGACTCGAAGAGTTATTTGTTGCGAGTGCTTACAAGTGCTGGGTTGTGAAACAGCTTCTCCGGCAGGATATCAGCTCATTCTTACTTGTATACCCTATTCTGGGGTGTTCAGGGGTCGCATACTTTTGCCTTGCGGACTCTATTAAAAATCTTTCATTCTTTCCTTTTTGTATAGGTCTGTATTTATTCTCTCTCTCTTTCTTTTTCCTTTTCGGTTGTAGGTTTGTTTAGTTTTGCAGGATAGGATGGCTATGGAATCCCCAAAGAAGGCTTTCAGGAGGATTGAGGAAAGGCAGAGGCATCCGATGCAAGAAAATTCTAATACGGGAAGTCACCTGATCAGGCACAATGTGAGTATAAATGTTTTCTAATGAGAAATGTTAATGATTTTAGGGTTCAGGAGTAGAACTAATGGTTGTCGTTAATGTGCAGAGTGATAGATTTATTCCAGATCGGACTTCCAGCGATTTGGATGTGGCTCGGGTATCCCTAAATGACGAGGAAAAAGAAAACAATACTTGCCCTGATAGTCCATATGCCTCTAGAGAAGCTTACAGGAAACATCTCTCCGCAACAATGTTTCCCAAATCCAGGATTCTCGCTTTTCAAAACAAACCCCCTCCAGCACAAGAAGCCATCAGTACCCTTTACTCGTCTGCTCCTCCTCCTCCTTTTCAGCCCAAATCCAGAACACATCGATATATTCCGCAGGTACAAGAGATTGTTGGACCTTACAATTTACCATTTACTATCATGGTTATATTTATCATATCCTTCTGGATCTTGACTTTGTTAATATTTTTTAGTTAAGGTTTAGAATCATCTTGAACTCTCTTTTGCCTTGCTGATGGTTCACAGTGGGTGACCTAAAATATTGATTCAAACTTTTCTAACACAGTTGAGATTATCGTATGCATCTCGATCTTGACTGTGCCAAAAAAATTGTTAATGTTTTGGATCACATTCTGTAAACCGTCTTGAGCTCTCTCGTGATGGTTTATGGTGTTACCTGAAATGTCGACTTAATTTTTTTCAACACAATCAAGATCCAGAAACCTATGATAAACCATTATGGATCCAGAAATCATGTTTCCGTTTGCTGGTTTTAGTAATTGTTCATTGTCCTGTTGAAGTTGGACTGTAATGGTGATTTGTACAGTTGGTTAAGGTTTATTCTTTACAGAGTCCTGTCCAGTTTTTAGTGAATTTTTTAGGTAATGCAAGGATTTCTATTCTAGTTTTATTATTTGTAGTCATGCTCAGTATTCGCAGCAACATCCTCTGGGGTTATCATGGTTTTCAAGCTTGCATAACCAAAATCGTTCTCTGACGGGGCTTGAGAGATCATGCTAGCTTTATTATTTGCTGTTTTCATGCTAGCTTTATTATTTGCAGTTTTCATGCTAGCTTTATTAAGTTTTGCATTTGCTTAGGATAAAGACATTCACTGGGCTCGACAGTTCAATTCTTTAAGTTAGTGCAAGGCTTCTTCTCATTCTATCTCTAAGAGTTGCAAACCAGTGGTATACAATGGTTACAAATTGATTTTGGGGTTTACAGTGATAAAAATTCTAAACCATAAAATTTCTCATTCATTAGGCTCGACAGTTCAATTCTTTAAGTTAGTGCAAGGCTTATTCTCATTCTATCTTTAAAAGTTGCAAACCAGTGGTATACAATGGTTTCAAAATGATTTTGGGGTTTACAATGATAAAATTTCTAAACCATAAAATTTCTCATTCATTAGGTTCGACAGTTCAATTCTTTAAGTTAGTGCAAGGCTTATTCTCATTCTATCTTTAAAAGTTGCAAACCAGTGGTATACAATGGTTTCAAAATGATTTTGGGGTTTACAATGATAAAAATTCTAAACCAAGCCCTAGATGATTTGAGAAGTCGAACGATATCCACGGTTTTGGAGGTTTGCATATGGTAAAAGTTGTAAACCAAGCCCCAGATTTGGTTAAAGTTGTAAACCGGGCCCTGGATTTGCTTAAGCACATACTAATCCCTGAATGTTCAGTGACTCTATACTTCAAAATGGTGTCTGCGTATATTTTCAAACCATATGGTTTTATAGGTTGCCTAGCTATTGCCT
The DNA here is from genome assembly GCA_028749045.1 of Cupressus sempervirens. Lineage (NCBI taxonomy): Eukaryota > Viridiplantae > Streptophyta > Pinopsida > Cupressales > Cupressaceae > Cupressus > Cupressus sempervirens. The sequence goes on along the minus strand of CM053789.1, from coordinate 28,267,312 downwards.
AGTTAGATATCGTAAAAGTTGTAAACTAGGCCCTGGATTTGCTTAAGACAAACTATTTCCTGAATGTACAGTGGCTCAAAGCTTTAATTGTTGTCCGCGTATATTTTCAAACCATATGGTTTTATAAGTTGCCTAGAAAATGGGGGACGCTGATTTGATACTCTATAAAATTTATAATGGTAGTAGAGTTGCTTGTTGGAGGCGAACTCATTAGGCAAAACCATTATGTGCGTTTTTACTATTTGCTAAACCAATTCATTATGCAGAAATAGTGTCAGTGTTTTTATTATTTCTTAAACCCTCATACGTTAGTCTCAATACAGTGGTTTAATTTTCATCTTCTCTTAGAGGGGTTTCTGATAAGATCTATGTTGTCACAGTGCCCGGAGAGGACTCTGGATGCTCCAGAGATTGTGGATGATTACTACTTGAATCTCATGGACTGGGGTGAGAAAAACGTATTAGCCATAGCGCTAGGGGACACAGTGTATCTGTGGGATGCCTCCACGGGCCTTATTTCAGAGCTGATGAGCATGACTGAGGAGGAAGGCCCCGTAACAAGTGTTAATTGGGCATGTGACGGGAGACACATTGCGGTGGGTATGAGTAACTGCAATGTGCAGATATGGGACACGGAGAGCAATCGGCAGCTGAGGACATTGAAAGGGCACACTGCAAGAGTGGGATCCCTAGCGTGGAATCAGGGCCAACATTCAATTCTCACGTCTGGAGGTCTAGATGCCAAGATTTTGAACCATGATGTACGGATACGGGAGCACATTGTGGATACATACAATGGGCATGAGCAGGAGGTGTGTGGGTTGAAGTGGTCTGAGTCAGGGCAACAACTGGCCAGTGGAGGAAATGACAATCTGCTTCACATTTGGGATCAAAGGAGGAGCATGGCCACTCACCGTTTGGATGCTCACAATGCTGCAGTAAAGGCATTGGCCTGGTGCCCATTTCAGAGCAATCTTTTGGCATCTGGAGGAGGAACTGCGGATAGGTGCATTAAAATGTGGAATACCCACACTGGTTCCTGCCTTAATTCCGTGGATACTGGCTCTCAGGTGTGTGCCCTCTTGTGGAGTAAGCACCAGAGGGAGCTGCTCAGCTCTCATGGCTATAGCCAAAATCAGCTCACATTGTGGAAGTATCCATCCATGGTGAAAATGGCTGATCTTACTGCCCACACTTCTAGAGTTCTATATCTAGCACAGGTAACTACAGTTGCACATTGATTTGCCATGCTTCTGGAAAAAGCTCTCTTTTAATTAGAAGCTTCCTTGATACATTTATTGTTTATTCACTCAATCAAATCTTTGCACTCTCATCAGATTGAATATTAAAGGAAGCTTCTATGAAAATTCATTATTCAATCAAGACTCAGATGAAAAGCTTTCCAACTCTTTCTCCCGCTTGTTTGTTTTTTAATTAGCAGCTAATAATAACAAGCTCTATGTTTCTCAGAGTCCAGATGGGTATACAGTGGCTTCTGCAGCAGGGGATGAGACCCTCAGATTTTGGCAAGTATTTGGTGCTCCAGACACTCCAAAGACCACTAGAACCAGTACAGATATTGCCGGGGGTGCTTTTAAGAAATATTGTCATATTCGTTAAAGAAACATTGTGGATACATACAGAGGGCATGAACATGAGGTGTGTGGGTTGAAGTGGTTTGAGTCTGGGCAACAAGCAGCCAGTAAGAAGCTCTGGAACACAGTGGCTTCTGCAGCAGGGCCGTAGGAGACGAGACCCTCAGATTTTGAAATGTTTTCGGAGCTCTAGATTTTACAAAAACTACTAGAATTATCTTACTCACATTCTCCAGGGTTCCAGGTGCGCATCCAACTTGTACATTTCATTCTATTTTTGTCCATATTATTTTGCGTTCTAACAGCTTTAGTGTAGCACCTCTTTTAAGGCATTGACTGTCAATATCTATTGATGTCTGCCACAAAAATACATCCCCTGGCGTTTATAAACGCCACCAGTTCGTCGGTAATTCGTTAGCTCAACAGCATTCTCCAAATGGGTGTTCTAGTAATCTTCAGTGTAGTGCCTTTTAAGGTATTGTGTGGGTTGAAGTGGTTTGAGTCTGGGCGACAAGAAGCCGGTAAGAAGCTCTGGAACACAGTGGCTTCTGCAGCAGGGCCGTAGGAGTCGACACCCTCAGATTTTGAAATGTTTTCGGAGCTCTAGACTTTACAAAAACTACTAGAAGTATCTTACTTACATTCTCCAGGGTTCCAGGTGCGCATCCAACAGTGCCTTTTAAGGTATTGGCTGTCAATAGTGATGTCTGCCATATATATACATTCCCTGGCGTTTATAAACCTCCAATTTACTGGCTAGCTCAGCAGCAGTTTGCAACTGGTGATCGCATTTTGTAAAAATTGATGGGATACTACCCTGATATTAATTAATCTGAATTTTCCAGTCTGTAGAAACAAGAAAAAACTGTTGTACATTTCTAATCACCCTACAGGATCTTACGATAAGTGAACTTATTTTTTATTTTTGAATGATTCCACAGTATCCAAAGTGGACCAGATTGAATAAGAAAATGCTTTTATGAGACACCCGACGACGATAATTTTAATAATTTGGGATCACCCTTAGTGTTCCATCATTCTCTAACTGATGAGGTCAGATTGTTTGTAAATATTGCTGGATGTTATAACCCTGTTTGAAAATCTAATAAAAGCTACTACACCTCTGTGCTATACTCTGTCATATATAATCACCTCAGATGATGTGTACCCTCAGATTATTGCAAGTATTAGGAGCTCCAGACATCCCAAAGAGTGCTAGACATTAAAAAGTATCTATTTCGCATCCGCTGAATATAATTGAGAACATAGCACATCCTCCAGGGACTCAGATGCGCGCCCAATTTGCGAATCTCGTTATTTTTGTCCATACATTTTTCCCCTGTACTTGACAATCTTTTGTGTAGCGCCCTCTCTCGAGTCTCTCTGACTGTCTATATCAATTGATGTCTGCCGCAATAATGCAATCCCTGTTGGTTTATAAACACTGCTCGTGATCGAAGTTCACTGATGTAAAAATTTCACTGATCGAGAATGTATGGCAATTTGTTCAAGCTTTTCTATGAAAGGGGGCGTCTTGGGGAGAAACAGGGAAAGAAGCAAATAAAACATGTTTGACAGGGGAAGAAACAAATATATAATTTTATATGGATCGTAAGAAAACAAATTTATGCTTTTTTTGGAAGAAGAAATTGAAAAATTATAAAGATCAATTTTTTTTTCCAGTTTCCAATTTTTAACAAAAATAAAAATAGAATAGGGATTATAAAAATAATTGTCAATGTAAATAGTGTGCTTAGATCAAAAGAACCTAGAGATTTGATGTTAAGGATCCTGAAGTGTGATGAGAAATTCATTTATTTTGGCCACCTAAATCATGTAGTAGGCGAAGAGCACATGGTTCGATACTTTCATACACTTGATCTCTTAATTGTTCAACTTAAAGGTATGTCTTAACAATGACAATTTCAATCCTTCTTTAGGAGTATTATTGTCATTGCTAATAATAATGCATGTTATTGTTTAAAAACATGTATTTTATAAGTACTAGAAAAGAACAACAGTATTTTTCGTTAAAATTTGACATCAAATTTGGTGCTCTTCTCTTCTTCTTTGACATCAGATTTAGAACATGGTTCTTAATTTGTTTCTAAAGCTCCCAAAAATTTATTATATGATGATTATTTTTATTTTTTTTGTACCGAAGAACAACTAAAACGCAAAACGCAAAATTGACTTTATGAAAAAATAAATGAAAATTATGTAATTATTGTGCTAAACAATGTGGGCAAACAAATAAAACATGTTTGACAGGGGAAGAAACAAATATATATAATTTTTTATGGATTGTAAGAAAACAAATTTATGCTTTTTTTGGAAGAAGAAATTGAAAAATTATAAAAATCAATTTTTTTTCCAGTTTCCAATTTTTAACAAAAATAAAAATAGAATAGGGATTATAAAAATAATTGTCAATGTAAATAGTGTGCTCACTCACAAACAATTTTTCTAGAGCTTAGATCAAAGCTCCCAAAAATTTATTGTATGATGATTATGTTTTTTTTTTGGTACCAAAGAACAACTAAAACGCAAAACGCAAAATTGACTTTATGAAAAAATAAATGAAAATTATGTAATTTTTGCATTCAATGAGTCTTTTTACATCAAAGTTCCTAGCTACATTGTGCTAAACAATGTGGGCAAACAAATAAAAATTATGAAACCATGCTACCTCTCCTCAATTATGAATCCTACATGTGCTTACCTAGATTTTTCAATTGTTATTATTATATTTTCAATATTTAATCTGTTTTCGATGTTATTTGTGAAAAAATAAATGAGAATTATGTAATTTTGCATTCCAACCAACATAGACAAGTTAAACAAGTCTCAAAGTTCCTAGGTACATTCTATGTCAACAAAAAAATAAGGCATTGATAAGTAGGAGATATTTTTCCACATAATTATAATATTGCTATTAGGATTTAAATGTGTAGTTTTTTAGTCAAATTTGTTGACCCATATTTCATGAGTAGTGCTCATTAGAGTAAAGCGTCAGGCCTTCGCAGGAGGTCACTTATACTAGGAAGTCTCTGTGCTTCACATCTGTGAGCACCACCTAGATCCAATGAGCCAAGCCTTCACAGGAGGTCACCTATCCTAGGAAGTCTCTGTGCTTCACATCTGTGAGCACCACCTGGATCCAATGAGTGTTGTGTGTTCCATTTAGTCTTATGAGAGATGGATTCATGTGAATCACTATTCATGATATGGGTGAATGAGTTTGACTCGTGCTACATGGTTAAATCCTGGTAGCAGCAAAATCACAATATGTAAGACATCCCAACCATCTCAAACCAATGCTCAGGGAGGTGAAGTGCCAGGACTTCATAGGAGGTCACTTATCCTAGGAAGTCTCTGTGCTTCACATCTGTGAGCACCACCTAGATCCAATGAGTGCTATGTGTTCCATGTAGTCTTATGAGAGATGGATTCATGTGAATCACTATTCATGATATGGGTGAATGAGTTTGACTCATGCTACACAGTTAAATCCTAGTAGCAGCAAAATCACAATATGTAAGACATCCCAACCATCTCAAACCAATGCTCAGAGAGGTGAAGTGCCAGGACTTCCCAAGATGTCACCCATCCTGGGAAGTCTCGTTGCTTCACGTCTATGAGCATCACCTAGATCCAATGAGTGTTGTGCTCCATTTAGTCTTAATAAGAGTTGGATTCATGTGAATATCACGACTCATGAAATATGAGTTGATGAGTTTGACTCAAGCTACACAATCAAATCATGACAGCAATATCACAATATGTAAGACATCCCAACCATGCTTTCTCAAATTGACACTTTGCTTAATAGTTAGTCTACATCAATAATTACTCATGTTTATACAAACCAAGATTTTTCAATTGGTATTGTATTTTTTCAATATTAAATATGTTTCTAATGTTATTTGTGAAAAAAAAATGAGAATTATATATTGTGCATTCCAACCACCATAAACAAGTTAAACCCTTAATACCAAGATTCTTTAATTGGTATCATATTTTTCAATATTAATTATGTAAACAAACAAATCAAAATCACGTAAGACACCACAACCATGCTTACTTTCCTCAATTATGAATTTTTTTCTTAATCAACCTTATCCAACAAGTCTAGGGCTATAATAGTCAACCTCAACAATTATTCATGTTTATACAAAAACCATGAACTTCTAATAGAACCCTTAGTACCAAGATTTTTCAATTGGTATTGTATTTTTTGATATTAATTATGTTTCTAATGTTATATGTGTTAAACCCTTTTATCTAAGTGTCCCTTATATATATTATAGCTTCCATCAAATACAAGAATTAGCATACCTTCTATTCACACAAGCAATTATTGAAACTATTCGTATCAAACTAAGTATGTAAAAATTTGTACTTCTAGTTATATTTTCTCTTAATGAATGACTAATGTTATCTTGCATAACATCGACTAGGAAATGATTAAGTCATTCCATTAAGACATAATAAAATTGAGCAAGATGGTCTATCTATGTCCATATTGATGATGATTTTGTCTTGATCGTGTTTTGTTTGCTAAATAGGTTTATATTTTATGTTAACTATTTGTTATACCAACAATCATGTCATGAATGGACATGAGACATGTCCTCTCATGACACAACGATTGGCTTTGGAGTGATACTTATTATTGTATTCACCTAAAAATGGTCATCTAGACTATTAGCCCCCTTTTCAACATTTTGGCTAAATAAATTTAATCATTTACCTAGACCAAATTGCTAATAATCAATTTATTTAATTATAACCTATAGTTTGACTATGCTATCCTAAGTTCATTATTTGATTAAAAGAACATGTCCCCTTTTAATTAAATAAAAGACCCCATTCTTCTAACCCACTTAAAGTGCACACATAAAGTCCTTTTTCTATTTTGCAATTAAAAGAAAAGGCTTTGTGACTTTTGTCTTATATGACAAGTCAACTTATATTCTATTGGTTAATTTGTGTGTGCACATGGATCACTCCTCTTTTTGAATTCCACCATTGATCATCCACCATCTTCATCTTGATCTCCACCGTCCATACAGCTTTAAAAGGGAGAGAGCTTTCCCCCTCAAACGATCCATCCTCATTTTGAATATTGTTATGTTGCAGGTTTTCTAACAGGTTTTTTTGGAGCTTTGTGTAGAACTTCTCATTTCTTGTCTCATTCTTTCATCCACTTCATATTAGTCTTAAGATCATATTGCATGTTAGTGCAGTTTCTTTGCAAATAGTTAGATCACATAGCTTAATAGTTGGATTTGTAACATTCCCGTCTCATTTTAGCATAGCTTGCATTGCACATCTCATCCTAATATAGTTTCATTTTTGCATTGCATGATCCAAGAGCTCTTTGACACTAGCACTCTTGCTCTTGTCTAAAGAATCTCCCATTTTGTGGTTTACTAGCAAGGGTTGTGTTTCTAAGGCTCAGCTGAGAGCTCTTATATGCTCATTTGTAAGCCCCTTGCACTCCATGACTAGGGAGCTCTAAGTCGACATTCAAGTTTTCCAATCTATGGAGAATAGAATGGTTTAGAGAAGTGCACCTTTTCTAATATACATTTTTGGCACCCATCGTGTGGCTTGAATCAAGTTTCTAGCTCCATTTTCTTTCATTTCTTATCTTTGATTTTTTATAGCAGCATATTGGATCTAATCAAGTGCTTTTGTAGAATTATCACTTTGGTTTTAAGGCCAACCCATAAGTAGATTGGTTTGAAGGCCAAAAATCTAGTTAGTTTAAAGATTTGATCATATCTTTTGAACCACTTGGAGTTTGGTTCTGAAATGTTTTTTACAAGTTGGGTATGTGTCCAACATGTCTCAATCCAAGTTTTAGAGAATTTTGACATCATTTGCAGGAGTTATGATTTTTTCTTTATTTTTCATAAAAATCCGTTGTTGATTGAAAATTAGTGCATTTTTTAGAAAAACTTACATTTTTAGAAAGGGTTTTGAATTCTAAGAGGGGTGCTTTCTTTGTGTTTTGACTTTTGAGGTTGTATTAGGGATCAAAAACTCGATTTGATAAATCTAGCCTATTTTGACAAAATGGAACCCTAGGGCACAAATGAAGAGGTTTTTTTGAATTTCTTGCATTTTTGGAAAGCTCTCTAATTTTTATTAGGGGTCTCTTATTTTCATTTCTATTTTTGGATCCGAAATCATAGCCAAAAAGTTTAATCTTGTTGACTAGGTCAAAAGCAAAGAGTAAAAATGAGAGCATTTGTGATTAGTTTGCATTGCAATTTTTTAATGTTATTTCACAATAACTTGTGGTGCTAACAAGTTGTGATTGCAGGTTGCCATCTTTGTGAAAAAATTGAAACATTGCATAAAAAGAACGCATGTCAAAGCTTCAAATGTACAAGGGCTACTAATGATTTTGCAGGGCTACCCAACGCATAAAAACCCAATTTTGCTTGTTCTTTAATTTTTACATGTGTGGCATATACTAGTTATTTTTTTTAGGCACATTAAAACTTACGATTGGAATCTTTTGGTGATAGGAGAGTATGCTCTTCACCCTTGTGGTGAATCAGAAATCTTGACTTACCATTTGGTTTCAAGAGTAAGAGGTAACTAAATCTTCTTGGTGTGTTTGGGAGAAGCAATCAAGGTAGGAGAGTATGCTCTTCACCTTTGAGGTGAATCAAAAATCTTGACCCTTGAGAGTGGATCCATTTTGTGGTAGTTAGGATCCTTTAGAGGGCTTTCTCTTGGACAACCTGAGAGGAATGACCCAAGTGGGGAGAAGTCGATTACCTAGTTCTTCCAACCCACTATAAACTCAAGGCTACCAAGAACACAAAACTTTGGTAGACATAGTGTTCATCTTCACCTAGTGTGATCGCTTATGGGATTTCAACCATAGTGAGATCACTAGGAAAGAATGCTTAAGGTACTCTTGTGGTTGCGAGATCGATCACTCATCGCAAGGTGAGGTGTCCCGTAATTGGGAGCAAGAGGAACACTATGAATGAGAGCCCTATCTAAACACTCTAAGTTAGTAACTACCTTTTTTTAGCTGCTCAACTTTTTGGTGCAAGGATCGATCCTAGTGGAATACCCGGATCACCCCAAGATTTTACACTCACCATCTGTGTTCCCTTGGTTATGCTTATGGCATTTCCATGACAAAGCCAATATCTCTTGTGGGCAACCACTTGGTGTGAGGCAAAGGAGCATCAAGCATGGGCCAAGTTGTTGAGTAATGAACCATGTCCTTTAGGTAGATATTGCTTGATGTGTTCTCGAATGTGGTATACCTGTGAAAATATTTTGAACATACACATGACAATAATTCTAGGGAATTATTTTGAGACCTCAAATATGCTTGTATCATGCAAGGTTGCTTTGTCCCTTGCTTGATTGTTTGAAGACTACTCCATGTGTCACTATTTTCTATGCTATCAACTATTGTCAAACTTTGTCAACTAAGTCAAAACATCAAATGCAAACATTTTCTTGTGTTGCTTGCTAAGGGGAGTTTCATCATTTGGCTATGATTTGTTATGTCTCTAGTGCTTAAACATGCTTAAAGTGGCTCTTTGGTCTTAGTGCTCTTGGTCTTTTTGTCTTCATGGTCTATGCATGCTTGCTAGTTATCCTTTTGCTAAAATGGTTACCTTGATTTCTTGACTACACTCTTGGGTTGGGAAAGTTGTTCACTTGTTACCCCACTTGCTCTATCTACTTTGCTATTTGGCTTCTTGCCTAGCTCTTGACTTGAGTCACTAGTGTTATAAGTAACTTGGACACTTTCTTGACAAGTCACTTTATTCTATCTTTACTATATTGGCAAGTGAATAATCTACCTCTCTAGTTTGGACATCAAGTTATCTCGTGTCACCTTATTAGCTTCCTCTAGTCTCCTTCATGCTTGATTATCCATCTACCACAATGGAATTCAAAGCTCATGCTACCAAATCTCAACCAAATCTAGATGATCATGATATCCTCCATGTCACTAAAGAGTTTCAAGATCTATATGCATAATACAAAGAACTAGAAGAGACAAATGATCTTTCTTACCTTCATCTCTCTAAGCGCATGACAAAAATGAAGTCTAAACTTGAGAAAAGGTTAGAGGAGAAGATTGCATCATTACATGAATCTTCCTTAAGGTCTTTACATGCATGTGAGTCACCTTCTTTGAGATCATCCTCTTCTTCTAGGTCTACATGCTCTATTTCAAGACATCAAATGTCTTCATCTTCTAGATCTAAAGACCTCTTTAGAGAACAAGTGATACCTCCTTTGAGCCCATGCCAAAATTTCATGATGGACCTATCTTTAACCAAGATAATGATGAAGACATGGATGCATACCATTCACTTGAGAAAAAACAAAAGGACTCTAGACATACTTTTAATAGAACTTTTTCTCCCTTGGAAGATTCTTATGATGACACTTTGCAAAAACTTCTTAGCACCAAGCTCATCAGGTTACCTAAGTCTAGCTCATATGGAAACCCATTCTTGGATATCTATTGTGCTTATCATTGACATAATGAGCATAGTACTTCATATTGCATTGAGCTGAAACATAAAATCCAAGATCTTCTTGATAATGAAATTATTGATACCTCGAATGACTCATGTGATGAGGATACTTTTCTTGAGAAAGATCATATTAATGAACCTATGTCTAGTGATGGTTTCCTTGATACCTCCACTTCTTCCAACACTCATGCATCTCCCAACACTTCAAAGCTTTCCAACATTCCTCCATCAAACAAAGAACCTAATGCTTTCCACATTGACTACGTGTATCCTCAAGGGCTACCTCTAAAAGAAACTCAAGCTAACTGATGCAGGAGCATCCATAGGTATAAGGGCAATCCTATGTCACCAAAAAAAAAAAAAATGCACTTAGACTTAGTTTCTGTTTGATGTGCTTTCATTTTTGGATACCCATTTGGGTCAAATAAAGGTTCCAACTCTCACAGTTCCACTATCAGTGCGTTTGAAAATCTCAAAAAAATAGGAGCATGTATTTGGGCCATCATTTTGGTAAACTAGAAGGTTTGAATTGGCCAGATGAATGTAATCATAATTTAGAGCATTCCAGAAAAAGAATCAGGTCAATAGGCCCCACAGTTTGAAAGTTATTACAATTTTTCGAGTTTTGGAGACCTCCTAAGAATGCTTCAAAGTCAGGTTTGGGGTATTAAATGACCTTGAAAAGGGTCAAAAAATGGGGGACGAGCAAATCTTGTCCATAGGGCTATAGAGTGCTTCAAGAGCTTTCCGAAAATGTAAACGGTTTGTCAATCGGAGCTACGGTTCAAAAGTTATGCCTCCCGAAAGTTCGATTACCGTTTCTGGATTCTTCTAGATTTGCATTGACTTCTAACGCAGCTTCTGGAACCTTCTATTTTGTCGGTGGATGCCTAGTAGCACTTTCTAGAATGTACTCCTAGTCCTTAACCCTCCAGGGTCTATTTAAGGAGATTTCTGGCATTGTAAAAGGCAGTTCAGAGTGGAGTTTGAGAGGAGGTACTGTAAGGAGAATTTATCTCCAGATTTATGCTATTGTAAGCCCTTAGGGCATGCTTTGAAGTTTTTTTTCTCTGTACTATTTGTAATAGCTTATTTTCTTAGTTAATATAATTTTCCCTTTCTGTTGTGTCCATTTTTTTCTTGGGTTGTGTCCCCATCACTAACCTTCACTTGGCTGCAAACCTTTTCCATGCTACTAATTCTAAACATCCTCAACCTTCATGCACTACTATGCCTAATCCAAGCACTACTCCATTCACTCTTCATTCTTCCTTGTCCTTAGAAGTGGCTCCATGTCAAGAGGACTCTCAAAAAGAAAAAGCTATAAATGTCAAGAAAGATCAAGATCAAGCACCTTTCATCTTCAAAATTTCACCCCTCCGTATCCTATGTCTTTTCCATCCCCAAAGTATGATGAAGATACCACTTCCATTATCTCCCTTGAGCTTTCTGAAAATGATGAGAATAGTTCTCTTCATATGCTATCCAAAGCTACTTGTCAAGATCAAAGCATCCCCTCATGTTCTACTTCTCCACATCAACTTCAAAATTGTGCTCAAGCTTCAAGTGCTTCTATTAAAAATGTTGTTCCTATCAGAGGTACTCATGAGTCTATTGATGGATTTGACCATTTTGCTCACTCTAAAGTTGTTGATATCCCTTTTCACTATCCATTTGCATATCCTAATTCTATCCTTGGTCCTCATCCATTAGAGTGAAAGCTTTCAAACCTTCCATCTATATTGGGACCTTATGTTCCTTCATCTCCTACACTTTCCACTCCTAGCTCTCCTATAATACCTCAAGATCAACAAAGACACTCATCCTTGATGACTTTTCACCCATCTATACATCTAAACCAATCATATCATCCTTATTCATCCACAAATCCCAAGTCCTTTGGAAGTGAGAATAGACATAAGAATCCATTGAAAAATGAAGATCACTATGTCCCATCTAATTGACATGTGAATGCTAAGAAGGAAAATGCACAAAAGAGACTGCAAAAGTCCACTATTAAGAGAGTTAAATCAAAGCAAATGTGGGTTTCTAAACCCATTATTGAAGAAATGTGTTTTGAAGCATCCAAAGGAAAATCTAAAGCTATATGGATTCCCAAGTCTCTTTTAAAAGGGTTGAATATTGAAAATACTTCAAAGTTGACATTCAAGCTTCCAAAGGCTTCCATTCCATCTTCTTCCAAAAATCTTCCTAAAAATATTCCAAAGCCTTCCACTCCACTTTTTTCCAAATCTCTTCTACCACCTCATACATCTAAATCTCAAGCTATTTCATCCATGATTCCTCCATTGTTCCAATACCCTTCAAGGTGTGTGTCAATGTTGATCTTGTCCAATATTTCAACTACCCTCATGAAATCCTCTAAAGCTTACACTTACTTTCTATACATGAACTATTATCCTCCATATACTCTTCCTACTACCATTTCTCTTTCATCACCCTATCAACATCTTTGAGCATACCTTTCTATGGTCTTGGCTTATCATGACTTATCCTATCTATAGGAGCACTATCTACATTCAAAAAGCTTGAGCTCTTTCTAAAAAAAAATTTTAAAAAAATAGAAAATTCAAAAAAAGCAAAAAAATAAAATGTGCCTTGGTGAAAACTACTTCTTGTGGGCACCTTGGTAGCAAAAATAAAGAGAAATAAATGCATCCTATGGTGAAAACTACACTTTGTGGTACCTTGGATAAGTACCATGATGAAAACCTAGTAAATAGGAATCATGCGTAATTCTTCCATCATCCATCTATCCCCTCTTCTCTCTTTGATCTTGACAATGTTGAGCTATCTTTGCATATTGGCTATCTTATCCACAATATTCTCTGTTGTGCTTTCTCATTCACTCATAGCCTCCATCTTGAGCTTTATTTTTATTTCTCTATCCCATCGCTAGCGTATCTAGTTGACCTCTTGGTCTTGATCATAATAAATGAAACATGGTTCTCATAGGTCTCTTGACATGGCTACTCTTTTGGATTACACACTTCATGCTACTGCACTTGTTGGCTTCACTGCTTATCCTACACACTATCTTTCTCGTTACTTCCATTGCTTATCCAAAACATACTTCATTTGACTATTTCACCTCTTTCCCTAGCTTGGGTACTCTTGAGGAGTCAGTCCTTGAGGATCAATTTACTTGCTTCATACTCCTTTCTTATCCATCTTTGTCTATCCACCAACTTTCTGCTCCATCATGTCCTACACCTTGCTAGACATTGGGAGAAATTGATGTGATCTTTCTTGAGAACTAGTAATCTGTAAAAACCTTCTAAAAAATCCAAAAAATCATATATGATGCTGAAATTTTTCTAAAAATCAGAACAATGCCCTAAAAAAAATGATCATCCTAGTGAAAACTTAGCAATAGGCACTTTGATGTATCACCAAAAAAATTCAAAAATACAAAAATATTAAAAAAAATTTAAAAAGCCCTAAAAAAATCTGTCCAGTGGTGAAAACTTAGAAATAGGCGCTACTTGAAACCCTTGCACCTATGTCTATTTGTCTCAATTACCTACTTTGCTACACATTTCCTAGCTTGGAATTGTTTCTTGTCCTCATCTTGGGGGCATAGCTACTTAGCCTATTGAGGTATTCTTGTGCATTAGGGTTTCTTTGACAACTCACAAAATCGTGTTTCTTAACACTTTCCCCACCTTGACATCAAGTGTTTTTTAACACTTTTTAGATAGTTTACCTACGGTCTCTGATGTTGCGATATTTCTCACTATCAGAATCAAGTCTTGAAGAAATGGCCAAGTGACTTACACACACACACACACATTTTAACACTTAAACAACTGAGCTATGTTGATCTTTATCTACTTTGTATGTTGTCTATGATGATTTCTTTACTATATGTTCCATCCCTAATAGTCTTTCAAGGATTTCATTGACTAGAAGACTGGGGGCATGGGGCATGTTTTCTTGATTTCTACTTGTGGGTATACTTTGTTTTTCTATAGTGTTGTAAGCATTTATGCTTGACCTATTCAACATTTTGACTTACAATTGTATCATCCTTAACTGTTTTGCAAGACCACATTTGGGGGTTATCCTGGTGCTTATGCCTTGATACAGGTGTAATCTTGCTAAATTAAACTTAGGGAATCTAATCCCATAGTTATCTTGACTTACATGTCTTTGATGCTTAGATTGGATTTCCACATACCTATCTGATATCGATCATATTCATATCCTCATAGTTATACTAGTGATGGTTGTATGATCTCATGATGTCCCTAATAAATGCTCAATGATGAAATTAAGAGTCTAAATGTTATGCACTTCTTGTTGGTAAACCACTTTTCATATTAGCTTGCATTTCAGGTTCATTTTCTAGCTTAGTCTTGCATTCTTGCATATGGGGAGAGCTCTCTCTTCATCTTTTCGTAGACATATTGGCTAACTCCTTTCATATATTTCTTTACTTTCTTCTTGTTCATGTATTTTCACCTTCTTAATCTTTTGCTTCATCTTTTTTCTATCTTATCATCACATTATATAAAATTTTGACTTCTTAAATGATTTCAACATCCTAGATTCATTTTCGGGATCGAAATCCAAATTTGAGTTCATCTTGATGGTCAAAATTGTCTTTTAAAATTCTACTTTCTTCTAAGCAGTTAGCTGACCTTTTGAGGTCTAATCTCTGAATCATCACTGGGGCATATTCATTTCTTCATGTCTTCATCATTTCCATACTTCATATCTACTTCAATTCACTGTTTCATGTCTAAAATCACCTTTCTACTCGTCAAACTCTAGTCAAAATGGGGCATTTTATCAATTTCTTATAGTCATTCTCGGGTTCTAATCATCTATCTGTCATCTTGGACATTGTTATATTCTAATTTTCTCATGTCTAGCCAGTTTCTGCATCCCCTTACCTCATTTCCATTTTGATCCCAAGGGGGCAGAAATACTCTATCACTGATTGCTACAACTATCTATTTCTTAGAAGCATTTTTTGTATCTTCTCACTTGTTCTCAATCTACCTACTTTGCTAAGTGTTAGCATTCTTCTTGAATTCTGACATCATCTCTTCCTAGTGTTCAGTACTACCACTATCAGGCTATACATTTAGGACTTGCTATCCTTTTCTACATTTCATTCTTCAAAATTAGATATCTACAACTATCACCACCTACTTGACTTTTTATTTTCTTCGACATAATGTGTTCCCAAATTGATCACACATTAGTCAAAGAGGGGCAAATGTAATCACCTAAAAATGGTCATCTAGACCATTAGCCCCCTTTTCAACATTTTGGCTAAATAAATTTAATCATTTACCTAGACCAAATTGCTAATAATCAATTTATTTGATTATAACCCATAGTTTGACTATGCTATCCTAAGTTCATTATTTGATTAAAAGAACATGTCCCCTTTTAATTAAATAAAAGACCCCATTCTTCTAACCCACTTATAGTGCACACATAAAGTCCTTTTTCTATTTTGCAATTAAAAGAAAAGGCTTTGTGACTTTTGTCTTATATGACAAGTCAACCTATATTCTATTGGTTAATTTGTGTGTGCACATGGATCACTCCTCTTTTTCAATTCCACTGTTAATCATCCACCATCTTCATCTTGATCTCCACCATCCATATGACTTTAAAAGGGATAGAGCTTTCCCCCTCAAACGATCCATCCTCATTTTGAATATTGTTATGCTGCAGGTTTTCTAACAGGTTTCTTTGGAGCTTTATGGAGAACTTCTCATTTCTTGTCTCATTCTTTCATCCACTTCATATTAGTCTTAAGATCATATTGCATGTTAGTGTAGTTTCTTTGCAAATAGTTAGATCACATAGCTTAATAGTTGGATTTGTAACATTCCCATCTAATTTTAGCATAGCTTGCATTGCACATCTCATCCTAATATAGTTTCATTTTTGCATTGCATGATCCAAGAGTTATTTGACACTAGCACTCTTGCTCTTGTCTAAAGAATCTCCCATTTTGTGGTTTACTAGCAAGGGTTGTGTTTCTGAGGCTCAGCTAAGAGCTCTTATATGCTCATTTGTATGCCCCTTGCACTCCATGACCAGGGAGCTCTAAGTCAGCATTCGAGTTTTCCAATCTATGGAGAACCTTGGATAGAATGGTTTAGAGAAGTGCACCTTTTCTAGTGTACAATTATATCTAGTCGATCAAACCAAGAGAAGTATTGAAATCAATAAATACATTCTCTCATATACAGATTGACGAATTTAGACTAGGAAGCAAAACTAATATCTTGATTTAACATATAGTCTTCATTGTTATTGTAATTCTTATCCATTCTAGAATAATCTAATCTTTATCTACAAGTCAAATAAGAATTAATATTGTCCAAACTAAAAATTGCTAAAACTACACTTGTTTGATCATAAGTTCAATTTACATTTACATGGTATCAAAGCCTTGTTAAGGAAAATGCAAATTAAACTTTAGAAATCAGATTACTCACCTTGACTTTGCATTCACATTCCATTCTTCAAAATGTCAAACATGATCAAGTTTGAGGATCATGTTGAAGGATTATGATGAATTAAAAGAAAATGAGTTAGATCAATTTGTAAAAAATAAGAATACAAAACTTGATTTTAATGGAAAGGGTTCATCCAAGAGAAGAAGAGATGTTTCAGATGTGATCGACATGGATACTATGTTGATAAGTATCTTAATAGATCAAAGAAACAAGCATTATATGCCAAAGTTGGAAAAATAAATATGAAAGATGATTCTAAGAAGTTTTTATTCTACTCAGCACTATCAAATCATGTATCAAACAAACTCAACACTTTTGTGATTAATAGTGGGTTATCAAGACATATCACTAGATTTTGAGAGCATCTAGATACTATGGTGGAAGAAATTGATGAAGAGGCAATCATTTAGGATGACTGTCAAAATCTTGTAAAAGGGGTAGGAATATGTACCATTGAATTAGAATTAGGTATCACTATCCAACTAAATAATGATTATTTTTACGTTGGATTAAAAGAAATTTAGTATCAATATATGCCCTATAAGATAATGGATATAGGGTCAACTTCATGGATGGGAAAGTTCTTGCATTGCCAAATACTCTACATACAAGATGCTAAAATCATAGGTATAAGACAAGGATACCTATACAAACTATGTTATGAGTCTAAAAATAAACTTATTCATGAAACTTATGACTCCAATAAGATCTAGCACTAAATAAGGTATATTCACTTTTGCGCCCTAACCTCCATGTAGAAATTGGTAACAAGACCCAAATTGAATCCAACTCATAATGGGACATATAAAGAGTGTGCCTTAGGGAACAACACTAAAAAGTTTGAGAACAATAAAAAATATATTGAAATTATTCCACTCTAATTTATGTGGATCCATGTCTATCCCTTCTATCAAAGGTTCTCTATATCATGTAACATTTATGGATGATTTCTCCAAAAAA
This sequence comes from Cupressus sempervirens, assembly GCA_028749045.1. Classification (NCBI taxonomy): domain Eukaryota; kingdom Viridiplantae; phylum Streptophyta; class Pinopsida; order Cupressales; family Cupressaceae; genus Cupressus; species Cupressus sempervirens. Next base: position 28,249,711 of record CM053789.1, on the reverse strand, counting down.
CCTTGGATCTAATTCCTTAAGTGTAAGGAGTTAGAAAAGATTGTTAAAGGTTAAAATAATTCAAAGCCCTAATATAAAACTCTTCTAGAAAGAAAATTACAAGCCTATGAACAAATAATCAGAAATAATGCAATTCATAAATCTTTATAAAATTATGTGTTAATGTTGGGATTAAGATGGAGTTCATTGTACCTTATAATCCTTAAAGCAAGGGTAGTTAAGAGGCAAAATAGAGCTATTGTGGAGGCTACAAAATCAATGATGTATGATCAAAACCTAGATACCTCATTTTGGGCAAAAGCATCTAGAATAGTCTATTACATCCAAAATAGATGTTCCCATTCACACCTTGATAACAAAACTCCTAAAGAGGCTTTTATTAGTCTAAAACTTGACATAAGATATCTAAGGATATTAACAACATGGAGAAAGACTCTACTCCTGAGATTCAGAGGGACTAACTAGATGAAACCTAAAATGAAAACCAAACTGATCCTGAGAATCAAAAGGGCATCAAGAGGAAAATCCAATCATTAACAATAATAAATAGACCACTTTGGGCAAGAAAAATTATTGAGGAAGTTGAAACTTTGTAGTACACAAAGGAACTTTCAGAGAAAGTAAGAGGCGTAACAAATTCTCAAGTTATGTGGCTTTAATAAAAAATCCATTAATTCAAAACCTACCAATGTAATAGAAGCTCTCAAACATCAAGTATGAAAAGATGCCACATGATATAAGAGTATCAATCCATTATTAAAAATGAAGCATAGGATATAGTACCTAAGTCTAAAGAGAAATTTGTTGTCTCCTCCAAATGGCTCTTCAAAAATCAAACATGTTGTAGATTGCAATATAGAGAAACATGAAACATGTTTTGTTGCCAAATATTTCTCTCTAGAATATCATGTGACTTGATATTTGTACACATGTTCTTATAGTTATTATCTCATAGATATCTTTTTAGATATCATGAGATGTAATATCTATTGTATCATTATGTTCCTTATGAGATATTATGTGATGTAGTACCTGTGGACATGTCATGATATGTTATGGTAGACATCATCAGATGTGATGTTAGTCCACATACCATAACTAGTATATAAGAATGTCATGTAACTTTATGTTCTCTATACTCCTTCACATCATGAGTTAGGTGAAATCTGAATTGATTTATACTTAGTTATCTTCCCTAACTAAGAGGGAGTTATGATATATTATAGATTCAATTAGGTACTACTAGAATGTTTAGAATAACTGAAAGGGGGCTAGGAGTGCAACTTAGTTACTCAAGGTCCATAAGTACCATTTGAAAAATCAAACATTAAATACTCACTATTCTGCTTATCTTGTTGTAGCTCGATCTCCTATTGTATACTGATAACAAAAATACTAGTAGTTTATTGTCATATTATAATATAATTTTTTGAATGAAAACACATAATTGCAAAACACCATAAAATATTCAACACAAATTTGACACTATGATTTAACACGGAAACCCAATTTGAGAAAACCCACTAGAAACATGTCACCACTTTTTCACTCTTTCAAAGTGAGCTTTTTTAGGAGCCAACCCTGTTAAAGATTAAAATACACACTATTAAATGTGACTTGGTTAGAGGATTTAATCACCATGTTGGGAGTGGCCTTGTTAGAGGACTTTGATCATTCTATTAGAATGTTATCTTGCTAAAGGATTTACATAGACTATTAAGTGAACTTCAATGACTACTATGTCAACCTTTGATTAAAAGGATTTCAATATGAACTATTTGTAATGATTAGAAAGAAAATAGTATGGTTTTGATTTGTATAATTACAGCTCACTTTTTTAGTTTTAGGTTACTATTCGATTCATATGTTGATTCTTTGATAAGTTCCCCCTTGTCATCTCTTTCCTTAACTCGCTTGGAAACCCTTTAAGTAGACAATATTCTCCTTTTGGACAAACTTAAGCCTTCTGGTCAGATTCACTTATCAACTTCAGCAACATCTGCACATGCATTTCTTTTCTCTTTCTTCTCTCTTTCTCACACATTCTCTTTGACTCTATGCTTCCTTAAATAGGAAATTCTAGCTTTGCCATTTTCATGATCACCGTAGATCTTAGGTTTTATGATATGATTGATCAGATTAATTATATTTTTCTATCTTCTTCTTTTCTAGAAAGTTCTCATTCGTTGAATTTGATCTTAGGTATGATACCTAATCCTCTCCTTGAATTAAATGATCCAACTCATCAATCTTATCTTTAACATAGTTTCCATATCCCAAGAATTCAACTGAGTTAGCTGGAAATCATGATTCTTCACACACATTCAAAATACTATTACTCATCCATCACTAAGTTTTGGCACTCAGTCATCATGGAATTACTCATTTGTTGTAGATCTTCTAGCTTGACATCAACATTATTACCCAGTTGATATTGATGCTTGTTCAATACTGGAATTGCTTGGTACTTACTATAGCTCGGTTGACACTAGCATCAATCAACATTTTTACTCTTTTACTCTATTTGTTGGCTATTATTTACATAAATGATATATCTTGGCTTGTACTATAAATACTTGAACATCAACATGATATAAAAAATCACTTTGTCTTATCAAAGTCTAACTAATCAAATGTCCATTGCCACTTTCTTTTCATAACTCAACCTTTCCTCTAGGTGCTTTTGTTATGAGAAATATTATTAATCCCCTTCATCAATTGAATAGATATGTCATTTATATTAGATAACAACTTGTCACATTAGTAGATTTGACATCAATGACAAAACAATAATTTTTCCAATTATAGTTTCCAACAATCTCCCTCTTTGGCATTGATGACAACACCTCAATATCTCATTCAACAAAATATATATGTAGTCTCCCTTACTATTACCATGCAATCTAAAAGATTTCACTATCATGATTAAACAATATCCTTAGTTTCATTGTCATTCTCATCTCTATAATTTTATAAATATCTTCCTCTTTCATTGTTCTCTCCCTCTAAGGTTTATCTCTTCCTCTTTGCTAATTCTCTCCCTCTTTGATAACAATTCCAAAGATGGTAGCTTTCTTGGCTTCACATTCTTCATAAATCTTGATCATGTAGATATGTGCATGTCTGGCTGATTTTTGTCATCTGTTTATGACTGATATGTTATGCTAGTCTTTTATTTACTGAACTTCACTACCTTAGGCATCTCCTAAAGTAGAACTATTTGCATCAATGCATATGATATTCTTATTAGCACATTTTTTGCAATGCACCACATGTTCTTAACTTTCTTTACTTAGGGGAATCACACGTAATTTACCTCTAAGATATTCATGAGTATCTTTAGGTAAGGATTTAGTAAATATGTCTAGAATGTGTTCTGTGGTTTGCATATATTCTAAATTTAGTTCTTTTTCTTGAACTAGTCCTCTCAAGTAGTGATACTTGATAGAATGTGCTTTGTTTTGGTGTGCACCACTAGATTCTTTGATATGTTGATAGCACTAGTGTAATCACAATAGATAACCACTAGATCTATAATTTCTTCTTTCTTTCCTTTCAACAATTGTTTGATCCACATAATATTTGAACTATTTACTATAGCAGCCATATACTCAACTTCAATAGTTGATTGGGAAATACAATTCTATTTCTTGCTTGTACATGAAACCAATCTTTTGGCTAGAAAGAATGCACCTCCATTAGTACTTTTCTATCATTAATATTTCCTACCAAATCAGAGTCATTGAATACCTTTGGTTCAAATCTATCACTTCTGTTGTAATACAATCCATAATCTTTAGTGCCTTTTAGATATCTCAATATCCTTTTCACTACCATCATGTGATTCTCTTTAGGGTTTGATGTAAATCTAGCAACTATTCCAAATGCTAAAGCTATAATAGGTCTACTATGTGTTGGTATCACTAAATATTGTTGTCTATTAGTGTTAAACACTTAGTCATTTACTAGGAAGAGTCAAATAGTCATCACTATGATTGAGTTACTCTATATAGGCCGAGTCATGTTCATAAGTACGTGTGTACTGAGCTCTATAGGAGTCGAGTAAGTGTGGTATCACTAAGTATCTCCTATATAAGCTAAGCTCAACCTAACAATCAATTCATGCATAAGTGTTGAGTTATGTAGTATCTGCCAAGCACAATACAAATCAAGCATCGAAAATTCCAAGTATTAGAAAATAGTAAAGGCTGAGCAATGTAGAGTTTACATAAAAGGGTGCAGATTTTGGGTAAATCATTTTCAAGTCAACATAGAAGGAAAAGTTAATATTTGTAGAGGTTGTTACATATATTTTAATGTGTTTATGATGTGGATCACATGTCCCTATGTTTTGTGATCAACAATTCAAATGAAAAGGAAAAATATGGAAGCATCTAGAAAAATATTTGCAGAACTCTTTAAATAGAGAAGGATTTAACCTAGAGGAAAGAGAATGAGAAAGGAATCTAGATCACATGTATGAAAGGTGATGCAAACAATGTGATAGACAAGGAGTGATGTATGAATAGTGAAGTGAAGGATCAAGATCAAATTGGAAGTCAATGGAAGTGTTATGTCATCTCTTAACAGAGCAAGTGACCTAATCAGAGAAGTAAGAGGGAAGAAAATTTTAATTGGATTAGAAGAGAGGATTAGTTTGCAAGGTGAAGACTCATTATCAACTTATAGAGTATATCGAGTTTCAGGTACTGAATCAGTTTTAACCAACTTAAATCACAGTAAATCTCTCAAAATAGTGGTCTTAACAAATCTTTGTAAATCTTCTAACAGAGTCCTTAATTTATTCTAAGTGTTAAATCCTCTAACAAGGTGAGATCTAGCAGTCTCAAATGTTTTTTACAGGGTAGAGCCCTTAAAGGGTAGATCATATATTATGATCAAACATTGTAACCCTAATAGGCTAAATTTATTACTGTAGTAGTATTAAAGATTTGTGGGTGTCATCCCCACCCTTATTTTACCTTCACCTTGGAGGGTTTCTAGGTAAAAAATATTGTGTTATGTGTTTATTTTCATACATGTGATAGATTAGATTTACATGTTACAACAAGTTTACTCTTACAAGTTTTATATGCACAAGACAACTAGTGAATGTATGAATGAATTATTGAAAAGAAAAAGTTCTTGAGATTCTGATTCACCCCCCATCTTAATATCTTTGTTAGAAGTTGTAATCTTTCCTTGGTGTATTTATAAACCAAGGTTAGAACTCCTTTCTTTATTATTATAATATATTCGGATATAAGCCAAGGTATCCTAATATATCTTTTTTTTTGTCCTTTTTCCACTACATCTTATTTTGTCATCTAGTGGAATATGTGAGGACAAATATTTATTGTAATTTCTAATTTTAGATTATTCCTCCTTAAGAGGAATCTCACACTTGGCCTCACACACTTATGAATGGTGGCATTCATAGACATGGGAGTTACATCCTAACTCCTCTCTCTCATCTCTATTTAAGAGATGACCCTCTTCTCTCATTTCACAATGAGGTTTCTTCCTCTTCTCAATTATTGTATGAGCAATTGCTCTCTTGCTCTCTCTCTCTCTCTTTCTTCTTAGGCTTTTCATGCCTCATTCAAAATGTCACAAGGGGTTTTCTTTGCTTTCCCCTTTCCAAATATCTTGTCTCATGGTGTTGGAGCTTGAAGCTTTCTCTCTCCTATTTTATGGTAATATCTTTTCAAGCATTTGTAGACACCTAAAAACCTTTAGAAAATAAAGTATTTTTATTTTCTGAAAAAGTCCTGATGACATCATCATTTATTAATTAATTAATTAATTAATTTTTATGCCATTAAATCCCTTTATCTTAATTTAAAATATTTAATTAAGGAATCCCTCCCAAAAATGTTTAAATCTTATTTAAACATTATTTCCTTATTTATTAATTATTTAATTAATAAATTGACCAAAAATCCTAAAATAAATAAAAAATTTATTTTTTGCCCAAAACTTGGCCAATTTCCTTATGACCAATAACCTCTTCCAAAATCTTCTAATCCTTCTTTAATTTCATTTAAAGGCTAATCTCATCATTTCCTACCCCTAACCCCAACTCAAAATATTTAATTAAAATTAAATATTAATCCTCATGTTTATTAAAAAAGTTTTAATAAATATCTCCTCAACCCAAACCCTTGAAATAAATAAAACTTTATTTATTTCCTAAAAATCTAATTTATCCTCATCCTAGGAAATTCTAGACTATTCTAGAAAGTCTTTATCCTCATCCAAAATCTAGACTCTTCTAGAAGATGTCTTTAAACCTAATCCTAATCCCCTCCTAACCTTGTCACATTCCCTAAACATGGGTTAAAACTTACTAACCCAAGCCAAAGTTAACAAATATCTCCTCCTTCACCCACCCTCATTAAATGCCATCCACTTGCCTATCCTTAAGCTAATCCTAAACCATCCTAATCCATCCTCTAATCATTTGCACAAGCCTAAGAAAGCTTAGAACCTTCCTAATCAAGCCCAAGTCGAAATTGCTCTCATCACCCTCAAAATATCTCAAACATAAAACTTTATGAAGTCCACTAGGTCATAAATGACTCTTACAAGCCCTTTTATTGCTCTTACAAGTCATTATGAGGGTCTTTATGAAGATTTTATCCCTTGAGCCTCCTTTGTTGACTCATCCTTCCCCTTTCCTCCATCCTCTCACCATGTGACATGTGTCACTCCTTGATTGGCTATAAGGAAGCACAATCCATGTGCTCTCCTCTCATGCAATCTGAGCCCTCCATAAGCTTTTTCCCATCCTTGCATCTTAGCCCTCAAACCTTCAAGCCTCTTGCCTATAAATTGGATCCTTCCCCTTTGCAAAATAACACAATCCATGAAGTAAAGTCATAATGCCATTTTGAGAAGCCATTTTACATCCAAACCATACACTCACATCCAAATTCCAACTCCATTTGAAGCCCTTTTTGAAGCATAAGCTTGAGCATACATCCTATCTATTTAGACAAAGCCACTCAACAAGAGAGCTTCTCATTGAGAGATTCCATTAATGGTTCATATTCTCAATTGAGAGTTCATCTTAGTCTATTTTGAAGTTTATGAATTTTGTTTAGTTTGTAGAAGCTTTATTTAAATTTGGTTTCTGTTAGCATACTAACATTGCTCATATACATTTTGGCATGCCCGGTGGGACCCCGCATGGGTCATCTTCATTAGCTTTTTTAGTCAAAGTTTTGTATGTTATTTGCTGATTTTGGCTAATTTTTCTTGTTTTTGTGATTAGTAGGATTGTATAAATTGGTTTTGTAGGTCCACATGAGCATGAAGAAGACAAAGGAACTCATAATCTATCTCATAGTGTTTGCAGATTTTTCAAGCTTATAGGTGGACAAAGAACTTGAAATTCTTCTTCCTCTTCTTGTCTATATTCTTCTTATTCCATCTACTTCTTCTTCTTCTTCTTGTGGGAGATCTTGGCCATTTTTTTTAAGGAAGAAAAATCATACACACTTCTTTTTAGTGCTTAAAATGAACCCCCAAATCATACTTAAATCCATTGAAAAATTAAAAATTTGCAAGAAAGAAATAATCTTTTAACAAGTGAAACTAAACCAATCTAATCATTTGCATCCTTGCAACATCAAGGTTTTAGATGCATTCATGCAAAATTAGGAACACTTCATTTTTGGGAATTTAAAAAGAACTTCAAGTTTCCATTTCAAAAGGTTCAAAATCAACACTAAGTGCACACTAAAGTTCTTTTAAAAAATCTCATGAAAACTAAGAGTCCTAAATGGTTGCCAAAAATTGTCCTAAAAGCTTTGTTATTTGTTCCAAACAAATGTCTTATTTGCAAAATCTTGAATGTTTCTTAGGATTTTCATGCATCAAAACAATCTAGGAATATCATTTTTGGGCTTAAAATATGCAAACTAGAACACAAAATCTTGAATGAAAACCAAAGTCCAAAGAGTCATTTTCACTTTTGAGTCCAAAAAAAAAATCTTGAATGATCTAAGGTTAAAACAAAGCACTTCAAAGTTCTTAAAACAACACACAAAATCTCAATCTTGAATGCTCAAAAGAAAACACTTGAATGTTTAACCACTTTTCTTTGAATGCATGTTGCTAAAATCACTCTTGAATGCCATGGATTAAAATCAAATTTTCCTTGAATGCATGATTAAAACAAAAAATCCAATCTTGAATTCTAAGGATCAATTAACCATTGCAATATCAAAAACTTCATTTGGAGCTTCTAAAAATTGAACAAAACAAATCTCTTTTCCACATGCAATCTAGGTAAAGTTTGATTTTTGGACATTTAAGAAACCTTGTTAAGTTAAAATACAAATTTGCAAAAATCAATTTGAGTAGTTCCTTGGGCTCACCTCTTTTCTAATCACCCATCAAATATTAACCATTGGTTGCAATCTTAGCGCCATTTATGGGGATGGGTCTACTTGAAAAAGGTGTTAAATGTTCCACAATCTAACTCACTCACTTGGTCTTTGAATGTTTGCTTTAACTTTATCAAAATTCTTAAATGATCAAAACTCTAGATTAAATCGATCACACTTCAAGTTTGGGCAGTAAAATTGAACAACAACTGACGTGGAGAGCCTCCGGGTGCGCGCTTGAAATCGAATCTCACACACTTTTATTTTGGGCTTAAAACAAACTCACACTCAATCTTGAATGCCTTAAAGAAAATTAATCGATACTTGACGTGGAGGGCCTCTGGGCACGCGAGTTTGCTTTTGTTGACCCTAACTCTTCTTATTGTTTGCATTCTTCGATCAATTTACTTTTGTTGGGGCTTCAAGTTGGAATTGAACATTGTCTCTTAAACATGAGTGCTTGCAAAGTCTAGATTAGCACACATAAGAGTCAGTTGGTAAAAGAACAAGCATGTTTTTTAGCCCAAGGTCATCCAAGTCTTCTCTCCCCTTGTCGTCTTTCGAGGCCATCTTGGGTGCATAAGATTAGGATCCAAAACCTTGTTTCTTTTTAGGAGGCCTGCTTGGGGATTTCATCACCCCTTGGACGACCTCAACTCCAACGTTCTAGCGGAGTATAAGAATTGGGAGGTGAATCGAAAGACACCTCTCTTGGGATCAAGATTTTGTCACTCGGGCTAAGCCTCAAGGAACTTTATACCCTTGAGAAGTGAAAGAGGAGAAGTGGGTTACCACTCCTCTCGGCTGTGTTACCATTGTTTGGGCAGCTACCACCACCCATAGGCTCTTATGATCCAAATTATCCTCAATATATGCCAAAAGAAGAGCCTCTAGCCAATCCATATGATCCAACAGACCCAAACATACCATCATCTACCCAAGTTTAAATCTCCATGCCGCAAGCCAACCCATCCACCACCACTCCATCCTTGGTTCATACCTCTCCGCTCCAAACCCCCTTTACCCAAAATAGCTCACTGTTCACCCCCTTTACTATTGTTGCTGCTGCCCCCCAACCCAGCCTTCCAAATCCACCCATCTCCCAAATCAGTGCTAGCATCTTTGGCCAACCTCAGCAATATACAACAGGGATGCCACCCATGGGGCCAAATAATCAACCTTTCATCACCCCCAGCTTGTTCACTGCAGCCCAAAGCACAATCCCATCATTTCCATTAGGTCTTGGGAGCTCAATACCATTAGCCACAAATCTACAAGCTACTACCCTCACTCCACAAAGCTATCAAATCCCACAAGCTACTACCAATTTTCTACCAAACTCCCAAGTGACCCTAACCCCTGCCACCACTCTACCAAGCTTCCAAATCCAACCACAAAGCTATCAAACCCCATCAGTTCCATTCCCAAGCTTTCAATTCCCACCACCTCCACCACCAACTAATCCATTACCTCCAATTACCAACTACTTTTCAATGCCACTTCTAGGAGGTAATCCACCACCCCAGCCAACCACCAATTATTTGCAGATACCATCCCAAATGGGGGCACAACCCACATATATTGGTCAAACCCCACAAGCTCCCCGATCCTTTCCCCAAGCCTCTCAACCATCTTATACCTTACCTCCACAAAGCAATCCATTTATCCCACAACGAGCTTATGTTCCTCAATCCCAACCTCAAATCCCATATCAACAGCAAGCCTCGCAACACATGCAGCAATATGTGCCACCTCCCCCTCAGCAACCTGTCATCCACCATGCAGCTGCCCAAACAATGTACAATCCCTATCAACAAATCCCTCATAGCCATCCATATTCAGTGGCCCCATCTAGCACATACCTACCTCAAGGAACTCCTACATTGAGGGCACCCCAGCCATCACCTATCAATTCAGAATGGGAGCAAATGAAGATAGCTCTGAAAGCCATCCAAGAAGGGAATGATCCGAAGACATTCAAGTTTGAGAATGTGTGTCCTTACCCATTTGACAGAGCCATTACCATGACACCATTTCCCAAACACTTTGAGGTACCCAAATTTGACAAATTCAGAGGAAAAGGAGACCCTGTCACACATATCAAAGAATTTTACATGCACTGCTAGGACGTAGCATACAATGATGTCTTCCTCTTGCGCCTTTTTCCCAAAAGCTTAGCTAGACCAGCTCTTGAATGGTTTTATAGAATCCCCTATGGCACAATTAAAAACTTTGCTGAATTATCTGAGGCATTTGTAGCCCAATATGCCCATCTTGTTGAAACAGAGCTACCAATAGTTGATCTTGTCCACAGCAAGCAAAAAGGTGGAGAAAGCCTTGTCGAATACCTGCAAAGATGGCAAACCCTTACCACCCGCATATCCTGCACCTTGCTAGAACGCCATGTGGTGAAAATTTTTATTGATAATGCCCATCCTAGCTTGGCTCACCACATGACCATGAAATATTTGCAAACCTACAAAGATATCAAAGAGAAAGGAATGATCCTTGAGCAAGGACTCATTAAAGATGGTGTGGTCAAGCTTTACAAGGAAGCCAACCAAAATCAATCACATTCCAATGACAAGTCTAGGTATTGGAACAAAAACAAGCACGTTGCAACAGATGGCGTCACTGACACCAGACATGTGAATATTGTTGGTCCTTCTCACAACCAATCCAACCCACCATATCAACCAAAAAATCAACAAGCTATCAACTACCAACAACAGAATAACCAAAGCTATCAAAATCGCAATCCAAGACCCAACTTCCAAGGGTCTAGAAATCAAGCTAATGCCATCAATGTAGCTGCAGGACAAAAGCCTAGATTCCAACCTACACCTAGAAACTATACACCCCTTGGTGAGCCATTGGATGTCATTTTTGAGAAATTAGTCAAAGAAAACCTCATCAAATTTCCTCCTACTCAGCAAATTGACCCAAGCCAATCCAAAGCTGCATGGTACAAAGATAATGAGTACTGCAAATTTCATAGGGTAAAAGGTCACACTACCCTCAGATGCATGAAACTAAAAGACTATGTGCAAGACCTCATTGATCAGAAGGAAATCACTGTTGGTGCCCAAACCTCTCCCAATGCAGGCTTACAGATCTATCAAAATGCTTTTCCTCCACACCACAACGAAAATTCTGCAAAAGCACCTATCCAAACCAACAACAACAACACCAACAACCGTCAGCCAAACCAACAGCATGGGAAGAACAATGACCACAATTCATCCTATATAGACTATGGTAGCCTTATAGGTTGTATATCTAAGAAAGAGCCTTCTTTCAATGTTATCAATATCCAAGGACCAAACAATGAGTGTGCAGTCACCACTCGAAGAGCGCGATTTAACATCGCAGGCCCACCTGTTACACCAACACCATCAGCTCCATCAAAAAGCCAATACAATATCTTGGAACACCTTGGGAACATGCCAGCCCAAATCTCCATTTTAGACCTTCTTCGCACTAGTCCTGTGTACAAGAACATCCTTGACAGTGCTCTCATAGAATCTCATGTCCCTTCTGATATCAATGCCATTGATTTTCGTAATCTTGTTGGACACCTCTCATCCTCATGTGCCCTATCTTTCAAACCCACCGACATACCCGTGGTCGAGCCAGATCACACCCTTCCACTTCGCATAGCCATCATGGTATCCAACTTTGCTGTAAAAAGAGTAATGATAGATAATGGATCAGCCTTGAATATTTGCACCCTAAAATTCATAAAACAAGCTGGGTATACTGAGGCAGATATCATCAGTGAGGTTATCACCATCAAAGCTTATGACAACTTGGAAAGAACCACAGAAGGAACTATTTTGTTGCCAATCAAGGTTGGGCCAGTCATCCAAGAGACACTCTACCATGTTATTGATCTAAACCTACCATTTAACATCCTCCTCGGTCGCCCATGGATTCATGCCATGAAAGCCGTTCCATCCACTTACCATCAGTGCATCAAATTTCTGCATCAAGGCACTGAGGTAACCATCCATGTCGATCCAGAACCCTTTGCTTACTGCAATGCAGTTGAAGCTTCATATACAAACCATTGCCCTGGAATTGATATCGGCACATCCATCACTAGCTCATCCCACACTTATAATGACCTAGAAACCATCCTCGCCTCTACCCTATCTACCGTGAAGATCAATAACAAAGGTTGTGGAGAGTATAGTCTGTCAAATGCATTTGCTGTCGGGGCACTCCCACTTGATCCACATGCCCATGGACAACTGACATATCACAAAGCTAAGGAGGTTCCACCTCCTCGATACAAACAGTTTGGCCCAACAACCTTTGTATCCTCAAAAATCCCTCTTCATGAGGAGCTCACTCCAGATATCAACAAATGGTTACATAAGGATGCACCTCAAAGAAATCGAGCACGCCTTGATCACTTCAGCCAAAAGTATCCCCAAGAACATAAGCTCATCACTGACAAATGGAACTATCAAGGTGGTGGTCTAGGACCAGAAGAAAGAGGCATGCAGTGCCCCATCGACGCGCACAAGTGGGAATCGAAGTCAGGTCTTGGCTTTGGCATACCCACAATTGGGGGACCAATGAGAATAGTCACGCTTTTTTAAACATTCACCGCAACCTTGTCGAAATCAAAGACATTCCTGAGGAAGTTGAAAAGAGAGCCTACGACGATATCCTAGACCAAATCTCCCTCAGAGACTCTGTTCTCCAAGAACTATCCATCCACCTCATTGACCTACCACTCGCCCATCCACAACTCATAGATTGGGACCAACCAAGTGTCATACACATCGATGAGTCCACATCAGAGGAGGCACTTCTAAGATTCATGGGAGCTGAAACTCCTCACAAGAAAACAAAGCCAGATCCTGCCTATATCTACAAGCTAGATCCCAAGGGGTATTTTGGAGAAAATCCCCAACCTAGTTCTGATACACCCAAAACTAGAACTAAGGTGAATCTAAGACTAGCTAAGGCAACAAAGAGAACCCCTCAGCAAGAAAATCCAGAAGAACATGAGGATTTAGCATTGCCTCCTCAAGATAATCGACCAGAGGTGTCTTCTATTCTAATTGAGGATACTCGAGAAGTCAACATTGGTTCTTCAGAGATCCCCAGACTTGTTCACATTGCTGCATCCCTATCACAAGACCAAGCTGACCTCCTCTTTGAGGTCTTAAGAGAGAACATTGGCTGATTTGCATGGTCATATCAGGACATGCCAGGACTTGATCCAAAGCTTTTAGTTCATCATCTTGCAATTGATCCAAAGATCAAGCCCGTCAGACAAAAGCTTAGAAAAATGCACCCCAAGGTGGCATTATTGGTCAAAGCTGAATTAGAAAGAATGTTAGCTGCTAAGGTTATCTGACCTATCGACTACTCAGAGTGGATCTCCAACATGGTCCCTGTCACTAAACCTTCCGGTGACATTAGAATCTACACTGATTTTAGAGATCTTAACAAAGCTTGTCCAAAAGATGATTTTCCCTTGCCCAACATAGATATGATTGTAGATCTTACAACTGGACATGAAATTTGTCCCTCATGGATGGATTTTCTGGGTATAATCAAATCAAGATTGTAGAAGAGGATCAGCATAAGACAGCATTCACTACCCCTTGGGGAACCTTTTGCTACAACATGATGCCTTTTGGCCTAAAGAATGCTGGGGCTACCTATCAAAGAGCTATGACAGCCATTTTTCATGATCTCATCCATAGCATTTTGGAGGATTATGTGGATGATATCTTGGTCAAGTCTCATACCTTCATGGATCATCTTGCTGACCTGGAGAAAGTCTTTGATAGGTTAGCCAAATATCATCTCATGCTGAATCCCAAGAAATGTGTCTTTGGGGTCACATCTGGCAAGCTTCTAGGTTTCATAGTTTCTAAACGAGGTATAGAGGTCGACCCCAAGAAGGTCAAGGCTATCTTAGACATGCCTCCTCCCCAGGCACTGTGACAGCTTCGCTCTCTTCAAGGAAAGCTCCAATCTGTTCGGCGCTTCATCTCCCAGCTTGCAGATAAGTGTACACCATTTTCACATTTACTGAAGAAGGATGAGAACTTCAAGTGGGATCCTTTATGTCAGCGCAGCTTCGACCATCTCAAGCAGTATCTCATCAATCCCCCTATCTTGGTTCCACCAGTTCCTACTCGTCCCCTAATTTTGTACATATCAGCAACACCTACTGCTCTAGGGGCACTTCTAGCACAGCTTGATGACTACAATAGAGAAAGAGCCATCTACTACATCAGTAGAACCCTAGTTGGTTATGAACTCAATTACACTCCTATGGAAAAAGCTTGTTTGGCAGTTGTTTTCTCAACTCAAAAGCTTCGCCATTACATGCTAAGTCATACCATCCAACTAGTCTCCAAGATTGACCCTCTCAAGTATATGCTCTCTAGAACAGCACTTACAGGCCGTTTGGCCAAATGGGTTATGCTCCTTAGTGAATTTGACATCCAGTATGTGGATAGAAAGGCAATCAAAGGGCAAGCTATAGCAGATCACCTAGCTGATGCACCTCTAATAGATGCTTATCCATTGATCACAGAATTTCCAGATGAGCATATCTATCTAATTGAAGAACAACCCCCATGGAAACTTTATTTTGATGGCTCATACACATCTCATGGATCAGGGGCAGGAATATTGTTGGTCACACCTCAAGGAGATTACATTCCAAAAGCCTTCAAGATACAATTCCCTAGCACCAACAATATAGCTGAATATGAGGCCCTCATAGCAGGATTAAAGATAGCTACAGAATGGAACATTGTTGAGCTACAAATCTTTGGCGATTCTTAGCTCATCATCAAGCAAGCCCTAAATGAATATCAAACCAAAGATGAAAAGCTATTACCCTACAAAGAGCTGGTTGATCAGCTAACCCAACATTTTACAAAGCTTCAGTTTACACAAGTGCCTCGAATACAGAACAAAGCAGCAGATGATATGGCTACTATAGGCTCGCTCTTGGAAATTCCCCAAGCAACTACATAGTATGATTTTTTAGTGGAGCAGCTCCTCACACCCGCCTATGCGAATGAGGATTCAAACCATGTTTGTATCTTGGTTGGTCCCCAATCCCCTTGGTACCATGAGATTCATGCTTACCTTAACGATGGTATCATATCCCCTCACCTCACACGTACCCAACGCCAGAACCTCATCCGAAAATCATCCCGCTATGTTATCATAGCCAATACCCTATATCGTCGGGGTTATCACGATACTCTCTCTCAATGTTTAGACCAAAATGAGGCCGCGATGGTGTTAAAGGAAGTACACTCTGGACTTTGCGGTGCCCACACGAGTGGTATTGTCCTAGTGCGATAAATCCTTAGAGCAGGCTACTATTGGCCTACCATTGAAGAAGACTCCTGTGACTTTGTCAGAAAGTGTCTCCCATGTCAGCAGCATGCAAATCTTGTGCACGCTCCGGCACAGGATCTACAGCCTATTGCACCACCTTGGCCTTTCGCTTGTTGGGGCCTTGATCTAGTTGGAACTATCACACCCCTCTCATCTGATGGACATAAATGGATAATAACAGCTACAGACTATTTCACTAAATGGGTGGAAGCAGTCCCCCTAGTCTCAGCTACAGGAGTTCAGGTCTCCAAGTTCATCTTGTACCACATTGTTTGCCGCTTCGGCATCCCATCCACCATCTTCACCGACCACGGAGGTAACTTTGAAAATCTCAACATGGAAGAATTATGCACTTCCCTCTGCATCCATCACCGCTTTTCTAGCCCATATTTCCCACAAGGTAATGGCCAGGCAGAGGCAACTAACAAAACCCTCCTCAAAATTCTAAAGAAAGTTGTCAATGATTCCGGCCGTGATTGGCACCTACAAATAAATCCAGCCCTATGGGCCTATCGAACTTCCTTCCGTACATCCACAGGCACAACTCCATACTCCCTAGTCTATGGTGCCGAAGTGGTACTACCTATAGAGGTTGAACTTCCTTCCTTGCGCATATCTTTGCAAGGGCAAATATCAGATGAAGAATATAGAGTAGCTCGACTCACCCAGCTAGATCTCTTAGACGAGAAGCGGCAACAAGCCTATGATCATCTCATAGTCTATCAAACTCGTCTCAAAAGAAATTTCAACAAGAAGGTGCTTCTACGACACTTTCAGCCAGGTGACATGGTCCTCAAAGAAAACATGAAAGTCCAAGTAGATCGAGAAAAGAAAGGCAAGTTTGAACCTACATGGCTTGGTCCTTATGTTGTCACTGCTTCCTTTGGCTCTGGAGCTTATCAGCTATCTACACTAGAAGGAGAACTCTTGAATGATCCTGCTAACATCATTCATCTCAAGAAGTTCTATGCTTGAAGATCCTTGGTATACCAGGCTTTTGAAAAATACAAAAGAAAAAAATAGTAAAGAGAAATAAGCGTCCAATGGTGAAAACTTGGCAATTCAAGCACCTTGGGTAGGTACCTTGGTGAAAACCTGGTAATTTAGGCGCCTTGTGTACTAAAGACTAATCCATTATCTATCACTATCCTATCCCTCATCCATTTATCCACCATCCCATAAGACACACTTGCTTGTTCCCTTGGTGTTCCAACCAAATATCCAAAATCTGATGAAGCTTGTAAATACCTCCTGTACAGCTTGTAAATCTTGTACCAAAGCTATTATTATACCTTGTAAATCTTGTACCATACCTTGTCTATCCAAATCTTGTCCAAGGTTTGTACCATATTCCAGCCTATAAATAATCTTGTATCCTAGTTTGTATACTATCATGTGCACACACAAAACCCCATTTTCACTTAATCTTTTTGCAAACCATCTACCTATCCACCTATCACCTATTATAGACATCCCATCCTTCACAAACATTTCCATCTCACAAAAACCAAAACATGAAAAAACCTGTACATTTGTAACATATCTTGGTCCATCAGCTTGTACATCCTCTTTAGCTTAGTACCATTGTATCTATCCAGCGTTCGTGTCAGTTCGTCCTTGATCAGCATCTTGCACCCATCACACATCTTGGTTAGCTATTCCAATGCATCCTTTAGCTAGATTTCCTGTCACCAAAGTGTTATCTTTCTTAGTTCAGCTTGCCAGACGCATCACTCATCCAAATCCACCAGCTTAGGTGCTCTCTGATAGGTCCTTACAGGATATAGCTTTCCTCATGTCTGATCTTGGTCCGTTAGTACCTCGTCCTACCCATCTCGTTGGCAAACGGTTCTCTTTTGGATTTTCACTTTCTTTTGATTTGGGATCTTCCCTTTTGGGTCTTGAAGTATCTTTTCCAAGCAATCTCCTTGTTCCCTCCTCAAGGTTGCCACGATCTTCCATATCATGGTATGCTACGAATGGGACAATTAGAGCGTAAGGTCTTGATCAGGTCTTTCATTTTTTTTTCTTTTCTGCTTGTGGGTTCTCCAATGTCGTTTCCACGCTGCTTCCTCTAGGATTCATGTGTGATGTTGGGGCAATCTTTGCGTGTTTGTTTTGAGTTAGTTTGTCAATCTTTTGGACGGTTGGTGAAAAGGCCTTGATGTTCTTGGTAACCTTGGCAATTAACCAACAGTACTATAGCAAATCTAGTGCTCAACTACATGGTGGTACTTCTCTTTGAAGTATCCCCCCGCTCAAAAAGCTTCAATGGGTTTCCTTCATCTCCATTATTCCCCATCCATATCCAGCATCCGTCTCTCCTACCCCAGGTGATGCATCAATATCTCTTTGAATCACTCATCACTCTTAGCTTTAGGGATCCACAATCCTAGTCTTAGGGATCCACCAATCCAAATCAACCCACCAAGCCTCATCTTTCGAGACCCACAATCCTAGTCCTAGGGATCTCCGAAACCCATCTTCTGCCAATCTAACTCTTTGAAATCCTGTTGCATCAGCTTTATAATCCCCTCATCCATCTCCCTATCCTAGATTCCTTTCTATAGCGCTCTGCTCCTTCATCCTCCACCTTCCCTAAGGTCTTAAGCTTGCTTCCTCTTGTGCATCTGATTCTCCTTTATCATTCTCCCATAGTGAGAGTTTGAGCTAATTTAGCCCCTTCTCTTTGCCAATCCGAGTCTCCTTGCTCATCTCGAATTCTTGTACTTTTCAAGAAGCCATCAAGCCTCGCTTTCTCTCCTCACTACCTTCTTGAGGGGGCATCTCACAGTCCATTCTCTCCTCTTCTGCTCTAGCCTTGGGCATCTTATTTTCTTATCTTTGATGCCATGCCACTTGCGGCATCACATCAAAGAGGGGGAAAATGTAGACACCTAAAAACCTTTAGAAAATAAAGTATTTTTATTTTCTGAAAAAGTCCTGATGACATCATCATTTATTAATTAATTAATTATTTAATTAATTAATTAATTTTTATGCCATTAAATCCCTTTATCTTAATTAAAAATATTTAATTAAGGAATCCCTCCCAAAAATGTTTAAATCTTATTTAAACATTATTTCCTTATTTATTAATTATTTAATTAATAAATTGACCAAAAATTCTAAAATAAATAAAAAATTTTTTTTTTTTTCAAAACTTGGCCAATTTCCTTATGACCAATAACATCTTCCAAAATCTTCTAATCCTTCTTTAATTTCAATTAAAGGCTAATCTCATCATTTCCTACCCCTAACCCCAACTCAAAATATTTAATTAAAATTAAATATTAATCCTCATGTTTATTAAAAAAGTTTTAATAAATATCTCCTCAACCCAAACCCTTGAAATAAATAAAACTTTATTTATTTCCTAAAAATCTAATTTATCCTCATCCTAGGAAATTCTAGACTATTCTAGAAAGTCTTTATCCTCATCCAAAATCTAGACTCTTCTAGAAGATGTCTTTAAACCTAATCCTAATCCCCTCCTAACCTTGTCACATTCCCTAAACATGGGTTAAAACTTACTAACCCAAGCCAAAGTTAACAAATATCTCCTCCTTCACCCACCCTCATTAAATGCCATCCACTTGCCTATCCTTAAGCTAATCCTAAACCATCCTAATCCATCCTCTAATCATTTGCACAAGCCTAAGCAAGCTTAGAACCTTCCTAATCAAGCCCAAGTCAAAATTGCTCTCATCACCCTCAAAATATCTCAACTATAAAACTTTATGAAGCCCACTAGGTCATAAATGACTCTTACAAGCCCTTTTATTGCTCTTACAAGTCATTATGAGGCTCTTTATGAAGATTTTATCCCTTGAGCCTCCTTTGTTGACTCATCCTTCCCCTTTCCTCCATCCTCTCACCATGTGACATGTGTCACTCCTTGATTGGCTATAAGGAAGCACAATCCATGTGCTCTCCTCTCATGCAATCTGAGCCCTCCATAAGCTTTTTCCCATCCTTGCATCTTAGCCCTCAAACCCTCAAGCCTCTTGCCTATAAATTGGATCCTTCCCCTTTGCAAAATAACATAATCTATGAAGTAAAGTCATAATGCCATTTTGAGAAGCCATTTTACATCCAAACCATACACTCACATCCAAATTCCAACTCCATTTGAAGCCCTTTTTGAAGCATAAGCTTGAGCATACATCCTATCTATTTAGACAAAGCCACTCAACAAGAGAGCTTCTCATTGAGAGAGTCCATTAATGGTTCATATTCTCAATTGAGAGTTCATCTTAGTCTATCTTGAAGTTTATGAATTTTGTTTAGTTTGTAGAAGCTTTATTTAAATTTGGTTTCTATTAGCATACTAACATTTCTCATATACAGCATTTACTCACTTAGATTCTTTCCTTGTATTGCTTATTTAAAAAAAAAAATTTCCATTTCTAACATGGTATCAGAGCAGTTTAATCTTTGTTTTGAGTGTTTGCATGAAGGTATGATTCGAAGGAGACACTTGAGAGAGATTTCAATCATCTTAAGATGGAAGAAATTAAATTTTTTTTTGGGTTTGGTTGGTTTACCGCCAAACCAGATTAACTCCTATTTGCTCTAATTTGTGTAGGTTTGGGAGATTGCATGTTATTGTCATAATTTTCATTATAGATTTGTGTATTTTAGAGCGCTAGGGCTTATAGTTGTTGTTGCCTGCTGCATTCCTTACTTCCATTTTATCTTTGGTAGGTCCTTTGTTTCTTCTGTATCATTACCACCTTCAGAGGTTGTAGATGCATAAACCCAGTCTATTGTTATACTTTCATGGCTGCTATTTTTTTTTGACCAAATTTGAGAAGCCTCTTTAGTCCCTTTGGACTATCTTTATGATGGGGCTGTCGAGGAGCAGTAGCAAGAACAATCTTCACTGCTTTTCCCCATTTTTTTTGAGTTTGAACTGTTTCCATATCAGAAGTCCCCGAGAACTGCGGGTGTTGTTGCATGTGTGAGTTCCATACATGACTTTCTTGCGGAGAGTCTCCTATTATTGTTGCAGATCCCAACGAACCAAAATAATCTGATGCAGTGGATCTGTGCAAAGTTGGTGGCTTTGATATGGGTGAGAACTGTTAGAGTAAATAATTAATATTTAATTATTTATTCTATTGCTTAAGTTTACTTAGGTCATGCATTTATTTAATATTTCATATTTAATGCATGTTGTGACAAGACGGGAGTATGTTCCCTTCTAGTTGTCACACTTATCTTCTAGCTTGTTCTACAAGCTTCTATGAGCTCTTTATATTCGAGCTCTCCTCATTGTATTTTCACATAACATCAGAAGCCATTTCTTATTGTAAATACATTTCTTATTGTGTTTGCATTTTTGGCTCTCATGTCTGTTTAGGGTTTTTGCCCGTGCTCCATGCTCTTCCCTTCTATGGCTTCTCTTTGACAGGTTCGCATGCAGGTGATCTTAGCATCTTCGGAGTTGGCTTTCCTCAACTCCAACATGGTATTAGAGCCTTCCTGCTACAGCTTTGTTGAAGAAATTTTGAAGCCGTGATTTGAAGTCACAAACCCTAGTTTGTTTGTACATTTTTTCTTCAAATTAGGGGATCAGCAATTTTTGGAGCACTTTCAGCCCAAATGGACATCACCATTGGATCCGAAAGGCCGTTTGCAGTCAGGATTCATATAAAGCTTTTCATTTTTGGAGACAGGGCAATTTTGGCAATTTTTTGAGGCTTCCAGGGTCACTGCCGTACGGATCGTACGGACGCAGGGCGTAAAAATTTTAAAATATATATATATATTTCGGCCGTCGCCGCCACGCCACCGCGGGGCCGCCACCGCGCCACCTGCGCGCCGCCCGCAGCGGCCGCAGCAGGCAGCGCCGCCCGCGCTCCGCCGCTGCCCGGCCGCCTCCTGGCCGCCGCCCTCCACCGGCGGCGCCTCTCCAGCCCGCCGCCCGTCCGCTGCCCTCCGCCGGCGGCTCCTCCCAGCTTCGCCGCCCCTGCGGCCACCTCCACCGGTTCTGCCGCCTCCGCCCACTCTGCGCCACATCTGTAGGGTTTGCTGACTCAGCGCCAGCGGGGGTGACACGTGGCATGGGCGCCACATGGCACCTTGCCACGTGGACCCACTCGCCATGTCACCCCTGCCACGTCATCGTCCGTACTGCCATGTAGCAATTCCACGTGGCACTCTTTTTTTACTGCGACGGCCTCCAAGCCGTCAAATTTAATCAGCTGACTTGCTGACGTCAGCACTGCATCAGCCCTTGCATGCACCTCTCCTGATTCTCTTTTGGACCTACTTGTGGTTTTTTGGCCATAACTCTTGCATACGGAGGTATTTTTTCGATCCGAAAGAAGCGCTGGAAAGTTGGTTCCGAGACGGAGATTTTGGTGTAGGTATTTTTTGGTTTTGATGTTTTTTTATTACCTATTTTTCTGTTGAAGTCCAAAGTCCTATTTTTGACTCCGGCATGCATATCTTTTGTGTCCCATGTCTGTTTTTGGAAAACTTTATATTTTTGGAAAGCTGGTTTTCTCATCTTTTCAGAAATGTAGTCCTTTTTCTTCGGTTTTGGCCTCTGCTCTTTCTATCATAGTTTTGGCATTTTTGCTCTATGGTTGATATTTTGAGTGTTTTAGGCCCGAGGATCATTTTCCTGGCATGGTTTGCTTTCTTTTCGGCTGTACTTTCTTTTGGTTCAGCTCTTTTTTAGTTCTGATCATTGTAGCTATCCTTTTGAAGCACTTTTTCATTTTTACACTGAGATAAATTGTCACTTTTGCATTCTGGGAGTCAGGTGTACTTGCACTATTTCATAAAGCACCATGGGGGGGGATTATTTGTTTGTTGTTTTAGGCATTCTCCCTTTGTCAAGTGAGTGTCCCTTCCACGACATTAGCCCATGCAGAGTCAGTTAGATCGTGTCTTTATCGGTGTCTGTACTTCTTTTCCTCTCTCCTCGTTCTTGGTTCGTTTGCAGGAGATTTTGGCTCACCTTCTCAGTTGCCTGTCATCACACCCCGTCTACATTAACGGGGGATTATGCCGTGTTCTAATGCATCCATGGTTCGATGGTTTGATAGTGTGAACTATGTATTCAGTGGTTGATCCTATATACAAGGCGATTGTAGTGGCTGGCTACCTATGCATTTTGGTGAGATGGATCATCTACCATATAGACATGCTCGGCTCGTGCCTTCTTCTTCCATGGAGGTTTCTTCAGATCAGCAGTTTGACAGATTTGCGGCTCTTCATGCTTCAGTGATGCTACTTCTTCATGATCATTCCTTGTTCCTGTTTTAGGGGACAATTTCCCTAGTTGGAGACTTCTTCTGCTCTTCACTAGGTTCTTACCTCTTTTTAGGGGAGGGTTTTTCCCATGTGGTTTTCTCTCTTTCCCCGTTTACAGAGGTTTCATTTTTCTTGCATTGTACTTGGGTACCTAAAATGGCCTCGTTGCCGGGACCCATTATGCATTCATCTTAGCTTTGTGAGCTTAAGGCATTTCCCTAAGTTGCACTTAAGGGGGGGTGTTAGAGTAAATAATTAATATTTAATTATTTATTCTATTGCTTAAGTTTACTTAGGTCATGCATTTATTTAATATTTCATATTTAATGCATGTTGTGACAACACGGGAGTTTGTTCCCTTCTAGTTGTCACACTTATCTTCTAGCTTGTTCTACAAGCTTCCATGAGCTCTTTATATTCGAGCTCTCCTCATTGTATTTTCACATAACATCAGAAGCCATTTCTTATTGTGTTTTCATTTTTGGCTCTCATGTCCGTTTAGGGTTTTTGCCCGTGCTCCATGCTCTTCCCTTCTATGGCTTCTCTTTGACAGGTTCGCATGCAGGTGATCTTGGCATCTTCGGAGTTGGCTTTCCTCAACTCCAACAAGAACAAAGTTGATGTATGTTCACGTGGCACGGATGTGGTGCGGCATGATATTGAAGCAGTTGTAGCTGAAGCTTACACAACTGCTCAAATCTTCACCGCTTCAAGATATTTCGACAACCCTCTCTACTATTTTGACGGCCTGTTTAGCTGACTTGACTTCTGCAGCTAAACATTTCTCTTCTGCTTTGCATCGTACTTTTGCCAAATTCTTCTTGGAGAGTCTCCTATTATAAATTAGTCTTTTGTGAGAATGACCTTTCATTCTTTAAACTTTGATCTCTTTTCTCCCTGATTCAGCTTCTGCTTTCTTTTTTTGAGTTTTTTTCCCAGGCTTCATTTTTAAAATGAGGTGCCTGTATTGATTGACCGCATTTCTGAGATTTTTGTGTGGAAGGCTAATGATCTGGAAGCTCGGGGACAGGCTATAAAGTGTCTAGTTCACATCAACAAATTTATCATTTTTAGATAATTTATGTCCTATAGACATAGGTGTGTTCATTGGTCTTGATTTTTTCATTCTAAATTTTTTTAGTATCTCCTCGATATATTTGGATTGATTAATGAAAATAGAAAAATTTATTTCAAATACTTGCAAACCAACAAAAAATTTGATTTCACCAAACACTGGCATCTCAAATTCCTTCTTCATTTCATAAGTAAATGATTTGCATAATGCTTCCTTTCCTCCAAATATAATGTCATCAACAAAGATTTTAGATGGACACACTTTATTTTTCTTGCTAAGCTTTAAGTATAGATTATTGTTATCATTTGTCCTTTCAAAACCAATCTTTACTAAGTATGAAGTCTTTAATACCAAGCTCTTGGGGTATGTTTCAATCTATATAGAACTTTATGGAGTTTACATACCATATTCTTTTCTTCTGGGTCCACAAATCCTTCAGGTTGTTGAATGTACACTTCTTCCTCAAGTATACCATTCAAAAATGCAAATTTGACATCCATCTAATATACCTTAAAATTCTCGTAGGCTAAATATGCAAGCAAATTTCTTACTCCTTCCATTCTTGCAATAGGAGAAATTTTTTCTCCATAGTCAACTCCTTCTTGTTGAGCATATCCTTTGCATACTAGTCTTGCCTTGTTACTTCACCATTTCCATTCATCTTATTCCTGAAAACCCATTTTGTTCCAATTATATTTTTGTATTTTGGTCTTGGTACTAGGGTCCAAGTATTGTTCTTCTTAAGATATTCAATTTCTTCATTCATTGCCTAGATCCACTCTTCATTTTCAAAGGCATCTTTTACTATTTTAGACTCAAATTCACAAAGTAAGCATGTATCATCTTTGAGTCATTTCCTTTTCATAACATTTGATTCAACATCACCAATTATTTGTTTAAGTTTGTGATGTCTTCTTACAAAACTGGCTAGTGCAGGTGGTCTCCTTTATTCTTGAATAGATTCATCTTGAAAAATAATTTTAGACTCATTAACTCTTTCTTGTTTAGGTTCAGGTTCAGATTCTACATGCTCAACACTATCTATGTGATGGTCAACATTGCTTTTTTGTTACTCGACATCTTCTATCTATTTCTTGACACCCACTATCTACTACTTGGTAGCCTGCTATTGCACCTTGGCATTCATAGTTTGCTAGGGATGTGCAACTTTATTTTCTTGTCTAGAAGGAGCACTTGTAGAATGATCAGTTGCATATATGAATGAGTTTTAATCTTTAGGTTCTTCCTTACATGTAAGATCATTTCTTTCTGCAAACTCATCAACTTTCACATTTTCACTTTTCACAACTATATTAGTGTTAGAGTTCAAACACTTATAGGATTTACTCTTAGTGGAATATCCTAGGAATATACCTTCATAACTCTTTGCATCAAGTTTACCATTCCTATTTTCTTTAAATATGTAGCATTTACTTCCAAAGATCTTGAAATATTTCACATTAGGAGCATATCCATACCATAGTTCAAAAGGTGTAGCATTTGTACCTTTCTTGACTTGTACTTTATTTAGGGTATAGACAATAGTACTAGCAGCTTATCTCCAATATTTTTGTGATACATTCCTCTCTATCATCAATGTTCTTGCACAATCCATTATTGATATGTTTCTTCTTTATGCTATCCCATTTTGAGGAGGGGTCCTTGGTGCTGACATCTGCCTTTTGATTCCTCTATCATTGTAGAATTTATTGAACTCATTGGAAATGAATTCACCACCTTCATCAAATCTCAAACACTTCATACTCTTCCTTGTTTCTTTTTTAACTTTGGCCAAATACCACTTAAATAACTGAAAAGAATCAGATTTAGCTTTAAGAAACATCACAGTCATCATCCTAGAGTAATCATCAACAAATAAAATGAAATACTTATCTCCACAATAGCTTTGAACATCAATATGTCTACATAGGTCAGTATGAACCAATTCCAAAATATTACTAGATGTGTATGTTTTTCTCTTGAAACTAGACTTGGTTATTTTTCCCAATTGACATTGTTTATACATAGCATTTTCAGGGTTCTTTAATTTTGGTAGCCCTCTTACTTTATTTATTTTACTAATGTTCACCAAGTTGTTAAAATTTACATGACATAATTTTTCGTTCTATAAGCAAACATCTTCTTACTATGTAAACAAACATGTCTCATTAGATAAATCTAGATAGAATAAGTGACCTCTTCCCTGATCAACACTTCCAATCAACTTACCATGAACATCACAAACCTTCACCTTCCAATGATAGAATTAAACTCTATATCCTAATTGTTTTAGCTATGAAACACTCAAAAAATTATAGTTAAGTCCTTCAACCCAGTAAACTTTGTCACACTTGATGTTATCAGTCGATTTAATTGTACCTTTACCTTTACAACACATGGAATTGTTGGAAGCATGAATGCTGATGATATTCCTAGGGGGTAGTATTGTAGGAACATGATTATATGATTATCATGATGATATGTTACATTCATGACTATGTTTGTGATTGATGTCAACATAGCAAGTTTTTGTGATATTTGACATAAGAACAATGGTAAAGATCAAGTTAGTACAGACAAATTATTGAGTACTTTCAGTAGCAAGGTTAAAGGGA
This sequence comes from Cupressus sempervirens, assembly GCA_028749045.1. Lineage (NCBI taxonomy): Eukaryota > Viridiplantae > Streptophyta > Pinopsida > Cupressales > Cupressaceae > Cupressus > Cupressus sempervirens. The sequence continues at coordinate 28,222,970 of CM053789.1, read as the reverse complement.
GATTTTACTATGTGTCTGGTATATGCAGCTTATCTTAGAAGCATAAGATATTAAGTTTGGAAGAAGTTATGCAAGTTTTGGTGAAGACTATTCTAAAATAGAGTTTACAAAGGCATAATTTGGTAAACTTATTATATCTCTTAGCATAGTTGTTATTCTTAGAAGCCAAAGTTAAAGATGTTAAAAAGACATGTTGATGATATGGCTAAGCTTGCTCATCATAATGTTATGTATATGGAAAGTTATTCAAGTTGCAAGGTTAAAGATTAATGTTATTGTTAAGTGTAACATATTCTTAATGTGGTCCTATAATAATTAATTGAGAAGGTGTAACAGCCAACACAAGGAATTGTTTATGGATTTTGTACAAAGGAAGGAAATTTTCCTTTATCATGTATACAGGAATGTGAATGATTGTAAGCAACACAAAGAGCATAATGCAAAGCTAGGTAGAGTAGAGTGGAAGTGAAGAAAACTTCATTGCTAATGTTTTATTGTGTGATTTGAAGATTGATACTTGGATCCAAGGTTTATGACCTAGTCTACAAGGTCTAACAATGATTGGTCTAATTGACATGATAGAGGAAAGAAGTTAAAGTTCAATACATACAATTATTCTATAAGGAATAGTTGAGAGATCAATTTGACAGTGAGTTTGGTGATCTTGCTCCATAAGCTATTTGGATAGTGGGTCCTTCTATCTTCCACAACTCCTAATAGGGTTGGAATCTCCTAACAGGGATTCAAATTCTCTTAATAGGGACTCATATGTACTAAATGTTGTAATAGACTCCTAACAAGGTCCATCCTCTAACAAGAAATATTTATATTAGTACATCATCTTATGGACATCATTCCCACTAAGGTTTTCCCTTTGATCAAGAGTTTCCCTAGTTAACATATCAGGAGTAATTATCTACATGCATCTTGGTATGGTTTCTATTTACTTTGGTTGAATGGATAAGATTGTTTAAGGTTGATAATTTTTTTAATTGTTGGATAACTGATTCACCCCCCCCACCCCTTGTCTTAGTTATCTTGGTGGACTATTGTTTCTAACAAGAATATCGTTTCCAAACTTAACACATCCACCTTTGTATGACCCATTATATTCAAATTTATTTCTATCTAGTCATATAATTAAAGCATCCACAATCAGTCATTTATCTGTTACTTTTGTTCACTTATGAGATTAATGTAGTTTTCTCATATTCATCATAATCTTCTTTTATAGAAACATAGACAACTTCATCATCATTCCTTTCAGATTCGGTCTCAATTTCTTCTTCAACAATATAACAAAATTTCTTACCTTTTTCATCCTTGTTCTTTTTGTAAACTCAGTCATCTCTTCTTCTTTTGTACTTGCTTTCCTTCCTTTTATCCATATCTCCCCTATTAGGTTATCTAGCAACATTATGACCAACCTTGTTGCATGAAAAGAAAATTATAGGTAATTTACCTTTGATTTACCTCTACCTCTTCCAAATCTTTTTGCAATAAGTACTTCAAGTTCATCAAGCTCATCATTAGAAGTATTACTATCACTCTTCACATGTTTTCCTTTTCTCTTGCTAATAACCAATTGTGACTTAAAAGAAGATTCAATAGTTTTAGGTGTGTAGTTATCAAATTTAGACATCTCAAAAGCAATAAGTTTACCAATTACACCTTCTAAAGTCAAAGTGTTACATGCAGTACATCTCAATTCTTGTATTGCGTAAACTATAATGGCATATATAGGTAGTAGAGTCCTCAATAGCTTGCTTATCACCAATTTATCTTTGATTTCTCCATTTGCACCTTGCATAGCATTGACAACTTCCTTGACTCTTGTGCAATATTATCATTTTGATTTCATCAAATTCTCCTCTTAGGCCCTTTGATTTGTCTCTTAGGACATTGTCATCTCCTCCACATATGATTTTTAGTTTGTCCCACATCTTCTTTGCACTATCAAATTCTTTTATATCATCAAACTTAGCATAGCTTAGGGCTGAGGCAATCACCAACATTGCCTGATTATGTTCTTGTGTTTTCTTTAGTTGTTTAGTAGTCAGAGGAGTAGTCATAATCTTCACATACTCATTTTCCACAAATTTTATAGAAGCATCATTGATATAGGATATATGCAGCCTCATCAATATTTTCCATGTAGGAAAGTTCTCCTTGTTCAACTTCGATACCTCCCTTTTGTGAGTCATGATCTTTAGCTTTAAGTACCGTCAAAATTCTCTTTGTAAGCACTACTTCTCTAATACCAATTGTTAGAATGTTTAGAATAACTAAGAGGATGATGGGCGAGCTAAATTAGTTACTCAAGGTCCATAAGTACTATTTAACAATCAAACATTAAACACTCACTTTTCTACTTATCCTACTATAGCTCAGTCTCTACTGTATACTGATCAACAAAATCACTAGCTGTTCACTATCCTATTATATAAAACTTTGTTTATTGTAAACATGTAAACAAAAAACACCATAAAACATTTAACACAAATTTGACACTAGGATTTAATGTGGAAATCCAATTTGGGAAAAACCACTAGCAACATGTCACCACTTTTTCAAGCTTTCAAAGTGAGCTCTATTAGAAACTAACCCTATTAAAGGTTACAATACACATTGTTAAATGTGAGCTAGTTAGAGTATTTAATCATCCTATTAAGAGTGTTGATATAATGGGTGTTGCACACATTGCATAATATTGTTATTTTATTATTTTATTTTATTACATAATGTTGTACCTAGATGGACGTGCAACATGTAAAGATTCCTATGGAATATTCTTGATGAGTTGTATTGTAACATTGTGATAATATTTGATGTAATTATTTAATATTGGGGAAAATAATTAAAAGCCCAATATTAAATGTGGAGTCAGTGGGTTAGGTAGCGCATGGTTTATGTAATACCACTTAGTAGTTTTGTGGGACTTGCTACTATATAACCAGCCACAAGGGTAGTTGTTGTAGAAAAAAGAAAGAGTGACAAGGAGAAGACAAAAGGCAAGAGTCAAGCGAGACAAGGCTTGACAGGTTAGCCAAGGGAGCATTTGTGAAGGTTGAAAGCATGGCATGGGATGTGTGGATTCATGCTTGTTCACATAGTTTGCTCGGTTGTGGCTATGGCCATGAAGGCTTCCATGGTTGTATGGCAATGGTATTTTTTGCTGAATAATAAATGATGATGGATGCTTTTGGAGGCTGGGTTTTTCCCTCAATGAGGGTTTCCCAGGGTATATCTTGTGTCACAATTTTGTGGGTATGTTGTCTATTCTCTTGCATGTGGATTTTAATTTCGTGTTTATTTCAGATTTATTATGGGTTATGTGGAAATGGTTATATTCTTTATTGTCAAGTTTCCTTACAAGTGGTATCAGAGCTATGGTTTTATTATTGTAACCCTAGATTGAATCCATGGGAATGCATGAGAGGATAAAAGGAAAGGCAAGATATGTGAATGATTTATTGTAGATCTAAGGGTTTTTTGGATTTGCTGTTATGATGGGATGTTAAAATATTTGGGCATGTGAAATTGTTGCACAAAAGAATTTTTCGGATGTCTCATTTTAAATGAGGGTTTTGGGGGGTAGCATGTAGAAATGACCTCCTGGGTAAAAATAGACCTCACCATTGGATCCGGGTCGACATTTCCATAAATTTTGATATATAATATGCCCTAGTTTGGCCATGTTCAGAGGAAATGAAAGAGCTTTTTAGTTTCAGCCCATGATGGCCGTCAAATTTAATCCCTTCAGAATTTTCGTCACTGAAAAAATAACAAAATAAAAAATCGTACTGAAAATGGTAAAAAGACTGTCTTAGTAAAATGGCCATAACTTTCTCTCAGAATATCGGATTTCAGAGTTCTTATAGGCGTTGGAAAGCTAATTCAGAGCACTACAAGATGGTGTAGCTTTGGTTCTATGATTTTGATATTTTGTCAAGTTTTAAGAGCCCTAAATTCAGATGTTATTTATTTTGAGCATGGATTAGGGCATAACTTGGGCATACGGAGTCGGATTTTGGACTTCGAGTAGTCAACAGAAAGCTCTTGGAGAGCTCTACACATTGGTTCAGATTTGGTGCAGGTTTGCATGATTTATTTATTCATATATTTATCTAAACAGTTTATGGTATATATTTTGACTATGGTAACTTGTGAGTTTATGGCATTGGAAATTTAAGATTTGATGTCATTGTATACTCAGTTCATAATTTAGTTTGGTCTCATGATGATATGGTTATCAGTGTTTGGTTTTGGATATGCATAATGACTTGTTGGGTCTACAAGTTGTGCAGTGTTGTAAGCGGTCTATACTTACAGGTTGCATTTATAGCTTGGTTATGGGTTGTCTTTGCCCATTGATCTTTCATTATTGATGCATATTTAGATTGGTGGCTTGGATTTGGGTTGTTGATGCCCTAAGTCACATGATTTACTGATTTTATTCTTCATGTAGAAGGGATGAGATGTTGTTACCAGGTACAGTCATGGTGGAGGATTGTGGTTGACTATGCTGACAGGTTGGACGTATTGAGAGATAGATGCTCGGTTCATGGATGTCATCATGGTGTCATGGATTTTCGCATGACATGATTGGATATATAGGTACATCCTTGATGTTCATTAGCTTGGATTTCTAATTCAGTTATGGTGGTATATCTTCTTGGTTGAGGATCATGGTTATTTGGTTTCTTTTGAGGAGCTCATGATGTGCACTTTGAGTTCTTTGATGGTTTGATGCCTTGGTTGATTCTCATGGTTAGAAGATGGTTTTTCATCATGATGTCATGGATAGCTTGGATATACACGATTTAGTGGGAGCTTGTGACAGTGATGGGGTGACAATGCTGGATTAGTTCCTGGTTTGGTTTATATCTTCTTGGTTTGGAGAGGATGGATTTTACGATGCCATAGGTGACTTGGTACCACGGTTGAGTGGGAGTTGTTGGCATTGATATATTTATTGAGTGTTTGCAAACGTTGGAGGTTTGTCTTAGATCCTGTTGCTGCAGAAGCATCTTTGACATTTGCATGGTGCACTTGTTATCCTCATGGTGTATGAAGATGGTTAGATCTTGAGGACTCATGGAGTTCTTGGTTATCTTCATGGTATGTGGAGATGGTTCTTCCTAGTATGTGGAGATGATTTTCTTCATGGTGTGTGGAGATGGTTGCATCTTGAGGACTCATAGGGTTCTTGGCAAAGGTGTAGTTTATGCTTTTATTTCGCATGTTATCCTTGGTTTGAGGATGGTTTCATTATTATGTCATGGTATACTCTTGATACGTGTTTAGAGTTGTGACATATTATGGTGTGTTCATATGGAGCATGTTATCTCTTTAGTTGAGATGGTAAGATCATGTTGTCATGTTTATGTTCCTGAGGCCATGGTTGGAACTTTGACATTGATCTTGGTTTAGTTTCTTGGTATTGAGTACACTGATCATAAGCTGGATACTTCATGATATTGCTATGTTGCATTTGGAGTTGGCATGGATTGATTGGTTACAGGTGCTCATGGATACTTAGAGACGGTGGTGATGCTGATTTCTCTTGGATTAGAGAAGTATTTGTTGGGATGGTTGATGGTTTCAACAGGAAGTCCGAGGGGCAGTCACCTGATATGGACTTGAGAGGAGATTGTTCTTAGATGAGTCTTGATTGGAGACTTGGGTATCTTGATGAGCATTCTCATTTTCCACTCTTGGTCTACTCAGCGGTTTGCTACTTGAGAGGTATAGCCCATTATTTTCTCTCAGTTGCATTATATTTATGCTTATCTTTCATGGATATGGATCTTGAGCTATGGTACATGAGTTAGTTCTGGAGGGTTTATTTGAGAGATGGTTTAGCATTGGTTATCTCCATGTGCATATGTTGTTATGCTGGTTGAGTTTGGGAGATGGTTTTATATTGTGCATATTCCTTGGATTATGAATGGTTATTCCTTGGTTTAGGAATGGTTTTATTGAGTTTGATCTTCTTGTGAGAGGCTTACATCCATGATGAGTTATATGGTATGGTTTGGGTGTTGTTGAGGCTTCTTGTTGGGGTTTTATGGAGGAGATCATACTTGCACAGTTTACATCTAGAGGTGTGTGTAGAAGGACATGATACAGGTTATGATTTACATGGTTTCTCTGGTCTTGGTTATCTTCCTGGATGTTCAGTTTTTTCTTACATTGGATTTGAGATTGGTTAGAAATTGTGATCACTGGTTTGTGCTCATGTATGTCATGTGAGAGATGACATGGTTATTTCTTTATCTCTTTTCCTTTGTTGGTTGTGGTGAACTTGGGAGAGCATTGGAGACTTGTTATGAGAGTTTTTCTTGCAGGATATTAGTTTATGTATTGTGGATGTCCTTGATACTACATGGATTCACTTCTTTGAGATGTGTTGAGTGGATTGGTTATAGATTTGGCATTATCTTTTGCAGTGGGAGCTTCTTGGTATATATATGGTAGGTATTGTTCTTGAGGCTTGTGATTGCAGGTTGTAGATTGGATATGTTGGTGATATAAGATTCACTTGTTATACCTTTGAGGTATGGATAGTTGGATGGGTTTGGCACTTTGCTGTGGGTGCTATTTCAGCTATGGATATTTTGACAACTACGGATACATGTGGTTACCTTTGGATCAGGTTATTTGTGCTTGGAATTTTAGTTGGTATAGGATTTTATGATCTTCTAATGCAACAGGTTGGGTGGTTTTCTCTTTGGATGACTTCTATGTATGTCCAGTGGGAGTGGCATAATAGGAGGTGAGATCATTCATGTTCGAGATGCTAGATACTTTGATTTCGTTGCAGGTACCAGGATGGAGCACTCAGTGTATTTTGATCCATGATGGTGGATGTGCTGGGAGGGATTGTTCCCTTGTTCATTTATGTGGCTATGTATTGACCCTATGCAATGTATACAACAAGTGGGAGATTGTTGAGATAATGGGTGTTGCACACATTGCATAATATTGTTATTTTATTATTTTATTTTATTATGTAATGTTGTACCTAGATGGATGTGCAACATGTAAAGATTCCCATAGAATATTCTTGATGAGTTGTATTGTAACATTGTGATAATATTTGATGTAATTATTTAATATTGTGAAAAATAATTAAAAGCCCAATATTAAATGTGGAGTCAGTGGGTTAGGTAGCACATGGTTTATGTAATACCACTTAGTGGTTTTGTGGGACTTGCTACTATATAACCAGCCACAAGGGTAGTTGTTGTAGAAAAAAGAAAGAGTGACAAGGAGAAGACAAAAGGCAAGAGTCAAGCGAGACAAGGCTTGACAGGTTAGCCAAGGGAGCATTTGTGAAGGTTGAAAGCATGGCATGGGATGTGTGGATTCATGCTTGTTCACATAGTTTGCTCGGTTGTGGCTATGGCCATGAAGGCTTCCATGGTTGTATGGCAATGGTATTTTTTGCTGAATAATACATGATGATGGATGCTTTTGGAGGCTGAGTTTTTCCCTCAATGAGGGTTTCCCAAGGTATATCTTGTGTCACAATTTTGTGGGTATGTTGTCTATTCTCTTGCATGTGGATTTTAATTTCGTGTTTATTTCATATTTATTATGGGTTATGTGGAAACGGTTATATTCTTTATTTCCAAGTTTCCTTACAAAGAGTGGCCTTGTCAAGGACTTTTATCATTCCATCTAGAATGTCACCTTGATAAAGGATTTACTTAGACTGTTAAGTCATAAATGCCTATTAGGTCAACCTTTGATTAAAAGGGTCTCAATATAAACAATTTACAATGATTAGAAAGAAAATAGTAGGTTTTTGATTTGTATGATTACAACTCACATTGTAGTTTCACATCTATGTTCAGTTCATGTGTTGAATCTCTGACAAGTTCCCCCTTGTCATCTCTATCCTTAACTCACTTGGCAACCCTTCAAGCATTCAATCTTCTTCTTCCAAAAAACTTAAGCCTTCTACTCAGATTCACTTCTTAAATTTAGCAACATCTGTACAAGCATTTTCCTTCTCTTTCTTTTCTTTCTCACACACTTTCTCTTTGACTCTATACTTCCTTAAATAGGTAATTCTGACTTTTCCATCTTTTGGGATCATTGTAGATGTTAGGGTTTAAAATCTAGTCCATTAGGTTCATTTTACCTATCCATATTCTTCTTTTCTAGAAACTTCTTATCCATTGAATTCCATATTAGGTATTATACCTAATTATATCCTTGAATTAAATGATCTAATTCATCAATCCTATCTTCAAAATGGTTTCCATATTGTTGTCACAAAAGCTTGCACCCTTGCCTAAATTTTTTACCTAAAGGCAACCTTGTGAAACATGGAAACAATCTCCAAGATGTGGGACTTAAATCATGAGGTTGAGTCTCTAGAGAAGTATGACTTCCTTATTATTAAGGTGCACCTAACTATTGCTTGAGAGAAAAAGGGAGAAAAAATGCATGAAAACAAAGTATCTAATCTAAAGGGGGTAGTACACCAAAATAGTTTGTTTAGTCATATGTCTACCTAACAATGCACTATTATTTAGTATAACCTCAAAATACATTGATTCAACCTTTTTCTTAATCCAATAGTTATCACATATAGATCAGAAGCCAAATGAAATGCCACAAGGAAGAAACTTCACTCTATAACATTCAAAGGCAAGAGTAGATACTATTATGCATATTGAAGAATGAAAACAAAACAACAATAAAGGCAAGAACATTTTGCACTAATATTGATGGGAGAATGAGGTAATATAGAGGATTACATTCACTCATAGGCAAAATAAAATTATAGTAAAAGAGTATAGGATATTGCTACTATAATATCAAAGAAAAAATGACTGACCCTAAGAAGGGTTACAAAATCTTCTTTTATAGTTCAAGCATAACTTAGATAGCTTCTACCCTAAGGAAAAACTTAACAACTACATTTAAGGTTGTAGAGAACAATCATTGTAAATCTAGGAAAGATCTAATCATGGTACACATCCAGGTGCACAAAAACCATATTATTCATCAAACTAAACCTTGAGAAGACAAAAATGGTGGTGATTATTATTTTGACTGGGTAGATGGATAACTAGGTAGTGATGGAGTGTCCCTTTACTTTTACTATGCATGGGGAATCTTGAAGAGTGGTTTTGGATGATCAAGAAGATCAAATTTTCCATTTAAGAGCTATTTCTTTCTTGCTATCAGCACACCAAGTCAGCCATGTCATTAGCCAACATGATTCAATCCTTAGGCTTCATCGTCTGGACCAATCATATTTTATCATTCTACCACCCGAACACTCTTCTAACATTATGTTGACCTATTGACCTTAGCACAGTCACAATTTTTCCACCTTTTATCTTAACTAACTTTTTTATCTTGTGAAACTACGAACTTATACTAACCATTATCATTGCTTCGCAGCTTGAAATGAATGTAACATAAAATGATTGTGACCCTGCAAGAATGAATTTAATTGCCACTGCTTACTCATCACTCGAGCCTGCTAAGACACATGTCAACCCATCATTGTGTCACTATGAATAACAAACTCACATCTTTGGTTAGCGACATAATGACAATTGTTGATTTTAGATTCGATCGATGATGCTCATTGAAAACTTCAAAAACTTGGCTTAGTTGTAGAAAGACTAATTAAATAGGAACACCTCTCATCTCCTCTGACATCCCTTCAAGGCACAAAAGGAAGTGGTCAATCGAGACACATGGCACATTGTCATTATGTCACTATGACTAAAAGTCTAGCAAATTTCTATAGCGACATAATGATAGCCACAGATCCATGTTCAAATCAATGGTTCTCAATATCTTTGTTGATTACTGCACATGGCTTAAAAGGAAAAGGCCCCACCCAGATGCATGTCACATTGTCACTATATTGTTATGGAAAATGGTTTTGTAACTTTTGATAGAGATAATGTGATGATTGTAGATTTTGGAAGATCAAGTGGATGAGATGATGCAGGCCACTTAAAGACATAGGACATGAAACATAACCCTCATTGGCCATGCTTGATAGGAGAAACTTAATTTTTTGTCAAGAGCACAAGAATGGCTAACACATATTCCAAGAATTCAATCGAGTTGGCTGGAAATCATGATTTTTCAATGCATTCAAAATAGTGTTACTCAAGCATGAGTAAGTTCTACCACTTAGTCATCCTTGAATTACTCAATTGCTATAGATCTTCTAGCTTGGAATCAACATGATTAGTTGGTTGATACCAATGCTTGGTCATTACTGGAATTTACCACACTTATGTTAGAAATAGATAATATGAAGAGAGGGGGAGGTGAATCAGTATTCTACAGAGTTTTTCTCACAATTGAATATTATTAATTACTTTATAACTTGCATATGAAAGTAAACCAACAATGCTAAATAGTTAATATAACCATACACATAGAGAACTAATAACACCATTATTTGTTAACTATAGAAACCCTAGCCAAGGTAAAACCTCGGTGGGGATGATACCCACTAGAAAATTCGCTAACCAATAGGATCCTTTTAAGGATATTGACTCTGTTAGGAGCCTATGGAGTACATTTAGTGTTTCGAGTCCTTGTTAGAGGACTAGTCCTTGTTAAAAGCCTCAACCCTATTAGGAGTTGGTAGAATAGTTACAATGTATGCAAGAAGAGCCCACTACCCTAACATGCAATTATACAATTGAATTCCTTCACAAGATAGGTATACATACAATACTTACTTTGCTGCTATAACTTGCACTTTCTCTAATCTATACATTAGATTTCACATCACATAAGGATCATAGATAGTTCACATGTCACATCTAATCACACAACTTCCACATTATCTGCACACAAGATAAGATCTTTACTTATACTTTGCATTATCACAAAACTCTGAATTATCATCCTTTATGTCTTCAGATGCTTGAAACAATATAAAATAACTTATGGAATAATATCCACATAGTTAGCTCAACATAACTTAGTAATTATTTCATAACAAAAATAATTCCTAAAACCATATAGCTCTATTTATTGCTATGCTCCGTTCTGCACTCTTAAATACCCACACTGTTAATCTTACGATAGCTTGCGTTGTACTATCTGTACACTTTTGTGCATTAGAACACATCATCATGAAAGTGTATGAAGCTTCCCTGACTACACATAAGCTAACTCTTATCACATTGTTTGTACTCTTAATATTTGTTCTCTAAACTTCTACAAACTGTCTAAGACAATTTTCTATCTCTAAATGAAAATATGAAATGTTGAATATATATTTCCATAAATGAAAACCATCAAGACATGTAACTAACCATATTTTTGACAATCTTTCGCTTTGGCATTGATGCAAACATTTCGAAAAATTGGTTTATTCCCAAAATGATGTCATACATAACAAAAATAAAATAAAAGTAACTACACAAAAATTGCCTTGAAAACATAACAATTTTATTCATGTTTTGATGGATCATTACATTCCTTATCACTCCTTTACATTGATACATACATAAGCTCCCCCTTACATATACATTTACATCTATAAAAAATTTCTTCTACATAAGACTTCCCCTTTGACATCAATGGCAAAAGTGCCAAAACTTGTGTCTCAAAAACTTGTTACCTATTGTTGATCAGCTCATCATTTTGGATATGCAATCTGCAAAATCAATCTTTTAGTCTATCAAGGTCCTTCTTGTAGTTCTCTTTGACTGTATTTGATATGATGATGAGTGCACAAAGTTCATAAGATGCCACTTTAACAAGCGCTCGGGTCAGTATAGGCAAATGTGTCATAGGTTTTCTTTATTGTAGACATTCCTCCAACTGCATCTGCAAAATTACAACTTTGGGTGCCAAATATTCTCTAAGAATAGAGAATCTCCTAGTTACCTTCTCTTTGTCAAATTGAATTCTTCTAATAGCATTGTGGATCTTCTCAATCTTATTCCTAGAATCTTCAATTTTGATCTCTGGTTGTTGCAATCTTATAGTGAGTGTCTGAAGCTCACTCATATGGCCTTTGATCTTTGCATCAAAATATGATAACTGTAAGACATTTCATATTGTCCATACAACTAAAACTTCTTACCTTTAGTAATACACTTTCTTAGTTCCTTGATGTTTCCATCAAGTACCTTCAAATCATTGGACACATTGTTGCACACTGTGCTGAATAGGGATGCATCATGATTTTTTCTGTGCTTGCACTGCTGCTACTTCAGCTAAAGTTATGAAATCCTCATCAAAGGTCTTCACCAAATATTTTTCCTTGGCTTGCAAGTTTGGATTTTTTATAATTATGGAAACTATCTTTTGCATGCACTCCAAGACTTTAGCAAGAGTCTTCTCCAAAGAATTAACAGTTTTATTCTTCTAGAATAACTTGCTCAGGGTGCCCATTAGTTCTTTCTGATCTTCATCATTAGAAGGGATCAATACTACTACTAATGTTCTAGCTACTGATACTAATGAAGGTATAGTAGCCTTTATCTTCTGTTCCTCTGTTTTCTTCTTTTCCTTAGCCTCTTTCTTTGCATCTTCTTCTTTCTTCTTGTTTTCCTTTTCTATTTTTCTCTTTTTTCCTCTTCTTCTTTCCTCTTCCTTTCCTCTTCTTCTTTTCTCCTTCTATTTTTCTCTTCATTTCCTCTTTTGCTTTCCTCTTCCTTTCCTCTTCTTATTTACTCTTCTTTTTCTCTTCTTCTATTCTTTTCTTCTCTTCTGTGTCTTGTTCCCTCTTTTCTTGTTCTTCGTTCTTCTTTTTCTCTTCTTCCTCATCATCAGAATTGGTATAAGTAGTCATATTGCTGATATTGCCAACAATATTTTCTTCATACCCTACAAAAGGGTTCTCCTTTGCATCCATAGTTATGTGCATACTATCTACTTGCATGGATTTAGTACCCATAACAATGTGAGGTGGTGATAGTGCTTGTTGTGTCCCTTCTACCTCTCCTTCTTCATTGGAAGGTGTGTCTTCCTATACATATACTAGACTATCAGCCTTTGCATGCACACTATCCTTAAGCACCAAGGACATTTACTTTACTATAGCCTCCTTTGTTTCTTTCCTAACCTCCTCATAATTGCCTCCCATTAGAAGAATTGTTCTTATTTTTTTGTTCAACAAGGGCTCAATACCATTCAAAATTTTGTTGGATTCTTCTTTTGATCCAACATCACACAACTTATTTATTGATATGATTCTCATATTGAGATCTTCTTCTACTACTCTTCTCTTTCTATTAACTAACCTATTATATAGGTCTTCATGAATTTTATTTTGAATACTTTCAAATCTCTTATTTCTCAAAATCATGTTTCTTATGGTGGCATTCTCTAATTTCATCCTATCCATACTACTATACATGCTATAGAATTTATTTAACAAGACAAAATTGTCATCATTTATAATTCACATGTTCATATTCTCTACCTTTGGTTTCTATGCCTTTTTTCTTGTAGTTGTCTTAGCTTCCTATGCATCTTTTTCAACAAGTTTATCTTCAGCATCATCTTTTGAGCTTTCAAAACTTCTCACTTGCATGGTTTTTCTTCTCTTACTCTTTTCTTTGCTTGAGGTGTAAGTTCTTGCTTAACCTTCACCAGTCTTCCTCACCTCCTCTATCCAGAAGGTGCTTCCACCTTTGATTACTTCCTTCATAATTCATAGTTGGAGATGACAAAACTCACAAATGATAGGACAAAGGAGTACAATTTACTTTTCACTAACACTTTGCAGATGCAAACGATAAAACAATCTTAGGGATGCCAAACTTCTTACACAACAAAAAACATAGATGAAAGAGTACTGAAAGTATTATCTAGCATAGATGACAATGTACAACAATAGATATAACAATTTAATAATACCTCAGGGTTTAGTCTACCAACAACGCAGACGACAGTTTTGGCAAAAAATCATAGATTATAGTTTAATAAAAGAATTGGTTTTCCAGTTGGCTACTACGTAGATGATAGAAGGGTAAAATTTGGAGATGAAAAATTAAGCTGTAGAGGCATTGAAACTTATTGAAGATAACATAATAGGTTATGCTATGAAATGAACTAGTTTTCAAAATTAGCTTGAGCAAAGACACCTTTAGACGCTAAAAAATGGTTCGCATCTACAGTTTCATCACTTCTTCATACCAATTCATCCCATTTTCTCATTCCTCTAATTTTGATCTTTTGGCCCACATGATCATATCTCAACAGTGTCTATCATCATTCGTATCCTCTTTTACACCAATTTAATGTCATTTAGAAACCATTTCAAATCAACTTGGAATCACCCAGAATCAATCCTAATCAACCCAAAACATGTCAAATATCCCAAATCTATCATCATGTGTCCAATCCTAGGCATTGTTGTGGGTTTTAGTGCCTTGGAAACCTATCAATCTATCAAATCTTATCAATTTGACCTTAGTACTTTCATGGCCCTTAGTGCTAGGTCAAACTATCATTCACATCATCTGATCTTTGACATTGTCGAGTCTCTCAGTGTTAGATCATAGCATTTTCAACCATTTAATAACATTGGTAGTGTCCGTTGATGTTATTATGATCAATCCTATCAACCAATCTCAATCTTGTAGCATTTTACAATATCATTAAATGTTACATATCTTTAATTCATATCACGTGTCCTTGGCATGTTATCAATTTCAATCAATCGATTAATTTGACCATGGCTTTGGTATACTCATCATCATTCTAGTCAATCTCCATTATCATCACATTTCATCAAAGGATACTATTGCAATTATTTAATCAAATTGGCCAATCATCTACTAACTCTCTCTATAGGATTAAATAACCCATAATTTAATCTTATGTCATTACTAATTATTCTTTGACTAACCTCCTCAATTAATTGATATTTAATTAATGAATTGGTTCATCATTCATAAACCATGGAAATTCTTAATTTCTTAAGTCACGTTTTCCACCATTAATTCCATTTTCACTAATTTCTATTTGCATGGAATAAGGGATTTCTAATTCAAATATTCACAAAATATTGACATCAGTGTGACACATGGGTGTGACACCTTGAGGATTCTCCTTTGATTCTTGGTTAAGATATGTAATAATCCAATATTCTTATTCTCTTATGCACATCCATAATTGGCTTCCATTGTCATAGAATCTTGGCTTTATGTGGGTTTGAGGTGTGGTATGATGCGTCATAGATTCTCTTCCATCTTTAGCCTAGTTTGACTTCCAAGCATCATACAATCCAACATTTGGCATCTTGTGTCATATGCGTCATGGATTCTCCAAGGAATCTCTTGCCATGTTGCATATCCAAGGTGAAAATTCCAATGCTCTCATCCTCTATGTTGACTATAAAATGAGCATTCTTCCTCTCATTTTCGGTCCCTAGTTTGTGGTCTTTTGCTCCATCTCTTATCTCTTATGCAAAAATCACATCTTCTAGTATTCTCATAGCATCATCACTATCTTAGGATTTTGATTCAACATTGTGTGCACTATAGGCAACTTGGAGCTACATCATATGGAGAAGAAAGAAGGACATGGGAACTACAAAAGAAAGAAGGGGTTTCTAACCTTGTGTTGCTTCCTTGCTATTAATTTGGCTTTCAAGGTAGACTAGAGGGTGTCAATATATGTTTAGTGAGTTTGTGATTTTCTCATAGTATGTTAGACATTAGCCTAATTTCTAGTCCTACAATTGGTGAACTTGATGTGAAACATGCTTAACTAAGTTGGGTTTTCATTTTTTGTGCTTGTAGGTGCAAGGAAGGAGCTCACTTGGAAGGGTATAACAATTATCTGCACTTTATAATCACATCTATATTAATTAGGGGGTCTAGTAACATGGTTATATGCTTTCATTTAAAGCATCCTATTAGCTTTCTATCCTAGGGTGCACTCTACTCTTTCAGGGCACACTTGGGACCCCTAGGAGGCAGTTTTAGGGGCCTAGGAGACACTATCACCCCATCTTCTGTTCCCAACTGACCAACTACACTTAGAGCTTACCAAATACACCCTTTTGGGCCCCAACTACACCATGGGCATAGTTGGCACTATCTAGGTGCACTTGGGAGTATGGTTTTCAAAATTTTTAATTTTTTTGTAGTGTTTAGGGCCCATTTCCCCACAACTTGCAACTACTCTCCCAACTACACCCAAAAACTACCAAGTGCACCCTTTTGGGCCCCAAGTGCACCATAGGTGCAGTTAGTACTATCTAAGTGCACTTGGGGGCATTTTGAGCCATTTTGGCCTTTTCGGGCATAGTTTGCTCTGTTAGAGCGCACTTGGTTTACATAAAACATACACATAACTCAAAATATGCATATAAGGTTTCCATTTGCTTCTAGGACATAGGTTAGATACAATGTTTTTACATGAGTTATTGAATGCAACTGGGAAATGGACTCTATGACCAATATTCACTATGAAAGGCTTAACCTAGTGGAATTTGCTAGTTTAGAAAGGTATATTAGAAATGCTTTTGTTTATATTTGTACTTACTAGCTCTTGAATTTTTGCATTTGCCCTTTTCCTTCTTGTTGTGTCGCCTGGCTTAGTTTATTATGAAATAGGCAAAAAAGTTCTAGTGTAGATGGTGAACACCTAAAAGAAGTTGCAAACATCAACAAGTCCTTGTCACTCTTGGGTAATTGTGAAGATTCTTCACATGAAACTCTATGGACATACTATATACATATATCAAATGTTTAGCTGAAGAGTGTCAACATTTATTAATGGCATAAATGAATGATAAGCATGACTAAATTGAACTCCAATGATAAATAAGAGTTCCAAAATATAAATTGTATTAATTGTCTATCTCTCTCTCTCTCTCTCTCTCTCTCTCTCTCTCTCTCTCTCTCTCACTCACACACACACACACACACTTGTCACTCACTCACCACACATAGTTAATTGCATTATATCAAGGGCCCTTGAGAAATCATCTTTTCAATAAAAGCTGAATGAAAGCTAATTAGGATGTCACTTTTCTACTAGCAAATAAATTGAATACTATCTAAATATAGATTTTGTATGAACTTGGTTTGTGATGACTACCCTGCAAGTGGTTGAAAATGTTTTTTGTATTTGTTAGATTGTTTTGCATTCACATAGAGTAGTGTATTCTCAACAAAGTTATACTTAATGGTAGGATGTGCCTGATAGGATCATGGAAGAGAAGAAAATAATTTTCTATTTGAATCTTAAATTTTAATCAAAGAAGAGTTTTATCTAGTTGCTAAGTTTTAATTATCATACCTCCATAAAGACCTACTTAGTTGTGAAATGTGCATAATAGGTATGACAAAGAGAGGAGGATACTTAGTGTAGTTTATGATCTGATTTTGGACTTGCAGTATTTTACAATCCTAATCACAAGCAACCTATAACTAGTCGAGTGGTTACACTTTTGTATTGTCCTTTAGAACTTTTCTTAGGTGCTACAAATTATGGTGTAGGTGTTGATCTCTAAAGTGTAGGTTGCACAATTGTTGAGCTACTTGCAGGAAAGCCAATAATGTCTAGACGTATAGAGGTAATTTTTAAAGTCAACTCACAGTTTTGTTTCTCTAGTTGATATTATTGATTACAATATGCATAGATAGTAACCTATGTTTAAATAATTTTTTGAACTAACTGAACCAAGTTTATATGTTTACTTCTATATGCCATCTTGTGTGGAAATAAGTAGGATTATATTTTGATTTACATTTTTCCTCCTATATAGTGAGTCATGATTACTGAAGGTTGCCCAACACTATTTGGGTTCAATTTGTTGGACAAAATGGAAGATAATAGCAAGAGTTATGATCTGATGACATCCTAGGATGTTGTTTTTTATATTTTCATTTGTTTATAGTTGTATTTGTATTTGTGTATAACATGCTAACTCCTAATGGTACTTCTAATTGTCTCATTTCATTGAGTTTGAAGCATGTACATATGCTTTACCACCAACATCTCGCATATGGCAGCAAAAACTCCTTAAGTTTCTAGTTATGATAACCCTGATTGTCATAGCACAAAAACCAATTTAGGAGAGAATTTAGCAAAGGATTTAGAAATTTCTCCTGATTTTCGTACTATTTTTGGATTGTGCAAAATAGAATAGATTTTTACAAAATAAATAGAAATTTTTCTTCATGATATTCATCTCCATTTCTATAAAACCACAAAAAAATATGGTTAAAAAAAGTGTGTTTTGCACAGTTGAACTTGTTTAACTTAGTAAGAAGAATTTCAACATCATCAAATATTAATACACTTTCTTTCTTGCCAAATTGCTATAACCATAACTATGCGTCCTTGTAATTATTTTATACTTTAGGTGGACAAGCAGGTGGGTAAAACAATTGAAGAACTTCAACACTTGTCCTATATCCTGACTTGTCATAATATGACCAATGTTTTTATAAGTGATGGGATGAAGTCTAGTTTATTCATTATTTTATTATTTGTTGAAATTAATTATTATTATGTGTTAAGTTCGAGGAGACTCGAACCCAAGACTTCCATATTAGAGTCTAACTATTTACCATTGGTGGATGTTATCTAGATCAAACAAATATCAACTATATAAATCTTATATCTGGACTACTTCTAATAATGGAGATAAATTTATATAAACAATTATATCTGTTATGTCAATTTCAATAATATCAATAATGCTCTTAGAATAACATAATCAAATTTAGGATGGCAAGAAGTTTGATATGTTTCTGATTCATCTCTTTATGCATAAATGTCCATTTGTTCCATGATGTATCAGGTAATTGTTACTTATCCAAGCCATTTGATTTGTAACCTTTTAAATCTATGTAAAGATAAAGTTAGAGATGGAGAATTTTTCTTCTAAAAGGTGTCCTCTGATTGTAAAGTATCCATTCCATTATCTGTTGAATGGATGCTTTACAATCAGAGGACATCTTTGAGAAGAAAAATTCTCCTGTTCCAACTTTATCTTTGTATAGATTTAAAAGGTTGCAAATTAAATGGCTTGGATAAGAAACAATTGCTTCATACAGCATATAAAAAAAAATGGACCAAACATTGGTGGAAATTTTGACCAATTCTTGGTAGAAAACCAATTATAAAAAAAAATCAATCAAACATTGGTGGGAATTTTGACTAATTCTTGATAATTTTCTACCAAGACTTGCTTGAAATTTCCACCAATTATTTTAAAAATATTTGACCAAACATTGGTGGAAATTTTGACCAATTCTTGATAGGTTTCTACCAAGAATTGGTCAAAATTTTCACCAATTCTAAAAAAAATTCAACCAAACATTGGTGGAAATTTTGACCAAAAATGACAAATCAAAGCTAGTAAAAATTAATTTTTTTTGACAAATGTATTGGTCAAAATTTCAACCAACTACAGGTTGGTCAAAATTTCGATGAGAAAATTTACCATGAACTGCTTGGTCAAAATTTTGACCAACCTGAGTTGAAATTTTGACCAAAATTTGTCAAAAATTGAGTTCAAATTTACTAGTGCATGTTCATTATAGGACTCACTATCCATAAGACCCCATCAATGAGTCTTCACCTTTAACCAATCCTTTAGCCATTTGGATTTATACAGCCAATCAGTAATATAATGTTCTAATGTACTTCCATGTTCTTATCTGATTAATTGAAGATTGCTCTGAATCAACTAAGTTTAAGAAAATTATATTGAGATAATACATTCACCCTTCTTTTAGTTATCAAAACTATTCAACACATGAGTCTTCCAAGAAAGATATGATTTTCATTTAAAAAGAACAATAATTATAATTGCCTCCTACTTATGTATGTTGTTAAACAATCAGGTTTAATTTTATTGGGTAACATTGATCACACTTTAAGAGATTGGTCATATGTTGTTGCTATGAAAGGTCAAAGGATAAAATCCAAACAATATTTAACATGTTGAAATAGTCAATGAAGATTGTCATAAGAAAATTTAGTTTTGAAGGTGCGTAGTCATGGAAATTATGATTATAGAGATCTATATTGCAGAGTATTTTGTGAAGGGTGGTGTAAATAGAATTAAGGATCAAGGGATGTCTCCAAGAAGATTATACCCTAGGATGATTGAAAATCTCCATGATGTGGTGGAGAAGAGGCTTTAGAGATGTCACCTTGGTTGGAAGCTAGATTGACCAATCGAGTTAAGGAAGAGATGGTTGAGTTTCACAGATGTTTATGGAGTTGGAGTCTTTTGATCTAGAAGATATTTGTTTGGCTAGTTAAAAGACTTGTTTGAGGGATAAGATGACATAGAAAGGTTGAGGTGGAAGTTGATTTTGTTGATTAGTTTGTGGAGTCTAATGTGAAACTAGTAGAGCAACTTATGGTTGTTGTTGAAGAGGTTCTGAATCTTGTTGATTTTGGAATGGAGATTGGTTTTCATGATTAGCTAGTTGATTCTGACATGGAAATTATAGAGAACTTGATCATGGATAATCTGGTTGTTGTTGGTGATGATTTAAATATTCCAAAGCATCATGTTGTGAGCAATGAGATTGTTGGTATTGAGATTTTGGCATGTGTTGTTGAGGAGTTATATATTGTTACTAATGTGGATTTAGTCTTGGATATATATGTTCTCATTATAGATGTGGATTTGGATGAACTTGGTGCTAATATGGATGGATTTGATAAGTTGTATTCTGATTGGTTAGTGGTGATTCAGATGCTTCTAATGTTTGGATGGATGAAGTAGATCTAGATGATGTGCCGATTGGTTTTCTTATCCCTATTGGAGTGGGCACCTTTGGTGAAGATGAAGATGGTTGTTGATCTTTCTTTTGGCATCAAAGTGTGGGACACACTTTCCTATTTACATGGGGAGTCTAATGCAGGAGCTTCTTCAGTTTGCTCTATGACTACTTTGGAATTTATGGGAGGAGGCTTGGTAGTTTCTTTGGACAGTGCTTGGACTGATACTTGGTTGAAGAAGAGAGTCTTGGTAGAGGTTACCTGGTCATCTCTTGGCAGTTCTTGCTTGAGAACTTGGTGGATGAATAGATTCAGCTATCCTGGAGGTGCTCAGTTGTTGAAGGAGCTCATCATAGCTTGGGGCACTTGATCATCAAAGGTTCTTGGTGATGCTTGTGGGAACTTGATGTACACTAGGGGCTCAATAAATCTTGGTTACAGTGGTGCTTGAGTAGCTTGGTCAATGAAGGAACTCGATTTGTGAAGGAGAAGAACTCAACATATACTAGGGAGATCAGTTTAAGGCATGGTTCAATTGGTGTGTTCACCGAGTGTTTTAGTCAATGAAGGGGCTCAGTTATTCTTGATGGATTTATTGATACTCAAAGGTTGTTTCTGACACTCACTTTTTTTGTTTCCTAAGTTGTTTGTGTTCGGTCTCTAGTGTGAGCTGACGTTGGCATTTAATATGTGTTACAAATAACTTGTGGCTTATATGGGCATTTAATGTAGGGGTTTATTTTTATTTGTATTGGGCTAGGCCAACTTGTGGCTTTGTTAGGTATAAGTAGAAGGCTTGGGTAGTGTCCTAGGTAGAGGGATAGTGGAATTAGTTTAAAGTGGGAACTGGAGAGAAGTTGAAGGTGAGTTTTCCTTAGTGTGTGGACAAAGCACCAAATATGAGGGAGTTTACAATAGGATTATATTGTAGTTGTGAGTTTGTGAGCAGAGAAAGTAGCTGAGGCTTGGGAAACAAGGAGATCACTTGGTGCGCTTATGAGCATAAGTTTAGATCTTCCTTGGAGGTTTCTACCAGAGTGTGGATATGGACTAGCTAGTGTTTGGTTTTTATCTTGGAAAACTATTATTATAATTGCTATTATATTTGGTCGTAACTCAAAAGGCCTTATAGCTAGGCACATTACATGTAAATAATTATTTTATGAATATAAGACTTGTAATTGGTATTAGATCTTGCATTGTGATCTTATTTTTGTTGTGTGGTTATTTGTAGGGATCTAGATTACCTCCAATAAGGGTACCTTCAAATTCTCACTACATCAGATGGTATCAAAGCATAGTTTTCCCTGAGCATGTAGACAAATCACTGAAGTTGAGGTAGTTTTCACCAAGACCTTAGGTTGATAGAAGTTGATCTTAGAATATTTTATACTATGGTGGATTTTTCTTTATGGGGTCCTAGATATAGTGGTTGTGAGGTGGAAGATTGTGGTTTTGACTTACAATTGTAGAGGACTTGTAGATAAAATGATGGATGCAAAGATGGAAGGTTGATCTTGTTGGAGTAGGATCATAGAGAGGTTGTGTGATGTATATTGGAGATCCATGTTCCTGGGATTGTGATTAGTTCCCAGTTGTTCATGTGAGGTGGTAGGTTGCAATCTAACTTGAAAATAATTCGAGTTTGTCACAAGGTGCGTGGGAAGGATTTTTTGTAGAGAGTTTGCCAAGGTCTTGGATGATGTCTCCAAGAAAATTGGACCCTTGGATGATTACAAATCTCCATGATGTGGTGGAGAAGAGGATTTTAGAGATGTCATCTTGATTGGAAGATAGATTGACTAATCAAGTTAAGGAAGGGATGATTGAGTTTCATAGATGTTTATGGAGTTTGATTCTACCAATCTAGAAGCAAGTTGTCTATCTGGTTACAAGACTTGTTTGTGAGAGAAGATGGCATAACAAGGTCAAGGTGGAAGTTAGTTTTGTTGATGAGTTTGTGGAATCTGATGTAAAACCTATAGAGAAACTTGTGGTTGTTTCTAGAGAGGTTCATAATCTTGTTATTGGTGGGATGGAGATTGGTTTTCTTAATTAGTTGGTTGAGTTTGACATGGAAATTTTAGAGACTTGGTCATCGATGATATGATTGTTTTTGGTGATGATTAATATGTTGTAGAGCACCTTGTCATGAGGAATGATATTGTTGGTATTGAGAGTTTAGCAAGTGTTGTTGAGAAATTACATATTGCTACTAATGTGAATTTGGTCTTGGATCGACATGTTGTCATTATGGATGTGGAGTTGGATGCACTTGTTGCTGATATGGATAGATGTGATAAGTTGCATGTTGATTGGTTAGTGGTGATTTAAATTATTCTAATGTATGGATTGCTGAAGTAGATCTGGATGATGTATAGATTGGTTGTCTTGTCCCTATTAGAGTGGAAGTCTTTGATGAAGATGAAGATGGTTTTTGATCTTTCTTTGGGCATCAAAGTGTGGGACATAATTTCATTTAACTAGGGAGTCTGATGTAGGAGCATCTTAGATTTTCTTAGTGGCTACTTTGAGTTCATGGGAGGAGGCTCAGTAGCTTCTTTGGCAAGTGCTTGGATTGATACTTGGTTTAAGAAGAGATGCTCAGTAGAGGTTACTCGGTCAACTCTTGACAATTCTTGGTTGAGAACTCTATGGATGAATGGATTCAACAATCCAAGGGGTTCTCTTCTTTTGAAGGAGTTCCATATAGCTTGGGGCACTCCATTGTCGAAGATGCTCGGCGATGCTTCAAGGAACTTGGCACACACTAGGAGCTCGGTTAAGCTTGGTTATATTGTTTCCCAAGTAGCTCAAATAATGAAGGGACTCAATCTATGAAGGAGTATAACTTGACATATACTAGGGAGCATAGTTTACTACATTGTCTGGCTATTGTGTTGATTGAGTGGTTCAGTCAATGAAGGGGCTTGGTTATACTTGGTGGATTTTTTGATACTCAATTGGATAGCTCAAAGGCAGTGAGTCTTCCAATTATTCCTTCAAATGACAATGTGTTTCCTAGGACACACCTTAGCTCTTGGATGGCTAATACTCTTATAGCATAGATAGGAAAAAAAGTTCTCAAGTATTTGCTACATACTATTTCTTCTACTAACTGTCCTCCTAGGCTTCTTATGGCACTTGCCACTTCTTTCATCTTTGCACTGTATTGAGCAACATTCTCTCCTTCTTCCATTTTCATGTCATCGAACTTTCCTCTTAGGCTCTCTCTTTTGGCTCTCTTGACATTATTGTCTCCTCCATAGATTCTTGATAATGTTTCCCACATCTGATGTGCAATAACACATTCTTTGATGTCATCATACTCGGCATAGCTTAGTGCTGAAGCAATATCTAACATCGCTTGATTGTGCTCCTTCTTCTTGTTCATGTCATCTGCAATGAGAGGTCCTGCAGGGTCTACATGATCAACTGTGATTGAGGTTTGTGCATAGTCACCTATTGATCCGAGGTGTAGCTTCATCAGACTTTGCCATGCAACAAAGTTGTCTTTGTTTAGCTTGGGAACTTCTCTCTTGGACATCTTGATCTTCTTGATGCTAGTACCTTGAAACAAATTAGTAGTGGGCTCTGATACCAATTGTTAGAATTCTTTAGAATAACTAAGAGGGGGGGTGAATTAGTTATTCAAGGTCTTTTAATGTCCAATTCAAACTTTCTAATAAAATAGGGGTGAATCAGGAGTACTATCCTTTTACTTTCTTAACATGCATACAATTAAACATGAAAAGTAAACATGCATCACACCATAACACAAAGGATTTTGGTGACCTAGAAACCCTCCAGGAATAAGAAGGTAAAATTGGGGTGGGGATGATACCCACAAAATAATTGCGCAATTGATTTCAACCACTTCTGATGGTTTGCCCTGTTAAAAGCTTTACACATTGTTAAATGCGACCCTATTAAAGGATTTTTACGCCCTGTTAGAAGTCTGCCCTATTAGAGGACTTAAGAACATTCAACTTAGAATGTCACCTTGTTAAAGGATTTACATAGAGCTGTTAGGCCCACCCAAGTCCATGGGATTTACAGTCACCTTCTCAAAAGAATCTTTTATCCCTCTCTAAGGATCTCCTATCCTTCTCCTAGGGATCTTCTATCCTTTTCCTGAGGCTTATCTATCTAGTTGTTAAGCTAACCTAGCAATGTAGGATTTCAATGTCTAATACAATGGTAAGAAAGTATTAGAAAGGTTTTGACCTAATAAAGATTGCAACCCTATCCTTACAGATTTCATATCACTCTTTGATTCTTTTCTTTGCTTGGCTTTTCTTTATTGCAGTGTTGATAGGTTGTTCACCCTTCAAGATCTGTCTCCTTGAGTTCTTCCAATCATAATGCCAATGCACTCTATGGTCACTTGATCAACTCAGAGTCTTGATGCTCTGTCCTTACTCCTCAGTGTGTCCTCTTCTTGACACTTCACACTAGCCTTCTCTTGGCTTCTCTGCATGACCACACTTATGACCAACTCCCTCTCACACTCTTATGATATTTGACCTGTAACTCCTTATAAAGAAGTTTTTTTCTTCATTTCCCACTCAAATCTTAATTTAATCTGAGAAAATGATATTGTTTTCCCTCCAAATTGCTTCTTCTAGAAACTTCATGATAAATCCATAAGCATTATCCTTGAATTGGTTTGCATGGTTCACATGAAATTTTTTGACATCTACTCATCATCCTTATCATCCAACTAATTCAAAAATTTCAATGTAACAAACTTATTGCTACTGATCTGGCAAATCTTTGACTAAACAAATAATACAGCAACTCGACATCATTGGTTTACTGATGCTCAACACCTTCTGTGTTACTCGGCTCCTACTGTGTTTACTGATGCTTGGCACCTAAAGAAAATTGCTTGGCATCCATTATCTTTTTCTGATACTCGGCACTTGAATAATCACTCAGCTCACACTGAAGTTAAACTTGCTTGGCTTCAACTAAGAATCCACTCAGCTCTAACTAGCTTGCTCGGCTCTCTCCAATGAACTTAGTTAGGCTTTACAAATGACTTAGTTAAACCTTACATCTTTGATGTGTCTCAGTGTGTCCATTGTCTTAGAGTATGTCATCAATACACTATTTCATCAATGGCTTATCTGATCCTTATACTTCATTACAACATCATAACTTCAACCTTTCTCTAGGTGCTCTAGTTACATCTTATTGATTGCCTCCTCCTTGTCAATCAACCAATTGATAGTACTTGGATTACTTAGGCAATTGTCATTCTTTCAAGTAGAAAGTTTGACATCAATGACAAAACAATGATTGAAAACATTCTTTACCAATTCCATTATTCTTCATTCATGATCCTTTCAATCATTTTCAACACTTTGAATGGATCAATGTGCTCATGCAAACCTTCTACTTTTCCTTCTTCTAGGTTCCTACTTCACTATTGGTTCCTACTTCCCTCCAAGGCATTGTGACTCTCAATATATTGACCCAAGGCTTAGGGTATCCTATACTAGTTCAAATGAAGGATTTTACACTTTTTCTAATCATACAAACTTCCATCTAAAGGTTGACTTCCTACATAGCATATTAGTATCTTTTGGCCTTCTTGTAGAGTAGGTCTCTCCTAGTGACTTCTCTCCAAAAAAGGTTGATATTGTGGCTTCAAGACTTCTTGGGATGGACTTAGAAAGTTTAAATACAACATTTACTCTTCCACAAACAACAATAGTCAGTTTCACTATAGCAACACAAGAAACTACAAACAACATTCTAACCTAGGTGATCAAATTAGGGTAGGGCTTGCTAGAACTGCCTCCATTATGTGCAATAAAACTAATCTATTGGTTTGGTGGCCTTCTAGAGATCAATAATGAATTGTTCCATCTAGAAAATTGGACCTACATTCTTCTCTTGTTGATTACTTGCTCAAACAGTGCATTCAAAGGCTAAATACATGGTCATATTTAGCCCAAGGCATCAAGTTTGAAGTGGCTAATAGGATTTTCCAATCCTGAGCCTTTGAATTCATAAAATAAAATATACCTACTTTCATTTCACCAAAGGTAATCAATTTCCCATGGTGAAATTACACGTTAACGCCATTTCTTGACTCCAAACCCTTGAAATGAGGATTTCAAACCTACAATTAGAGAAATTTCTATAACTAGCTCCAAAGTCAATCAAATTCAACCAAATCAAGTGCAAATGAAAGGTAACATAGATATCCAACTTCACATGTGCATCATCTATCAGTACCAATCCATATGGAGCCATACAAGACATATTTTCTCCAGAAAATAGGTTTTTCCCTTCATAAACTATTGATTCTTCCGTACAACTTGATGATCAGTTATGAGATGTACACAATAAGTCATAAATACCTTCATCCAATCAATTCAAACCAAAATTTTATGGTTATGAACATTGGGATGCCAATAAAGACATTTTTGACAACTTCTCTAAAATTGTATTTGTGTATTTTTACAATTTCTTGTCAAATATGACAACTTTTTGCAATTTTTATCCTAATGGACACCAAATGATCCCAAACCTTTAGAAATGGTAAGAGATGCATGTCTAAGGTGAAAAAAACTTGTTTTCCATTATTGAACACAAAAGAACTCAAAAACCAAGAAAACTCAATCTATTGGACTAAGGACTCTCTTGGCTTATAAAGTGACCACAAAGAGCCTTGAACACACAAGAGGTTAAAATACACACAAAATGGATGGTGTTAACACATCACATCCTTATTACGTCATAAGAAAAGAAAACCATAACTCCTCAAGGAGGATAGGTCTACGTGTCCCGAACCACAGATGGATCAATGGATTCAAAGATGGAAGGTTGATCTTGTTGAAGCATGATCACAGAGAGTTTGTGTGATGTGTATTGAAGATCCTTGTTCCTTGACTTGTAATTTTTTCTTGGTTGTTTGTGTAAGGTGGAAGGTTACAATCTGACTTGAAATTAATTTGGGTTTTTCACAAGGTGTGTTGGAAGGATTTTTTGTAAAGGGTTTGCAATGATCTTGTAGGATGTCTCCAAGAAGATTGGACCCTGTGATGATCACAAATATCCATGATGTGGTGGAGAAGAGGCTTTCAGAGATGTCATCTTGGTTGGAAGCTAGATTTGACTGATCAATTTGGAGAAGGGATGGTTGAGTTTTGCAAATAGTTATGTTGGAGTCTACCAATCTTGAAGAGAGTTGTTTGGTCAGTTAAGAGACTTGTTTGAGAGGGAAGATGGCATAGCTAGGTCAAGGTGGAAGTTGGTTTTGTTGATAAGTCTATGGAGTCTGATGTGAAACCTATAGAGCAACTTGTGGTTGTTGTCGAAGAGGTTCCTAATCTTGTTGATGTTGGGATGGAGATTGGTTTTCATGATCAGTTGGTTGAGTCAAACATGGAAATTGCAGAGCACTTGGTCACGGATGATTCGGTTGTTGTCGGTGACGAGTTATATGTTCCAGAGCATCTTGTTGTGAGCAATGAGATTATTGGTATTGAGAATTTTGCATGTGTTGTTGAGGAGTTACATATTTCTACTAATGTGGATTTGCTCTTGGATCTAAATGTTGTCATTATCGATGTGGAGTTGGATGCACTTGTTGCTAATATGGATGGATGTGATAAGTTGCATGTTGATTGGTTAGTGGTGATTCAGATGCTTCTAATGTTTGGATGGCTAAAGTAGATCTGGACAATATCTAGATTGGTTTTCTTGTCCTTATTGGGGTGAAAGCCTTTGGTGAAGATGAAGATGATTGTTCATCTTTCTTTGGGAATCAAAGTGTGCAACACACTATTATATTTACCCAAGGAGTTTGATGTAGGAGCATCTTGGGTTTTCTCGGTGACTCCTTTGGAGTTCATAGGAGGAGGCTTGGTAGTTTCTTTGGAGAGTGTTTGGAGTGATACTTGGTTGAAGAAGAGATGCTTGGTAGAGGTTACTTAGTCATCTCTTGGTAGTTCTTGGTTGAGAACTCGGTGGATGGATGGACTCGATGATCCTAGAGGTGCTCAGTTGCTGAAGGAGCTTGCTTGCAAGAACTCAACACACACTAGCGGCTTGGTGAAGTTGGTTTATAGTGTTTCCTAGGTAGCTCAGTCAATGAAGGGACTTGGTTTGTGAAGGAGTAGAACTCGACATATATTGGGGAGTGCAATTTATTGCATGGTTCAGTTGTTGTATTGACTAAGTGGTTTGGTTAATGAAGGGGTTGGGTTATGCTTGGTGGAGTTGATGATACTCAGAGGTTATTTTTGACACTTAGTTTCTGTGTTGACTGAGTTGTCAGTGTTTGGTCTCTAACATGGGCTGACCTTGGCATTTAATTTGGGTTATAGGTATTTAATATGTGTTGCAACTGACTTGTGGCTTGCATGAGCATTTAATGTAGGGGTTTATTTTAATTTGTATTGGGCTAGGCTAAATTGTGGCTTAGTTGGGCATAAGTAGAGGGCTTGAATAGTGTCTTAGGTAGAGAGGTAGTGGAATTCAATTCAAGATGGGAACTAGAGAGTAGATGAAGGGTGAGTTTTCCTAAGTGTGTGGAGAAAGCACCAAACATGAGGCACTTTACAACATGATTTTGGTGGAGTTGCAAGTTTGTGAGAATAGGTAGTAGCTAAGGCTTGGGAAACAAGGAGATTGCTTGGTGGGCTTGTAAGCACAAGTTTAGATCTTCCTTGGAGGTTTCTACCAGAGTGTGGATCTAGACTAGCTAGTGTTTGGGTTGGATCTTGAGGAATCTTGTGAAATTGTTATTGTAATCCTTATTGTATCTGGTCATAACTCAGAAGGTCTTATAGTCAATCACATTTCATATAAATAGTTATTTTATGAATAAAGACTTGTAATTGTTATCAGATCTTGCATTATCATGTTGTTTCCATTGTGTGGTTATTTACAAAGATCCAAATTACCTCCAGTAGGGGTACCTACAGATTCTCACTACATTAGGAACCAACGATGGAAATCAACTTCTTAGTACTACCAAAATGATGACAACATTTTCATATATAGCATCAATTTCTAGAGAAGATTGTGTAAGAGTTTTTTGAGTCTATGTTTCGGATCACACTTTGTGATCCATCATCAGGACATAAGAGAGCAAAAGGAAATAACATTTTCATTACCAAAGATCATTTTCAAACCCACAAATTTTCCTCCCCTTGAGGCTATATATATGTTATTTGTAAACAAGAAAAAAATAGATCTATAAGATGTATCATCAAAGGACCAAAACTTTTGTTCCTCAAGGAATTCTTTTTTAGGAAAGTTTGATGTTGTTGCAATCATCTATCTTCTTATTTTTTGCTAGTGTTACAAATATGTAGATTTTATTTTGTTCAAATAAGTGCTACAATGCAAGAGATCTTGTCAAATTTCCTTGTATAGTCTAGTTTATTTAGTTGAGTGCTTCCCATATAGATTTTTCATTTTATTTTGGTTTATGTGGGTAGAAAAAATAATTCATAACTAAACTTATTTAGTTTAGCATATGTGAACTACATGAGTTGCTTGTACATCCAAATAAAGGAGATTCTCTATTTTGTTATCAATGTGTATGTAGTAACAAAACCCCTCGATTCACTGTTAATTTTTTAATTGAGTCTTAAATACAAATTTTCAAGTTTTTTTAAAGCAATAAGAAAAATAACCATGCATTGTACCCAAAATAAGTATATAATTTTTTATATACATGAATACAATTCTAAGTATGTTTTTGGGTTATTTTCTTAAAAAGCTTTAGGGGCAGACACAATATTCACGACATGTCATCACTTCCAAGGCTATCTCTATTAGAGCACTCCTAGCTTCCCTCCTCACTTTCATCTGTGATCCAAGGAGCATCCTGTCCAAAGAAGACTTCTCTCCATCCTTTGTCCCTAACAAGACTGACTCAGCTACCTTGATCTTTGAGGTTTTCTCTTGCAAGCTCTCAATAGAGGAAGCTCTTTCATACAAAAAGTCCCATACTTTCTCAAATATTATACAGATATGGAATAGTGTCATCAGACTCTCCCAGTTGAGCAAGGAGCCTATGAAGAGCGAATGAATGTCTATACCTAGTCAATAAAAATCCTCACCACAAATAAAATCAATAGTGTTCCAAGGACCAAGATGTTACCCATACTTATCAATGCAACAAGATGGTCATTGTTAATATGACCCAAAAATGGCTTTTGATCATGAGAGCTTGTTAGTCGAACACAAGTGTCCATCTCCTTGAGCCTTGTATGTAGAGCTTTCTTTGCCTTCAAAGCTCTATGCCTTTCATGACCACGTGTTTCTCTTTTTATAAGAAAGAGTGAAGTTCTTGCTACACTTACTGCCTCTAGTAGAAATTCTTCTCATTCCTTGTGAAACATCAAATAGATTAAACATAGCACACTAAGGTTTGATATCTAGAATAAAAGTGTTAAATAGTCAAAGTTGACTTATTTTTCCAAGCTTAATTTCTTGCTTAGCGTGTGATCTTTAAGGATGGCTATAAAACATACCCTTTCCCTATTCTTGAGCACTTCCACTTTCTTATTTCACAAGCTTTAGATCAACTCCTTGCTATGGAATATGCCACTTAAGGGATTGTGTGCCCCTTAGGCTAAGCAATGGACAATGCATTTATTTCTTACTTTTAATGAAAGATTATATTTGATCAATATGTGTGTGAAGCCTTGTCACAAGATCTTAAAATTTACTTTTTCATCCTTTCATGAAATATAGTAGACTCTTACTAGATAACACACCTTCCCAAATTTAATTGTTTGTATAGTAGAGTCTAACCAGATAACACACCTTTCCAAATTTAATTGTTGGTGTTGAAAAATGTGATGTGACTTCTATTGGAATGCTTGGTCAAAAATAAGAAACATCATGTTACCACTTTGATAGCCAACCCAAAGGGATGACACCATAGTCTCCAATA
Organism: Cupressus sempervirens; assembly: GCA_028749045.1. Lineage (NCBI taxonomy): Eukaryota > Viridiplantae > Streptophyta > Pinopsida > Cupressales > Cupressaceae > Cupressus > Cupressus sempervirens. The sequence goes on along the minus strand of CM053789.1, from coordinate 28,191,319 downwards.
TGTTAAAAGTCAAAAGGTCTTTATCTAAGAAAATTTTCAAAAGAAGTCATAAAGGGCATGAAAAAAATTTTAATACATGTAGCATATGGGCCACGTCAATAACACTATTGGGACTTTGGATGGCTAGTAGCAATGGAGGAATATTGATGGTTTGTCAAAGTCATAATCTCATTGGACCTATGGAAGCCTACTAGTAGTGAGGCTCTATCTAATTGGTTATGGGATTCCACCTCACCTATGTAATCACACATGATGGTACAATGCACATTTTCCTCTCATACTGGAGGAAATTAACCCACCTATACCCATGTATCCTTAGTTAAAGATGTCTTTGCGATTGGACTAAGGAAATGTTGATTTCTTGCAAAGATAGCCCTATGCATGAAATTCAAATATCAAGTTTCATGATAGAGGAGGAAATAGACACATTTGCTTCCAAAGTCTAAAGGATATTGCCTATCCTTTGGTGGCTAATGACTATAGGATCTTGATCTATTGTGTGTTTGGGACATAATTCTGGTAGCACTCTGAACATAGACTAGGTTATCACTTGCAATGATGACTTTTTTCTACCATGCCCTTGCTTATGCAACCACACTCAATTTTGGCCTTAAAGGTGATCTTCATATTGTGTATTGCTTTGCTTGTGTCATGCCTCTGAAAGATTTTTTATTCTTTCCTTTCTTGTATAGGGCTCAACCTATTGGTTCCCATGCACCCTAGCTTAAGTTAGTAGCAGTTCTTCTTCGAGCCCAGATTTCTAGAATCCACAAATCCAATAAGCTAGATTTCCTAAGAGTCATGAAAAGATGTAAACATTAATTTTCACCTCGAAGGCAATCAATTCTTTCCTCAAGTACTTCCTTATATGTGTCATTTCAATGAACACTCCCCACTTGCCCCTTCCTTTCTTCTCAGCCTTCCCTTCCAAGGTCACCATGTGTCCTCCTTTTACTTTTAACTATGATTAATAAGGTGTGATTCTATTCAATCTGGATGCATAGCAACCTTGTGAAATGATCCCTAGAAAGGAAGGTGGTCCCCCCCAAGGGTTATATTCCCACTCACCACATGTCCTTGTGAAATTGTGCCTTCATAGACAAAACTCATTTTCAAAATGAGCAGAGCTTCCTGTGGAATATAGACCTATTTGGTAGTAGGAATACTAGTGGAATAGGCATATGTAAATACTTAAAAATTTAAATTCTCTATTTGGGTGCACCAAATTGGAATTACGAATAGGAATACAATAGAAATACATAAAACAATTTTGGCCCCAAAATGATCATCTACAATTCTACCTAAATAGGTGGAATTGGAATACCTATTCCTATTCTAGTTTTACTTTTTTAGAAAACATAAATTTTTGGGTTCGTGAAAATTGTGGTACTCAAGTTTTCGTGAAAATATTAGCACTCATTGTATTTTGGTTTTTGCTATCAGGTGAAGGAGCTTTTTCCATTAATATCTGGTAATGGCCCTTTGTTAAAAAAAAATTAGAGTTTTCAGTAGGAAATGCCCTTTGCTATGTGATAGTGGGGTTGGAGAATTTATGTGGGATTTTCTCCATTCTTTCTGAGGTGGTCATTTTCCCCCAAACAAAGGAAGTTTTTTAATGAAATTTGCTCAGTTTTGTCATTTGTTTAATTCTTGGTTGTGGTGAACTTGTAGAGTTGTGCATTGATGGGAATGATTTTATTTGGGGAAAATTTTGTTGTTTCTGGCATCCCCTATGATGAAAATTTTGTTGTGGAAGACATCTTTGTTTAAGTTTTTCCATTATTGTGTTGTAATTAAAGAATTAAGAGTTCTTTGAAGCCTATTGCAATACATATAATGTAATAACCCCAACAAGTTATAACTTCTTCAATCACCAAATTCTTTTATACTTCAGTTGTTTGACATTTCGTCAAACACTTTGCAAGCAAGAGATATATTGCATATGTAAATTCTGATTGCTTTCTAAATTCCAAACTTTAATAAATATGCTTCCAAAGAACACAACTAACAATGAAGATGCAATTATTTTTAAATAACACTGATTACAAATAGGAAAATATGTATCTACATCAATAAGACATTAGGGAAAAAAATTCTGATATAAAACTCTAACATAAATCAAATTACAATAGATTTTACAAACCCTACCAATGCCCTAAATATCTACTCTTAAACAATGCAAAATGTAGTAGACAAAAAACTTGGAATTGCTCCAAAAACATGAATTTTCCTGTAGCAAATCACTGTAACAAATTTCAACCTATTCCTTACTCCACAAAGCTAGCCCTAGGCCACAAATTTGGCACAATGAAAAGACTGATTTGTCTTCTCCAACAATTGCAACCCTTCAGAAGATATTTCACCACCTCAATTATGCAAATCAATAGGAGTGTTTGTTCCCAACGATCAATATAACAACTGCAGAAACCCTTGGCTCCACAAGCTATTCGGAAGAGTAGATGGCAACACATTTGATGCTCAAAAATGAGGTTGCTCTCCTTATTTATCCTTTTCCTTCACCCTTCTAGAAGGAAATAAAATATTATTTAATTACACTCTCTAGAAACTTCCACCTTTCCAAGGCCATAATTAGTTGTACTTCTAGAAAATGCACTCTCTTGAAGCTTCCCATTTTCTATTATAATAATTAGTTGTGCATCTAGAAAATTAAATTAATCAAATATAAAGTCACCTTTTGATTTTAATTTATTTAATGACTTTATAAGAAATTAATTTAATCAATTTCTCCTTATTTCTCTACTTAGCCTTCAGAGATTGTAAAGGCTAAGAACTCCACTGAGATGCTAAGAAGATTAGGGACATTACAATTTGCCCCTCTTGAAATTGCTTGTCCCCAAGCAATCTCAACTTTGGATTCTGCAAAATTTCTTCATTCTCCCAAGTGGCATCCTTTATTGGCAGGTTCTTCCACTTCACCAAGTACTTTGTGATAGTATGTCTCCTCAAATTCTTCTCCCTGGACTCAATGATAGCCTCTGGTACTAAAACCAATTTCCCCTCATTGTCCAAGGGTGGAAGCACTGTAGAAGGGACAATCTTGTGTCCTAATGCCTTTTTAAGGCATGATACATGATCAAAAATATTATGGACTCTGCTCTCTGCCAATAAATCCAACTCGTAAGCCACCTCTCCAACTCTCCTAATCACCTTAAAAGGCCCATAATAATATGGTTTAAGTTTTTTAGCACCACTCTTCTTGAGAGTAGATTGGCAGTAAGGTTGCAATGTCACATATACCATATCACCTACCTCAAAAGTCAGACCTCTTTTGATCAGCATATTGCTTTTGTTGTTTCTGTGTGTTAGTAATATTATCCTTAAGAGCTTTCACACTATCCTAGCTCTCCTATAATAAGTCTCCAACACTAGGAACTCTACTATCAGATACCAACAAATCCATGAAATCGGGTGCCTCATATCCATATAACGCCATGAATAGTGACATCTGGATAGACATGTGATAAGTGGAATTATAACAATATTCACATAGATATATCCACTTAACTCAAGCCTTTTTTTGTCCTACTATGTAATTCCTGAGGTATCCCTCCACCCATTTATTCACTATCTCTCTCTGACCATCTGTCTGGGAGTGGCAACTAGTACTTAGAGTGAGCTTTTTCCCGCATAGTCTAAACAACTCCTAGTAGAAGTGATTCATAAACCTACTATCCTTGTTGCTGACAATGCTCTGAGGTAAACCATGTAACCTAAATACCTCTCTAAAGAATAAATCTGCCACTTGTGTAGAAGTGTATGTAGTGTTGATTGGGAAGAAGTGGGAAAACTTTGTAAGTTTATCAACAACAACATATATACAGCCTCTTCCCTAGGCTCTCGGTAGTCCTATGATGAAGGCCATGGATAAACACTCCCACTTCTTGTTAGGAATTAGAAGTGGCTCAAGTAAGATGGCTGGGTAAGAGTGCTCATGCTTATTCTGCTGGCTAGTAGGACCCTCTCTAACATATTGCAACAGCTCATCTTTGAGCCCTTTCCAAGAAAAATGCTCACGAATCTGCCGGCAAGTTTTATAAAAACATGGATGTATTGCCATAGGTGAGTCATGATAAACTCTCAACACCGTCTTCTTCACCTTTGACCCTAGCACCAAATAAATGCACCCTTTGTAAATGATGATCTCATTCACAAGGGTGAAATCACTATTCTAGGTCAATCCATCTATGAATCTCAATGCCCATGTATCGTTTGCATACTTTGTAAGGATCGAATGTCTCCAATCTTTTGATATAGTGGTTATCAAGCTCAAGTGGGGTCTTTGTGACAAGGCTTTTGCTACTACATTGTGTGTCCCTTTAAAATAAGTAATATCAAAATCATATGCCTATAATTCACTTACCCATTTTTGTTGCATGTCATTAAGATCTTGTTGCCCCAAGAAATGTTTTAGGCTATTGTGGTCAATTTTTATGCTGAATTTTCTACCCAATAAATGCTTCTTGAATTTGGCCAAAGCATGCATTATGGCCAACATTTCCTTATCATAAATGCTAAAGCTCCTCTCAGGCCCCCTGAGCTTCCTAGTCTCATAAGCAATCGGGTACTTGTCCTACATAAGCATCACTCCAACACCTTCGACAGGTGCATCATAGTGCAACTCAAAAGGTTTTCTAAAATCTTGTAATGCTAGCACTGGACAAGAAGTCATCAACTCCTTGAATTTATCAAAACACTCATGTGCCTCGAGAGTCCATATGAAAGCCCACTTTCTCATCAAGTTCATCAAGGCTGGTGTTGCATGCCTAGAATATCCACTAAAAAACCTCTTGTAGAACCCACACAACCCCAAAAATCCTCTCAACTGTGCCAGGTTCACTGGAGTAGGCCACTCAATAATAGCATGAATCTTTTCAGGATCCATGCATACTCCTTGAGCACTGATAATGTGACCCAGATATAATAACTCTGCTAATCCCAAATCACATTTGGACTCCTTTGCATACAAGGACTCCCTACTCAGAATGCTCAACACAGTGTCTAAGTGTCGCACATGCTCATCCCATGTCCTACTATACACCAAGATGTCATCAAAGAAGACTAACACAAATTTTCTCAACTGATGCTGAAAAACCCTATTCATTGTGAATTGAAAAGTAGCTAGAGCATTAGTTATCCCAAATGGCATAACTACAAGCTCAAAATGGCCACAATGACATCTAAATGTCATCTTCTCTATATCCTTCTCTCTGACTCGAATCTTATGATAGCCTGATCTCAAATCAATTTTGGAGAAGAAACATGCTCCATGTAGCTCATCTAATAACTCATCAATCTGTGGGATGGGGTACCTATTTTTGATAGTCTTATTGTTTAGGACCCTATAATCTATGCACATCCTAAGAGCTCCATCCTTCTTCTTCACCAAAACCATAAAAGAAGTGAAAGGTGACTTACTTGGTCTAATGTGTCCCATAGCAAGTAGTTCCTTGATGGTTTTCTCGATGACGTCCTTCAAAATCTTTGGATGCTTGTAGGGTGTGATCATAATGGGTTTAGCACCCTCCTCTAACTCAATAATATGCTCAATACCTCTATCAAGAGGTCTACCTGGTGGAACCTTGTAATGCTTGATAGTTCCTATATGTCTAGGTGATATTTTGATTTTTGTTGCACCTGTGATGGCATTAAAGTGCAACAAGTTTCCCACTCAACCTAGTCATGTCTCAAGAAACTCTCCATGCATCTGCAAGACATCATCCTAAACCCACTATCATGAATGGCCTTAAGTATATGAGTCTTCCCCTCTGACATAAACTTCATCTCCATATCTTTTAAGTTTAGATTGAACTCCCCTATGTCATGTAACCAAGTCATACCCAAGACCAAATCTATATCACCCATGTTAACAACATAGAAATCTACTTTGAAATCAAAATTGTTGATTTTTAGGGGAAGAGTTGTAATCTTCCTATCACATTTGAGGATGTAGCCATCAGCTACACTCACTCTCAGACCCTCAAATTGCTTTGTTTGTATCCCACACCTCTCAATCAATCTAGAATCAATGCAATTGTGAGTAGCACCTGTATCAAGCAAAGTAGTAACTCGTTGACCAGCCAATACCCCTCTCATCTTGAATGATCCCTCTTGTTGTAAACTAGTGAGATGGGCCTCCTTAAGTCTACCCCCAATATTCTCATCACCTATATCATTTGTGCCTTCCTTTTCTTCAATTGATTCCTCATTTTTAGATTGTTGGTCTAAATTTTTAGAGTCAAAATCCTCATAATATGCCAACATAACCCTATTTACTTTACTTTTTGGCCTCAAAGGACAATCATGGTTCATGTCATAGGGTCCTTTGCAATAAAAACAAAGTTTTTTCTTCCTTAAATCATTCAATGTCTCTCTATCCAAAAGAGAAAATAATTTATCCTTATTTTCAACCTTTATTTCATTCCTATCATGTTTCTTGAAGAATAGTTTGTCTTTGCTAGACAATGTTCCCTTTGACTAAAATTTATTTACTAGGGTTGCTTGTTCCATACTTCTAGTGTCCTTAATTACTTCTTGCAAATTGAATGGATGAAAGGATTTTACCCAACCCTTCAGTGGTTCAAATAATCCCTTCATCAACAAAACAACCAATCTCCTATCTGATATACTGGCACCATAACAAATAGCCTCTAAAAATTACCAATAAAATACTCCAATCCACCTATCTATCTCAACTATGCCAACTCCTTGGAGTAGACTTTTTGATCCTTCTTATCAAACCGCTCTACCAACTTGTCCACAAAGTCATGATATGAAGTCAGTTGGTTATGCTAAAAGGTAACCATCCCGTGGTACCACCAATCATGTACAGCTCCCTCTAAATGTAGCGTGGCATATTTTATTGCCTCCACTTTTGTCATAGGTCTTAGTGCTAAGAAGGTATCAAGCTTGTGAATCCAAGCTTGTGCTCTCATTCTACCACTCCCATCAAATGTAGTCAAGGAAAGCTTCCCTATAGCTCGCTTTAATTCATTATCCTCACCACAAGGTCTCCTATTATGTTTGACTACATGGTAGTATTCTCTTCTTTGGTTCACAAACCTCTCAAAAGTCATTCTCTCCCATACTTGCAGTGTCAATAATTCCCATTCATCATTAGTAGCTATAAGGATATTTGTAAATGTCCCATCCTCAGCTTCCCCTACTGGCTCCTGTACTGGTTCCTCTCTAACAAAGGTAGGATGTGTGAGCTTGTCTATTGTTCTAGAAAGAGTTATATGAGCTCTAGGCAATCCCACTGCACTCCTGTTATCCCCTTGTTCCTGATTTTGTTTGTCTTGTGGGTTTATGCACTCAACCATGGTGGTGAGTGCCTGCAAAGCTTGAGCCATCCACTCTTATCATTTAAGTATTGCTCTAAAAAATTCCCTTGTTTCCAGATCCTCATTTCTATTATCTCTTGGTGGGCTATGCTCTTGCTTGTCACCCATGGTGTCTAGTTATCTCTCAAAATCTTGTTCCCTATCAAACAAAGCTTGCCTATGAGTGGAAAATCTATGAGAGCCAACCCAAGGTAGCTTCACGTGATTGTCATACCCTTAGGATGATAGGATTTAGCTTTGATACCAATGTAATAACCCCAACAGGTTATAACTTCTTCAATCACCAAATTCTTTTATACTTCAATTGTTTAATATTTTGTCAAACACTTTGCAAGCAAGAGATATATTGCATATGTAAACTTTGATTGCTTTCTAAATGCCAAAATTTAATAAATATGTTTCCAAAGAACACACCAAACAACTAACAATGAAGATGCAATTATTTTTTAATAACACTAATTATGAATAGGAAAATATGCATCTACATCAATAAGACATTAGGGCAACAAATTTTGATATAAATCTCTGATATAAATCAAATTACAATGGATTTTACAAACCCTACCAATGCCTTAAATATCTACTCTCAAACAATGCAAAATGTAGTAGATTAAAAACCTGGAATTGCTCCAAAAACATGAATTTTCCTGTAGCAAATTCCAACTTACTCCTTACTCCACAAAGCTAGCCCTAGGCCACAAATTTGGCACGATGAAAAGACTAATTTTTCTTCTCCAATAGTCGCAACCCTTCAGAAGATATTTCACCACCTCAATTATGCAATCAATAGGAGTGTTCGTTCCCAACAATCAATATAATAACTACATAAATCCTTGGCTCCACAAGCTATTTGAAAGAGTTAAGATAGCAACACATTCAATGCTCAACAATGAGGTTGCCCTCCCTATTTATTCTTTTCCTTCACCCTTCTAGAAGGAAATAAAATATTATTTAATTGCACTCTCTAGAAGTTTCCCCCTTTTCAAGGCAATAATTAGTTGTACTTCTACAAAATGCACTCTCTAGAAGCTTCCTCCCTTTCAAATACAATAATTACTTGTGCTTCTAGAAAATTAAATTAATTAAATATAAAGTCACCTTTTAATTTTACTTTTAATTTATTTAATGACTTTATAAGAAATTAATTTAATCAATTTCTCCTTATTTCTCCACTTAGCCTTTGGAGAACGTAAAGGCTAAGAACTCCACTGAGATGCTAAAAAGATGGGGACATTACATATAATAATATCGCTTCTACTTCTTGTAGATGAGTTATTCTTTCTTCCTTGGCATTTATTGGTAGAATTCAAAACTAGTGGTGTTTTTTTTGCACAACCAAACATAAGATAAACATATTTCCCATCAAATTCTAGTTGAATCAAACAAAGAATAGGAATACATATCCCCATTTTCTATTCTAGAACAATGAATCTAGGATAACAATTCTTATTCCCATAGCCAAATAGGCCCTACTTGCCTCCAGGCAACAATCACTTTCAAGGTACTCCCATATCAATCGTCACTCATAATGCGTCAGTGACAAAGCATGATGATTTCTCGAGCATAGGCTACATTCATCTAAAAATTGTAGTTTCCATAAATGGGAATGGAGTCTAACCCCTTACCACAAGCTACAATGGCGTATGTCACCTCCTCTTTGGAGTTGGCGAAGAAAGTGATTTCTCAATTTTGCCAAAATAATGAGACCATTTTCATAACCAAAGAGCATTTTAAAATGCCTCAGGTTTTCTCCCGTTGAGCCTATATATATGCCAAAGAAAAAAGGTTTGTAAAATGTATCATCAAAGAGCCAAAACTCATCCTTGGGGATTTCTTTAATTTCCAAGGAGAGGAGATGTTGCAATCATATGTCTACTATCAAAATCGTAGAGGCTACTATTGTGCCTAATGTTGTGACTATGTCCCAAAACCATGAAAATAATCGATCATGTGTGTAGGCCTTTTATTTATTCTATGATTCATTTCACTTTTATGGTATACATGCAAATGAAACTTTAGTTTAGCTCGTGAAATGCTTGTTTCTTGATGGATTATCCCATGTCTTCTTTTCATTCTTCGAGGTGTCATTACATGATTTATTCTATGTTGCAATAATGGTTATTTACAAGCATATTTCTATTCAAAATGGTTGGTCACATAAGCCTTGTGATTTCCACTCCAAAATTGCTCATGCTTCAAAGTCGAGCGTCTCTACTCCAAGTGAATCACTTTTTGCAATTTCATCTTTTCCATTCTCTTCTCCACCTCAAGCATGAAGAGTTGACTTCTAAAACTCTAGAGGTTACATAGGAGTACACAAGACAACCCCCAACACCATTGTTGCTTCCCATAGGGTTTGTTACACTCCGCTGAAGGGGACTTCGTGCTGGAGGTAACTTCAGTGGTCAACATAGCCTTTGGCATATATCATTTGCAAAAATATTATTAGTATTGATTAGTATAGACACATGATTATAGAGTTGGAACTTCTATGTTATTGTTTACTATTTAGTATTTTAGTTGGACCTCTATTTATGCCATTTTGATCTCATGTATGAAACTTGCATCCTTGGGGTAATTCTGCTTTATGTACGCCATATTTTTATAATAGAAGTATTTAAATCATATTATGCTTCTCAAATGTCTCCAATAAATGGTTTATCAATATTATTAAATGCATATTTAAATTATCTCTACGTATAAAAATTCTCTCTACATACAACAATTATCCTTTCTATCAATAATTATCTTGTATCATCTCGTAAAATTAGTCTTCAAATCATACCCATACCAAAAACACATCTCAACCCATAAAACATCTCTACCTTAAAAACTACATAAAACATAGATGATTTCCCATTCTTCTTTTCGTTTTTGCTTCAACTGATATTTCGTTCAAACTTCCTTCTATTGAAGGTGCCATTTTTATAATAACCTTCTTCTCATAACAATAATCTTCAAAGATTTATTCTCTTACCTATAGGTACCCATAAAAGAGAGGCTTTCCCATTATTTCATTTGTCTTTGCTTCAATCGGTATTTTTCCATTTGTCTTTGCTTAAAGGTATAATCTTCTCTTACGTTAAGGTACTCAACCTTGAATTTATTCTTTGTTAGTGCAAGTTGTCAAACATGTTAGTCTACTTTTTCGTTTTTGGCACTGTTAATATATATAGAGTTTTATTCTTTTGTATTTTACTAGGCGGTGGGAAAGAGACTGACTTTCCAAGCTTCTTTAAGAAAACTAAAACCAGAATTACGACACTGTTCAAAATAGAACAGCTATAAAAAAAAAATCGTTACAACAGATGCAATATGTAGAACTCAATCACACCAGAAGCAATAAATAAACAGAATAACATGGAGTTTTAAGTATTCTTTCTAAATGACTGTTCTTTCTTTAGAATTCAACTATCCTTTGTCAATTACAATTAAAACTGTTCTTTCTCTCTGGAAGTTCAAACTTTCTTCAGGATGTATTTTTTCAATGTAATGAATTACACCTCTGTTCTCGCTTGATCAATTTAGAGCAGAAATCAATATAATTGGTTGATAAGGCTGCAAGCAAGGTTCTTACCGACTTGAGCCTATGTTGGAATGTTGAGCTCACATATATGAATGACTAATGTTTGGCAGTGTTTAATATGGCTACCCTTATATATATTTTCTGCCCCTCTTGTGCTCAACTAGGGTGCCCTGTTTTAAATAAATTCAGAAAGCTGAACAAGAAACAAGAATTATGCACGGGCGTGATACAATAATTCTCAAACTCTCAGAAAAATCTACCAGTTAAACTTGCACTGAACAGCCCAAAACCACCACTTAGTCATTATACGCATGTGTTCCTCGAATTTTTAACCTTACATTCTACAATAAAATACATCCAACAAATCTACATACTTGCAATGCACCTATCCCTAAATTGCTCAAGTCAAAATGGGCATTCCCTGAAACAACGCAAGACCATGTTAAGTCTTACACTGTGTAACTTCCGTATCAGCTAAAGTCTGCTCCATTCTTTCAATTCCAAATACAAAACACGATATCTAATCCAAGCAATACAAATGACGTTGCAGAAGAGCTTTAGACGACAGGGCATTCTATATGATATAATTTCAATCAACTAGTATTTCTCTTCGTTTTATATGATGCTTTTTTTTTTATAGAAAATTGCAATTCAAGTACAAACCACTTCATCAACTAGTTCCCCCAATCACAACATTGACGGCAGTCTGAATTGTGGGAGAGAAAGTGTATATCCCTTGACTGCAATTCAAACTCATAATAGTAAAGGGTAACACCTACTTCAATCGCCATTGTCAGTCTAAATGATCTCTTCAAGAATAAAACAATCAGACTAGATTTAAGGTCTGTATAGGAAAAAAATCAACTAAATGATAATAGTATTACAACTATATTCAGAATCTTTAATGTTAAGCAATATTGCACGGTGGTTAACAGTGCTTCTCACGGGCAATTCAAGCATGGAAAACTTGACAACTCTTGAATTTGGGAACTTGTTAATGCAAAAATTGACATGCTTGCCAAGATCAGAATTTTTCAATTTCATTTCCAATTTTTCAACCCCACAAAACTCAGTACTGTAACGAGTGTTAAGCCACGGTTACAATTCGATTTTCATAGTATCCAAAGAGGAGAGAATCTGCATTTGGCCCATACCCTTTTAAGCAATTAAGATCTAGGGCATTAATCTGTACAGATGAAGGTTAGGCTACTGATGAACAAAATGCTAAAGGGCTAGACCTAAAACAGAATTTGGCCAAAAACAAATCTGTATGGACATGGCATGCTTCTTCATCGACAAACAGAAGAGTATGGTCATAAGAATATGGGAAGGATCAGGGTGGAGTGCTGAACATGCACTCAGATACTAAAATATAAATGTCTTGTTGAATTGACAAGTGATCATTTGAAAGGATTTGGTTTCAATAGCAGGCTTGCTCTTTAAATATAAAACCACCTCACAGTTTAAGAAGCCAAACAAATTACAGTAAAAAAATTAATAATAATGACACCCTTGCTTTTACAATGAATGAGAATCTCCGCGATCTGGAAGAGAAACAGAAGATGCACTAAACCTTCCTTAGCGTAGCATCTTCAATACTTTAGAACCGGAATGCTCTTCTTCCTTGTTTAGATTCTGTAACATTTCAGAAATACTTAGAATGTTATAAATGTTATGAACATTCGTGGGATCGTTTTCTAAACTCATTAAATAGTATCCAACTGTAGTACAATCTTAACCCTTAAGGGCTTACCTAGATCTAATAAATTTAAAATACTATTGTCCCCTGGAAAGCAAAACTGTGTGCTGTCTATAGTCTGGATATTAGGTACTCTAATATAAAATATTTCAAAAATCAAAGTTAAGTTTCACAACCAAGTTCTCACATCGTAAGGATGACTTATCACAATAAATAATTAAGAAGGTGAAATAAATAAATATTTACTTACCAGTACTCCAATTAATGGACATTTCTTCAAAAGCACCCCTTCGACTAGCTTAATATTCGGTTTCGGTGGATTTTACAAAGCGAAAGAGAGGCTCTTTTTGACATTAGGAGACCCTGCAATTAACGAGAAATTTCTTTCATGTTGTTGGTTTGCAGTATCGTAAAATGTTCTTGGAAACTACTATTTTGAAAATGCATTTTCTCATATACCATTCTAAGAGACTCCAGAGTTGTAAGACAGCGAACACTATACCTGAACATATACTTTTTCCACAACATTTTGAGATGTCCAAAATGAAACATAGCTAGCTTTGCAGAGGAATCCATAAGAGAACCAGTCTTTAAGCCAATTTTAAGCCATAAACATCCAAATTCCCCAGTAAAATTATGCAATTGGAGAGCAATCATAGAACAATGATGCCTGAAACTATAGCCACCGTGTTTTGGTGACTTTGTTTCGGATTTGCTATAGTTTCTGCAATTAAAGATTAGCATAACCGTTATGAAATTTCAACACTAGTGATTTGCTAAGATGTTCATTTATAAAACTTAAAAGCACATAGTAGAATAAAAAAATTTCAGGACAAGAATAATACCAATAAGAAAGATGCAAAGCATTTTCTATTTCCCTTCTCAGCCACGGAGGCTGTCATTCATTCTAAAAGCATGAGTGCCAGCATTCTTACATTTCTCACTGCAATGAATTTGATTTCTCAAATTTAGGAGATGCCCATATTTTTTAAAAGCAAGCAGCCATTGTATTGCTCGAAGAACAAAATCATATAAATTCAAGAAGACACTTATTGATTAGGATCTGATTGCGAGTTCAGAACTCCATCTGATCCCTCCCATATTCCTATGATCATATTCTTCTTTTTGTTGATGAAGAAACATGCGATGTCCATCCAGATCTGTTTCCCCACACTGTATGGAGCTAGGCATATTTTAAGTCTCTCCTTATCCAGTCCCTTTTATTCCCCGTGCCATGCCACTAGAACTCAAGATTCATCCTAAAGGGACGTTTAACTGGTCCACTAAATCAATACCACCCAGAACACCAGCGAAGATTAAAAACCATAAGCGATTGATGGGTTCTTCGTTTTTTTATCTGAGATTGTCGATCATATCTTTCAGGCTTTTGTAAGCTTTCAAAGAGGGCAATCCTTGAAAGAAAAATCAGAAAACTCCTTATTCTAAACCTTGTTGTTGGACAGCTTTTCTGACACGGATCATTGATCCAGATCCCACCTTTCCAGCTTCCCCACCTCTTTCACTGCACGGCATTTCAAAATCTCCCACAGATCTACAGTCCCTCAAAGGATTAGTGTCTACATGCTTTAACACAGCAGATTCTATGTTCTTCAACATAACCTTACCACTGAAAAATAAACTCTGGAAGCCCAATTAAGGTTTCATCGTCGCTAAAACAAAAATCAACCAACTTTTAAGAAACCCAGATTTATCAAAAAGTCCAAAAATAAATTAAAAAAATCTAAACAACGAGGAAAGAAGCCTTACAAAGTTACAGATGAAGTCCCGCTAACCTAAGCTACATGGATCTTGGGGAGGAGATGAGGTTGCCCAATCTCCTCCCCTGAGAAACAATGGGTTCTCTCCCCTTTGTTATAGGTCTCCAAACGGTAAGAAGGTGTTCAAAACGTTAAAGACTTCGGTAAACTTAACTGGAGTTTTGTCAGATTACGTTTGGATTCAACCCAAGCATCATTACAGAAAAGGGAGTTGTTGGATGAGTGTTGACTGGTGAGAGAGGGAGGACCGAAGGATGGAAATTCTTTCACATCGGGAAAGCAAAAGCATGTGAGTGTGAGCTGTCTGCCATAGAAATGATATTTCGGGAATATTTTGTCCACCCGAAGCGGTACATTATATGTGGACGAATATAGAGCTTCACTTTGAAAAAGCAACTGTATCAATTAGTGGGTGAGTATGTGGATGTATGTAATTTATATACAGCATCAAAATGTAGCATTTATTGTAATTAAAATTTTAATTAATCAAAAAATAAAATTAATTAATTCATATTAAATTTTAAAATATAATTAATTAATAATTATGAGAGTTCCGTAGACAAGTATGTCCAAGTCTATTTAGGGTAAGGTCAAGGTTTTATTGAGCGGTTTCTCTAAATGTTAATTAAAACTATTTCAAAGTTAGTAATCTTTTAAAAAATTATAATATAATTTAGACTTAAAAAATTAAGCTCCAAAAACACTGGAAGAAAGTGGAGTTACTACAACCCTAATCAATTTAGGGACAAAGCTATCCATTTGAAAAAATAGTTCCTCATAAATACGATAGCATCCATTTTATCATACATGGATGTTAGTACTTGGGCTTGTTTTGTTCTTATTTCTTCTTAATGGTGATGCCGTTAATGTTGTAGTTCATTTTGTTTTCATGTTTGGACAACACTACTTCATTTGCAATCTACCTTGGTTGAACAATGAAATTTGCACATTCGCAATCACGGCGAAAGAGCTTTCATCGAAGGAGACCCTACTTTTTCTAGGAAAGACATTCACATTTAGGGCACAAGAGTTTTAATCGAAGGAGATGTTTTTTCTAGGAAAGACTACCAAGCTTTTTATGGTAATGAGCTCCCTCTATGGATTCAGATCCATGGCCATTCAATTCCCACTTTATAGAAATTTGTTAAGTAAAAAAGGGTTTATGTTTGTCCTCTAAAGGTTAATGGTCCACTTGCTCACTTCCAACCAAAAGCTCTTTTATGTAATTTATCACTCATTGTGCTTAAACTTTTCAAACTCAACAAAGTATGGTCATAGGAAAATGAAGGCAAATAAGAAAATAGTTTTCCAAGCTTTCAGTAGCAGTAGCAGGAGGTCATGTGACTTGACTCCTTTCAAAGATCCATATTAATCAATTTATCTTTTTTCCTTTCTACCCATTGATTCTTCTATTTATACTTTTTGTAAAATCCCTCTCTTATTTTCACCCTAGACAATTTTGCTTGTAATTTAACCAAAGGCTTTTGAGTCACTTGTGATACATTCTTTTCTAAGAATCATAGACATGTCAACTCATGGATGTTTGTGTTTAATCTAGATTGACTTAATAAGAATATTATTAATGGGTTTCCAGACCATTAAGTGATACAAGAGCATTGAGCTTGGATTTTGGTGGAGTTATGTTTTCATGGTTAGGGATGTGTTGGAAACAAATTGGGAAACCTTGTCCGATGTGCACATAGAGATTGGAGTTATCGTGTTAAAGTTTGAGTTATTTTTACCTTGCTGGTGGCGATGTGTTTTTTGGTTTCTAGGTGCCTGTTGCAGGCCATGTAACTAATTTTGCACAATGAGTTAGAGGATGAAAATTTCAGGTATTGAAGAGGGCCTAAATTACTTCCTTTATTCAAAGGCGCAAGTCCTAATTTATTATAACTTGGGAGATATGGCAATTCTCCTAGAGTATCAATTTCTGGCAGTTTGCACGATGGGTTTATGTGTGTCCCATAAGAGGTTGTAGAGGACCTAATCTACTACCTTCAGTTTGAAGCAAAAGTTCTAATTCAATTAGAGCTAGGAGATATTGCAATTTTACTCAAGTATCAATTTTTGGACATTTAATTTCTATTGGAGGTCGACTTGTGGCTCTTCAAGTATTTAATGTTAGGTTTATTTAGTTTTTAGCATTCTGGGATGACTTGTGGCTTAGATTGGTGTAAGTTGGGGTTGTGGTGAAGTCTTTAGTCATCATTCATTCATTCGAAGGAGGAGTGACTGTGGAGAGTAGCTAAAGAGCAAGTTTTTCCTGAGTCTGTGGACAGAGTGCCGAATGTGAGGTAGTTTACAGTAAGATTTTGATTTATTCATCCATCGTGGAGAAGAGGATTGTGGTGGAGTTGCAAATTTGGAGAAGAGCTAGTGGTTGTGGTTTAGAAACAAGGAGATTGCTTGGTGGCTTGCGAGCACAAGTTGAGATCTTGGAGGTTTATATCAAAGTGTGGATTTGAACTAGCTAGGGTTTGAATTGGATCTTGAGGGATCTTGCAAAACTGTTATCATAATTGCTTTGTATTTGGCCGTAACCAGGAAGGCCTTACAGCTAGACACATTAAATATAACAGTTATTTTATAAATAAAAAGTTGTGATTTGGTATCATATCTTGCATTATTATTCTATTTCCGTTGTGTGGTTATCTATTGGTGGCTAGGACATATCCTTTGGGGATTCTCCTACCTTGCACTACGTCAGGTGGTATCAGAGTGAAGGTTGTTCATGAGTGTGTAGACTGAGCACCGAAGTTGAGGCAATTTGCACAGGACCTTGGGAGGACATGCAAATGGATCTATGGTTGCAAAGATGAAAGGTTGATCTTGTTCGGGAAGATTGATCAGTTAGTGATTTGTTGCAGAGGGTTTGTGAAGGTCTTGGAAGATGATTCTGAGAGGATTGGACCCTGGGATTATTGTGAATCTCTGCAATATAGTGGAGAGGAGGATTAATGAGACAATAGTTCAGGTGGATTTTGTTGTTGATGTTGCTTTTTCTAAAAGAGTTGAGAAATAAAAGAAGGAAGTTCTATGTTACTGGAGTTGGAGTCTACCAATTCGAAAGAGAGTTGTATGGCCAGTTAGAAGACTTGTTTGAGAAAGAAGATGGAATCACAAGGTCGAGGTGGAAGAGGTTGGTTTTGTTGATCATTTTGTGGATTTTGATACAGAAGCTGCAGAGCAACTAGAGGTTATTGCTAAGGATATTCCTAACCTTGTTGATGCTAGGATCAAGATTAGTTTTTGTAAAAAAATTCCTTAGGACAAGATTCACCCAAGATCGTCGAACTCAACACAAGCACAAATTTAGACCAAAAATGGATATGATCAATTAATCAGAGTATGTCCTAATACATTGCTATGTTCAGTATGTTCAGTATATACAAACACACCAGAGTGCCTGTATATTAAGGTCTCTCAAGAAGCACCTAGAATGTCTCTAGAAACAACTAGGAGATAAGATAAGCATTGACAACTAAGCACACACCTTATCCAACATTCTAGATGAGTGGATAACATTAGAAGGTTGTAGACACCATGTGCTTAATTAGTGTGCTAACTCCTATGTTGTAGACAACATGTGCATAAAAGAGCTGTGAACTCCTATGTTGTCAACATGACAACTCACGCGAGTGCACATACTCCTAGGTGGCTAATAAATAAATAATAAAAATATGCATTAACTTAAGTAAACTTAAGTGTAAATAGTAAATACTTATTTACACCAACACCCCCCCCAAAGTGCAACTTAGGGGAATGTCTTTAAGCTTACGAAAACTAGGATGAAATGCATGATGGGTCCTAGCTACTAGGCAATGTTAGGTACCCATGTATATAATGCAAATGCAAATCTCCCATAAAGTGGGGAAAGAGGGAAAACCTCATGGGGAAAACCCTCCCCCAAAAAGAGAGATGAAAAGAGGATGCATGGATGGATGGAGTAATCAAGACCCACCCCCCCACCCCCTCCCCACATTACGACATACATCTAGTATATACAAGAGAAAAAAGGAAAAGGACAAAACCCCCTAAGAGGAAAAAGTCCCCCCCAAAAAGGAGAAGAAAGAGATGAGCTAGTCCACCCCACTAAACTTAGTGTGTCGATCAGTGAGAAATGCTCTGATGTAGAAGTTGATCCATGACCTTTGGATGATGTTGCTACCCTTTGGAAGAAACAAATGCAAGGGTACCTCTAAGATGTGTTCCCTATATGGAAAAGAAATCTCTATGATGACTGGTGTCACTAAAACTTGTTCAAAAGTCCCTGTGTCGATACTGATTATGGCTTCCTCCAAAATTGCTGAAGAGAAGTGCAAATTGAACAAGGAGTGACGTAGAACCTATGTCAGGGAACCAATAGTCTTCTCAACTGATAAAGAGACCTCCCATAGATGTTGTACATAAGAATCCACAATCATATAAGCCTGTAAAGACGGATCATGTAGAAAATGGACAATAACTGGAGAAGGGTCGTCCTCAGCAAAGAGAAGTGGTAGATCATCAAGGAATTATTCCATATCTATTGTGTGCGACTCCATGAATAGAGTTGAAATGTCTAATAAGAAGTCATCACCTGGAAGACGATGTGTACCCTACAGTGCTAAAGTACGTGAATCTGTTACTATGGCAATGGAATTTGCCTCAAAAAGAAGATGAACATCATCAAGGATGTCTCCCACATCTTCAATGCAAGACACCATGAACAGGCCTACAAGGGTGGAAAGGAGGTCATCACATAAAGGTAGAGTAGGAAGACATAAAGAGTCCTGCTACACTGAATCCAAAGCATCTGTGGATAGAATAGGATCAGTAGGAGAAACAAGAACTAGAGGTGATAAAGGGTCCTACTGCACTGAATCCAAAGCATCTGTGGCTAGAACTAGATTAGTAGGAGCAACAGAAACTAGAGGTGTAATCTCATCTGAAGAGGAGGCAGTTGCAACTGGTGGTATTAGATCCTTTGGGAATGGAGGAATGTACAGATCTCCATATGTCTCCCAAAGATGAATCCAATAAACATATGGATTAGATGTCTTAATGGGCACAACTAAATCCAGAACATCATCATCCATGTGTAGAAAGAGAGTACTCCAAATGAGGAAAATCGTGTCGAGATCGTATTCAAGTCCTCTTGCATATGGTAGTGCATTATTCTGACTGAGATATGGGATAACAATTTGACTCCATTCCTGATAGTTGTCTGGGGTCAAATGAATCAAATCTACCTCTTCCATGATGGACTAATCAATGTAACCTCCAAAGAATCAAAGAACCTCCTCGAAAAAGATGTTGTTGGCACTTTATATGTGGTGTGTGTACAATGAGCCACTTATCAAAATGAACAAAGTAGACCTCTAATTTTTCCTATTGCAATTGCCTTTTGAGGCCTAAAACTAGAAGTAAGCACTGTAGTTGAATTTTGAAAGCAATACAATGCAGAAAAGGCCCTAGTTTTGAAAGTGAGATTTATGTCCACACAACCTTAGAATTTGACTACATATCTATAAAGTAGATGAAAAAATATGCACTTTATAAAAAATAGAAACTATTTTTGAGTCCAAATGAGCCTGTACGGATTGTTTCAAGTTGAAAAATATAGGATTGAGCAGGTATAGTTTCCAAAAGATGCAATTTCTAACAAATCCTCGTACCAAAACCAGAAAAGAACACCTCCACTAGAAAATTTAGGAAATTCTACCCAATTTCAAAAAAAATACACCTGAATTAGAATTCAGATGTCCAAGTTATGAGCTCATGAAGTCAAGCTGCCAAACTAAAAAGCAATCTAGAGAGGGGTCTGGAGCAAAAATTGCAAGTTTAAATTTGACGGTCAAATGGTCGTCACTGCAATTGAAAAGTGCCTAGGAATGATGGTCAGAAGACCATCAAATTTAACCCAGTGAAATGCTGATATCAACGAAAAATGCCCCCTTGCTGATGTCTCAGGCTACATGTCATTCGTACCGTATGAAATTGATGACATGGCATTGGTATAGAGGTTGACTAGATTTCCTGCATGTACTATACAAATTTGGTGTAGGTGTCCACTTGTGTGGCATCCAGGTGTCATGCTGACTAGGATGAGCGACAGTTTGACATCACTAGCTAACGTGTCTATCTGCGAGACAAATGATGTGGCATTGACAGTCCACATGGTAAGGTAGTTTGAGGTGGCAAGGCCAGTCCAATTGTCATTGACATAGCTACAAACGTGGATGATTGAAGTTCTACATGGTCGGGGGTTAAAAACCTGTCACTAAATTTTATCTACATGTCAGAGTAGGCTTCATGGGGACCAAAATAATCATTAACACTAAGAGGACTTCAAACAGGCCAGGAATTTGACTATTGATGCTGCCAAAACTGTTGTTTTATGTGTTGGAATAATAGTGAGCTGCTGGAGCTTACTTTGATCACACTGGAGTTTGGAAAAATAAACAAGGGTGCCGCAGAAGTTAAAACCTCCAGGAGGATTACAGACTTTGTTGAGCGTACTACCGGATAGACTTTACATCATCGGAGATAAGAGTCGCTGACAAAATTCAAAATGTGATCACTAGAATGGAAGCCCTGCCAGAGATCAACTCCCATGCACAGTAAATGAGTTTTGACGTCGCCGAATTATTTAATAGTAATCCCACATTGTTGGTGGGAGGGCTCAACACCTTATTTAAAAGGAAACCTTGCCATAGGTTGTAAATAAAGAAGAGGCTATCAGATTATCTTAGACGCTAGCTTGTGAAGGTTGGTCGGTTAGTCCACTTGCCGGATTTAACCACCGGTTAAGGGGGGCAATCACTGGATTGTACAATGCGATGCTCAAAAAATGAATGTTTGTCGAAAGTTAACTATGCAAACCCTTGCAAGGTTGGGATTTGACAGCCCGGGTCTGCAAAAAAAATTTCTCTACAAATTGCCCGAAGGGAAAATAAATATTTTAAAATTCAAAAATATGAAAAAAATTCGGAGAAAAAAATGACCATACCTATAGTTACAAATAAGGGCCTCCAGGTGCCAATTTGCAAAAAAAAATTGCCTCACGATCGACTTTGGCCAACAATAGCTGAATTTATACCCAATTTTCATCGAATCAGCATTCTAGATGCAATGGCGAGGTTGGATCTGGCTCTAGACACTCCCAATTTTTGTGATACTCATGAGTCAGGCTATGGTGCTGAAACAAAAAGATAGTCTCGAATGGCTTTGTGAAGAGGAATCTCCAAGAGCTTTGATACCACGTAAGAATTTACCTTAGGGTAAGATTCACCCAAGATCGTAGAACTCAACACAAGCACAACTGTAGACCAAAAATAAATATGATCAATTAATCAGAGTATGTCCTAATATATTGCTCTGTTTAGTATGTTCAGTATATACAAACACACTAGGAGTGCCCGTAAATAAAGGTCTCTCAGGAAGCACCTAGAATGTCTCTAGAAACAACCAGGAGATGAGATAAGCATTGACAACTAAGCACACACCTTATCCAACATTTTAGATGGGTGGATAAGATTAGAAGGTTCAAGACACCGTGTGCTTAATTAGTGTGCTAACTCTTGTGTTATAGACAACATGTGCATAAAAGAGGTGTGGACTCCTATGTTGTCAACATGACAACTCACAAGAGTGCACATACTCCTAGGTGGCTAATAGATAAATAATAAAAATATGCATTAACCTAAGTAAACTTAAGTAAGTGTAAATAGTAAATATTTATTTACACCAATAGTTTTCATGATCAATCGGTTGGGTTTGACATGGAAATTGCAGAGCACTTGGTCATGGATGACTCGGTTGTTGTTGGAGGTGACTTGTATGTTGCAAAGAATCTTGTGAGCAATGAGACTGCTAGTATTGTGAGCTTGAAATGTGTTAATGGAGATCTACATATTATTGTTGATATGGAGTTCGAAGTTGTTGGTGTGGATTCACTAGTTACTGATGTGAATGAGGTTTTGTTGGTGAAGCATTATGTTCAGTTTGTTCTTGAGAATGAACATGCTGATTGGATGGTTGGGATTCTAGTATTTGACAGAGTGATGCATATGTGGATGATTCGCATGCTAGTTTTCTTGTTCTTGTTGAGGTGGAAACCTTTGGTGAAGATGAAGATGGTTGTAGATCTTTCTTTTGTTGTCAAAGTGTGGGACACACTTATCTATTTACCTGGGGAGTCTGATACAAGAGCATCAAGCTTGGATTTTGGTGGAGTTATGCTTTTCATGGTTAGGGATGTGTTGGAGACACATTGCAGAACCTTCTCCTATGTGCGCATAGAGATTGGAGTTATTATGGTAAAGTTTGAGTTGGTTTTACCTTGCTTGTGGAGATGTATTTTCTGGTTTCTAGGTGCTTGTTGTGGGCCATGTAACTATTTTTTTGCAATGAGTTAGAGGATGAAAATTTCATCTATTGAAGAGCACCTAGATTAATTCCTTTTATCAAAGGTGAATGTCCTAATTCATTATAAGTTGGGAGATATGACAATTCTCCTAGAGTATCAATTTCTAAAAGTTTGCGCGATGGGTTTTTGTGCATGACTTTCAGGATAGATGCACAAATATCTTTAATGAAATAGCCTTTGCATCTTTAAGGGGTTATAGAGGACCTAAAGTACTACCTTCAATTCAAAGCACAAGTTCTAATTCAATTGGGGCTAGGAGATATTGCGATTTTTCTCAAGTATAAATTATTGGACATTTAATTTCGGTTGGAGGCTGACTTGTGGCTCTTCAACTATTTAATATAGGTTTATTTAGTTTTTAGCATTCTTGTCTGATTGGTGGCTTAGATTGGTATAAGTAGGGGTTATGGTGAATTATTTAGTCTATTGGAAATATAGATGAAGTAATTGAGAGGGGGGGTCAATCAGTTACGACAAAAGCAAATCCATAGATCCCTTAGATGTCTAATAAAACCATTTACTATTGTCAATTAGTAAACATACTTAAAATGTTGTAACTCAGTAAATGCAGTGTATGTTAACTTTAATAGATCTCAAACATTCATAGCAAGCATAAAAGAAATAACATGAACACATGAGACACCAAATTTAACGTGGAAACCCAATATGGGAAAAACCACCAAAGTAACTAGCTACTGATTTTCACTCTTCTGAAGTGAGCCCTGTTAGGAGCCAACCCTATTAAAGGTTACAAAACACACTATTAGGTGTGACCCTGTTAGAGGATTTAATCACCCCATCAGGAGTGGCCTTGTTAGAGGTCTTTTAGAACAATTCAATAGAACTGTCACCTTGTTAGAGGATTTACAAATGGTTGTTAAACCAACTCTGTTAAGAGATTTTGGAATCACTACTACAATGATAAGAAAGTAACAATGAAATTACTTGAATGAGATGCAACTGAATTTTTTGATTACAGATATTTGTTCTACTTCACTAGATCCTTCCTGATCATATATAGCTTTGTTGCTCCTCAAGGATATCTAACCATCCTTCAAAGTTTTCTCATACTTTCCTTCTCAAACAATCAATTCACTTGCATGCTCACTCATTCATACTTAGAATTCCCCACTTGACCTTTCATATATACCATTCAGATTATGAAATCAACTCATTTACAAGTTACAATCACCAATAATCATTACCTCAGTCGGTTCAAATTAATACTTAAAATAATTAAGCTTTATTCCTCAAATTAATAGAATCCTTTATTGGCCGACCCTGCTCGGTAAACACTGATCCTGAAAAGATTTCTTGTGTTAACCATCAGAAGCTCAGTTAACACTGCAAACCCTGCAAAATCCTTTGGAGATTGAGTGAACTCAGTAAACACTAACTTTCCTTCATTAACTATGAAAGCTTGGTTAACACTATTTTCTGCCGCATTTTCCTTCGATGCCCGAGTGAGCTCGATAGACACTATCTACGCAGAGTAATGTTTAGGAATGCTTGGTAGACACTGAAAATCACCTTGTAGACCATCTGAGCTCGGTAGATACTGACATATGATTGATATGAAATTTGCATAACATCAAAGACAACACACAATTAGACAATTGTATCCAACATAGTCATCATTCATTCATTTGAAGGAGGAGTGAGTGTGGAGAGTAGTTGAAGAGCGAGTTTTCCCTAAGTTTATGGTTAGAGTGATGAATGTGAGGCAGTTTACAACAAGATTGCAATTTACTCATCCATCTTAGAGAAGAGGATTGTGGTGGAGTTGCAAATTTGGAGAAGAGCTAGTGGGTGCGATTTAGAAATAGGGAGATTGATTGGTGGCTTGGAAGCACAAGTTGAGATCTTGGAGGTTTCTACTAGAGTGTGGATATGGACTAGCTAGGGTTTGGATTGGATCTTGAGTGATCTTGCAGAACTATTATTGTAATTGCTTTGTATTTGGTCATAACTGAGAAGGCCTTATAGCCTAGCACATTGCATGTAATAGTTATTTTATAAATAAAGAGTTGTGATTTGATATCATATCTTGCATTTTTATTTTGTTTCCGTGGTGTGGTTATTTGTTGGGGGCTAGGACATCTCCTTTGGGGATTCTCCTGCCTTGCACTACATCATTAAGAGATATATTCTTATATACTACTCTTTGAAAATGTCAAGTTCTTTCAGCATGAAAATGCATAATGTGATGTGAATTATGGTCAATGTTTCTCTAATGTGTCTAAAGAAATGCAATTGAGCACCTTTCAAATACAATGAGATAACACTAAATCATGCAAAGATAATTTAGTTGACCTATGAAGGGCTAGCGAGTTGGATGGGCATTAGCCAATTTTGTATTAGAATTTTAAAATCTTAATGGTCAGATCCATAATCAAGAAATATTTTCAACAACTATAAGAGGATTTATTGAGGTTAACATGGTTATAATCTCTACATAAGGAATAAACTAGATGATAAGTGGTGTAGTAAATGTGAATTGTATGGGAAAGTGTACAAATTGATAAGATCCATCAACATGCAAGAACCTATTTCATATTTTATTTTTTAGATAGTGATAATCACTTTATATTAATATATTGATTTATTATTAATTGATTGGAATAGAACATTATGTGTGTTCAAGTTCATATGTTTATGGTAGAAAAAGAAAATCAATATAGCAAGCTAGGCTAATTCAATAGGATGTGTCTATATAGTCATTTATATGTGTAATTGATGGATGTGTAAATGATACTTAATACTACTTTAGAAAAGAAAATGTGGCAAATATAGACAATTTTAAAAATTAAGCTTAAAAAATGATGAAAATATAGACCTGTCAATATTTCCTCTAAAAAAGAAGAACATGACAATCTTTCCCATCATTTTTGATAATTTAGACAATTGTGAATATTTTGTTTCAAAAAGAGAAGAAAATGTGGACCATTTTAAAACTAAGGTCCAAAAATTATGAAAGTTTTTCCTATTCTACAACATTTTTAGAACTTCTTTTGACATGTTTTTTATCATTTGTAACCCCTTTCAAATCAAATGTCAATCATTTCATCATTATCCAATCTTTAGGCACTGTAGAGTCCCTTAGTGCCTTATCAACCATCATCAAATCAATGTATCATCATCTAATCCTTGGGATCCTTGAGTCCCTCTGTGCCTTGACAACCTATACCATCATCCTTTTTCATTAACTTGATCCTTGACACTATCGATTCCCTCAGTGTTTAATCATGTCTTCATCCAACCAATTTAATAACATTGACTGAGTCTATTGATGCTACTCCAACCAATCCTATCATTCAATTTCAACCAATCCTATGGCATTACAAAGTCTGTTAATGTCATATGTCATCAATCCTTGTCATGTGTCCTTGGCAGGTCATTAATTTGTGTCAAACAACCTGACATTATTTTTCCCATCGATTTAATTATTACTTTGATCTCATTTGATATTGAATCACATTCATTCTGCAATCTAATCATGATCCTTAAATAGGGTTATCCTTGCATTTATTTCATCATTTGGCCAATCAATTTACTAATTTTACCTATAGGAATAAATAACACATGCTTTATTCTTGTGTCTTTAATCATTTAATTGACCTCAACTTATTAATTTCTTCCCTTTACTAGTTATTCCTAATTTATTAATATTTATTAAATATTTTCTCATTTCCAAAAAATTTGGGAATTTTCTATCTTCTAATTTCTATTTTTTCATTTTTGAAGGAAATTATAATTTTTTGAGGTTAACATGATTATAATATCTATGTAAGGAATAAATTAGATGATAAGCAATGTAGTAAAGGTGAATTGTATGGAAAAGGGTAGAAATTGATAAGATCCATCAACATGCAAGAACCTATTTCATATTTTATTTTTTAGATAGTAATAATCACTTTATATTAATATATGGATTTATTATTAATTAGTTGGAATAGAACATTATGTGTGTTCAAGTTCATATGTATATGGTAGAAAAAGAAAATCATGTAGTAAGTTAGGCTAATTCAATAAGATGTTTGTATATAGTCATTTATATTTGTAATTGATGGATGTGTAAATGATACCTAATACTACATTAAAAAATAAAATTGGGCAAATATGGACAATTTTAAAAATTAAGCTTCAAAAATGATGAAAAATTGGATTTGTCAATATTTCTTCTAAAAGAGAAGAACATGACAATCTCTCTCAATATTTTTGGCAATTTAGACAATTGTAAATATATTTTTTTCCAAAAAGAGATGAAAATGAGGACAATTTTAAAAACTAAGCTCCAAAAATTATGATAATTTAGACCTATTCTACAACATTCTTTTAACCTCTTTTGACATGGTTTTTATCATTTGTAACCCCTTTCAAATCAAATGCGGATCATTTCAAAACTAGTTCATATCCAATCTAAACCTCTCAAAATCATTTCAATGCCATCGAAATCACTTGCAATCAGCGTTAATCATGTTGACAATTGGCTATGTGTAGTGATGTAGTTGTCATCAATGGCAACATATGATGTACATACTTGTGGTAAACTTTGGAAATAAAGATACTTACCTTTTGGTACTCAGAAAATGGTTTAAGTATGAAATTGGTTTACAATAGTACATTGTTTTATATGTAAAATGTTTTTGACGTCATATTATGACTAGCGAAGTTAGATGGTGATAGTATACATATTGATGATGATGTGTAGAATCTCAGACATCAATACGGAAAATAGATATTCACATTTTACGAGTGAAATAGAATAGTGGAATTAAAGGTAAAGGAATTTTATTTTTTTTACAAAATAATTACTTGACCAATTAGGGCCAACATCCTAGATGTTTACTCTAAGTTGGAAAATTATGTTATGGTCTTAGCCGATCTAGAAGCAATGTGTGAAAAGGAATGGTATTTATGCAAAGGACATCTTGTGAAAAGGAGTGTGCAATTGTATTGCAATAAGTGATATGCAAAATTTTTGTGAAGCGATATATGTGAAGTTTTGAGATCTTGATTTTGTGATCCGAGATCAAGTTGAGGTCAAAGATCAGTCAAGGAAAAAGTTATAGCACCTATATACCTGAAGAATAATTACTTGTTTGGGAAGTGAGCTCCGCTTGTAATTGGAAGTGCATGTTTGGCCAGTGAGCTTATCTTGCATCCACTATACTACAACTCCTAACAGGGATTCAAAATCTCCTAACAAGGACTATCTATACTAAATTTTCTCATTGAATCCTAATAGGGTTCATCCTCTAACAAGGAACATATATATCAGTATATCATCTAGTGGGTATCATCTCCACCAAGGTTTTTCCTTGGCCAGGGTTTTCCTAGTTAACAAAATATGGTGTTATGAGTTCTCTTTATGCATGGTTATTATTTCTGTGCAACATTACTTGTTTACTTTCTTATGCATGGTACAAAGTAATTAATAATATCTAGTTGGTGACAAAAGTTTGTAGAATACTAATGCACCCTCCCTCAATATTCCATATTTCTAACAATTGGTATCAGAGCACAGTTATTCAAAAGAGGCTTAACAACTTCAGTAAGATTCCTGTGGATATGGAATAGTTGATGAATAACCTTGAAGAGGCACTTAAAAAAATTGATTTCCTTAATGAAACAAGAGATAAGCTGAAAGATAGATATGAAGACTTCAAAGTATACATTAGACAATTGAAGGACAAGATTGAACATCTCCAATCCAAGCCTGAACTATTGAATCTGAAACTAGTGGTGATGATTACACAAAACTAAAGACAGAGTACAAGATCTTGAAGCATGAATTGAAGATTACCAATCTAAAGTTGACTTTGAAGAATGATCCTAGCAAAATTGAATTTGATTTGAAGACTAAAAATCTATATATTAGAGAAATTTTGGCAAAGAAGACATCTAAATTTGAAACACTGAAAGAAAATCATGAAGAACTTCATAAGTACAACACTATTGTGAAAGGTAAACTAACTTGTGCAAGCAACAACTTGAAAAGCTTTACACTAATAGAGAAAATCTTGATGAATCAATTATGATAAGACTGGTCTTGATTATTTATTTAATATGTCTACAAAGAAACCTGAAAGTGAATTGGATCCAAAAGTGAAAGATAAATTTGATGATAAGATTGAATCTAGTCAATCTTTTGATAAATCCAAAGAAGTTAGACAAGAGAAGGAAATTGTGAAATTGGATGAACCTAAGCAAGTTGAATCTCCTAAGGAAACCAGGTATGAATTTAGAGGTAAATATTTCTCATGTAATGAAATAGGTCATATGAAAAGAGATTTTACAAATAAATTATTTAATAATGTTACGAAATTTTACTATCATAATTGTCATGGTATTGGTCATAATGCAATTGATTGTAGGAAACCTAAGTATGATCATGATAGAAGAAATAGTAGAATGTTTGGAAACACTAACCTTATAGATAGAAGAAGCTTTAATGAAAAGACATATGAATAAAGGAAGACAATCGTGTATTATAAGTGTAACAACTTTGGACACATCACCCAAAATTGTCAAGCACATATTGATCAACAAAGTCCTAGAAGCAGAACCCCAGTATGTTCATTATGAAACAACTTCCTACATGCAACAAAATCCTACAAAATTGAAATAAGAAATAATGGAAGGATCTTGAGAAATGACAAAAGGAATAATGGAAGAAACTTCAGAAATAGAAGCAATAATGGACAAAACTTCAGAAATGACAGAAGGAATCATGAGAGTAACTCCAGAACTAAGAAAGACAATGAGGAACAAATAAATGTAGTCAGTGAACTTCAAGAAGAACTCAATAAGGCATTTGTAAAGGGATTAGATATTTCAGAAGAAAAATTAGATGATGCTAAGACAGGAAATCTAAAGTCAATAATCGAGTTTGATTCAACCAAGTTGAATAAAGCTTGTTCACAACTCTAGAATTGGAAACTTCATTTAGAGATTGAGCTACTCATAGTGAGGTTGAGAGAAGATGTATTATAATATATTTGGACTGTAGTT
Organism: Cupressus sempervirens; assembly: GCA_028749045.1. Taxonomy (NCBI): domain Eukaryota; kingdom Viridiplantae; phylum Streptophyta; class Pinopsida; order Cupressales; family Cupressaceae; genus Cupressus; species Cupressus sempervirens. The sequence goes on along the minus strand of CM053789.1, from coordinate 28,161,528 downwards.
AAGCTCACTTGCAATTTGAAGGAAATAAGTGTTACTTTTATAACAAAGATAGTTTACTCTGTGACAGAAGATGAAATCTATGTTTCTATAGCAAATTTTGTGAAGTGAAGTTTTGTGGAGCATTTTCATGATGGAAGGAGGCTATGGTGAACCTCGAATAGTATTTGAAGATCGGATGGTTGATCTTGAGTAGATATTTGATTTCAGAACAAAATAAATAGCTTTTTTGATTGAGAAAAGTACGCAATTAATGCAAGTTCCAAATGAATAAAAGGAGTATGAACTTGATTATTTCTACATTTTGATCATCTTAGAAACTAAGAGCACCTAGAAGTAGTTTGGCAAAGTGATTTTGAGCAGAACCCTACATCAAAAAAGATATTTTATCATTTTCTGCACAAAAATTCTTCAACAAATTTATTTTTAGTATAATCATGGATATGTCAATTGTTCAGAATGTTAAAAATATTGAGAGACCCAAATTCAAGGTTATTCCTATGAAACCCTTAGAGGAAAACCCTAATTCAACCTTATCAATTAATCTGAACAATGTAGTGTTATTGGAATATGTAAGAAGCTATCTGTGTAGTAACTTCAAATGAAACTATTGGAAGTGAGTTTATGAATAGAGATATGGAAATTGTTTTCAACCATGGTATGACTATTAAGTTTAGATATGAGCATCTGAAAGACTTAAACTTAGTCAAATATCATTTCTACTATGAACTTGATACTAAAGAATGGACATAGATTATATTAAGCAGAATCTGTAATGGAAAGATTGTGATGGGAGATAATATAGTTGATATCTCTTTTGACCTTATTCATGAGGTCATTGGTCTTAGCAAACAAGGTAGTGTGCCTATTGGTGAGAAATTAGTTAAGAAGAAAGTTGAAAATTACACTAAGGCAATTTACAATGGCAAAGCAATGGTGCTCAACACCATCCGACAACATGATGTAAGATTCTTGAGCAAAATCATTGCATATTCTCTATATGTAAATTGTAAGAATGATGAGTGATCAACATTATTTATTTATGCAGCTTATAAGATATGTGTTGAGAAAGAACATGAAAATTTGAGTGAAATTCTGAGAGTACAACTTATTAAAAACTTATAGAAGATTAAGAGAACCAAGAACAGTGTATTCATATTCCAATCTCTGATTAATCATATTTTCTTTCATGTACTTAAGAGATTTCAATTTTTATCAGTTATTGATATTATGAGTAGTGAAAGAAGCACTATGGACAAGATAATAGATGAATGCAGAAGGCATCCAACAGAGAAAATTTTGGATAGTGAAAACTTGATCGTGAGAACATTTCAGAATGAGATGAAACAAAGATACATAATTTCCCTTGCAATTGTTGATAGATTCATGAATGATATATGTTTTATGGTGGATATTGACCTAACTTAAATTGAAGCAATAGAACCTCAGGAAACATTTCTTGAGCCCCTAGGTTATGAATTGAGCCATGTTATAGCTATTAGTTATATTGATTTATTATTGAAATTAGATATTGATCAAGCATCATACATATTTGGAACATATGAGGAAATAATCCAGTCAGCCTACCGGGCATCATTAGAAAAGGCATCTCATAAGAAGATTGCATCTGTAATAAAGAAAGCACTATTAGAGGCAAGAATGCCAAAAGAAGAATCACAAGCACTAAGATAGATTATATCAAGAATTAAACAAATTGGTGAACAAGGTGTGAGGTATGTGACACCTCTGTCAGTTGGCCAAGCATCTGGTGTATCTATTGTAGAAACTCCTATAGAATAGATCATTCCATATGTTGTTGTATCAGCCAAACAATCAAATGTATCCAAAAGACATTCAAGGAGAGTCAAGCAGCAAGCTACTAGACTAGAAAAGAGAAAGAAGACATTGTTGACAATTGAGGACTCCACTGATGAAGAAGAAGAAGAGGAACTAGAAAACAAACAGCCAGAAAAAGTTACTGTTTATTAGAAGCTAGCAAGTAAATTAAAGCAACCATGGAAACCCATGATAGCAAATATTTACACAACAATTGTTAATGAAGGGAACTTTTTACAGATGAATAAGTTCTATAATTTGTACAATGACATTGAGAAAGAACAAACTGATATCTCTAATGTAATATATATGATCATTAATAACTTGAAACTTGAGAGAATTAAAGGATTTGTAAATCAAAAAGTCTATGACAGACTTGTAGCAAAGAAGACACCAGTTCATGAAGAAGACATGGAACTTTAGAAGTCAATATTAAGAACTATGTGTAAGATAGATGATGAAGATAAAATCAAGAAATTGATGAAGAAACTAGCACCTTACCTACAAAGTAAGATGAGGCCATTTCTATTCATGGGAGGAGAAAAGAATGTTATTAGAAGTGAAACTGTAGCAACTATCAATCAAATGATGAGCAAATCAAAGGAAAAACCCTCTATTGCAGAGAAAATCTCGGAAGTATTAGTAAGTGGCAATACTATACAAATTGATTAGACACATGTTACTATTAATGTTGATGAAGATTTGTTTAATCAACCTAAGCCCCTTTTTGAGGATATTCAGGATCAATTGAGATAAATTGAAGAAGAGAAAAGACAGATAAATGAAGAAAAGAAAAAAATTAAAGAACCCAAGATGAAATTTCTTGAAGAAGAAAAGAAGCAAAAAGAAAATGAAAAGAGGAAAGAAGAAGAAAAAGAGAAAATGTTGGAAGAAGAGAAGAAAGAAAGAGAAAAGAAAATAAGATAAGAGAAGGAAGAAGAAGAGAGAAGATCAAAGAAGGTCGTTGAGGAGAAACATAAGGAAGATGAGATGGAAGGCATCTAGCTCATGCTCTCTTATATCTCTTGCAAACCTTACAAGTGATGATGACGATCAATCTAACTTGATCTCATCCTTGACAAAATTGTTGGAAAAAAAGAAGAAGGTAAAAAGTCTAAAGATAGCACTAATGGAGGTGATTGATAGACTGCACAACACCCTCATAGCCAAACACACTGAAGCAGATCCCAAACTAAGAGCACAAGAAGTTGTGAAATCATTTGATGATGAATTTACAAATTTATTAAATGTTGTTAAGTCTAAGGCTCAAATTTCACACAATTCTAATCTTTTTAGCACCATTTATCAGAACATTTAGAATGAGTTGTTGAGTCTTGGTACTTGTATCAAGGAACTCCGAAGATATCAACAAGTTGGCAAGGTATTATACATCAAATGTACTTTATATCATATGTTGACCAAAGATGTGGATAAAAAGATTCAAGGGAAGCTAAGTGAGGTGGAAACTCTAACCAGTCAGGTACAACAACCCTCTTACATAATCAATAAGTTGGAAGGACAAGTTGTCGGTGTACACTCTGACATCAAGAAACTAGAATTTGAAAAAGATCTAATTGTGAGAAGACTATAAGAATTCATAGAGTATATTTCTCTTAAGATATCAGCCATTGAAAAACAATTGGAAGAATGTGTCAAAGCTAAAGACACTTATGCAAACTTCACCTACTCTAACCTTAATGCAGTTGAGATTGCATCATATGCCTTATGTGTAATGCTCACTATTTCTGAAGCAACAAACGATACATGGGAGAAAGGTATGGATAGTTTAAAGGCTAATTTTGATGATTGTATGAAGATCTTAATAGCTTAAGGCAGCAAGATAGTGTTTTGATAACAATTAAACAACCTTTTTTTGACTTTTAAAAAAAAAATTTGACCTTTCTCATTGATGTTAAAGGGGGAGAAGATGTAGAAGAAAATTGAATAGTAAGTTATGTATGTAGAAATAAAATTCAAAGGGGAGAAATTAAGTAAGTAATTTATGTAAGTAGCAATCATATTCAAAGCGGGAGCAATTAAGTAATTTAGCATTTGTAATATGTAATATAATAGATGATAAGTATTGTAATTTTTTGTTAAGGTTTTGTCACTTAGCCAATTTTCCTTACTTTGTTGCCATCAATGCCAAAGGGGGAGATTGTTGACAATTGGCTATATGTAGTGATTTAGTTTTTGTCATTAATGGCAACACGTAATGTATATACTTGTGGTAAACCTTAGAAATAAAGATACTTAGCTTTTGCTACTCAAAAAATTGTCTAAGAATGAACTTGGTTTACAATAGTACATTGTTTTACATGTAAAATATTTCTGATGCCATATTATGACTAGTAAATTTAGATGGTGATAGTATACATATTGATGATGATAGATATAACCTCAAACATCAATATGGATAGTACGAAAAAGAGATATTCACATTTTACTAGTGAAATAGAACAACAAAATTAAAGGTAAAGGAATTAATTTGTTTACAAAATAATTACTTGACCAATTAGGGCTGACATCCTAGATGTTTAATCTAAGTTGGAAAAGTATATTATGGTCTTAGTCGACCTAGCAACAATGTGTGAAAAGGCATGGTATGTATACAAAGGACATCTTGTGAAAAGAAGCGTGCAATTGTATTATTATAAGTGATATGCAAACTTTTTGTGAAGCAATGTATGCAAAGTTTTGAGAACCGGATTTTGTGATCCAAGATCAAGTTGAGGTCAAAGATTAGTCAAGAAAGAAGATACAAGACCTATATACCTGAAGACTAATTACTTGTTTGGGCAGTGAGCTCTTCTTGTAATTGGAAATGCATGTTTGGGCAGTGAGCTCATCTTGCATCTACTGTACTACAACTCCTAACAAGGTTGGAATCTCCTAACATGGATTCAAAGTCTCCTAACAGGGACTATCTATACTGAATTTTCTCATTGACTCCTAACAAGATCCATACTTTAACAAGGAATATATATATATCAATATATCATCTAGTGGGTATGATCCCCACTGGGGTTTTCCCTTGGCCACAGTTTCTCTAGTTAACAAAATATGATGTTATGAGTTCTCTTTATGCATGGTTATTATTTATGTTCAGCATTACTTATTTACTTTCTTATGCATGGTACAAAGTAATTAATAATATCCAATTGGTGACAAAATTTTGTAGAATATTGATTCACCCCCCCACCCAATATTCCCTATTTCTAACAAATTAATCATTATTATCATATCCTTAGGCATTCCAGAGTCCCTTAGTGCCTTATCAACCATCATCAATTCAACCTATCATCTTGTGATCCTTGTAATCATTGAGTTCCTTTGTGCCTTGACAACCTATCCCATCATCTTTTTTCATTTTTGAGTCCCTTAGTGTCTAACCATATCCTCATCCAATCATTTTATTAGCATTGACTAAGTTCATTGATGTTATTGTTGACCTTATGGTAAAATCATTTATCTATTACTAACTTAGCACTTAGTTAGCTAGTTATAATGCTACCAAGCTCTATAGTTGCTACCAAGCTACTAGCAGTGTAAACCAAATATTTCAATTACTACTAAGCTAATCAGTCAGGTTACAATTCATGTTTAGCTTCATAGTATCTATCGACCATCTGAGATGGAATCTAGTGTTTTCCAAGCTTTACAATGTCTACCAAGCTTTTGACAAAAAGCACAATGTTACCTAAGCATAGCAGAGTCTACCGATTTTTTTAGTATAAGCGATGAAGGATGTAGTGTTAACTGAGCTCTACAGTGTTACCTAAGTGTATCATTATCTACCAAGATTGCAGTGTTAATAAAGTGAATGAAGGTAGTGTTGTCCAAGCCATGCAGTGTCAATTGGGTAATTCAATATCTATCGAGTTCTTTAGTATTTATCGAGTCATCCAGTGTTGACCGAGTTCCTGCTACACCAAGTGATTGGCATGGACCAAACTTCAACATCAATTGAGTGTCAGAGTTTGTCGAGTGTTGATAGTGTTTTTCGAGTGTTAGAACATCAACAAAGTTGTCTTTAGAACCCAAGTTCCAGTAGCTAGTTGACTCAGTGAAGATTCTTATAGTTTGGTATTTTAGGCGAGTCCGAAAGAAAATTAAGTGGATTGGTATAAATGTAATACATTATATCATATCCAAATAAGTATGTGAACAAGAAGAACAAGCATGAGTGCAAATTAGAAGAAGGCTACAAGCAGTATAAGGAAAAGTAAAGACTTATCTATCACAGTAAGGTGATTAGTTAACATCAAAGGCATCTCATATAACAAAATAAAGTTGCAGATCAAAGATCAACCATTGATTTATCCTGAAAGGTGCATCAGTCAAATCCTCTAACAAGGTGGACTTAACAGTCTTATTCCAAATCTCTTAACAAAGTGCATACTTCATTGTATGTTGTAAATCCTTTCACAAGGTAGACCTAATAGTCCTTATTGCTCCTAACAGGGTAGATCACCAAAAGTGGTCAATTATAAGCTTTAACAACTAACTTTATACTACAGTCATAAATCTTGTGGGTATCATCCTCACCCCATTTTTACTTTCTATTTGGAAGGTTTTTGGGTTGCCAAATATTGTGTCAAAGTGTTATGAATGTTTTACTACTTTCATTCTTTCATACATACAATTAGATCATAATAATAGATGATGGATTAATTGGTGAATTAAGATAAAAGTTTTATTGGTTCTTGATTCACCCCTCCCCTCTTAGTAAATATTTCCAACAATTGGTATTAGAGCATTGGTTTTCACATCAGAATTTTAGCAGGTTGAGAAAATATCAGAGGCAATGGAGGTATATAGGTTAGAGAATGAGAAGTTGGATCTGTAATTGGCTGTGGGACAACTCAAGAAAGCAAAGGAGCATCTCTATCAATCCTTGCTAAGAAGGAACTAGCAATACAATTGAGTAATAATATCTACACTAAAGAAAGAATTGAAGACTTGTGCCAAGATAAAAGTTTAGATAAAGCTGATGCAGCAATCAAAGATCTACTTCAGAAGAATCTTACTCATGAAGAAGTCAAAAAATTTAGAAGAGAACAAGAAATCCAATTAGTCAGAATGTGTGAAGACATGGAACAAAAGGACAAAGCCAAATAAGAGAAAATATTGTTAACTAAAAAGATGGAAGAAAAGGACAACGAAATTCATGAACTATCAATTCAGCAAGAAGATTTGATTGATCAACTCAATGATGCAAATCAATAGCTCATCAACTTGAGGACAGAGAATGAAAAACTATAGAATGATCTCAACATGGAGAAGCAAACCAATGAAAGGAAACTGAAATCTCAAGAAAGCATGAATGAACTAGAGAAGAAAATTCAGTCAAGACACAAATGAAAAGTTGGATTAGGCTATACAAATAAAGGAGAATCATCTTAGAAAGAAGCTCAAAAGAACAAAAGGCCTACTTTTAATTATTGTGGAAAAATAGGGCATACATCAAATAAATGTTGGAGCAATGGTAAACCAAGATTCAATAGAAAGTGTTTCAATTGCAACAAACAAGGGTAAAAATCTTCAAAATGTAAGACCAATAAGTGGAACCCAACAGAGAAAATTATGAAAGCAATATTTGGTTGGGATTATAATAGATGGTCTAGATGTCACTATTGTGGTGAGTATGGGCACATTTGAGCAAATTGCATAAAACATCACATGAGGAAGAGAGACACTACAAAGAGATGTTTTGCATATACAAAACTTGGACATCTTGCCAAGAACTATATGAACCAAGGAAGAATTGAACATGAAAATAAAGCTAAGGCTAACACCATCAGAAAAAAAATGAGGCTGCAATGGGTGTAGAAATCTTCAGAGAATACAAACCAAAGTCATGAAATTGTTGACACCTAAGTCAATGAGTTGGGTGACTCAAGCATTTTAACCTAGTTCTTTATGGAGATTATTGGATCTATGATTCTAAGAAGACATTTCATACCAGTTCTAGTCAGCAAGCAACAAGATCCATATCAACATTTCAGATGCACAAGGATCATTGAGTGAAGAAGACATTTGAAGTTCTTACTAAGCAATGTTAGGTTGCAAGACCTTACCAAGCTTTCATGCAAATGTCGATTTGGTGACTCTACCAAGTATTGAGTTCAAACCGAGTGGTGATAGTTCTTATTGAATCAAGAGATCTTATCGAGTAGAAGGTGTCTTCCGAGTGACAAAGACTTAATTGAGTGGTGGACAACTTGTCATCAAGCGAACTATGGTATGATGTATTAATAGCAACTTGAAGACAAAATTTTGTTAAAAAGAATAAATTGAATGATTTGTTTCACCACAAATTTCCAAAGCATAAGAGCGAAGAGAATTCCAAAGGCCCCAAGTGATTCGAAGCAATGGTTGTTGAAGTTTGATCTCGTGTTTGAAGCATTACCAAGCAAGAGTAACATCTTCTAGTAGCAAGACAAAGAAGGGTTTAGAAATGTTGATCAGAGGTGTTGATTGTAAAGCCCCAACATTCAAACCGAGTCTGACAATTGCAGAAGAACTTGATCCTATTGGAGTGCAATCATAGATTTCTCCCAAGGTACTTTTAATTTATGATATTCAATCATATCATCATTGTTCAATCCAAGAGTTAGGAACCCTAGAAATGAACCAGGCGTTCAATGAGTTGTGTGTGGACGGGAACTTGAAACCCAAGCTCAAGTATTTGGAGACAAAATGTAGTGCCCACCTATAGTTTTTTTTTCATTATATTTACCAAGCTCTTTTATTCCTATTTCATTGATGTGTTAGTTTTAAGGATATTATTTCATAACTTGGACTAGATGTTGAGATAATGGGTGTTGCACACATTGCATAATATTGTTATTTGATTATTTTATTTTTTTATTATGTAATTTTGTACTTAGATGGACGTGCAACATGTAAAGATTCCCATGGAATATTCTTGATGAGTTCTATTGTAACATTGTGAAAATATTTTATGTAATTATTTAATATTGGGGAAAAGAGTTAAATGCCCAATATTAAATGTGGGGTCAATGGGTTAGGTAGCACATGGTTTTAGCACATGGTTTATGTAATACCACTTAGTGGTTTTGTGGGACTTGCTACTATATAAGCAGCCACAAGGGTAGTTGTTGTAGAGAGGAAAAGAGTGACAAGGAGAAGAAAAAAGGCAAGAGTCAAGCAGGACAAGGCTTGACAGGTTAGCCAAGGGAGCATTTGTGAAGGTTGAAAGCATGGCATGGGATGTGTGGATTCATGCTTGTTCACATAGTTTGCTCGGTTGTGGCTATGGCCATGAAGGCTTCCATGGTTGTATGGCAATGATATTTTTGCTGAATAATACATGATGATGGATGCTTTTGGAGGCTGGGTTTTTTTCCCTCAATGAGGGTTTCCCAGGATATATCTTGTATCACATTTTTGTGGGTATGTTGTCTATTCTCTTGCATGTGGATTTTAATTCCGTGTTTATTTTAGATCTATTATGGGTTATGTGGAAACAATTATATTCTTTATTGCCAAGTTTCCTTACAAGTGGTATCAGAGCTATGGTTTTATTATTTGTAACCCTAGATTGAATCCATGGGAATGCATGAGAGGATAAAAGAAAAGGGCAAGATATATGAATGATTTATTGCAAATCTAAGGGTTTTGGATTTGCTGTTATGATGGGATGTTAAAAGATTTGGGCATGTGAAATTGTTGGACAAAAGAGTTTTTCGGATGTTTTATTTAAATGAGGGTTTTGGGGGGTAGCTTGCAAAAATGACCTCCTGGGTAAAAACAGACCTCACCATTGGATCCGGGTTGACATTTCCATAAATTGTGATATATAATATGCCCTAGTTTGGCCATGTTAAGAGGAAATGAAAGAGATTTTTGGTTTCAGCCCATGATGGCCGTCAAATTTAATCCCATCAAAATTTTTGTCACTGAAAAAAAATAAAAAAAAGATGAAAAGTCGTACTGAAAATGGTAAAAAGACTGTCTCAGTAAAACATCCATAACTTTCTCTCAGAATATTAGATTTCAGAGTTCTTATAGGCGTTGGAAAGCTAATTCAGAGCACTACAAGATGGTGTAGGTTTTGTTCTATGATTTTAAGATTTTTTCAAGTTTTAAGAGCCCTAAAGTCAGATGTTATTTATTTTGAGCACGGATTAGGGCATAACTTGGGCATACGGAGTCAAATTTTGGACTTCAAGTAGTCAACGGAAAGCTCTTGGAGAGCTCTACACATTGGTTCAGATTTGGTGTAGGTTTGGCATGATTTATTTGTTGATATATTTATCTGAATAGTTTATAGATATATTTTGACTATGGTAACTTGTGAGTTTATGGCATTAGAGATTTAAGTTTTGATGTCACTGTATACTCAGTTCATATTTCAAATTGGTCTCATGATGATATAGTTATCAGTGTTTGGGTTTGGATATGCATGATGACTTGTTGGATCTACAAGTTGTGCAGTGTTGTAAGTGGTCTATACTTACAGGTTGCATTTATAGCTTGGTTATGGGTTGTCTTTGCCCATTGATCTTTCATTATTGATGCATATTTAGATTGGTGGCTTGGATTTGGGTTGTCTATGCCCTAAGTCACATGATTTTATGATTTTATCTTCATGTAGAAGGGATGAGATGTTGTTACCAGGTACAGTCATGGTGGAGGATTGTGGTTGACTATTTTATGCTTACAGGTTGGACACTTTGAGAGCCAAATGTTCAGTTCATGGATGTGATCATGGTGCCATGGATTTTGGCATGACATGATTGGTTATACAAGTACATCCTTGATGTTCATTAGCTTGGATTTCTGATTCAGTTATGGTGGTATATCTTCTTGGTTGAGGATCATGGTTATTTAGTTTCTTTTGAGGAGCTCATGATGTGCACTTTGAGTTCTTTGATGGTTTGATGCCTTGGTTGATTCTCATGGTTAGAGGATGTGACAGTGATGGGGTGACAGTGCAGGATTAGTTTCTGGTTTGGTTTATATCTTCTTGGTTTGGAGAGGATGGATTTTATGATGCCATAGGTGACTTGGTACCACGGTTGAGTGGGAGTTGTTGGCATTGATATATTTATTGAGTGTTTGCAGATGTTGGAGGTTTGTCTTAGATCCTGTTGCTGCAGAAGTGTCTTTGACATTTGCATGGTGCACTTGTTATCTTCATGGTGTTTGAAGATGGTTAGATCTTGAGGACTCATGGAGTTCTTGGTTATCTTCATGGTATGTGGAGATGGTTCTTCCTAGTATGTGGAGATGGTTTTCTTCATGGTGTGTGGAGATGGTTGCATCTTGAGGACTCACAAGGTTCTTAGCAAAGGTGTGGTTTATGCTTTTATTTGGCATGTTATCCTTGGTATGAGGATGGTTTCATTATTATGTCATGGTATACAATTGATACGCATTTAGAGTTGTGACATGTTATGGTGTGTTCATATGGAGCATGTTATCTCTTTAGTTGAGATGGTAAGATCATGTTGTCATGTTTATGTTCCTGAGGCCATGGTTGGAACTTTGACATTGATCTTGGTTTAGTTTCTTGGTATTGAGTACACTGATCATAAGCTGGATACTTCATGATATTGCTATGTTGCATTTGGAGTTGGCATGGATTGATTGGTTACAGGTGCTCATGGATACTTAGAAATGGTGGTGACGCTGATTTCTCTTGGATTAGAGAAGTATTTGTTAGGATGGTTGATGGTTTCAATAGGAAGTCCGAGGGGCACTCACCTGATATGGACTTGAGAGGAGATTGTTCTTAGATGAGTCTTGGTTGGAGACTTGGGTATCTTGATGAGCATTCTCATTCCCCACTCTTGGTCTACTTGGCAGTTTTGCTACTTGAGAGGTATAGCCCATTATTTTCTCTCAGTTGCATTATATTTATGCTTATCTTTTATGGATATGGATCTCGAGCTATGGTACATGAGTTAGTTCTAGAGGGTTCATTTGAGAGATGGTTTAGCATTGGTTATCTCCATGTGCATATGTTGTTATGCTAGTTGAGTTTGGGAGATGGTTTTATATTGGGCATATTCCTTGAATTAGGAATGGTTATTCCTTGGTTTAGGAATGGTTTTATTGAGTTCGATCTTATTGTGAGAGGCTTACATCCATGATTAGTTATATGGTATGGTTTGGATGTTGTTGAGGCTTCTTGTTGGGGTTTTATGGAGGAGATCATACTTGCATAGTTTACATCTAGAGGTGTGTGTAGAAGGACATGATACAGGTTATGATTTGCATGGTTTCTCCAGTCTTGGTTATCTTCCTGGATGTTCAGTTTTGCTTACATTGGATTTGAGATTGGTTAGAGATTGTGATCACTGGTTTGTGCTCATGTATGTCATGTGAGAGATGACATGGTTATTCCTTTATCTCTTTCCTCTGTTGCTTGTGGAGAATTTGGAAGACTATTGGAGACTTGTTATGAGAGTTATTCTTGCAGGATATTGGATTATGTATTGTGGATGTCCTTGATACTACATGGATTCACTTCTTTGAGATGTTGTGAGTGGATTGGTTATAGATTTGACATTATCTTTTGCAGTGGGAGCTTCTTGGTATATATGTGGTAGGTATTTGTGATGAACCTCCTTATAGCAATATCGTGAGAACGCTCGAAATAACAGAATACAAAGTGATAGCAGAACTCAGAATGAATCTACTGATCGCAGGCCACTTCGAGGGGGTAACCTCCTTTGAGCAAGCTCAATACAATAAATTCGTCCGTGCTCATCAAGGGCCTAAACCTATTCTTATATACTGGGTACGATCTAGAAAAGTAATACTACCTATGCATGTGGGATAATAAAATATACTCTCGGGACGACTTACAAAGCATATGCGTCCAACAACACTACTCTAACAAAATAAACAGAAGGAACACACAGGTTCCTAACATCCCCTCTCCCTTAGAAAAAAGCTTTGTCCTCAAAGCTTAAGGTGTGGAAATTGTTGTTGAATCTGAAGAACGGGTTCCCAGGTAGCATCCTCTGGTTGCATGCCATGCCACTGAATCAAGACCTCAGAGATGGAGCAAGAGCGAAGCTGGCGAGTGCGCTGGTCAATGATTGCCACCGGCTCCAGGATAATGGATCCTTCCGTATCCATTTCAGGGAGAGTAGTTTGTGCTCTGACAGTGGTACCCAGAACTTTCTTTAGACAAGAAACATGAAAGACTGGATGAATGCGGGAAGAAGGAGGAAGGTCCAGTTTATAAGCAACTGAACCAATCTTCTGCAGAACCTTATAAGGCCCATAAAATTTTGGGGCCAGCTTATGACGCCCTTTCAGCTTTAGGGAGAATTGTTTGTATGGCTGTAGACGAAGAAAAACCATATCCCCAACTTGAAATGAGCACTCAGAACGGTGTTGATCTGCTTGCTGTTTCATCCGATTACGGGCCATGTGAAGATTATCCTGTAAGGTACGAAGAATCTGATCCCTGCTGCAGAGAACTATGTCAACTGCCTGGATTGGTGAGCTGTTGGGAGTGTAGGGAAGGAGCACTGGAGGTGCCTGACCATAGACTGCTTCATATGGAGTCATTTTAGAGGCAGTGTGGTAAGAGGTATTGTACCACCATTCAGCTAAAGGGAGCCACTTGGCCCACTGATGTTGCTGTTCGGAAGTGAAGCAACGAAGATAAGTTTCCAAGCATTTATTGACAATTTCAGTTTGACCATCAGTTTGTGGGTGATAGCCCGAACTCATCTTCAGTTTGGTGCCAGTTTTCTGAAACAGTTCAGTCCAAAAATGACTGGTAAAAGTTGCATCACGATCAGAGACAATGGAAGAAGGGAGTCCATGAAGACGAAATATCTGGTCCATGAAGATTTGTGCAACAGAGGAGGTAGTATAGGAGTGGCTGAGGGCACAAAAATGACTATATTTCGAGAGACGATAAACCACAACCAAGATCACTGTCTTGCCACCGGATTTAGGAAGCCCTTCAATGAAATCCATAGAAATATCAGTCCAAATCCGTGTAGGGATGGGCAATGGTTCGAGCAAGCCAGGAAGGAGGGTCGTTTCACCCTTGTGGCGTTGGCAAGTATCACATTCAGCCACCATCTGTTGAATCGTCTGTTTCATCCCTTTCCAAAAGAAGTTTCTCCTTGCTCGCTCATAAGTTTTGAGGAAGCCTGAGTGCCCTGCTGAAGGAGAAGCATAGAGTTCATAAAAAATAGCCTGATGTAGAGCTGGGTTCTGAGGAAGCACTAGCCGACCCTTGTATCGAAGAGAAGCACCATCCCAAGAGTAATGTGGTATAGCAGAAGGATTATTGGCTAGCTGGTGAATGATTTGAGATAAAGAAGAGTCACTGTCATAGCCCTGCTGAACAGACGCTAACCAATTGGGAATGGGCATAGAAATAGCGGAAAGGGAAGCTTGATTATCAAATGTGCGAGAAAGAGCATCTGCCACAATATTCTCCTTACCCTTCTTGTAGGTGATCTCATAATCATACCCCATGAGTTTGCTGACCCATTTCTGTTGTGTAGGAGAGGATACCCGTTGTTCCAAGAAGTATTTCAGACTTTGGTGATCGGTTCTGATGCAAAAATGACTCCCTAAGAGGTATGGCCGCCACTTCTGTACAGCATGCAAAATAGCCATCATTTCTTTTTCATAAGTAGAGAGGGCTAGATTCTTACCAGAGAGGGCTTTGCTAGTGAACGCAATAGGATGGTCATCTTGCAGGAGAACAGCACCCAATCCATTGCCGCAAGCATCACTCTCAATAGTGAAGGGTTTGGAAAAATCTGGCATCGCGAGAACAGGTGTACTACACATAGCCTGTTTCAGTTGTTCAAATGCAGTCTCAGCAACAGGGGTCCAGGAGAAGGCATCCTTTTTTAACAGAGCTGTCAATGGTGCTGCAATTTTCCCGTAAGCTTTGACAAACTTGCGGTAGTAGCCAGTCAACCCCAAAAAACCCCGAAGGCTCTTGAGAGTTTTAGGATGCGGCCAAGTTTTCATGGCATCTATTTTTGTAGGATCCACCCGCACTCCATGGTGTGCAACAATATGCCCGAGATACTCCACTTCCTCCTGGCCAAACACACATTTAGATAGTTTTGCACAGAGTTGATGATCAGAGAGAAGTTGCAAGACAAGCTCCAGATGATGGAGATGCTCAGCCCAAGTTTTGCTATATATGAGGATATCATCAAAGAAGACCAGAATGAATTTCCGGAGGTATGGTCGAAATATGTTATTCATCACTGCCTGAAATGTTGAAGGAGCATTCGTGAGGCCAAAGGGCATGACTAAAAATTCATAGTGACCATCATGTGTGCGGAAGGCAGTTTTAGGTATATCCTCCTCATTAACCCGAATTTGATGATACCCAGAACGAAGATCTAACTTGGAGAAAAAATGAGCCCCATGAAGTTCATCAAGAAGTTCATCAACAACTGGAATGGGAAACTTGTCCTTTATAGTGAGATGATTAAGTGCTCGGAAATCAATGCAGAGTCGCCATGACCCATCTTTTTTGCGAACAAGCAGAACTGGAGAAGAAAAGGAACTGGTACTAGGGCGAATAATACCTTGCTTCAGTAAGTCACGGAGAAGTATCTCGATTTCGATCTTCTGATGAAATGGGTAGCGGTAGGGCCTGATGTTGGGCAGAACACTGCCAGGAAGGAGCTGAATACGGTGGTCCTCTGGACGAGAAGGAGGTAATCCCACAGGTTCAGCAAATATACCAGAATACTTGTCCAAAATGTGTTGGAGATCGGCAGGAGTGCTAGAGACTGCTGATGGCTGCATCTGAATGGAATGGAGCTGAGCGATGACACCATGTGAACTCTTCTTAAGAAGTTTTTCCATACGGTGGGAACTGATGATGCTGAGAGACCCTGGTTGTAAGCCTTTCAAAGTGTGTTGGTGCCCCTCGGCTGAAAACTGCATCCAAAGTTCAGCAAAATCCCAGAGAATGGGGCCAAGAGTGCGTAACCATTGGGCACCCAAAACCACATCACAGCCACCTAAGGGTAAGGCAAACATGTCAGAGCGCATGTTATAATCTCCAATAGAGAGACGCACATTGCGACATTTCCCTTTACAAGGTAAAGTGCCCCCATTGGCAATCATGACTTCAAAGCTAGAGCAGGGATGGATAAAGCAATCAGCCTGTTTGGCTATTCGTGGATCAATGAAGTTATGAGTGCTACCAGAATCAATGAGTATAGTAAGAGGGATCTTCTTGAAGAAACCCTGGACCCGCATGGTTTGTGGAGTAGTGACTCCTGCCAAAGCATGGACAGATATCTCTGGTGGAGCTTCTGGTGAAGGAGGTTCAGGCTGGTGAGGCTCAACCTCATCATCCACTGTTTCCTGAGCATCTACATATTCTTCCAGTTCCGGTGGAGAATCCACATCCAAGAGATAGAGCTTTTGCTGAACACATCTATGGCCCCGAGACCATTTCTCATCACAATTATAACAAAGCCCTTTGTCTCGCCTGACTCGCATCTCTGTTTCAGACAAGTGCTTGATCGGAGTAGTTCTGGGAGCTGGTATGACTAGAGGGTTGTGAGAACCTGTATTTCTGAATGGAACAAAATTAGATCTGGAGCGTTGTAGAGCACTAATCTTGTCTTCCGCTAACTTAGCCAACCCAAGGGCTTCCATCATTGTAGTAGGTCGAAACATTTTGACTTCTGAGCGAAGTGCATCCTTCAGACCACTGACAAAACAACTACGGAAGAATTCATCAGACAAGCCCTCTGTGTGATTAGCTAATTTTTCAAACTCTGTCTGGTATTCTCTTACAGTGCCTGTTTGACGTAGTTTAGTGAGTGCTCCTGTGAAATCATCAAAGGAACTAGGGCCAAAGCGCTCCAAAATGAGGGTGCACAATTCGCTCCACGTTGGGCCTACATTAGCCTTGATGTACCAACGGAACCATTGAAGAGCTTCATGTTCCAAATGAAAAGATGCAAGGGGGACTTTGTGGTTATCCAAAGTATTATGCAAGCTGAAATACTGCTCTGCCCTATAGATCCATCCAGTCGGATCAGAACCATCGAAGCGTGGAAAATCAAGCTTTGGTCCACGGAAATTGCCAGAAGAGGACCCAGTATCTCCTGAATGGTTTCGGCTCATGGCTGACTGCTGAAAGTTAAGACTCAGAATTTTGTCATCCAGATCTTGAAGTTTGGTTTTGAGGGATGCAATTTCCTCTTCCATGATTTTTGCTCCTGTACACGTAACAACCATAAAACAAGGTTTTTTTTTTTTTTTTTTTTTTTTTTTTTTTTTTTTTTTTTTTTTTTTTTGAACAGTCGACTTAGAAAAATTCACTCACAGACAGAACAACTGAAAAGAGTTATTGCAATAACAAGAGATATTAGAAGTGAGAGGAACCTGAAGGCCACGACAGAAAAAAAATTTGATGTAATTTCCACCCAGCGAGCCCAAGAGAGTGCTCTGATACCAGATGTGATGAACCTCCTTATAGCAATATCGTGAGAATGCTCGAAATAACAGAATACAAAGTGATAGCAGAACTCAGAATGAATCTACTGATCGCAGGCCACTTCGAGGGGGTAACCTCCTTTGAGCAAGCTCAATACAATAAATTCGTCTGTGCTCATCAAGGGCCTAAACCTATTCTTATATACTGGGTATGATCTAGAAAAGTAATACTACCTATGCATGTGGGATAATAAAATATACTCTCGGGACGACTTACAAAGCATATGCATCCAACAACACTACTCTAACAAAATAAACAGAAGGAACACACAGGTTCCTAACAGTATTGCTCTTGAGGCTTGTGATTGCAGGTTATAGATTGGATATGTCAGTGATATGAGATTCACTTGTTATACCTTTGAGGTATGGATAGTTGGATGGGTTTGGCACTTGCTGTGGGTGCTATTTCAGCTATGGATATTTTGACAACTACGGATATATGTGATTACCTTTGGATCAGGTTATTTGTGCTTGGAATTTTAGTTGGTATAGGATTTTATGATCTTCTAATGCGACAAGTTGGGTGGCTTTCTCTTTGGATGGCTTCTATGTATGTCCATTGGGAGTGGCATAATAGGAGGTAAGATCATTCATGTTCGAAATGCTAGATACTTTGATTTTGTTGCGGGTACCAGGATGGAGCACTTGATGTATTTTGATCCATGATGGTGGATGTGCTAGGAGGGATTGTTCCCTTGTTCATTTATGTGGCTACGGATTGACCCTATGCAATGTATACAACAAGTGGGAGATTGTTGAGATAATGGGTGTTGCACACATTGCATAATATTGTTATTTGATTATTTTATTTTTTTATTATGTAATTTTGTACCTAGATGGACGTGCAACATGTAAAGATTTCCATGGAATATTCTTGATGAGTTGTATTGTAACATTGCGAAAATATTTTATGTAATTATTTAATATTGGGGAAAAGAATTAAATGCCCAATATTAAATGTGAGTTCAATGGGTTAGGTAGCACATGGTTTTAGCACATGGTTTATGTAATACCACTTAGTGGTTTTGTGGGACTTGCTACTATATAAGCAGCCACAAGGGTAGTTGTTGTAGAGAGGAAAAGAGTGACAAGAAGAAGAAAAAAGGCAAGAGTCAAGCAGGACAAGGCTTGACAGGTTAGCCAAGGGAGCATTTGTGAAGGTTGAAAGCATGGCATGGGATGTGTGGATTCATGCTTGTTCACATAGTTTGCTCGGTTGTGGCTATGGCCATGAAGGCTTCCATGGTTGTATGTCAATGGTATTTTTGCTGAATAATACATGATGATGGATGCTTTTGGAGGCTGGATTTTTTTCCCTCAATAAGGGTTTCTTAGGGTATATCTTGTATCACATTTTTGTGGGTATGTTGTCTATTCTCTTGCATGTGGATTTTAATTCCGTGTTTATTTTAGATCTATTATGGGTTATGTGGAAACGGTTATATTCTTTATTGCCAAGTTTCCTTACACTAGAGATATATCAATGATGATTACTTAGTTGATTATATTTCATGTGTTGTTTAATGATTATGGTTACTAGTGCATTAATGATGCTTTAATGATTATTAGTTAATAAATGTGATTTCTTTCCTAGCAATGTCAGATAATGCCTTAATGATGAATAATTCATATTTGTAATGATGCATTATTTTGTCTGAGCATTTGATGTTTGATTTATAATTATTATGGTACTTACCCTATACTTGCATTGTATGGTGTGTGTGTCTATTTTATCTTTCTATTTGTCGTGTTTGTTGTGGTTAAGGGAGGGAGTCGTAGTCACTTGCTCATCGAGATCTACACAATGTACCACTCCCTGTCATTGCTTTTTTAGTGTAGATATATTTATATACATCTACATGCTCATCTGTTATGCATAATGTAGGTATCAGGCATCAACTTCCCTGAATTGTCAGGATGAGTGTGCCCTATCACAATAACTCAATGGTAAGAATGGGGAGATAATGTTTAGGTTCAATCCTAGCCATAGCCTAAATACTTGTCTTGCAAGGAGTACTCATAACTGACTTTCCACCCTTTTTAAACTCATGAGTTTATCTTTGTCCGTGTTGCTTAATTTTGAGTTTTGATATGTTTTGGTAATGTTACTTTTATGTGAATTTTATTAGGTGATTTATTTGGTAAATGATTTAATTCTAATATTTGGATTGATCATATAATATTTAGAATTATTAAATATTATTTGATTAAAAAAAAAATGTTAAAGCATGAGAATATTTAATTAATTAAATATGTGCTTTAATTTAAAAGTCTTAATTTAAAAGTTTAAATTTAAAAAATTGGTTAAAGAAAAATTAGAATATGATGATATTTAATTAATTATAAATTAATTAAATATGTAGTTCAGTTTAAAAGATTTAATTTAAGAAGTTGGACAAAAAGAGAATTAAAATATTAAAGATTTAATATTGCTTTATTATAATTATTCATTTAATAATAATTAAATTAGAGTTGCATTTAAATAATGAGTTTTGATTATTATTATTAATTTAAATAATAAACTATGCTTTATTTAGTGCTTGCACTAATTAATAAACTAGAGAAAAATAAATTATAAAAGAATGAAATGTAAAGATAAAGTTATAGTTCTAATTGTGGCATATTTATATTTATTTAATTTAATGATAATTATTTAAGAGTTTTATTTTAATAATAATCTCTAAATAATGTTTTTAATTAAATTAATAAATATATTATTAAAAATACTTTAAAATTTAATTAAAGAGAGGAAGCTAATTATTTAAATTAAGATATTTTATAATTAAATATCTAAAAAGAGATGTGCATGAAAATGTAAAAGGTAATAAAGTATTAAACAATAATTGATAAGTGAGCTCCCTCTCATGATTACACAATCAAACGCTCAATTTAGGGAAGAACTCTTTATCAGAGTTCTAGAGCTCACTTTGCAATGACAGGTTTTGAGGAGCAAAATTCAGAATTGGATGAAAAGGATTGTTGAGAGTTTCTGAGACTTTGGGATTTGCATGCATTCACATATTGTCTCAAATTTTAGTTGTGATTTTGAAGTTTTGGGAGTGAAAATATAGAATCAAAAAAATTGTTGAAAGTTTCAAAGGATTTGGATTTGCATGCATTCACAGATTGTCTCAGATTTTAGTTCTACTTTTGAGGTAGGATTTGAAAACCCATTGTAAAATTTTATTAAAAAATCTGTCTACTTCGTGTCTACCTGGGTGTTTGCATATTGATTATTAATTTACTATAGTGATTGTTGAATAAGGAATTATGCTGTAAATTTTGAAAAGGAAAACTTATTAATCAAGAAAAAAATACTGAGAAAAATTATTTAAAAACTATAGAAAATTATTATGAGTGTATTCTTTTAACCCCCTTTAGATAATATAGGAAAATTTTGATAATATAAAATTGGAAGAAAATAATAAATTGAACACTTAGGGTTTCAACTTTAAATTTGTCGTTAAAACCATGAGATTATCATGAGTTTTCTAAATATAGATAAATATTATTCTTATATCTAAAATAATTTAATTGCAAAATTTATTGGGAAAAAGAAAAATATTAATTGAGAGGAAAACATGTTGTAACTAAACTTATGCATGCATGTGAAAATAAATAGAAGCTAAGAATAATATAGTTGCATGTGAAAACAAATATGCTAAAAATAGAAGTTTAGTATAGTATGGTTACATGCATGTGAAAACAAACATGCTAAAATATAGAAGGTAAGTATAGCATGGTTACATGCATGTGAAAAAAAATGATAAAAATAGAAAGCTAAGTATAGTAAGGTTACAAGCATGTGAAAATAAATATGCTAAAAATATTTTTTAAAAACTAAGTATTGTATGGTTGAATGATTTGACAGATCAAAGACATGCGAAAATATTAATTGCATGTGTATTTTTGTTTTATATAATTTAATTTTTCAAATTTATTTATTTAAAAAATAATAATCATAGTTTATTAATTTCTAAAATTAAATAAATATTATCCATTTAGTTATAAATTGAATGTTAGTATTGGTGATTATTTAAGTCTAGTTAAACTCTTAGTTGCATATAAATAATTTAATATTTATTAATGCAAGAGGGAAGTTAATAAATAAATATTTATTATTTTATTATAGTTTAAGAGTAGTGGTGAAGTTCACTCTTTCATCATCCACTTAATAACTATTTGACTTTATGAGAAAAACTATAAATAATTAAATTATAATTATAATTTTATCTCTAGTTGCATTATGAATTAAAGGAAAAGTAAATATTAATATTAGAGTCATATTGATATTTTAGAAATAGAATTGATATTAGTATTTGATCTAATAATATACATTTATGTTATTAATTAAATCATTTATGATATAAGATCATTTCAATTAATGACATGATAATGTTGCATGACATTTTATATGCACAAAAAGATTGAATATTTAAATAAGTATATTAGCATAACAATTTATATTGACATATATATTCTTACTTTATTTCCAAACACATCCTTATAACCCAAACTAAACAAGAGAAATTGGTGGAATTCAATCATGTGGCTAAAAACTATGTGTTTTCAAATATTCTATAAAAATATTTTAAATTTTTTTTTAATGATTATTTAATTGGATGTCATGATGAACTTTATGATTTGAATTGAGATTTATGTTTTATGAGCTTTATGCTATTGAGCATTTATGAAAACTTGAGTTTTGAGAACCAATGTTATTTTTTGGATTTCATGTTAATAACCAAATTCTATCAATATTACTCTTGTGGTATGGGACACTATTGTAGTTTGTGATTTTTGGGAAGGTAGTCTAGGTGCATGTCTATGGGAGTGGCTTGCAATGGGGGTCGAGTCCCAAAGTGGCTACCAAAATAACTCACTGTAAATTGTGTAACAAGTGATAACATAGTAATTAAAATATCTTGCCTAGCCCTTTCCTTGAGATACATTAAAAAGATAAGTTGGAGATTTTTCCTTGTCCATGTCGTGAATGCTTGTATAGACTAAGGATGAGATGGAGATGATGCCTTGAGAGGTATGACTAGTTTTCTCATCTTTATGAGAGGGTATTCTGGTTCCGCATAGAGTCACTAGGGGGTCAGAGTCTTGAGAGACTGCCAGAGTAACCTTAGAGTTGGCTCATGTGATGACACTCCATAGTATGTATCCTTAGTCTTCTTCACATTTTTTTTAAATATTTGCCTCTAGTGGTGTACTTGTTGGGTATTACTTTTCATGGTGTATTTATTTTGACTCATTACTTATTGATTGGATGTCATTTATTGTTGATAGTTGACTTTTATTAATAAATGATAAGTTATTCATTAGTGATTTTTTTATTGTTGGAGTTAGTGATTGGTAATTTACTTTTATTGATGACAGTTGTTATCTATTGATCGTCGTGCTTGTAACACTTGACATTGATTTGGAGGTGGTTGTGTCTTTTTGGGTTTTGATACTTGATTTATATTTGGTATTTGTATGTTAACTTGGTATGAGATGTTAGTACTGGAATTAGTGTCCTTTCGATTTTAATTATCTCTTCTTCTTGAGTGGTTTGTTACCCTTGAGGTAGTTTTGGCTATAGGATTCCTTGCCTAGGATTATTTTATGATTTGATTATATGTGTGTGGATTATATATTATCTCTCCTACATGGTGGGAGTGGGAGCCTGATTAGGTGACCATGCAGTTGGGAGGTAGTGTATTCTTACCATTTGGGTCCCCTCAGATTGACAGATGTTGGATGTTCCTTGATACAGTGGCACCATCATCATTCTTCCTCTTATCTTAAAGACTTCTATTCATTTGATGTATCTATATATCATATGTTTTGAGATTCTATGGATATTGTATTGTATATTGATGTACTTGTATTTATTTCCACATACCCTATGACATGTGTAGTGGATGTTATTCATTAGATGTGCTTTCATATTATTAGTTCTACTTATGCATTTGCTTATATAACTATGTATGTGTTTTTTCATTTTATGATTATGGACATTGTAATTGAGATTTAAACTTATTAATAAAACTTTCTTAAATGTGACTCAACATAAAGGAATCTGATTATGTGTTCTTGATGTGTATGTATATATTGCTTCCACATCATTGTTTTTGATAAGAAAAATAGGTTTTAAGGGATCCTGAAACCCATAAGTTTTACATAAACAAGGCTGATAATAAGCTAAAGAAGCCCAGCCAAAACAGAGGTCCAATAGCTGAAAAAAGACCCGAAGGCCTAGCCCAAAAAAAAGGCCCACAAAAAGGCCAGAAAACAAACAAACTAAAACAGACTACAGAAAGCCTGTTGAAAAGCCAAAAGCCAGGAAGACAAAAAGACAAAAGACAAGAAAACTAGTCTTCAGTTATCTTCTCCATTTCCTGCATAGTCTGAGCTGCCTCAATTATCTTTTGCTGCTCCTTTGCCATTTGATCTTGGACCTTCTCAATGCCCTGATCCATACTGGTGAGAGTACTGATTGTGGCCTTGTCATCATCCGACCTGGCCATATCCCTGTTATGTCCTCCCTCCTCCACCAGCAAGCCCCTGTCCTTAAGTTTACCAGCAAGGGATTGGATGTTGTCATTCATCGAACTCAGGAGAGAAATCATTTGACTTGCCAGGTTGTGGTTATAGTTTTCAAGCTTCCACATCATTGTTACTTTGATGTTCTTTAAACTTTTTTTAAAAAGTTCATTAAACTTTGTAACATGTTAGGTTTATTTCTTTTTGGTTCTAGAGAGGGGTGTTACAGAAAAGGTGTAATGCACATCCTGCATATGCCGAGGAATTTCCAAAGGAAATGGATTAGGTTTATCTTAAGACAAGTCCAGATCATCCTATACAGATCACCAAGAAGATGATACACAAAATCACAGGGTTGCTAATACTTAATAAGCTGAAGACCATAGAAACCCTAGGTCGAGTTGAACTAGTGAAAAGAACTCTTACCGAGTGGGATGGCAGAGGGATGAAACTGAATGGAGTTATAGACATGGAGATAAAGTTTGGTATCCATGTGATTGCACACAAGATATACAGCTCGAGCCGTCTGAATAATGTTTTGTGCGAAGCTATTGACCTAGCATTCAAGGTGGTGAAGAATAACCTATCTTTTGACCTTGCCGAGTTGTTGTTGAACCAATTTAGCAAAAATATGGAGAGCATCTGACTTTCAAAGAATAATCCATGTAAGTTCAAATATTTATTGACTTGTTTATTCTTTTATGTGCAAAATTTTTTCCCTTCATACACCAATTTTGTATTAGATTTATGAATTCATAGCAGAAATTGGTGACAATTTTAAAAGTATTATGGATGCCTATTTTGAGTCATTTAAGGAGAAAATGCAAAGTAGATATAGAATCCCCAAGAAACTGGTGGAAGATTATGAACAAGACATTTTTTTTCTTGTTCCTTGTGATAAAGTTCATATTCAAGCAGTAACACCAAGGACTACATGGGTTAAGCCTCTTGGATATGAGGTTAACATTGATGATGCAAAAGATAAAATTAAAGCTCTTATAAATGAGCCAGTGGACCCCAAGGTACCATACTTTCGCACCTATGAGGAAGCTAAGGCTATAATTGCATTAGAAATCAAACTTCCTCAAGCCATGAAAAGAGGAAGAAAGAAAGTTGAGAAAATACTTAAGGACATTAAATCATCTAGTTCCCCTCCTTTGATGATTGAAGGCAAAGGAGATGACATTGAAGAAGAGGAAGGTGATGAAGCAAATGCAGAGGAAGAGGAACCTGAAGAGGAGGAGCCTCCGAAGAAGAAAGGGAAAGTTATCATCATTGAGCTTGCAAAATCCTCCCTTATTGTATTTACTAGGAGGACTGCCAAATCAAAGAAGAAGCTCATATTAGGTGATGATGAAGATGAATAAAAGCAACAAATTTTATTTCAGAAGAATACCCCTACCTTGGAAGAAAGATTGAAAAGACTAGAAGAAGGAGGATGTATGTCATATCTTAAGTCTCTTAAGTATGACACTAGGAGCACAAAGGAGAAGAAACAAATTGAAGAAGCTTTTGTGGCTAAAATGGAAAAATGGAAGCATTATCTAGAGGACCTGGCCAAGTAAGTTCCTAATGTCATTCAGAAGGCAGTTGCACATGTATGGGAGAATGCATTAATTGTCGCAAAGGACATCAAAGAATAGACTTTGAGGCAACTTATGCCTGATCTGTCTGACAAGGAAGTGAAGGAATCATTGAAGAAGAATGAGCAAAAGCTGACCCCAAAATTCAACGCATTCTAGATCCTATCAAAGGAAATTGAATATGTTGTGAAGTCTAACACTATTGCATGAAGAATATCTATGGGTTGTACAAGCCTAGTGAACAAGTTGTGCAAATTGATGATTTCACATTGTTGAGTTTTGTAAGACATCAAGGATACAAATCTCTCCTGCAGAATATTTGAGGATGAATCCTGGTGAACTTAACATGTTGATTGAGTATGTTAATTAGTCACCTCCTGACAAAGAAGCCAAACAGATCAATGAGGTCAAAGTCTCGGATGGAAATGAAACAGTTGCTCAACAGAAGAAAGAATTTTTGAAGGGCAAGAAATCAAAAACACAAAAATCTCATAGTCAGGAAGAGGTAATTCAACCGGACCCAATCAGTCCTGAACCCTCTTATAACCACAAGCCTAATCCATTCTATGTCTCTCTCTTTTTACATGGCTTTAAGCTGAATAACTGCATCATAGATTCAGGGGCTTCAGATAATATAATGCTAGGAGTAGTAGCAAAAGCTTTGGATCTTCCTTTAACCAAAATGTTTTGCAAATGTTACTCCATGGATTCAAAACAAGTACCCTTAGTGGGTCAAATAAAAGATTCCCAAGTGTCACTAGTTTCTTACCCTGAGAAAAGAATTAAACTCACCATCCTGGTAGTGGATATCCCCACAAGCTATGGCATGTTTCGTAGTCGGACTTTCTGTTGAGCTCTAGGAGGGGAAGTTAAGATGGATTGGTCTCATGCTGTGATACCTATTGGGAAGGAGAAAGTAACCTTATTACTTGAAACAAAATCCAAATACACAGTCTTTCCATCTGATGATCCTAAATCTCAAATTCTTTACCAAGAAACTGATTTTGCTAATTATTTGATTCTGTTTGAAGATGAGAAAATAGGTGAGAAAACATTAGAAGACGACCTACTATGGACCCTCAAGTTTGATGGGAGCTATTGTTCGAATGGATCTAGAGCCGGTGTAGTTCTCATATCACCTGATGATCAGAAATTCCCCTTTTCTTATAAGCTTGCCTTTGAAAATACTAACAATATAGCTGAATATGAGGCCCTACTTCTAGGCATAAAAGAAGCCAAAAGAAGGAACATCAAGCTATTAAAAGCAAGAGGAGATGTTGAGTTAATAGTGAAACAAGTTAAAGGTGTGTTTTCAGTTAAAAACCAAAGACTGAAGCATTACAGGAACAGAGTATGGGATGAAATAGAAGGTTTTGATGCATTTGCAATTGAAGCAATCCCTCGAGAACTGAATGAAAAGGCAGACTCCTTAGCAGTATCAACTCCTTTGTTAATTCCTCATCCTAATTTCATAAACAAGAAGTATTCAGTTGAAATCATTCACAGACCAAGTGTCCTTGATAATAATAATTCTTGGCAAGTATTTAAAGATGATGCTCATATTAATGCTTTCTTGCAAAATGTTGAGTTCTCTATGAACTACTTTGAAGGCTCAAGTGTGGAATGTAGGGAATTTTGTCCTGATTTACCTAATGAGAGTGATATGTTATAGTTAAAAGGGAACGTAATGCCTAAAGGCTTGGTTGAGTTTGAAAAACTTTTTGATAGGCGAGATACCTTCCTAGCTCAAGATGCAACATCTAAAGATGATCTGAATGCTGATTATGAAAAGGTGAATCTGGGAGATAAACATAATCTCAAAATTATCAATTTACGAACTTGTTGTGATGAAGGTGAGAAAGCTAGATTCATTAAGCTCCTGTCAGAATATGTTGATGTCTTTGCTTGGTCTTATGATGATTTGAAGACTTTCAGGAATGGTAAATTCAAACACCATATTACTTTGAAACCAGGTACCTCCCCTTTTAGGCAAAAATTGAGGACATATAATCCAAAAGTTTCTGATACAATTTTTAGAGAAATAGATAAGATGCTAAAAGATCGCATTATTTTTCCAATTCATCGTTCCACGTGGGTGGAAAACATAGTGTCAGTCAGGAAAAAGAATGGAGAGATAAGGATTTGTGTTGATTTTAGAAACCTTAATCAAGCAAGTTTGGAAGACAATTTTGCTTTGTCAATAATGGATCAAGTTCTTCAAACAGTTGCTAGTTCATAAATGATGTCTTTTCTAGATGGTTTCTCAGGTTATAACCAAATAGAAGTTGCTGAAGATGATCAACATAAAACAACATTTACAACACCATGGGGAACCTTTGCCTACAAAAGAATGCCTTTTGGCTTAATAAATGTCGGTGCCACCTTTTAGCAAGCTATGAATTTGACCTTTGGCAACTTATTGGATAGATGCATCATAGTGTACCTCGATGATATGACAGTGTTTTCCAGAAGACGGAAGAAACACCTAAAAGATTTGAGAAAAGTACTCCAGAAGTGTAGAGATCATGGAATTTCATTGAGTCCTAAGAAATCGATTTTTTCCGTGACCGAAGGAAAGTTACTTGGACACATGGTCTCAAAAGAAGGTATCAAAATCGACCTAGAAAGAGTGAAAGCCATCAAGCAGTTATGTCTTCCTATCAATCGAAATGGTGTTAAATCCTTGTTTGGACAAATCAATTTCTTGAGAAAATTTGTACCTGATTTTGCAGAAACTGTTAAACCCATGGCCAAGTTACTCAGTGAGAAGCAGAATCTCAAATGGGATGAGCCAATGTCAAAAACATTCAAGCAGGTAAAAGAAGCTATTGCTAAAGCCCCAACACTTTTTCACCCTGATTTTAAAAAAGATTTTATAATGTATTGTTATGCTTCTGAGCATACCATGTTAGGCATATTGCTTCAAAAGAATGACAAAGGGGAAGAGATGCCTATCTCTTTTATGAGTGTACCTCTGAAGAAACATGAGCTTAATTACTCTCTATTTGAAAAGCAAGCTTTTGCTGTTGTAAAAGCAGTAAAATATTTTAGATACTATATCCTGCACTCTCATTCTGTAGTGTACGTGCCATCCACCACGATCTCGAGCATTCTCACATAGCAGGATGTAGTAGTCAACAATTTGGATATCCAACCAACAAAATTGGTTCGAGGACAGGGTTTGTGTAAACTTATTGCAGAAGGTGAAAAAGAGGAGTCAAATCCCACTTGCTTGTTTGTAAGTCTCAAAGATGAATGGTATTTAGATATTGCTTATTTCCTGACATATGGAAGATGTTCTGATCACCTGAAAGGAAAGGACCGGCGAACCCTCCAACTCAGAGCAGCTAAGTTTGTTATAATTGATGATATCTTATATAAAAGAGGTTTAGATGGTATGTTTTTAAGATGTGTTGATACTGACCAACAGGATAAGTTATTGAGAACCTTCTATTATGGAGCCTGCGGAGGTCATTTTTCATCAACAATAACAGCATTCAAGATCCTAAGAAGTGGGTACTATTGGCTAGGAATGTTTAAAGTTGCTTACCATTGGGTTAGGAATTGTGAAAAATGTCAATTGTTTACCGAGAAACCACAATTAGCTGCTCTACCCCTAAAACCAGTGATCATAGAAGAACCATTTCGACAATGGGGATTGGATTTTATAGGGCCTATTAATCCGAGTTCAAGTGCTGGACATACACACATCCTTACTGCGACTAATTATTTTACTAAATGGGCAGAGGCAGTTCCTGTTAAAGCAACAACCTCACAGGTGGTGTGCAAATTTTTGATAGAAAATATTTTGACCCGTTTTGGTATTCCCAGTAAAATAGTAATAGATAATGCACAGAATTTTTCATCCACGGAAATTCAATTGTATTGTTATGATCATGGTGTCCATTTGTCTCATTCATCCAATTACTTCCCTCAAGGCAATGGACAAGCAGGGTCCACAAATAAAAATTGGTTAACATTATGAAAAAATTGGTGGATGAAAAGGGGAGAGATTGGCACAAGAAGTTACATGAAGCAGTTTGGGCTGATAGGACTTCTCCCAAAAAAGCCATAGGTATGACACCTTTTGAATTGGTGTACAGAGTTGAGGTGCAATTGTCCTTGCCTTTAGAACTAGCCACATTGAATCTGCAGAAAGCAATCGAAGACAAAATGTTCCAGTCCTCCATTGAGAAGAGAGTACTATGTCTCCAAAAATAGAAGAAGAAAGAAGAGAGCTAGTGGATCACATCACAAATCATCAGGCAAGAGTTAAAAGGATTTTTGATCTGAAGAACTAGGTTCAAATGCCTTCAAACTATAGTACCCTAATGGAGATGAACTTCCCCTGTCCTACAACAAGTAGGACCTCAAGCTGTACCATCTTTAAGTCCATTTTTGTGTCTCATTGTAAATACCATCTTTTGTTTTGTTTTTCCTTTCTTGTTTTGTTCTTTGTTTTGTGTTGTCATCTTTTGAGTCGATCTGCAAAGCCTAAGACCCGAGGTTCATCCATGATCCATTTAGTCTCATTCCCCAATAGGAGCCAATTGTTAGTGCTTATATTTTTCTCGCACTCTAATATGTTTTTAGTCCCAAGTTTTCTTTTCCTGAAGTTGAACTTGAAGTTTTAGTTTACTTCAACTTCAACTTCAGGTCTGCCTTAGTCTTCGTGTGTCAAAATTTGATCTCTTTCCTCGAGCTGGTCTTAGTTAAGTCGAATTCGAAGTTGAAACCCAGTCACCCAATTCTTCAACTTCAACTTTAGTGTCAATGTTGCACACTAATGAAAGTTGTAGGCAGGTTTTAAATCTTCGAACCAAATCAAGGTGGGTCCGAGTATAGCATTTCCCAAGACATGCGAAGTTATGAATGAAAGGATTTAAGGTAGTACATGTTTGGCTATGGCAAGATTTGATTGAGGGATAAAATTGTCATGTCATGATCACTTAACATAGCAGCATATGTGCAGATTTGATGGAGTATTTAAAACAAAGCACATGCGGCATCTTTTCCAATCCATGCCACATGAGTGGGTAATTATTGCACTTACTCGCCAAATCTTTCTTGCGATCCCGCACAAATCATTCCTCAAATGCATTCATTTTAGCCCTTTTCTGCTCATTCCATTTTCTCTGAAGAAATTCCCAGCATTATCGGGTAAGAAGGGCGAGTTGCAGGCTTTGTCTCTGTCAACTCTAAGTGCATTTTCATAACCCTTTGCATTTCAAATTGTGTTTGCTTTGTTTTGAGGTATTTCAAGCCATATATTGTAAACTTGTCTTTATTAGCAATCATGATGCTTTTCCGCCAAAAATTGCCTAAGCTAGAGAAACCTTCTTTGCTTAGTTCCTTGCCTGAAATTCATGACACATTCCTGGTAAATAAAAGTTTATCTGAGTTAATCGAATGAGCCAAGAACACCCAGTCAAGCCCTATTTATCAGAGGCTAGTCGATAGTGGATTATTAGAAGCTTTTGCTTTTCCTGCTGCCATCACATAACCAAAACTTGTTCTTGAATGTGCAAGCCATTATGACCCTGTTTCTGGGTGTATTAAGAAAGCCTCAGAGGAAGTGATTGTTAGAATCAATAGAACCAGTGTCCATTTAGCCTTTAGGATTCCTCACAAGGAACCTTATGAGCCATGGATGTTTGAAGAAGTTGAGCGCCTGTATGCCGAAAACAAAAATAGCTATGATAACAAGATAGCTCAGTCCTAGCTCTTGAAACCAGCAGAGGGAGGTTCTAGATTGCCTAAGCCATTGACTATTGAGCATTTTATAAAAGAAATTGCAGACATCATTCTTCTACTAAATAGGATCAAGGGAAATGAAAATGCATTCCACTGGGAATCATGGATGTACTTTTTCATACAGAAGATCGTTGAAGGGGTTAAATTCATTGATTGGTCTGATCTCATAGCAGAAAACCTGCATAGGGGTTTAATAGTTGTTAACAATTGTGGCCCATTTTTCTTGTCTT
Organism: Cupressus sempervirens; assembly: GCA_028749045.1. NCBI lineage: Eukaryota > Viridiplantae > Streptophyta > Pinopsida > Cupressales > Cupressaceae > Cupressus > Cupressus sempervirens. The sequence continues at coordinate 28,130,099 of CM053789.1, read as the reverse complement.
CTTATCTAATTTACATCCTAGCTGCATCTAAAGAATGAGACTATCTTCCACATGCACCTTGGGTTAATGACATGCCCATTTACCAATATTACGACGATCTTCAAGAAGCTATAGTATACAAGGAGTTCAAGAGGGTCAATGATATCTTTCTAGGGAAATTGGTATTTGAACTCCAAGGCTGAGAGAATGATAGGATGACAGAAGAAGCTATGCAAGTTGTGCAAATCTATGGTTGCTATTACATTCAATTCCCCAAGTTTACATATATCAGAGTGGGTGGTTTTTCTGATGAACCTTTAAAGCTGCCATGTTATTGTTCAGATTCTATAGTGTTATTTGAGATGTGTAGGCAATTTGTTTCTGTGATTGAGTCTTTTCAGATTTCAAAAAGATCTTCTTCAGTATTCCTTCCAATTGAGATTGGACACTATAGATGCCCCAGTCTGAAAGAAGCTATATTGTCAGCAAAATCATTAACCCGTTTAGGCTTTAAACCTTTCATTTCTCGGTTAGATTTTGACTATGTTGGCTTTGTCAGAAATAATGTCAAGAATGCAGTATCTGTGGTCCACTCCCCACAATTAGAAGATTTTTGGGCAAACTGCCTTAATAAATTCAAGGTAAGGAAAAAACTGTGGTCATGCTTGACCATTAAACATATCACTATGTTTAATGTGGAGTTGGATACTTATGGAATAAAGGATGATGATTCTGAAGAAGTGCTTGATCAGTTTTATATTGATCAGATTGAATGCATGCCCAGTCCTAAAATTGACTAGGAAAAGAGGGAAGAAAATGATGTCTATACCTGTACTAAAGATGTAATAGCTAGAACTACCAAGTGGATAAAGTTAAAGGCAGTGGCTACTCCAGACCTCTTTGGGAAGTTTTCAAAAAGAAAAGATAAAAAGACTGCTAAAAAGAAAACTAATCGAGGTGTTCCTGATTCTATTGCAGGTCCAATCGAAGTTGAAGTTGAAGCAATTCCTGAATCACTTCAACTTCAAGTTCAAGAGACAACTCTAAAAGGCAAGAGGGTAACTCGTTCAAGCACAAAGAAGACATCAGTTGTCAAAAGTAAGAACACCATAACCATGGACCTGGAGGTAGCAAAAAACCCACCTATGCCGGATGATGTACCCGAATCCCAGAATTTACCAGTAACTACCGAAGGCCAGGAGAGTAGCCTCTCCTTGGTCAAATGCTCCCCTGCTACCGTAAAGGATCAAGCTGAGCCTAAATGGCTGGAGACATCAATGGAGAAGAAAAGGAGCATAGTCCCAATATCCATGCCTATTGACGATTTGGTTAGTAAGTGTCTTGGTAAGGCATCTAAAGTAAAGAAAGCAAGAACCAAGGCAAGAATCAATTTTGATAAAAATTCAGGACGATGGGCAGCAGAGATAGCTACACCACCAGATGGAAGCTCTCATGATTCTGTGGTTCCTCAAGACTTCCAAATAACAAAGGTGGATATGGAAAAAGGGAACCACAAAGTAGACATGGAGTTCTTTGAAGTATCTAATAAAAAGATCATGCACAGGGTATGGAAAGATGGACAGGATAAGCAGGAAATGAAGGAAACAATAAAAAACATGGCACAATATATCAATGCTATCCTACACCCTGAAGAAAAGCCAATCCATGAGATGTCAGCCATCATTGATGTGTCCTCTGTGACCAATCAGCAATCATTGGAGAATCTGCATAAGTGCAAAGCGGTAGCCAAGGTAGTAGGTGAATGGGTTCAGGATGTTCTACATGATACCGTAAAACACATAGGTCACCTAGATCATGCCTCAAAGGAAATATTGAATATTACTAAAAAGGTGAAATTAGGATATGAAGGATATGAAAAAGAGAAGAACAACTGGACAAAGGTGGTGATGTGGTTAGAAGATGTGTAGGAACTTGGCCTACAGAAATTCCAAGCTGAATGCTCCGTAGCTGGTCTAGATGAAAAGGCCCTGTATGTCATCAAAGATTGCATCGAATGGAGGAATGAAGCACTGACACAAGGAGTAACTAAAATCAAAGAAGCGTTGCAAGAACTTAAGGTTATACGTCAAATTATTCAAAATGACCTTAAATGGTTTGCCAAACAATTCATGAGAAAAAAAGTTGACCCCATTGCCCAATTAGATGAAATAATCAAAGAAGTTCAAAAGAAGTTTCAGGAGTGGCAAGATAAGAAGGCACCAGCTAAGTAGGACTTTTCTAATGTGGCGCATACAGAGGCTATGTTAATCATCAACCTAAAACACTTGGAAATGGATGAAGAAAAGGTTGTTGAACTGAAGAAGATGAAAGAAATTTGGAAGCAAAGGTTCGCCTATATTGGTCTACCACATCAATTTATTATCTCAGCCTTTTCGACTGCCTATGAAACGTGGAAGACGGTGAAAGGCGTGGCTAGTGGAGACAACACTACTTGATCAAGACAAGTGGTTACACTTAATCGCTTAGTTATATTTTCTTTTCCCGGTTTATTTTTTCTTGCATTTCAGTTATCAGTTACTTTAGCAAAAGACAATTAACTCCTGGCGGGGTAATTTTGGCAATAGTCCAACCCCATGCCTATATATATGTAATAATTAGTATGGTGAAAGGGTTAGAATTCTCCAACAGATTGATAGACAAAACTATTTTTGTTTGTGGTTTTATTCCAAGTTAGAAGTAGCATTTCAGAATTTCTGCAGATACAATGAAACTCTATAGTTTGATTTTTGGTTAAAAGCTTTGTAAGTGGATACTATTGTCAGCCTATTTAAATTAGTGTTTTTGAAGATACTGTTTAAGCTTTTAGTTGTGTCTGTTATTTGTTTTGAAATTTTCCGTTCAAGACTTGGGATGCTATGAGAAGTTAGTTTTATCGAATTTGCCTACTCGATAGTTTTAATTTTCAAATATGTGGATCATCTTGATAATTAAAATCGAGTGGTTCTTTTGCATAAAAATTTATTTTGTATTGATGAGATAAAATAAGTTGAATCAACACTTTCAGCAGATTGTTTTCCTGTAAAGGTCATTCTGTTGAGTTTATTAGATCGAAAAATTCTCATTATAATAAAGGTAGCTGCGCCTATTTTTAGTGAAGAAATATCAAGCAAAGAATTCCTGAGCCTCTTCGACAAGAATTCATTTGTTAGTTTGAACACTTTTCTCTGTTCTTACATATGAACATTTATGAGGAAAACTGTTTACTAACACAATGTAAACCAAGTGTTTCAGTTGCTACTGATATAATTAGTCAGATTACAGTTCATAAAGAGCTTCATAGTGTCTACTGAGCATCTGAGATAGAATATAGTGTTTGTCGAGCTTTACAATGTCTATCGAGCTTCTGAGGCAAAATGCAGTATTACCCAAGTGTAGCAGTGTACCGAGCTTTTCAGTATAAGCGATGAAGGATGTAGTGTTAACCGAGCTCTGCAGTGTTACCCGAGCGTATCAATGTCTACAGAGCTTGCAGTGTTAACGAAGTGAATGAAGATAGTGTCAGTCGAGCCATGTAGTGTCAACCGAGTAATTTAGTATCTACCGAGTTCTTCAGTATTCACCAAGTCATCTAGTGCTGACCGAGTTCCTGCTACTCCAAGTGATCAATATGGACTAAGCTTCAATGTCAATCGAATGTCAGAGTCTATGGAGTGTTGACAGTGTTAGAACATCACCAAGTTGTCTTCAGAACCCGAGTCCCAGGAGCCAGCCGACTTAGTGAAGATTGTTAGAGTTTGGTATTGTAGCCAACTCCATAAGGGAAATTAAGTGGATTGGTATATATGTAATGCATTATATCATATCCAAATAAGTATGTGAACAAGAAGAATGAGCATGAGTGTGAATAGAAGAAGACTACAAGCAGTATAAGGAAAAGCAGAGACTTATCTATCACAACAAGGTGATCAATTAAAATCAAAGGAATCTCATACAACAAATAGAGTTGCAGATCAGAGATCAACCACTGATTCATCCTGACATTTGCATCAGTCAAATCCTCTAACAAGGTGGACTTAACAGTTTTATTCCAAATCTCTTAGCAAAGTGCATACTTCATTATATGTTGTAAATCCTTTGACAAGGTGGACCTAACAATCCCTATTGCTCCTAATAGGGTAGATCACCAGAAGTGATCAATTATAAGCTTTAACAGGCTAATTTTATAATGCAGTCATAAAGCTTATGGGTATCACCCCCAACCCAATTTTACTTTCTATTTGGAAGATTTTTGGGTTACCAAATATTGTGTCAAAGTGTTATGAATGTTTTACTTCTTTCATTCTTTCATACATGCAACTAGATTAGAATAATAGATGATGGATTAATTGGTGAATTAAGATAAAAGTTTTATTGGTTCTTGATTCACCCCTCCCCTCTCAGCCACCTAGCCTACCTATATTTCCAACAGTTATTCCAACCAATCCTATCACTCAATTTCAATCAATCCTATAGAATTACAAAGTCTGTTAATGGCATATGTCACCAATCCTTGTCATATGTCCTTGGTAAGTCATCAATTTGTGTCAATCAACTTGGGCATTATTTTTTTCCATCAATTCAATTGTGACTTTGATCCCATTTGATATCATCACATTCGATCCGCTATCTCATCACGACCCTTCAATAGGGTTATCCTTGCATTTATTTCATCATTTGACCATTCAATTTACTAATTTTCCCTATAGGAATAAATAACACATGCTTTATTCTTATGTCTTTAATCCTTTAATTCATCCCATCTTATTAATTAATCCCATTTACTAACAATTCCTAATTAATTAATATTTATTAATCAATTTTCTCATTGCCATAAAATTTGGGAATTTCCTATCTCTTAATTTCCATTTTTCCAGTTTTAGAGAAAATTATAATTTTTTGAGCATCTTTGTACTTGTTTGGCTAACCAAATTGTTTCTAGTATTCTATTTATCATTTTGTCATCTTGATTTCAAATATTAAGCATATTTTGCCAATACATGAGCTCCGTCAAATCTTTGAGAAGAACGGAAGACATGGGAGCTACACTTGAAAGTGGTTTTTGTTATTTTGAATTATTTTTTATTTTTTAAGTGGCTTTTATGGTAGATTAGTTTGGTTTGCATATATTGATGAGATTTGTGGTTCTCTCATTTAGGAAAATATACCTATTTTCTAGCCCTACATGTAAGACTGGTGATTTGACATGCTTCTAAATCTCATTTTTATGGAATTAGAATAGATCCTCTTTTCTTAGTATTATACATAAAGACTAACTTTTGCCTATTTAATTGTATAGATTTAAATAAAGTTCATAAATGAGATCTTGTTAGTTGTCATTCCACCAAAAGATCAATCTATTATTGTCTGATTCAACCATTAGACTTATAAAACATGCAAAAGGTGGTTAAGCCATGTCACAAACCACCATAGTTGCACAACACAAAGAGACTATGATGTATTCCTTGCAGCAATTCCCCAAGTGCAAGTGGGGGGTTCAAGCATGTGACCGTGACTCTGATATCAAGTTTTGGTTATCATTGCACCAAAAGATCGACCTATTAATGCCTATTACAACCACTCAACTTACAAAAGACATGGGAGGTAGTTTAAGCAATGTTGTGAACCAAATTACAACCTATTAATGCCTATTACTACTCAACTTATAGAAGACACAGGAGGTAGTTAAAGCAATTTTGCAAACCACATTGCATCACACATCACATGGAGACAAGGGGTTCACACCTTGCAACAAACCTAAACTACCAATTTTAAGTTTTTTCTCTATGATTCACTATATTATATGATGTTTGCTATACCAAAATAACTTGTAGTGTTGAAGAATTTTTTTTTATTTGAACATAGGCCATGAAGGGACACATTGTCATATGTGACCCCCTTGGAGTATATTGGAAATCATTCTAATAATTAAGAACTACAATATTAAAGCATGGAAATGCTCTACCCAGTGATACATTATAATGCAAGATATTTTTTAGGTGCATAAGTTTAAGTGTTTCGAACATGATCCTTTCTTCAATGTATAATATTCAATATTTTCCTAATGTGTCTAAATGTATGTACTTGATAAATTATTAAATACAATATATAAGAAAAAGTCATGCATGCAAACATGTGTTTATTAAACTATAAACGGTTGGTGGAATAGGTGAACATTAGGCAATTTTTTATTTCATTTTTAGAATATTATGGCCCAATCCACAACCAAGGGATCTCTCACACACCTAAAAGGACAAATTTAGATTAAGGTGGTAATAATATCTATGTTGCCATATTTTTTATCCATCTTTTATTCTCTCTATGTCGTCATGTCTCATTAACTACCTCTCTTTATACCCTTTTATCTAAATCACCCACCTAGGTCTCTTGCCTCCCTCGTCTATCTCACACAGATTGAGTTAGGTCATTTGATAATTTTTGAGGATCACTTTTATTAACATATTTATTAGTCCTTGCCTATGTAAATAGGAAGACAACTAATATTTTCATTAGACCCTAACTATATTAGATTTTACAATAAAAATAATGACATTTTAAAATACAAAATACTTTATTTAACAATAATAATTGGGATGTTTTTAAATTTTTAAATCTCTAGTATCAATTTTCTTTTACAATAAAATTATTTTTTTACAGTAAAAATAAAATTCTAAGAATCTTTCTCATAGTTTTACTATTTTCCCAACTATTAGCTCCACTCAACTGATTTACTTATAAAACATAGGCAGGTCTAGCCTCAAAGATCTCATTCAACGCCATTGCTCCAACATATGGAAACTGTTTTAGAGCCCAGAGACCATTATTCCGGTTCATATCCTCTGCACAGGTGCAGTCCGAAACCATCAATATAGATTTAAGCCGTGGTTTCATATCCACTCGGCTTAAACAGGATAGGGAGGTTTTAGTAAAAGAGGAGACAACGCTTGCCCAGTCTCAAAAAAACCATTTTTGGACATAGAGACATCTACATTAGACTGTACAAATTTCCTTCCAAACAGTTTCCAATGAAATGTACAACATGATGACCGGGACAGTATTATCGTCTGATGAACAAAAAGCAAAAAGCATAACCATGATTATCCAATTTGTTGGCTTGCTCTTTTGTCTTGGTTTCATAGCAGATAAATCTACAGTTACTTTTGTATATCGGTGTTTCTCAGCTCTTCTGTGAAGTATAATGTGATTTAGGAAGTTCTGGAATCGACATGCAAAGTCATGGGCACTAGGTTTGTGGAGGGTTGATGTTATTGCTTGGACACTAGATATCAAATCCAAGCAATACAAATGTAATGCATACTTCGTAATCATCCGGTACATTTCAAGCCACTCCTTTAAGGATAAATAAATCTGTATAAATGGCAGTGCAGCAGAACTTTAAACGACAGGCCATTCTATATTATGATATTATTTCACTCGAGAAGTATTTCTCTTCATTTTATATGATGCTTATTTTTTTTAATAGAAAATTGCATTCTAAGTAGAAATCAGTCCATCAATTGGTTCCCCCAGTGACAACATTGACGGCAGTCTAAATTGTGGGAGAGAAAGTGTATATCCCTTGACTATGATTGAAATACATAATATTCAAGGACAGAGCTACTTCAATCACCATTGTCAGTTCTGATGATCTCTTCAGAATAAAACGAAAAGACGAGATTTAAGGTAAAGAAAATAATTCACCTATAATGATAATGATATCACAACCATATTCAGAACCTTTAACTTTAAGCGATATTGCACAATGTTTAACAGTGATCTTCACAGGCAATTCAAGCATGGAAAACTTGACGACTCTTGAACTTGGAAACTTGTTAATGCAAAAAATGACATGCTTGCCAAAATCAGAATTTCTCAAAATCATTTCCATATTTCCAACTCCACAAAACTCTGTACTGTAATCAGTGTTTAGCCACAGATACAATTCCATTTTCAACATATCCAAGGAGAAGAGAATCTTCATTTGGCCCTTACTCTTTCAAGCAATTAATATATTCCATAAAAGATCTGGGGGATTAATCTGTACAGATCAAGGCTACTGATGAACAAAATGCTAAATGGCTTAATAGAGACCTAAAACAGAAATTGAAGTACTAGGCAATGAACAAAAACAAACCTGTATGGACATTGCATGCTTCTTCATCGACAAACAGAAGAGTATGGCCATAAGAATATGGGAGGGATCAGGATGGAGTGCTGAACATGCACTCCGATTCCAAAAAGATAAGTGTCTACTTGAATTTGAATTGACAAATGATAGTTTGGAAGGGGATTTGGTTTTGATAGCAGGCTTGCTCTTTAAATATAAAACCACCTCCACAATTTAAGAAGCCAAACAAATTATGGTAAGAAAATTAACGATGATGACACCCTTGCTTTTACAATGAATGAGAATCTCCGCGATCTGGGAAGAGAAATAGAAGATGCACTGGACCTTCCTTGTCACCTCTAGCATCTTCAATACTTCAGCATCCTAATGTTCTTCTTCCTTGTTTAGATTCTGTAACATTTCAAGAATACTTGAATGTTGTTATAAACACTAATGGGAGCGTTTCTCTAAACCCATTAAAAAACATCCAGCTGTAGTACAATCTTAACCCTTGATCTGTGAATGCAGATATTAAAAGGCTTAACTAGATTTAATACCTGAAAAATAGAATCTTGCCCTGGAAAGAATATGTATGTGCTGTCTATATTTTAAACTTTAAATATTAGGTACTCTAATTAACATGTACTTCAACAATCAATTTGAAAGTTTTACAACCCAATTCTCACATCGCAAGAAAGCCTTATCACAATAAGTTACAAACATGGTAAAATAAATGAAAATGTTCTTACCAGCTCTCCAATTAATCGTCGTTTCTTCAAAAGCATCCCTTTGACTTTTGGAGACTCTGAAATTAACGAGTAGTTTGTTTTAAATTGTTATTTTGCCCTTTGTAAAATGTCTCTGAAACCTACAATTCAAGGAGACTAAAGAATTTTAGAAAGTGGACACTATACCTGAACATATACCTTTCGAGTTGTCCAAACTTAAACATACCCAACTTTACAGAGGAATCCAAAGCGAACCAGTTTTCAAGTCAAGTTCAACCATAAATATTTAAAGTCCCCAGAAAAAGTATGCAATTGGAGATCACAGAACAATGATGCCTGAAACTATGGCCACAGTAGTTTGGTGATTTCATTTCGGATTTTCTATAGTTTCTGCAATGAAAGATGAACATAACCTTCTTTCATTAGAAAATAAATGCCAATACTAGAGACGAGCTAAGAGATTCTTTTCTAAAATTGAAAATCACAATACAAAAAGAAAAATCACGACAAGAATAATACCAATAAGAAAGACTCAGATCATTTTCTATTTCACTTCTCAGCCGCCGAGGCTGCCATTCATTCTAAAAGCATGAGTGCCACCATTCTTACATTTCTCACTGCAATGAGTTTGGTTTCTCAAATTCAGGAGATGCCCATATTTTCTAGAAACAGCCCTCATATTGCTCCAAAAGATTTCATATCAATTCAAGAAGGCACTTAATGATTGGGATCTGATTGCGAGTTCAGAACTCCATCGCGATCCCTTCCATATTCCTATGATCATATTCTTCTGTTTGTTGATGAAGAAACATGCAATGTCCATCCAGATCTGGTTTCCTGCACTGTCTAATTCTACGCATATTTTAAGTCTCTCCTTCTCCAGTATCATTTTTTTCCCTATTCCAGGCTACTAGAACTCAAGCTAGTCCTTAAAAATAGACATCTGACTGGTCCACTAAATCAATACCATCTAGAATACCATGAAGATTAAAAATCAGTAGTGATCGGTAGGTTCTTCGTCTATTTTTCTAAGATTGTGGATCGCATCTTTCAGGCTTTCATATGCTTGCAAAGAAAGCATTCCTTGAAACAAAAAGCAAAAAGCACTTTACTCAAAACCTTGTTGGAAATCTTTTCTAACACAGATCGTTGATCCACAGACCCTACCTTTCCAGACATGAAATCAGTGAGCTTCCCCACCTCTTTCACTCCACTACATTTCAAAATCCTCCACAGGTCTACAATCCCTCAAAGGACTCTGTTTATACATGTTCTAGCCCAGCAGATTCTAAGTTCTTCAACATAACCTTGCCACTGAGAAATTAGAAAAGCCCAAATGAGATTTCAACGTAGCTAAAACAAAAATCAACCGACTTTGAGGAAACCCAGATTTATCAAAAAGTCCAATAATAAATTTAAAATCTAAACAAACAATGGAGAAAGAAGAGTTACAGATAAAGTCCACCTAACCTGATTCAAATAAGCTACATGGATCTTGGGGAGGAGATGAGGTTGCCCGATCTCCTCCCCTGTGAAACAATGGCTCTGTCCTCTTTGTTATAGGGTTTCCAATGGAGAAACAACTGGGGGTGTTAAAAGCGATCCAGACTTCGTTAGGTTTAACTACAGTTTTGTCAGGTTATGTTTGGATTTTACCCAGAGCGTCATTACAGAATAGGAGTTGTTGGATGAGAGTTGACTGGTAAGAGAGCGGAGACCGATGGATGGAAATTCGTCGACGTCAGGAAAGCAAAAGCATGTGAGCTGTCTGCCATTGAAATGATATTTTGCAGAATAGTTTGTCCTCCTGAAGTGGTACATTGAATGTGGACAAGTCTAGAGCTCCATTTTCAAAAAGCAACCGTGTCAATTAGTGGGTGGGGATGGGAAAGTCGGTAACGCCTACACAGCACCCAAAATGATATAGTTTAATTAAAAGTTTATCTATGATAGCACCTTGGTGTGCAATAAGAACATAAGAAACATCAATAGCCATTGTACGAGCTATTGGAGCATTTACTTGTCATCTATGTATATTATTCCTTTCGCTTTATTCACTGTTAAAAAAAAATACATCAATAGCGAAATCATAACTTATTCTATATTGTATACAATAGTTTGTAAAAAATCATATAGATACATTTATTATAAATAGGATGATTTTATCCAAGAACTCAACACCTATCTAATTTTACATAATAGAAATTTTATTCTAATGACCAATTTAATTTTTATTAGCAAAACATGGTCATATTACCCTAGGAAATTGTAGATTTCATATACTTTAGATTATGTTTTGACCCTATAATGTTGGTTTTTGAAATAAACACGCTCCCCATATTAAAGTAAGAATATTGAATTACTTTGGAAATTAAATATCAATCTAAATGCATTAATTAATCAAATCCTTGGTTTTTTATTATGACTATAGTGTTATGAAAGTCATGGTTATGAATGTGTTTTTGGTTTGATTGATGAGGGGTTGAAGTTGAAGGTATTTTGCTGCAGTAGTAGAGCGGAAAATATGATAAGTAATGTTTTACGTTTTGTTTGTGTTTTAAATTTAAATGTTGTAATAATGTTCTATGATGCGGTGACATAAATGGAGTGAAATGATAAACTCTCCAATTATAGCCACGTAGGACCATGTGTGTTTGTTTTAGTGGAGTTAGTAGTGTGCAATGATTTAAGAATCCAATCATATCCTGAAAAATGAAAAATAGTTGGCAGCAGGAATATTCATAATTTTTGAAATAGTCTCCTATTCTTAGATGGGACGTTTCATATTCCTTATATAGGGAGTCAGTTTTTAGAGAGGAAGAGAGGGAAGAAAACACGTTTTTAGTTTTGGGTCAAATTCGGTATGTTTGCAGAAAATTAGTCTCAGTGCGTGGGTAATATCTCCCAAATGCACCGTTGGATTTTCATGAGCTTTGGATATGTTATTATAGGCCTAATTACGCCCATCTTCAATAGAGCGATCGAAGAGTTTTGATCTGGTTCAAAAGTTATTCATGTCTGAGTGCAGGTCTATCTAGAGACAGTAAGAAGCAATGTTTTGCAGAAAAATGTACTCTGATGCGGGGTCAATATCTCAAGTTTGAACTGTTGGATTTCTCTCAAATTTTTATATGTTGTTTGAAACCTAGTTACGCAAAATATCAACGGTTGGATTGAGTAAATCTTTTTTGGTTCGAAAGTTATTCATGTTTGAGTGCGGGTCTATCTGAAGGCAGAAAGAAGATATTTTGGGGGATTTATTTTCAAAAAAAATGTACTTTGATGCGGGGTCAATATCTTAGGTTTGAACCATTGGATTTCTCATATGTTGTTTGAAACCTAGTTACGCCAAATATCAATGGTTGGATTGAGTGAATCTTTTCTGGTTCAAAAGTTATTCATGTCTGAGTGCAGGTCTATTCGAAGGCAGCAAGAAGATATTTTGGAGGATTAATTTTCAGAAAAAATGTACTCTGATGCGGGGTCAATATCTCAGATTTGAACCGTTGGATTTCTCTCAAATTTTTATATGTTGTTTGAAACCTAGTTATGCCAAATATCAACGGTTGGATTGAGTAAATCTTTTCTGGTTTGAAAGTTATTCATGTCTGAGTGCGGGTCTATCCGAAGGCAGCAAGAAGATATTTTGGAAGATTTTATTTTCAAAGTTTTGTTTATTGAATCTGATTTTAGTGTGTGGTCCTGAAGGTTGTAGATGCCCCTTGAAGCAACTTAGTTGAGTGACTGATTCCTTCTGAATTTTCCAAGGTGTGGCTCTGCATCATTTTTGGTATCAGAGCATAGTAAAAGATCTGGGTAAAGAAAATTGTTGTTTGTGAAAGATTGAGAGAAGAGCCTGAGAAGAAGTCTAGGAGACTAGATAAGAAGAAAATAACCTAGCTGAGGAATGATGGGACAAGAAGAAGTAGCTTTATTGTATCTTTTTAGAAAGTATCGGCAGAGAAAGGATTCAAAGTAGAAATAGATAGAGGAAAAGAAGAAATGAGAAAACAAAGAGAAGAGGTAAGCAAGATAGAAGAGGAAATAAAAAGTTTGAGAAGGAAACTTGAAGAGAATGAAGCTAAGTTGAGAGAAAATAAAATGCAGAAAGAAGAAGTGCAGCAAGTAACTATTGGTGAGAGCAGTAATGTGACAAGTCCTATGGGATTTGAGTGTGAACAATTTGTGGTTGGAACAGTAACATGTCTTTTGAAAATAGAGAAGAGTACAATGTTGGAAGGTACTCCTATGAAAAAGATTTTAGAGGCAACTGATGAAGCCTTAAATATGCATAATGAAGAAAAATGTCAAGAGGAATGGCATGAAGATGAAGCTAAGGAATGTGTAACAGCAAGTTCTGAAGAAGAATCTGATTTTTGGAAAAAATTTGCAGCCATCATGGGAGAATGGAAAAGGCATGGCGGTAGTATAGAAACTCAGCTTGAAGAAGAAAGGAAAGAGTGCAATACTGTTATTGTTCTTGAGCAAAGTTGTAATAAGAAAGAGATATTTGAAAGTGAGATTACTACAGAAGATCAAGATGATGATAAATGTTTAATAAAAGAAGAAGAGATAAATACGATTCTTAAGATTCAAGATGTGAAACTGGTTGATAGTCAAGAAGCAGATAAGTTTATGGTTACTATTGATGAAGATAGATATGATGCACATTACATGGTGTATAAGGAAGCTCATATTCAAAAAGAGAACTCAAATAATCTTAATGCTGATGATATGTTTTCTTCTAATAATGTTTATGCAGGGATGTAGATTTCATGTATAGTGAATCATGCTGGAGAATTTTCTGTGACATTTATAGCATTAAAGAATCAAAGCTACAATGTGGAGAAGTTGGATATTATCTTTGTTTTTCTAGATATGCTCATCCTAGTTCAAAGAAATTGGAAAGTTCGAAAGAAGAATGAGATTCATTTCTACAACACATCATCTCAAGAGGACTTGAGATTCTTTCTACAGGGGAGTATGCTGCAGTAGCAGAGCGAAAAATATGATAAGTAATGTTTTACGTTTTGTGTGTGTTTTAAATTTAAATGTTGTAATAATGTCCTATGATGTGGTGGCATAAATGAAGGAGTGAAATGATAAACTCTCCAATTATAGCCACTTAGGACCATGCGTGTTTGTTTTAGTGGAGTTAGTAGTGTGCAATGATTTAAGAATCCAATCATATCCTGAAAAATAACAAATAGTTGGCAGCAGGAATATTCATAATTTTTGAAACAGTCTCCTATTCTTAGATAGGGACGTTTCATATTCCTTATATAGGGAGTCAGTTTTTAGAGAGGAAGAGAGGGAAGAAAACAAGTTTTTTAGTTTTGGGTCGAATTCGGTATGTTTGCAAAAAATTAGTCTCAGTGTGTGGGTAATATCTCCCAAATGCACTGTTGGATTTTCATGAGCTTTGGATATTTTATCATAGGCCTAATTATGCCCATCTTAATTAGAGCGATCGAAGAGTTTTAATCTGGTTCAAAAGTTATTCATGTCTGAGTGCAGGTCTATCTAGAGACAGCAAGAAGCAATGTTTTGCAAACAAATGTACTCTGATGCGAGGTCAATATCTCAAGTTTGAATTGTTGGATTTCTCTCAAATTTTTATATGTTGCTTGAAACCTAGTTACGCCAAATATCAACGGTTGGATTAAGTAAATCTATTTTGGTTCGAAAGTTATTCATGTCTAAGTGCGGGTCTATCCGAAGGCAGCAAGAAGATATTTTGGGGGATTTATTTTCAGAAAAAATGTACTCTGATGCGGGGTCAATATCTCGGGTTTGAACTGTTGGATTTCTCTCAAATTTTTATATGTTGTTTGAAACCTAGTTATGCCAAATATCAACGGTTGGATTGAGTAAATCTTTTCTGGTTCGAAAGTTATTCATGTCTGAGTACAGGTCTATTCGAAGGAAACAAGAAGATATTTTGGGGGATTTTATTTTCAAAGTTTTGTTTATTGAATCTAATTTTAGTGTGTGGTTCTAAAGGTTGTAGATGCCCCTTGAAGCAACTTAGTTGAGTGACTGATTCCTCCTGAGTTTTCCAAGGTGTGGCTCTGCATCATATTTGATGCAGGAGAATCTTAGGTCTTGGAGCAATCTTGCATCATCCAAAAATATCCCTTGTTTTTTGTACCATTCTGTTGTTCACAAGGTAGTCATTATTGCTATTGGTTTCATGTTATGCGCAGTTAACATGATGATGAGGACCTATCCTTGATCCTCCTCCTAAGTGCACAAGCCTTGATCATTTGCATTTCTCAAGTTGTGAATCATTCTTTGCAGTCCATGTTTCCTATGTTTCTCTTCCAACAAGACATGTTGTTTCTTTTGGCATGGTTTCTTATGTTAACATGGCGAGTTGCAAAGTTAGGAGTCGAGTTCTTGGACACATGCGGATCCACCTTTGAGTGTGCAATTATTTATGTTTCATTTGGTGATGGTTTTGGATTTACTCTTCCTAGGTTAGACCTATAATGAAATTAAATGCTTGATTAACTGACTTGTGGCTTAGCTAGCTATATATAAATTGTAATATGTTTAATAAACAAAAAATAAAAAACCCTTTAAAAAAAAAAAAAAAAAAACTAATTAATAAATCGTTAAAAATGATTTATTGAGGGGAATTTAGTTGGTTGCATAGACATTGTTGTTAGCCATTGGCATCAATTAGTTGGTGGGGAATATGGGGATGTCAAAGTCGATAACTTCTACACAACATAGAAAATGATATATTGTAATTAAAAGTTTATTATCTAGTAATAGCACCTAGGTGTGCAATAAGAACATAAGGGCCAATTTGGGAGGCATAGGAATTGAAGATTAGAATGGAAAATGAGAATGGGTATGGGAATGGAGAATGGGAATGGGAATAGAAAATATGTATTCCAGTCTCATTTGGTTCACCTGGAATTTGCTTGGGAATATGTTAATTCCTTGTTTGGTTGTACAAAATTGGAATTGAAATAAGACTATTTAAAAAAATAAAAAAATTCATTTATTATTATTATTATTATTTTTCAATAATTATAAAGAAGAATGTATTTTTGTTTTTATTTTATTCATTAAAGTTAATTATGAATTCAAATTATTTCAATTTTTTAAAAAAATAGATAACATCATGAAAATGTTATACACAATAAATAATCGTGAAACTAGTAAAATATAATATATTTATCATTTATATACAAAATCATAAATCAAATAGTCTCCCCTATCATAATTAAGTTCAAAACAACAAAATGGACATGTCATAACTAAAAAATTTCCACCATCAGGTATACAAAGTCATAATAAAATTTACATCTCATATTTGTCTTTTAGCCATATTTACGCATTTGGTCCCAAACCACCAAAACAATACTGCAATTATAGTAACTAGAATACAAATAACACATCGTTCAAACATGATTTCAATTTTTGTCATGGAAGCAGTCTCCCTAGCAACAATATCTCAAGTGTTGCACAAATTGCCATTGTTCCTTTCGTCTTCTATGTAGTTAGATGTGGTTGACATAGATGGGCCATCATTGGCCCACTAAAAGAAATTGTAATCATTGTCCCCCTGCATTCCAAAAATACATAAGTGCTTGCCACAATAATTTAGTATGTAAAAAATAAACATTAAAAAAATTAGTAACAACCTGTTGACTATTTGGACAACATAAAAATTTACCCCCAGGATTACACTCTATGCATGATGTCTTCACTAATACAGTCCCAACGCCACAGTGACACAATGGTAAAGTATCCAAAGCCATCAATCCTATAAATAATGAACAAATATAATGAGACTAAATGAACCAAGAGCTAATAAGTTCTAGCATTCATTATCATTCTTGCATAAGAAATATGCACTTTCCATAAAGTAACTACACTTTCAAAGGTTTGTGTAATTTATCTAAGACCACACAAATAATCGACTAGTTACAAGCATTCACAAATTTGAACAGGGGAGGTAATGAATAATTATAAATTATAAATAAAATATTCCTACTTCTCAATGTAAACATAACTTTAAAGCATGTTAAAAGCACGAACTAGAAAATAGCTAATTATTATTCATGTCAAAGAAAATTTGGAAAGAAAAGAATGGATGATTGGATAATGTAGACAAAGAAAAATAATACATCTAAGAGCAATATTTCCATGAAGAATCGTGGTCAAAATTGCATTGATCTAGAAAGTGTATGTAGACTATGAAAATTTTGAAAAATCAACATACTATATACAAGATAACTAAAACCAAAACCAAACCAAACCTCTCTTCACAACATGGTGGAATAGAATGGATCCAAAAGGAAACATTGAATTTGTCAAGGTTTTCCTATCAACCTACTTGTTCCTTATTGCCAAAACTAAAAAATACAAGCAATAATGACAATTCTCACTCTTGTAATAATGTTGTTAGTTAAGTTTTCAAAAAACCAAGCTTGTAATGAAAACACAACAACGGTGTTGGGAAAATAATATACACTTTAGTAAAACTAATGTTGAATTAAAATTCATTAGCCATTTACTTAACACCGTTGAGGGTATTATATCAAATAAAAGATGTTCCATCTTTTAAAATCTTGGACTATTTTTGTATTCCAAGTATGCGAGGCAAACAAGTAAGTTTGACTTTTGCTATATTATTTTTGGGCATAGTGTTAATGGTTTGCTATCTGTGATTTCTATTCTACTTTGCCACATTCTTGACATGATTGTCATTTGTAATTTGGGCATATGAAGAGGATTGATTGCTTAGTCACTATGAAATATAGGTTCAAGATTCTTGGTGTTGTCCCTTCTTGTGAAGTGTGAACTGTAACTAGATTTTATCATGATTATAATTGGATATAGTATAGTTGTACCTTATCCTATACACCATAGGGCCATTATTCCTCTCCCTAGATTTGTACACATCTTGGGACTATATTGACTATAATATCAATGCACTTCTACTTAACCTAAGTAGTATTATCAAAATTGTGTTCATATTTTTTTATTGACTTATTTTTCAAAGTTGTGTCCAGTATTCATTTTTGTTAGCATTTCAATTTGTTCCATTTAAAAAAACACAAGAACATAATATGAAAGGTTAGTGTTGATAAAGTGAAAATAACACAAGGAACCAAGAAGCTACATGAGTGCTATAAAATATGATTCATTAACATTGCTTCAAAAAGATGGCGAGTTTCATAGTCTCAAAAAAAAGGTCCCATGGATAAGTACACCAAGTTGTGGTGCCAAAAGGAGGGTATAAGTGGCCACTTTTTTATGAAATAGACAATTTTTGAACTTCAACAAGAATTTGAAGATAGTTATGCCCAAAATTTTAAGATACGACAAAAAAAAAAGTAGTAGTCCTTTGAATCTAGTTTCTAAATGACTAATTTCTTTTCAAAATTGTTTAGTTTTAGGTCCTCAAAAAAGGGGGCCACAGAAAGTGGTACTATTTTTTTAGAAAAAAATAACATAGTGCAAAGTGTGGCCTCCCTAAAATTTAATTTTTTTTTTTTGAAATTCTTCAATCACTCTATTCAAAAGTTACCTAACATTGTGTAGTTTATCCTAGATTTTTTAGGTAATTTTATAATGTATATTTTTTTAATGAATTTTTTAATTGGACACATCCCAAAAATGTGAAATATCTGTGTGCTCCCCCTAGAAATAATTGAAAACTAATCTAAAATCAAAACTTGTTTTTTTTCAAAGTGTGTAGAATGGAATCTAGTTTCTAAAAAACTAAGTTGTGAAATTCGATGAATGAGCTAAAATCTACACTCAATTAGTACAAGTTGGTTTTTTATAGAAAATGGACATACATTCAAAAGAAATTATAGTTGAAAGGCTTGAAATAGTTCAAATTCAAAATAAATTATATGCTTATATAGCTAACACAGAGATCTATAATGTCATGTAACCTGATTTTATTAATGCTCAACCACAAGGAAACTTGAAAGAGAGCACTAAAGAAAAATCAATCATTTTTTGTATTTTTTCTGCAAAACATGTCTTAGATCGGTTTAGAGACTCCAAACCTTTGGGTTGGATCCCCAAGGCAAAACCAAGCCTTAGGCTTGGTAGAATCCAAAGCTTTTGTTGATCTGAGATTGGTTTTGACTAATGAGTCTCTACACACTTAAGTCATTTACTTAGTTCATGCTGAACAAGTAGTGCATGCCGAGCACAACATATATATTATAGAGCATGTCGAGTCCATAGTGAGTGCTGAGCCACTCATCTGTCGAGTCATTCAAGTGTCGAGCAAGATAGTATATGCCAAATCATTCAAGTGCCGAGCAAGACAGTATATGTCAAGTCATTCAGGTTTCGAGTCACAGTATAAAGATCAATATATGTCAACCATTAGAAACTTTAGATGTTGAGTAAGACAATTTTGTCATAATTATTTGTAATGGCATAAATAACTATGTAAACCATTTTTGAGTTGACTTAAAGATTGAATTACGATATTTTGGAGATAAAGATGAATCTCAAATGGATCCCTAATATATTACATGCAAGCAATTAGAAGAAGGAAAGGTCTAAGCTACAAAATGAATGGATCACAATGGTTGATTCATACCTAATCCTAAGTCACCAAAGTCTTCTTAAGGAGGACAAACCCTAAACTTTCTAAGAAGTAAGAAGGAGTGAAGAGAGAAGTTTGCATGAGAAAATAGAGTTTTCATGGTGACTAAGGAGTTATGATCCGAGATTACATTGAAGAATTAGTTAAAGGAGAACAGAGGAAGAGAAGAGCATACAACAAAGAGAAATATGATCAAGAAGGATTGAGAATACATCAGTTTAGAGGTGATCTATCATCACTTGCAACCAAGTGCTAACCAAAGGATCATTGCTGAGTCATTCTAGTAGGTGAATCACTTAAATCTCTTAACAAAGTAGTCCTAACAGGCTGTATTGAAATCCTCTAGCAAGGTGCTTACTTGATTGTGAGTTGAAGTCCTTTAACAAGGCATACTTCTAATAGGGTGTTGAAATTCTTTGATAGGGTAAGATCTAACAGTCTTTGTAAGCGTTTAATAGGATAGATCATGCTTCATGATCAATACATTTTAACCTTCATTGGATATACTTCATTACTATAGTAGTGAAAATTTGTGGATGTCATCCCCACCTCGATTTTACCTTCTCATTGGAGGGTTTCTGGGTAATCATATGTCATATATGGTGAACGTTTACTTCATTACATGATTTAGATGCACATGCTTTACATGGTATTTTAGTTTACTTATTGAATGCATGAGATAGATGTGTGGTGAAATTTTTATGGGTCAAAGTTTAAATTACTGATTCACCCCCACCTTAGAAGTTTACCTTTCCTAGAGTAATTCGTACAATTGGTATCTGAGCTTAGTTCTCTAAAGAAGAAGCTTTGCAGCTTTGAGAAAAGATCCTAAAATGAAAGTCTACAAGTTGGGAAAGGTTATTGAAAATTAGGGAATCAAAATTCAACTTATTCTACGTCAATTGGATGAAGCTAGAGAAGATTTGAAGAAATCCTTGAAGAGAAGGAAAGAAATAGCCATTAAGGAAAATGACACACAATACAAAGAAATAGACACTACTAAGTTATTTTCTAATAGAGATACAAATGAATTTGATGCAGAAATTGTAGATCTAATGGAGAAGAATAGTGCCCAAGCTGAGTAAGTAAGAAATCTCAAGCTAGAGCAAGAATCATAGGCCATACTACTATGTAGGGTGACTGAACAAAAGGAGAAAGCCATGGAAGATAAAGCTATGATCAAAGAGGACAAAAGAATTCTGATCAACAGACTGGAAGAGAAATCATTAGAGTTAACCAAGATTTCCAACATGCAATTGGATACCTTGAACGAAATAATGAATGCTAATTATGAATTAAATGTCAAGGACATTGAAATTGCAGAACAAGCAATCAAAGAGTGACTTACAAAGGGAGAAAGAAATATTTGAAAGCCTTAACAAACTAAATGAGGCCATCAAATAATTTGAACAATTATTAAAATCTCTTAGATCCAATAATGATACATTAGGACTAGGATACATAAGCACTAAAGAAGAAGAGTCATCTTGTAAGAATTTGCCTTAAAGAAAAATCACCCAAGATCAAGGAACTCACGCACAAGCACAGAATAGACCAACCGAGTATGATTAGAATAAAAATACGATATTCAATTGATGTGATGTCATGTACATACACACTAGGAGTGCCTAGATATAAAGGGCTCTAGAATGCTTCTAGAATGTCTAGGAGTTAGCACACTGATAAGTCTTACAACAAGGCACATGTCCACCAAGAGTGGATTATCCTCCATTAAGCATATGAGGAAGTGCAATGATGAGAGGATAAGCCTACAAATGTGTAAAACATAAAATTATGTTGTAGACACCATGTGCTTAATTAAGAGTGTGAATAACTATGTTGTCTATATGACAACTCAGTTAATTATGCAAACTCCAGTGTTGTAGACACCATGTGTTGATTTAAAGTTGCTTACACTAGTGTTGTCAATATGACAACTCATAAGAGTATGCAAACTCCTAGGTGTCAAACTAATAAATAATAAAATAATGCATTGACCTAAGTAAACTTAAGTAAAGTGTAATAAGTAAATACTTATTTACACCAACACCCCCCTTAAGTGCAACTTAGGGGAATGCACTTAAGCTTACAAAAGCTAGGATGGAAATGCATGATGAGTCCTAGCTATTGGACCATGTTAGGTACCCATGTACAAAATGCAATGAAATCTCTCATAAAGTGAAGAAAGAGAGAAAACCTCATGGGAAAAACCCTCCCCCAAAAAGAGAGATGAAAAAACAAGATTCATGGATGGATGGAGTAATTAAGACCCCCCCATTACACCATACATCATGTATATACAATAGAGAAGTATGTCAAGGACAAAACCCTGTAAGAGGAAAAAGTCCCTCCCGTAAGAGAGAAGAAGAAGAAGAAGAAGAAAGGAGACATGGTAGTTCCCCCCCAAATGTAGAATGTTAATTAGTGATAGCTACTCCAAGATGAATGTAGAAGTTGATCCATGACTATTGAATAATGTCCCTCCCCTTAGGAAGAAACAATGTCATAGGTACATATGAGATGCTTCTCCAATTTGTAGAAAGAATCCTAAAGATGAATGGTGTCTCTGAAAATTGGTCAACTGTCCTTGTGTCGATACTAACGGTCACCCCTTCCAGCACTACTGAAAAGAACAAGTTTAGATCTAGCAAGGATGGATGTAGAACATGTCCCAAAGAACCGTCTCCTTGAATTATAAAGAGACCTCTTGCAACTGCTATACATAAGGATCCACAATCATATCAGCCTTGTAAGATTGATCATGTAGAGAATGGACAAGAGGGTTAGAGTGTTCCCTCACAACAACTAAAGAAGGATCTTTTTCATCAAAGAGAAGATGTATATCATCAGTAATGTCTCCCAAATCTACTATATATGACTCGACAAATAAACTTGAAATATCTACCATGTAATCATCCCCTAATGCTTGAGCTGGAAGACTAGGTGTACCCTTTTGTATTGATTTGCATGGACCTATCATTGTAGCAATGTATGCATGTGGAATGTGTTGATGTTATGGTGTTGGTCTACATCTGTCAATAGAATCCCACATATCTTAATCTATTGAATCACTATCAGTTTTCACAATGTATGAAGTATGGAGAGGATTAGAGGATAAGCTAGGTGAACTTTCCTCAAAGTGAACATTCCTCTCTACAAAAATCTCATGAGTCTCAGGATCCATAAGTCTATATGCCTTAACATTATCTTCATATCTGATGAAAGTACAAGGCCTTGGTAGTGGTTCCTTGCATTCTCTTGAAGATATGTGTGCCCATACTAGACAACCAAAGACTCTAAAATGTTTCACAACTAGTTTTTTGCCGTACCATGCCTCAAAAGGAGTCTTTCCATCTAAGGCATTATGAGGATACCTTTTAAGTATGTGATTGACACTTCTTATAGCTTTGACTTCAAGTGATGGATCAAGAGAGTTGGCTTGAATCTATTAACTTGCCACAGACTTAAGAGTTTGAATCCACATTTATGCAACACTTGTCTTTTGTAGACTGAATGCTACTGGATTCTAAAGACCAATACCCTCAAGTTTACAAATGTCTCTAAGTCTTGAGTTCACATATCTATTTTCATTGTCCATACAAAGAACCTTGATGGCTTTCCTTGATTTATTTTCAACATGACTCTTGAAGGCTAGAAACTTATCAAACACTTCATTCTTATGATCAAGAAAGTAGACCCATGTGTAGCACAAAAAGTCTTCAATGAAAGTGAGGATGTAGTGACCCTTGCTAACTAATGTTACTACAAAAGGACCTACTAGAACTATGTGAACCAACTCAAGAGTGACTAATGCTTGACTTCCCTTTATCAACCTTCTCTTCTAGATGCATATCCATTGAACAAGTTGAACATTCACCCTTAGAAAAGTTGAGTGTAGGTAGACCTTTGAGCATATTATTTAAGCAAAGTTGTTGAAGATAGTAGAAGGCAAGATGTCCATACCACTCATGCCATAATTTTCTTTGTGAATGAGATTGAGTCAACAAGACATGTGAAGGAGACTTAGGCACAAAGTGGGAGAAAGAATACAACCTTGTGTGATGATTGACTTTACCCACTACAACCAATGAATCATCTTTAAGATTGTGCACCATATATGAATCATGAAGGAACTCAACTTTATTGCCATCTCCATAGTGAGTGATTTGGTAAATTGAAAGGAGATTAGAGCTAATGTTGGGAACATAGAGAACTTCTTTGAACTCTCCATTTTCCATCTCAACTTGTCCTTTCCCTTCAACTTCTATTTTTGTATCATCTCTTACAAAGATGTGAGGCACTTTAGACTACTTCAATGAAGAAAAGTCTCCTTTTAAAGAACCCATATGATACGATGCACTTGAGTCAAGAATCCATTCCCTTGAAGAATTTGAACTAGCCATAAGTGCTTGCCCTTTTCCCTTTGAAGTGGTGGGAGTTGAATCTTTGGAAGCATTTGGCACATTGATTTTGTTCTTACTAAGTAAGTTCTCCAACTCATTTGTTCTCTTAGTCTTGAAATGATGCTCATCATGATTCAGTTTCTTGCAATATGCACAAAACAATTTATCCTTCTTATCATTTCTTCCCTTCTTGTTGGAAGAAGAATTGCCTTGCTGTGAGGAGGAAGCTTGTTGCATCTCTAATTGTAATTTTTGCTTCCATTGCTTCTTCTTGCTATTGGTAGAACTTTTTCCTTGTTGATTTGATTGGTTGTCATTAGTAGCCACCAATGCTTTGGTCTTTGATGACTTGAGAAGTTTCATATCTATCAACTTGGATTGTTCCAACATCAACATTTTTGCAAATGCATCAAATGTAGGCTTAGTGAAAGCACTTTCCATGGTCAATCTGTGAGTGTTGCAACTAAAAAAAAAAGATGCATACTCTGAAAGTAGCCTCTTCAAAAAGTGATGAATCAATGTATCATCCTTCATGGGATTACCACAATCTTTAAGTAGTGCTCTCAATTCATTGACTTTGTTGATATGGTCTTGAATTGTGTCAAAATTCTTAGGATCCAATAGAAGTAGGTCATCCTCAATTTGGTATCCCTTTTCCTCATCCACTTTACCATAAAACCCTTCAAGTTTGTTCCAAGCAACCTTGGCTTCCTTAAAGTTGGAAATGTGGAAGAAGAGATCTCTATGAACACAACTATTGATAATTCCTAAAGCCTGATTGTCTTTAATTTGCCAATCAAGTAGTGTTGTAGCATCAATGGGTTTTGTAATTGTATCATCTACATTTAGATTTAAACATTTTTCCATTAATCTACTCCATACAATATCTTTCCATGTAGTATAATTGTGTGAAGTTAGAAGTGGAGTTTTAGGTAAACCCATGATGTAGAAAATTAAAAGAGGCACAAGAGGGAAAAAAAGACACAAGAACACAAGAGACACTCTCCCATTCACTCAATCAAAGAACCATCCCCCCCCCCAACAAAAAAGAGAGAGATGCTTTTGGCACTTTATATGTAGTGTGTGCACAATATGCCACTTGTCAAAAACGGACAAAGTGGACTTCTAATTTTGTTGTTTACACCCACGTTTTGAGGTTCAAATCTAGCACTAAGCACTATAGCTCAGATGTACAACAATTTTGAAAAGTAATCAAAGTAATACAATGCAGAAAAGGACCTAATTCTAAAAGTGATATTTTTGTTCACACAAGCCTATAATCTGATTGCAGATTTGGAAAGTAGATGAAAAATTAAGCACTTTCAAAAAAAATAGAACTTGAAAATGTGTCTAGATGAGCCCGTATGAAGCATTTGAAGTTGCAAAATACATGATTGGATAGGTATAGTCACCAAAAAATTTAATTTCTAACAAATCCATGCACCAGAACTAGAAAAGAATAGCACCACTGAAAAGTTCAAGAAATTCTACCCAAAATCAAAAAATTTGCACCTAATTAATTTGGATTCTGGATGACTGAATTATGGCCTCCCAAAGTTGGACTGTCAAATCAAAATTGCATCTGGAGAGGCTTCTGGGCAAAAATATGTGAGGTTAAATTTGACAGTCAAATGGTTGTCACAATAGTTCAATTTTTCCTAGAAATGACGGTCAAACAATCATCAAATTTAGGCTCATAACTGGCTGACGTCAATGAAAAATAACCCCTAGATGATGTGGTAGATGACGTTAGGATGATGTCAGCAATTGTATGACACTATATGGCATGTAACATGGACACCTGATATGTCACATGGAGGACAAGTCACCAAAAGCTGACGTGGTAGGTTAGGCTAAGTTGACGGGGCACCTATGTGTCATTGTCATACTGTTGAGCTATCATGTGGCTTTGCTGTTAGGGCATTGTGTGATGAATGAGGTGGTAGTCTAGCTAGCGAAGGTAGTACACTGTCAGAGTGCTGACTGGTACCACATGGATGCTAACAAGTCTGCTATGTCACCAGAAGCTCAGTTGTTCTATGCAAGTGGAGGGGTTCGTAGAGCACCACATGGCGGTGTCAGAGCTGAGCTAGATGGTTGTGTGGTCACCAGAAATGCAGAACACTAGTGATTAGATGTTGTATTTATGACACAGTTCCCAAGTCTACAACAATTGGCAAGCAGGAGGGTTCTAAAGATCGGTGCCAAGGAGAGTGTGATATCCCCATTCTAGTATATAAATTAATTATACACAAAGGGTATAATATTAATAATCGATAATTTATATAGAATAAATTATAATTATTTTAATTTACAAATATAAATCATTATATATTATATAATTATAAATATTTATTTTATTTTATTTTAAAAGACGGGTAAACGCTTTGACCTGGAGCTATGAACCAGTGAGGCCACAAACGGGGGACCTCATCCCCATGAGATTTGAACTTTAATGGCAAGGATAACAACACAACAACTTAACCATCACAACATGCCACTATTGGCAATTATATATATATATATATATATATATATATATATGTCATAAATAATTAATACATATATATTTGTATAACAATAGTATATGACATTATATCCTTGTTATATATTAAAATAATATTTAATTAAAAAGATTCATATATTATTATAATCTCATATATAATTAATATTAATCTACATATATAATAAATAGTTATTAATATAATAAACCTTATTAATATATAATATAATTATTAATATATTATAACTATTATTATGAAAAGAGGCGACCCTTTGAACACACACACACACACACACACATTGAATATCACACAATCAAAAGAATACTAGATATAAAAAATAAGATAATACTATCAAATTATACAAATAAAATGTTAAATTTGAAGATGCCCCAAAAATGGGACATTACAAGTGGTATTAGAGCATGATTCTGCTAGCCTGAGGGGAATGGACTCAAATGCCAAGCAGTGATTGAAATTACTATGATAATACAATAGGTATGGACTGCATTTTACATCAAAAATACAAAAAGAAAGGAGGAACACAACGAAGCACATATACAATGGAGGCATTCTAGAGTTTGTTTGTTTTTATCCATATCCATTGTGGTTTGCGAAAGGAAGATATAGATATTAATGGCTTTTACAGGCATTGAAGAACAGAGAGAAGGATATCAATAGATGAACAATATATATAGTGACCAAAAGGAGAAAATATCATTTATGTTTACCGCTTGGAAATGAATAGAGATATCATTCATGGTCTGGCACAAATAATCTCTACAATTGTTTTGCTATGTACACTAAATTTCAACCAGAAATCTATGTTTGTTGACAATCAAGCAAAGCTCTAAAAGTAACCCGCTAGCAAACAAAAAGAAGCCTGTATAAAAAGGACTTCTACATGTGAGATTGTGTATACATGTCCCAAATTCATTATTATGAATGCCTAACCATGTTATTAAGAAAAAAGAGTTCTACCAAATTTAGAAAGCGAGTGAACCCATGTTTAGGAGATTGTAATTTGACAAGCAAGCTTGCATTCTAGCTGATTCAATCAAATTGCAATTACAGTCTCTTCAGGATAATATATGATTGAGAGAGATGGATATGACAAACTTTATTGAAGCAATAAATTACAAAACACTAAAACTGCAATAGTAGTGAACCCTCACTACATCTTGTATGTTACAATAGATCAAAGAGTCTACAAAGAACAAAGTGTCAGCTTAAACCCATGACATACTTGGTCAATCCAGATGCTGAGAGTTTCCAAGCACAAATGTCTTCTTTTAAGGATTATGATTTTGGAGAAAGTTTGTGCCAAGAGTTTTGAGCACTGGACTAAATCAACAATTTGACAGATAGAACACTCAAGCAACACAAAACACTAACCAGTATTGAACCCATAAATTATCGAATAAGCAATTTAGATACAAATAAATATTCATCTGCTACTGACTCAATAAGGTGATGAATACGTGAAGCAATAAAAAAGGAAGAGACTCGCTGTTAGAGCTTGACTAGTTTAATAATTGTACATGATTCTCAGAAACATGGCATCATGGAATGCCATTATTGAAGGATAAAATCGTAAGACAACAGAAAGAGATAACCTTGGGCCCACACAACCATTAAGGGAAAATGAAAAGAATAACACTTGGAAGGATGTGCCACCGAGAAAACAACAATATTATTAACTCACATATAAGGAGGAATGGTAAGACTTAGGGTACCAATTCCTTTTAAGGTAAATATATATTTTGTATTGTTTAAAGTTTTCTTTTACATTATTGTGAAATATATTATTTAAGTTTATTATAAAATATATGATCCATTCGTACAAATAAATAAATAAATAAATAAATAAATAAATAAATATATATATATATATATATATATATATATATATATATATATATATATATATATATATATATATATATGGTAGTTCATGAGAAGGATATTTTTCAAAGAATGTTATTATAAGCAAGATTAAATATTGATGCATATGGAGGCATTTTATGATTTGATGCATATGAGATAAGTATTTGTCATTATTGAGTATTACATTTATTTACTCATTACTTATATTTTATTACTTACTATTAAATCTATTTGCTTTGATCTATTCCTCTGAGGATGTTATTGTAGGCAAAGGGAAATTGACTTTAAAATTAGAGGAAGATTTTAATGATTGAATAATTTGTCATTGAACCTGTCAGGCATGTGTTTGGGAGTGATTTGGTGAAGCTAATTTTGGTTAACAAGGAAAGCACACAAAAAGATTAAAGGAGATATTGTTAGAAGGAAATTCTTTGAATTAAGGCCTCCATATCAGCTCGGCTTTGCCATCATATAATGATCTTGAAGTTGGTATGATGGGACCCATCACCTACCAAGTAAGAGTTAAATGAGGTAAATTTAAAAGAGGTTCATCATAGCATATGAAAAGTATAAATAAGGTATGGTTGATTTTTTCTATTTTAAGTATTAAGCTATTATAATAAGGGATTATGTTATGATTGTTTATAATGTATTATTTGTATGAAATTATAAACATGTATATAACCTATAGTTTTAAATAATCGTATCATTTGATAATTGAAATGATTTATTGCAAACATTATTATTAATCTAAAATTAAGTTGAAATCTTGATTGACTTGTAATTGCTCTAATGAATTATAATGTTGGTCATTATCTTCCAAGATGACATAAGGCCTGCAGTGGAATGCACTGGGTGACATCACTCGAGGTACCAGATAAAACCTACGAGTACCGGGTAAGGCCTCGGTGATGGGATATCTCAAGGTACATCATACAAAGGTGCCTTCTTGGAAATAATGATCAGAGGAAGGTAACGATAATGAGGGAGAACAATGAGGCCCACTAATTTGGGTAACAGGGCACCCCATTATGGTTTCTCCTCCTATAATTGAATGATAAGATTAAGTATCTGATATTTCAAAGGTTATGCTTTAAAAGACTTCTTATTGGAAAATAGTTGATAAAATTACCTTAAGATCATGATTCTCCAAGTTGAGATAAGGCCTGCGGTGGAATGGGTTGGGTGACATCACTCGGAGTATTGGATAAAGCCTACGGGTACCGGGTAAGGCCTTGGTGATAGCATATCTCAGGGTACATCATACAAAGGCACCTTCTTGGAAATAATGATCGGAGAGAGGTAACGATAATGAGGGCGAACGGTGAGGCCCACTAGTTGGGTAACAAGGCACCCTATTATGGTTCCTCCTCCCATATTTAGAAAATGATGAGTTAATAAATGGATTGAGACTATAAACACCCTATCAGGGGATTGATTTATATATAATGTATACTAATGATTTTTTGATTGCAGTTTCACAATTAAGGAAATGCATAATGTGTGTCTTATGTGTTTGCATCATGTTTGCTCCGTGTCTTCATCTGTCTGCATCATGTTTTCATGATCTGTCTACATCGTGTATGCTTCATGTTTTCATTCAATTTATATTTCATAAATCTTTTTGGCCTTTTGAATGCAAGTACATTTTGTGTCTATGACAGAGTTTATATGTGAATGATTTTGCTTGAGGACAAGCAAATTCGAGAGGGGATGGTTGTGATATCCCCATTCTAGTATATAAATTAATTATACATAAAGGGTATAATATTAATAATCGATAATTTATATAGAATAAATTATAATTATTTTAAGTTACAAATATAAATCATTATATATTATATAATTATAAATATTAATTATATATATATGAATATTATTCGTAATTAGATATTTATATGTCATAAATAATTAATACATATATATTTGTATAACAATAGTATATGACATTATATCCTTGTTATATATTAAAATAATATTTAATTAAAAAGATTCATATATTATAATAATCTCATATATAATTAATATTAATCTACATATATAATAAATAGTTATTAATATAATAAACCTTATTAATATATAATATAATTATTAATATACTATAACTATTATTATGAAAAGAGGTGAACCTTTGAAAATATATATATATATATATATATATATATATATATATATATATATATATATATATATATATATATATATATATATATATATATATATATATATATATATAAAGGATATCAGATAGAAAAAATAAGATAATACTATCAAATTATACAAATAAAATGTTAAATCTGAAGATGCCCCAAAAATGTGACATTACAAAGAGGATGCCACTAATGGGAGTAGGTTGAAGAAGCAATGCTGGTGAAGAAAAAAGGGTCATGGCCAGAGACTCGTTGGGAAGATGCAGCAGGAACCAGGATTCAGAGTTTTGGTATCGGTAGGAGAGAATTTTAATCCCACATGTGGTGGGCTTTAAACATTGCAATGTTTTAAAAAGAAAGGTTGTGGGCTATTAAACAAATGAAGCCTACTGTGTAGTTGTGGAAACTCTTCCATGAGTGTTGTAATATGATTGCCAAAATTTGAAAAGAATTTGCTTGCCATGAGTTGTTAAGTGGTTTCCTTGCTTGGCCAGAAATGTAATTCAGCCGTTGATTACTGTGTTCACCGGATGTTGATGAAACGACCAAAAAAATTGTGCAGTCCACGTGAGATGAATGGAATATTTTGTTGGATCAAAAAAAATATTCCTATGTGGGGGCTAGGGTTTCACCACCTAGTTCCTGCAAAAAAAAAAACTCTACAGGCCTAGTAGGCTAAAAAAATTCTGAAAATTTGCAAAAAAATGCAAACAAAAATTGTAGAGAAATTAATACAAATGTGAAAATCTAATAAATGATCATACCAAATTTGCAAATCAAGCCTTCGGGTGCTAGTTTGTAAAAAAAATTTGCCTCAAATTTGACTATGGCCTAGGGTAGGTGAATTTATAGTCAAATTTCATCGAATCGACATTTTAGATACAATGGCAAGGTCTATTTTGGCTCTAGACACTCCTAATGACTACAATACTCTAGATTTGAGCCGAGGTCCTCCAAGAGGTGAGGCAAGAAATTGGTCTTGAATGGCTATGTGAAGAGAAATTCCCTTAGCTCTAATACCATGTAAGAATTTTCCTTCGGGAAAAATCACCCAAGATCAAGGAACTCAAGCACAAGCATAGAATAGACCAATAGAGTATGATCAAAATAACAATATGATATTCAATTGATGTAATGTCATGTACATATACACTAGGAGTGCTTGAATATAAAGGCCTCTAGAATGCTTCTAGAATGTCTAGGAGTTAGCACACTGATAAGTCTTACAACAAGGCACATGTCCACTAGGAGTGGATTATCTTCCATTAAGCACAGGAGTAAGTGATGAGAGGATAAGCCTACAATGGTGTAACACATAAAATTATGTTGTAGACACCATGTGCTTAATTAAGAGTGCAATTAATTGTGTTGTCTATATGAAAAACTCAGTTAATTATGCAAACTCCAATGATGTAGACACCATGTGTTGAATTAAAGTTGCTTACTCTAGTGTTGTCAACATGACAACTCATAAGAGTTCATAAACTACTAGGTTTCAAACTAATAAATAATAAAATAATGCATTGACCTAAGTAAACTTAAGTAAAATGTAATAAGTAAATACTTATTTACACCAACACATCCAAGAGTACAAAAGAAAGGAAAAGAAAAGGTAAGAACTCCAATCCCACCTATTATAATATTGGTAAGATAGGACATACTGCTAATGTGTGTAGGAGCAAGACTATAAGACAAAATGTCAAAGCATTTAAGAGCATGGTTCACTATCACAAGTGCAAAAAACAAGGGCATGAGGCACATGAATGCAGAACCAAGACTATGCACACACAAAGATTTGATGTACACTGTTACAACTATCAGAAATATGGACACAGAGCTTTTGAGTGCAGATCCAAACCTATATAGTCATCAAATAGACAAACAAAGGTAAGGAACAATGGTAACTTTTATAATTGGGATTACAATACAAGATATAGGTATCATTATTGTCAAGAATATGGACATGTTCCTAAGAATTTTACAAGAACAAACTTCAGAAGTGATTACAAGAGATGGTTGAGTCAAACCACATGTTTCAGTTGTTTGAATACTGGTCACATTAGTAGATATTATCCAACAAGGTCAAAGGCACTAAGTTGTGAGCTTAATAAAGGTAAAGGCAAGATAGATGTTGAAAATGTTAGAACATAAATGAACAAGATATGGAAGAAAAAGAATGATTGCATCATATCAAATGGAGAAGGAATCACTACACCCAATGGGTCAAGTGGTCACACCTCATCAGAATAATCATTGAAGAGGTATGTGGGACTGATATTTAAAAGTTATATTATACATCAGTTCCAAAAGGACTTAGTACTAAAAGGATTACATTGTCATGAACAAAGATGCAAAATTTTATTTAAGTTTTTCATGTTATTGTTGAGAATGAAAAGTCTCCTATAAATGGCAAGTAAAATGCTAGAGGATGTCGAGCTAACAGATTGGCTAGTTGATGTCGAGCTCATAATGGATGACAAATGATTGAAATACTAGTAGATGTTGAGTGAACCTAAAATTAGTTGATGCCGAGCTTACAATTGTATAAGCATTAAGCATTAATTGTAGTGTTTCAATAGAGTATTTGATCGATTTTAACCCAATTTTCATCACTTCAAAATCAAGTTAAGAGAAAAGAGAGCAAGAGGTGATCAAAAAGTTTATCCAAAGCAATTACAAAAGATTTAAGCAGTGATTTAACACCATTTCATCAGATCTTACAAGGTATTTATCAAGTGTCGAGTTACACGGTTTACATTTTCATAAACCCTAGTTTCAAACAATGGCATCTAGTTTGAAGACTGTAGAGGAAAAGGAGGTTTTAAACATTCATCTAGTTAGTA
The DNA here is from genome assembly GCA_028749045.1 of Cupressus sempervirens. Classification (NCBI taxonomy): domain Eukaryota; kingdom Viridiplantae; phylum Streptophyta; class Pinopsida; order Cupressales; family Cupressaceae; genus Cupressus; species Cupressus sempervirens. Next base: position 28,096,910 of record CM053789.1, on the reverse strand, counting down.
AGGAGGTTAAGCAGCTAATATTCAAAGCTATTCCTAATATTTCTTACAAATATGACCCCTCTAGTGTGTTATCCATGATACCACCAAATGTTTGGCGTATCAAACAAAGAATATAAAACAAATTATTCTAATTTAAAATGTTCCTATTCTAGTTGTATTCCAACAAACAAATGAGCCTTAAGATATATCAATAGTGAAATCATAATTTAATACAATAGTTTGAAAAATTATGATGATTTTATTTAACAATTCAACAGCTTTCTAATTTTACATAATAGATATTTTGTTCTAATGACCAATTTAATTTTTATTAGCAAAAAATGGTCATGTTACTCTAGGAAATTGTAGATTACATATATTTTATATTATGTTTTGATGCTACAATGTTTGATTTTTTCTCCCCATATTAGAATAAGAATACTGAATTATTTTAGAAATTAAATACCAATCTAAATGCATTAATTAATCAAGTCCTTGATTTTTTATTATGACTATCAATGTTATGAAAGCCATGGTTATGGATGTGTATTTGGTTTGATAGATGATGGATTGAAGTTGAAGGTATTTTTTGTTCCTATGGACTAATGCCATAGTTGAGGTCTGATAAACATAATTGCTTAAGCAATAATATTTGAATATTTTTTTGAAGGATCAATTTATGATAAAGTTTAAACTCTTCACATATTTATTAAAAATAAAAATATTATTAATCTAACATCTTATTGACTGTGTCAAACAATACTAACTTGGATGAAAACTACTCTTCCAACAAAAATTTGTCCAAACTTAGACCCTAATTTATATATTATCTTCAATAAAAATATTATTAATCTAACATCTTATTGGCTGTGTCAAACAATAGTAAGGATGAAAACTACTTTTCCAACAAAAAATTGTCCAAACTTAGACCCTAATATATATTATCTTCAATAAAAATATTATTAATCTAACATCTTATTGGCTGTGTCAAACAATAATAAGGATGAAAACTACTTTTCCAACAAAAAAAATTCCAAACTTAGACTTTAATATATATTAACTTCAATAAAAATATTATTAATCTACATCTTATTGGCTGTGCCAAACAATAGTAAGGATGAAAACTACTTTTCCAACAAAAAATTGTCCAAACTTAGACCCTAATATATATCATCTGCAATATTTATAGTTAATGTTACTTCCATCAAGATGAAAGACTCCAGAAGTTTTCTCCTTTCTTTCCCCTCCGTTGCCACCGCAACCATAGCCATAGATGTCACTTCTGCTATAGAAGCAGTTACATTGCCATTAAGGTTAATCCTCTGTCATGATCCATACGTTAATAAACTATACATGATCAATCAAAATAGGTTCTCTTAACACGGACATCAAAGTGTTTTTCATCCTGCCATTATCTGTTGATAGCTTACTGTGTGCTCCTCTGTGTAAGAGTGTTGTAAAATCCTAATGTTGGGTTGCACTCATCTGTGATGAGCTCTAATCAGGTGCTCCTTACTGTGAATTTTGAGGTGAGTGAATCATGTTTACATGCAATAGGCCTTCTACACACATAGTAACAAGGGTGAGCCTCTTCATTGTGCGTACAGAAGGTCTCTTGTATGTAAACATCAACAATCTGAATTTTGTGTTGAATGAAAGGTATAAGAAGATGGAATCCTGCATAACACCACTTCTAGAGGTCAATGATGTAAATAGTGTTGCAAGTGGGGCCTTAGAAAGATGGCCAAAATGCACTCTGCCTAAAATTACAACTGAGAAGTTTAATAAGGATAGTAAGTTGTGGAATGACATAACTTGTCATACTACAAAAAACTTAGCGGTTATCGTGATCAAGGAAGATGCTCAAATATAATGGAAATTAATGTCAAATGATGGATTAAATGATGCCCTAAGAATCTTGTCATATTTGGCCTAACAGCTGCAGAGAACACCATATGCTAAAGTTGATACAACTAAGATAACAACTTACTGTTATTTTTCTAAATTGAAAATTGTTGTTCATTGAGCGTCTTGGAAGATTTAACTTAGGTCTTCATATTAATCCTGATATATATAATTATACATCCTAATTTGAATTTTCTGAGCATTGAAGCAAAGAGTCTCCTTGAATTGTTTTCCTTGTTATATTGATCAATTTCACAAACAACTATTCTTCACAGCCATATATTAGAGGTGTAGGTTTCTGTAGATGTTAGAAACATGAAGGAGAAAGATTGTATGAAAATGAGATTGTTATAAAAACACTAGTCTGGATTATATAATATCCTACATGTTTACAAGCTAGAAATTTCTCTAAAACTAAAATTAGATCTTAGATTACAATTTTTAGCTCATATAGATCTTATTGGACAAGTACGATTAGCTGGAATTGTTGGGTTAAGGGTTGTATGGATAAATCAAAATGTATCACGACATTAGTCATTTTACATAGAAAAAGCTTGTGTGTTTCCCAAGTAGTAGAGGCTGAGAAAATTGTGGACTGCCTTGCAATAATCCAGAAAATAAAACCATTGCACAAAAACAAATTACAAACAACAAAATCTCCAAACCATAGCCAGAAAATGTTTCTAACCATATTAAAAAAGAAATCACTTTCTATTCAAGGAAATACAAATTAGAACTTAACAAAAAAACTTTATTTGCAAAATTAACCTTATCAATTTGTCAATAAACATCAATCTATACACTGCACATCCAACAAAGACCATTGTTGTTTGAGAAATTCTGGAATACAGTCTATGTTTTATCTATATTTCCCATTTTGAATTTTCATTTTCTAGATTAATTTAAACAACAACATTTTTGCCCTATTGATGTCTTTGATGGTATCCATACCCTGTTCCAACTACCATTTCAACAAATCCAAGAATGTGCCCTTCAAGGTTTAAAAATATGGCCCTGCAACCTCTTCCGTGCTCATTGAAACTTGTCAAGGCCATTTTCTTTAAATTATATGTAATGTCCTGTAACTATTGCTAACTATGAAACTAGATTTTTTTGAGGCAATGTGGCCAAACAAGCCAGATACCTTGTCTATGCGTTGATGGGAATCCAAGCGCTGTTCGAAGGCTCCAACTTCACTCATAGGGTAAAACTAAGATTTCAACCGACATGAAACTTAAACCCCTTTCTTTTGACGCCTATAGGAATACTCGTCAAAGCTTTCAATCTTCACTACTTGTCCCAAATTGGACCTAATTGACATCTATCAACGCATGCTATGTAGATATTAGAAAGCCACGTGTCTCATTTCTTGTAGTTTTAAAAACTAGTGTCATTTGTTGTGTCTGGGTTAGATGTCATTTGTTTCTGATTAATTATCAGTTCGGTCCTAGGCAGGAACTAATTTGTAATTTTGGTTTTCTTAGTATTACTAGTGTTTGAGTATACCTTTTATTTAATTTCATTTTTCAAAGAAAATTTCCTTTTTAGATCAGGTCTTTGTCAATTTGCTGGGGTTTTTAATAATTTTTCTATTCACAAAATTCCCTAAAAATGTCAAATCAAAGAAACTTCTAGATCTCATATATTGTAATAGTGTGCATACGGTATAAGTTTTGCAAAGTTCTACACAGTGATTCATGCTTCTAAAAACAATAACCCATATTGGGTTTGGAAACAATAGAACATAAATTCTACAATAGTAGACATACAAAGCTTTGACCTTTGTCGGTCAGAAATAGAACTGTATGCATTAAGCCAATGTAAACCTAGTGTTACAGTAGGGAAATCTGAGTGCACTTTAAGAGCTGAGCAGGATAGACTATCAAAATTTAAGGGAGCTACCTCAACACATTGGCAGTCTATCTTCTCTACAGAGGTTGGACTTGACTAGATGCATCTCCTTGGGAAGTCTACCGCAAAACTTTGTAGAGCTTTAGATAGAGTCGCTCACTCTACAGTCATTGCTGATTTTAGAGTCACTTCCATCTTCTTTTGGAAACATGTTGTGTCCTTATCCTATGACTCATTATCCAATTTTGCAAGTCTTCCTTGTCTATCTCTCAACTTATATCTACTTTAAGCTCTCCCCATTTTAAGCAGGAACTTTACCGCTTTGTGTCTCATGTTTTTGCTGTTTTATGGAGAGGCAATTATTTGTTTGACATCTTCGATGCAGTGAGACTTATGAATGCTTTTCTGGTTCTCCATCTCAGAAAATAACTTAGACAAGGAGCTTGCTTTTGATTGAGATCATGAACTAAAACAGTCTCATCTGGTTCAATGTCGCAAATAATCAATATTCTGGCATGATTCTTTGTGCGTATGAGAGAAGAGGCTAATAAAACCTTCAACCAGAATAAGTAATACCTGTCATTTGTGGCCCTAATCATGGGAGAATGTTGGGCCATGCCGAGATGGTCTTCAATGTCTCCTTCAATGCAAAACTTTGAGGATCAATCCCCATGGCAGGCCAATTTCTTTCCTTCAATCCTGAATTCTACACTGTCGACGCACTACTATCAGAGAATTTTTCCAACAAATATAACCGAAACTATTCTTTTTCTTCAAATCCTGCCAAGATCTTCCATTCAAACAATGCGATCTTTGTAAATTTTTGTCACACATATTAGATGACGGCAACATACGAATTGCATTTAGAGGTCCACTTGCTCATAAAAAGACTTACTTTTTTAAATTCGATTTTATTCAATACTCTAGTTAAGAAATTATGGTTTTTCAATAAAAAATAGAAAATTTTGGTGTGAATAATACTTTTATATTTATGACGTAGAAGATTCTTTATTTCAAAGAGATGAGCTAAAATTCTTGTTCAACGGTAGGAAATCAAAGAGATGGATTGACTACCATCAAAATAATATTAGTCATTCATTGTAGTGTGGTTTGATTGGAATTAATTTGGTTGGGTTTTCAGATGATGAATATGAGTTTAGTTATCTTATCATTCTTTATTAACAAGGTGATGTGACAAATTTCTTGAAATGTTAGGAAAACTCATGTTGAATATAAGCTTTTGGGAGACATGAAAACTCAAATTCAAGCAAATAGAAATTCATAATCATATTGTTTTTTTCTTCTATCATCCTTGAAATGATTAACAACGGAAACAACTCCATAACAGCGTGTGCCCATTCAAGTGATTTGAGTCATTTTTTTGTGTTGTTATTATGTAATTACCAAAGACATTGACACTTTTTTTTGAGTTGAATACATGATTTGTCAACCACCATAACTCCTCTACATTTTTGTCTTGGAGATATAGTTTGAGTAAAGAGTACATAATTTAAAATCCAACATAATCTAGGGGTGAAACAAATCAAAGGCATGAAGATGGCATGCATATCACATATTTAAATCCCTACCTCGTCCACCTTTTCTCATATTCTCTTTTCAAAAGTATTATTCTAGTAGGCTTCTAAATGAGAATATAACTCACTTATAGAACTTAAAGTCTCACTAAGTTGCCAAACAATTTTTTTATAAAAAATATTATACAACAAGAGATGACATAGCAGAAGCAATAACTCGCATACATACAACCATCCATAAATATATTACATCTCTTAAGGGTTCCATGGCATCAAATCACATACAAGTTTTGTTAATACTTAATATGATACATAAAAATTTCAGATCATAGATAAACCACAAGTACGAATCCATTTAAATAATATACAATTACATAAGATGCCACTTGGCATAACCAAAATGCATAATCATCTATTGTTCATGTCACAAGGTATGAAAAGCTCAAAGAATATACATCATGAATAAAATAAATCACCTCATAAGATCTCTGATAATCAAGCATAGTATAATATAATATAACCATTCAATAGAAATACAAGATTAGAATGAAAGGAGCAACTGCGCAAGTACATCCAACTGTCTGATCTCAATGGTATAATAAACACTACCACCCAACCTCGTGGAGCCTAAATGGCCCACTCCCATCATGTTGAGGAGATAATCTCAAGTCCCCTAAGGATATCAATTTCAAAAGTCAAAACCAACATCTAGGGCAAGAAAAACCTGATAGAAATCTATCTCAAAGGTACCAAGAAACAAATGACATCTAACCCAGACAAAACAAAGACATATAGGAAATCTACTATGTAAGTGGGCAAGTGTCATCGCATGAGTTAACTCTAAGGTTATCATGGTAGCCTCTCTAAACTTTGCCCCCCTAGTGAATCTATGTGGCATCAATATCCTTTCATACAAATAAGGCATACTAATGAGGCAAGGTCACAAATAATAATCCTCTCTACTTCTATCCTAGCGTATACTAGCACTCGAGGCATGGGAGAGGAAAAACCACTAACTCTTTTTTATTCATTTTAAAACCATTTAATGAAATGTTATCACTTATTAAAACAACCTACAATGGGTGACCCAAGCAACCTCTCTAGGGCTCTGACCTCCATTGCAAGCCACTTCCCAACAAACATAAAGACAACCTACCCTAAGCTCAAAATAGTAGAAAGACTCATAAGATCACAATAAACCACATCGGTTCTATACAAGTAACTAGAAAGCACCAAAAGATAGTTGACTGAAACTCATAGATTTCACCAAGAAAATCACCATATAATCACTAATCCATAACTTAAAGATCAAATCACAAAACCATGACATCACATTAACATCATAAAACAATAATTTCCAGACCTCTGGTAAACATCCAAAACTGGTCAACATACTAAGTTAGCCCCAAACCCAACACGAAGTAAAATATACATCACAATAAGTGTAGTTTCATAATTTATCTGGTTTTGAAAACACAAGATTTTTGATTTACAAATAGGGTTCCAATTTTCATTTCCAAAGTGTTATAATTACTAAAGTTTTCAAATTAACAAAAGTAATAGAATTTTCCTAGTATTAGAAACCATTTCCTTATAAACTAAATCCATTTTTCTTTTTAAAATAATAACACCCTCAATTTTTAAAATCATATACTAATTAACAGTGTCTCATGATTAAGTATTATTTTTAAAAATTTATTAAGTATCATTAAATTAATAATAATTATTATTAAATTACTAATAAAATAATATATAAATATATTATTTATAATAACAATAATTATTATATTAAATAATAAAACAATTATTAGTAAAAAATAATTAAAAATATAATAATAATAATAATAATATTAATATGGGCAAGAGCCTACACCACAATGGTAAATTGTGAGCCTCTTATCGAAGAGGTCTTGGGTTTGAATCTACTCACACTTAATAAATAATAATAATTAATCATGACACATAATAATTAATCTTGGCTTTAGCCTCTTACTAATAAAAAATAAAAAATAAAAATATTAATAATAATAAAATTTAAAAAACAATGATAAAAAATTTGCTATTAACATGTGTCATTTTAAAATCGCATTTCCCCAATTGGAGAGGCTATAAGCAACTTGACTACCAAAGGTGGTCATTGCCTTGGTAGCGTGTGCTGCTTTTGCAGCTCGGGGGGGGGGGGAGGTCATGGACCCCTCTTCCAATTTTTTTTATTTTTAAAATTCTTTATATATAAATTTGCATAACCAACGTAAAATGCCCCCTCCAATTAAACCCTAAAATTTTATAAAACACTAATAAGGGCCTAGTATATGGCTGTTTTCTAGTAGTGCCCCCCCCCCTCTTTTTAAAACAGATTGGTTTTTCCAATTCGATTCCCAATTTAATAAAAATCTGAAATCCCCAATAAGACTAACCCTACTAAGTTGATAACAAACAAAATATACTTACCCCAAGGGTTGCAATTTTATTTTTGTTCATGGACATTTCCATAATGAAGAACAATATAGTAATTACTCAAACGAGGGTTTCAACAAATCCATTTCTAAAACAAGATTCTTACACAAGCTCGAAGAAGGCAAATGAAAGATTCAAAAATAATTACTATGATGAATCCAAACAACATTCATACCTCAATTTGATGCGAACCAGATGAATGCTCAGAGATTGAAAGAATTTCTCGTTTCCTCGAAAAAAACTCTTTACTTGAAATTTGCTCCTTCAGATCCGTGTGTTGATAAATGAGCTCTAATTTCTTAATAAATAGATTTCTCCCTTTAGGGTTTTGGTTTTACAATCAAGAGAACAATTTTTCTTTATTATTTTATTTTATTTTAATTTCATGTGCAAACTTTGTGCATTTTAATTAAAATAAACTTTATTAAATTTAATTTTTCTCTCTTTTAATAAATCACAAGTTGTATTTAATAATATATTTATTAATTCAACTAATAATAATATTTAGAGTTTATCATTAAAATGAAACTCCTAAATAAATTATTTTTTATTAAATACAAATAATGATGCCAAAATTAGAACTTTAATTAAATATTTTAAATTTAATTCTTTTATTTAATCAATTTCTCAATTAATTAGATATAATTAAATATTATTTTTTTAATAGAATTTTTGTTAAATTAAATCATTTAATAATATTTTTATTCGATTTAATTATAACTAAAAATCACAACAGTCCCATAAAACTAAATGAGAAAACCCATTATAAAAACATAGAGTGCTACATCAAACTCAAAGGTCAAAAATCATGAATTCACATCACTTGACGAATTTGGAAGGGCAAATAACTCAGATACTTGTCTTACTTTCTAGGACAATTGGCTTAGGGTTAGGATTTGGACTCAAGAACTATCTCCCCTCTTTTACCATTCACACTCATCCTGGCAATTCAGGGAAGTCTATGCTTGGTACCACTAATCATCAAACATAACCATAAAGCTTGTATAAAATAATTCAGCAATATAATATAATATAGAAAGTAAACTAGGGGTAGACACTATAATGTTTAAGTCAAAAGGCAAAAAAATGAAAATTGCACTTTAAATTATATAATTTGTACATATATCTATAATTATCTTTGATTTTAATCAATAAATGTATGCTAGACAAATTCATCATATTGAAACTTATGAGCATGTTAAGCCTAAGCTTGGCAAAATTATTGATCCACATTTGGGTACCACTGGTAGAAACTAAAGTGTGAAACTTGTTCAGCTAGCATGTCGGAACACCTTAGGCATTTTGGACACCTTGAGCTCGCTAAGCCCATGTATCATATCGAGTTTTTGAAGACCAATCTTTCAATTTTTCATTGTGCACACTTTAACTACTCAAGGATTTTTGTCGATGATATATTTTTCTTAAACTTTCATGCTATAGAAAATATCTCCTACTTATAAGTGATTTATTTATTTTTCTGATCTCATACTGGACATTAATATGGTACTCAAAATACAGTAAATGGAATGATTGCAATGAAAGTGAAAAATAGATTTTTCTTTCTCAATCAATTTAAGTAAATTATCACTTGGAGGAAAAACTAAATTTCTATAATGGTGCTGAAAAAAATAAAATTCATAAAATTCATCCATTAAATGCATATCTGACAAGATTGTAAGATTACACAATAGTCTATCGTACATTACTTTTGAAGAGAAATTTACAATCCTCACGAATGTAAATTTTCATTTATAACATAAATATCATCTGATTCTCAATTATGGACAATATATTATATCAAGCAATCTCAAGACTTGATGTAGCTTGGTTGACCGTACGTTAAAGTCTTCAAGCTAAAAATTGCATAATAATTAACTTGACAAAAATCTCTTTCAAGACAAGATTTAAGATGTCTTCTATTAAAATATAATGTATGGAGTGTGAAGTGAAATAAGAACCATATAATATAGATAAAAATGTGTTCTAATTTATCTCTAACCCATGACCAATGCTATATACACACACACATATTTCAATGTTATATATTTTTGTGAGTTCATTATAATTAATTCTACTACATGATAGTTAATTAATTTTCTACACAACTTTCCAAAATAACCATGGGTCATAGGCATTTGAATTTTCACCATTCATAATAAAAAAAATGTTAATAGAACAATATTAGAAGATAAGCATACGAGTATTAATATTTCATAATAATAATATAATATATATACTTACCTTATATAAAAGGGTCCTTGTCAGTTTTTATGATATTTCTTTTGGCATATTCATTGCTGAGTCACATATTTTATTAAAGTTGAGAATAATACTCAAACTCAATGCAATCCCAAGGTTGCAATGGTGATGTCTTTCAACACCCTTAGGGGATATACGATCTTAACTTCTAGTACTTCACAATATGTTAGTCAATATGTATGGGTGTGCTATTAACTGATACTTCTACAAGTGATAGAACACTAACTTTTCATGGTGAATATTTTATTTAGCTACCTACTAGAGATGTAATTACAATTTTCCAAAGTTCAATCTTAAATGCCCATGCACAAAGTAAGTATAGTCTTATTAAAATACTATAATGTCAATGTCCAAGATAATATCATCTCCTTCACATCATATGTATTTTTTCAATGATATAATTTGATGCTAGTATTGAATACAATCATTCAATTGTATGTTGTCTTTGATGTTACACAAATGCAATGCCTTTCATCGATAAATCAGCGTATGCCAAGCTCACTCGAGAGTCAAAGGAAGTTTCTTGTGTATGCCGAGCATTCCAGGAAAGTTTGCATGGAACCAATGCTAACCAAACCCCCTTGCTTAGCAAAGGGAATTTGTAGGTAAATAGTGTTAACTAAGTTCACTTGGTTACTAGATAAAACTTGGCATGGAACTAGTGTTAATCGAGCTCACTTGGTTACCAAAGGAAATCTGAAGGAAAGTCTTTTCTAAGTTAGTGTTGACCAAGTTGGGTCGGCTAATGAAGGATTTTCCTATATCAACATATTGGATCTAAAAGTTTTGTTGGTTAGTTCTAGCTAAATCAAGGATGAATATTAATTGTTTGAAAGTATATTCAAGCTAAATTGACAAGGTATATATATATATATATATATATATATGGTCAAGTTGAGGTTTGAATGAGGGAGAATGTGAAAGAGAAGAAGATGAATAAAGGAAGTGAACTTGAATGATAACAGAGTATCCCGAGTTGACCGAGCTGCAAAGACAAATTTGATCAAGAAGGATCAAGTATTCAAGCTATAATTGAGATTTGAAATCAGAAAAGTCAGTTGTATCAACAATCAATTCAATTCATTTTTACTTTCTAATAATTGTAGTAGTGAATCAAATCTCTTAACGAAGTTAGCTTAACAACTATTTTATAAATCCTCTAACAAGGTGGCATTTCTAGATTGAATTATCTAAAGACCTCTAACAAGGCCACTCCTAGTAGGGTGATCTAAATCCTTTGATAGGGTCACACCTAACAATGTGTTTTGTAACCTTTAATTGGGTTGGCTCCTAAAAAGGCTCATTTCAGAAGAGTGAAAAACCATAACTAGTTGCAATTGGTGGTTTTCTCAAATTGGGTTTCCTCATTAAATCTTGGTGTCTCTTGTGTTCATGTTATTTTCTTTATGTTTTTGCAACTAATTTAACGAAGGGTAAACATAGTAAACATCTTAAGGATTAACTATTTTAGTGTTTATTGAGTGACAATAGTTCTTAGTGTAAATTGAGTGTTCCTATTTTAACCAAGTTACAATAGCATTTCAGTTCTAGTAGAGTAAGGATTTGTGTTGTATTGACATCTTAAGGGATCTTGGATTTATTTTTGTTGTAACTAATTCACCCCTTCCCTCTCAGTTACTCCTCTTATATTTCCAATAGCTAGTATTCCATAACCAACTTCTGAATAATCTTATGTTGACGGGTTGCATTTTTGAATAAAAATTGAGCTTCTTACTATAACTATTAAAGAAATATTGACTGATAACTTCTCTTCGGTGGCATTTGAGTAATTAATTTTCTTTGTTGACCAAATCTTAATCGCTAGGATATACTATTTTCTTTTCCATTATTCAATTTCACGCATCTATAACTATCTGTAATATAATAAAATCTTTGATAAGAAGATATTCAACATTTTGATATCATGAGTATTGGTCTCCATAATATTAACATATAATATTCACCAAATACTTTGAATAATGGCTTGCATAATATCAACACATGATATTCACCATTTTGAAATAACATGAATATTGGCCTCCAAAATATCAACATATGATATTCACCAAATACTCTAAGTAATGACCTATAGAATATCAACATATGATATTCACCATGTATTCAATTAGGTGTGATATCACATCTGATATCATGAGTATTTGCCTCTAGGATATCAACATATGGTATTCATCAAATACTCTTTGGGTAATGGCCTCTAGAATTTTGAGATGTAAGATATTCACCAAGTACTATGAGTAATTGCCTCTTGAACACCAAGTCACATGAAATTCACCAAGTACTTTGTGTAATGGCCTCTAGAATATCATTTTGCACAACAATCACCATTTACTCAAAATATTTATAAGGTATGTGTACATGCATTCTCATAATGTGCACCATAAAAACATCCACCATGCAAAGTATTATAATCTATCATGATCTTCATATATATAGTAAGATATCCATCATAATAGAAAATTAAGTGATTATAATATCATCACCTTTCAATAACTTCAGAAAATACAAGTGATAATCATTTGGAAGTCATCACTTCTCATGATGTACACAGAGGGTAGACCCTTTAAATCATGAAGTCACACATATGATACCAAAAGTTTAAACAAAGTCAAAAATCCCTTTGATCTAGATATGATAAATATCTTCAAGGATCAACTAAAACATATCCTCTATCTACTCCTAATGAATGTGTTAGACCCCTTCTAGATCTCAATCTTCTGAGCTCCTTTACCTTTGAAAAAGTGTCAAAATCCCTCTAAATATGATATCAATCCTCGTTTTCTTGCAATAACATTTTCAGAAGAAAATATCAATTCATGTTTCTCTTATTGAAGAATAAATATCAAAGAGAGAGACTACAATAATAGTTATGGATACATCAATATCCTTTTATTTAATCTTTCATTCCATTAGACATCAGTAGTTTAAATGATACAGTTGTTGATATCTTGTACCAAAGATTTCTCAAAGGAGACATTTCTTGGGAGACTTGAAGCAGTTGAGAATGAGCTTAGACAGTTTGGAGAATTGACCAAAATAGAAACAACTTTTAGTGCCTTGAATATTTGACCTAGTTTATCAAGGAGCACAAGTGCTATAGGAGACTTTGCTAATGACAGTAGATCTAATGAGGACAAAAAGATTGAAGAAGGAGTAACCCTTTTGGTAAGAAGATAAAATAATGGTAAGAAAATATTTAAATGTTAGACTTGCAATGAATTTGGTCATTATGCATCTAAGTATCCTAAAAGAGAGAAAAAGTATAAATTCAATTTCAATCCTAGAAGAGATAGAGAGTGTTTGTATGCAAATGAAGAAGATGATTCTGATGAGCAAGTAGTAACTGCTAGTGATGATGAAAAAGGATTTGCACAAGTTGAAAAGAAATCTGATTGGATAATTGACAGTGGTTTTTCACATCGTATGATTGGTGATATGAACAAGTTTTTTGACTTCAAAAGTCACAATGGAGGCATTGTTAGAGTTGAAAACAATGCAACATGTCATGTTAAAGGTATTGGATCTATAACTCTTAATGGTAAGACTAACACTGAGGATGTATATTTTGTTGATGGTTTGAAGCACAATCTTCTAAGTGTTGGACAACTAGTGGATAAAGGTTATCAATTGCAGTTCACAAAAAAGACATGCATGATTAGAGACAAAGATGGAAAGGTAATTGGAACAAGAAATAAATCTAGAGGTAATGTATTTTAGTTGAATCCTATTGAAATGACATGTTTGGTTGCAAAGGTAGATGAAAGTTGGTTATGGCATAAGATATTTTGTCATATAAACTTTGACAATATTGTGAAGGCTAGCAGTATGTTTGTGGTTTGAGATTTGCCTAATATTGTAAAGCCTACTAACACAATTTGTAAGGAGTGTATTTTGGAAAAGCATAATAGAACTTCTTTTCCTAGCAAGAAGTTTACCACTATAGAAAAATTGGATATTGTACATACAAATCTCAGTGGTCCTATGAAGACTAAAATATTCTATGGTGAAAGGTATTTCATGATTTTAGTTGATGACTTTTCTAGAATGATGTGGGTTGCATTTCTTAAAGAAACATTTGAGGCATTTGATAAGTTCAAGACATTCAAGATTATAGTTGAGAATGAATCAGGCATGAAGATTAAGTGTTTAAGTTTAGATAGAGGAGGAGAGTTTACTTCAAATAAGTTTAACATATTTTGTGAAGCTAATCGAATCAAATGATAGTTATCAGCTTCGAGAACCCCTAAACAAAATGGTATAACACAGAGAAGAAACAAGCTAGTAATAAAAGTAGTAAGAGCTATGTTAGCTGATAATGATGTATTTAAGATGTCTTGGAGAGAAGCTATGAATACAATAGTCTACACTATGAACAAAGTGCAAGTTAGGAAAGATACAAACAAGACACCTTATGAACTATCATTTAGTCACTCACCTATAGTTAAGTATTTCAACATTTTTGGTAGTAAGTGTTATATCAAAAGAGATGATGATATTGGTAAGTTTGATGCTAGAAGTGATGAAGGTATTTTTCTTGGTTAGTCATTGAAAAGAAAGGCTTATAGATGTCACAATTTAAGAATTAAAACTATTGTAGAAAGTGCAAATGTAAGAGTTGATGAGAAATTTAGGATACAAGAAAGAGTAGTTGATTACAATTTAGATGATGATGCTATTACTAAACCAAGGAATGATGAAGTATTCTTTGATACTAACAATGATTTGTAGAATAAAGGAGAGATAAGACAAGAACAAATCTTGGAACCTTTAATAGAGCCAAAAGTTGAGATAACAACTCCTACTTTGGGTAAGAATATGAAAAAGAATCATCCACCTGGGCAGATCATCAGAAGTAGAGGTAAAGGTGTGAAGACAAGAAGAAGAATAAATGAAGAACTATGTTTGATATCTCAAGTTGAACCTAAGAATGTATATGAAGCATGTAAAGATGACTATTGGAAGCAAGATATGAAAGAGGAATTGGATCAAATAGTAAAGAATGAGACATGTGAATTAATTTCCAGACCAATAGAAAAGAATGTGATATGAACTAAATGGGTATTCATAAAAAAGATGAATGAGCAAGGTGAATTAGTAAGGAATAAGGCAAGATTGCTATATAAAGGTTACTCACAAAAAGAATGAATAAACTATGATGAAACCTATGCTCCTGCGGCAAGAATAGAAGTAGTAAGGTTATTCTTAGCATATGCAGCATATAAGAAATTCAAAGTATATCAAATGTATGTCAAGTTAGCATTTTTGAATGGAGAACTTGAAGAAGAGGAATACATAGAACAACCTAAAGGTTATGGACATAGTATGCAAATTGAAGAAAGCATTATATGGCTTGAAGCAAGCACCCAGAACATGGTATGCAAGGTTGGACAAGAATTTGACAAAGCTTAGATATAAAAAAGGTATGGCAGATAGTAATCTCTATTGGAAAGGAATTGATGATGAATTAATGATTTTGGTAATATTTGTTGATGATATAATATTTGGAGGAAATGATGATGAAAGTGACAAGTTTGCAAAAGAAATGAAGAAGGAATTTTAAATGAGCATGCTTGGAGAAATGAAATATTTTCTAGGATTACATATTGTGCAAGATAAAGAAGGAATCTTTATTTCTCAAACTAGGTACTTGAAATATTTGTTGAAAATGTTTGGTTGGGAAACATGTAAACCCATTGTAACACCTATGGTAACTGGACACAAGTTATCTATAAAGGATGAGACACCTACTATTGAGTAGAAGAAGTACAAATCTATGATCAAAGGATTGCAATATCTGACTCACACAAGGCCAGATATAGAAAATATAGTTGGAATTGTTGTAAGATTCCAAGCTGATCTTAGAGAAGCACATTATGCAGTAGTCAAAAGGATATTTAGATATCTAAAAGGAACTCTAGAGTTCGGATTGTGGTATGATAGATCTAATTGTACACTAAAAATTCATATACTTCTCTAAATAATTCTATTTAAGATCTAACTCCTAAATTACAATCTAGAGCTTCCCAATTGTGGAGTGCAAAGATTGAGAAATGAAATTAGATGCTCTCAAAACAAGTTTCAAGCTATAAATCTTTGCTAGTAAAACCACAATATGAGAGATTCTAAGATGAATGCAACTAGATTTAAACTATGAATGTAAACTAACAATTTATGAAATGAAATGCAATGGAAGAAGAGAGAAGATGGGAAATGAAGAATTGAGAGGTGAAATACAAGAAGAGATGTAACTATGCAAAACTACAAGTCATAAATGCAATTAGAATGAATCTTAACAAGTAAGTTTACAAGCCTCCTAATTAGATAGATGAAACTTATAGGAATGAAAGAGCAAACTAAAGTGAGGATTTTATGAAACAAAGCCAAGAATGAAAGAGAGGAGAAGGATGGTAATCGGTTCAAGCGTCCTTTGGTGATGTCTTCAATGGTGGAGCTTCATGATATGATGTTGAGAAAATCTTCTCTTCTTTATGTGAAAATAACCTTCAATACTTGAGCAATTATTGTAGATTCCAACAACATAATCTTAGCTTTCTATCCTTATGAAATGAGGAAAGACCCCTCTTTTTTTAAGAGAAATGGATGGTGTAGATCAAAAGATAAGAATATCCCAATCAAGGGTTGAGATGAGTCTATAATAAGTGGATCATATTCTAATGGAAGAGACAATTCATATGCATGTCCAAGATGATGATGAGATCTCTACTTAGAATTTAGAATTGGTTTGTGATCTTCCACCTTCATTCCATTATGAATTTGAAATTAAGATACTTTATTCCACTAGGAGTGAAATGAATTTCAAAATAAGATCCTTCATTGCACTAGAAATGGAGTGAATTATCAAATTGTGACACTTCATTCCACTATAGATAAAATGAATATCAAAATAAGATCCTTCATTCCACTAGAAATGGAGTAAATTATCACATTGTGACACTTCATTCCACTATAGATAAAATGAATATAAAAATAAGATCCTTCATTCCACTACAATGGAGTGGATTATCAAATTAGGTCACTTCATTCCACTATAGATAGAATATTATCAAATTAAGATCCCTTATTCCACTTTGTATTTTTAATTTGATTGGAAATATGACTTATTTGATTTTATTGAAAATGGATATTCATTTATTTTTCTCAAAGGGGTTCAAATTTGAATTAAATTAGAGTATCTAACATTTGAATAAATTCAAATGTATAGCCATCCTAGGTAGAAATGAGAGATTAATGAGCATGAGCTAGAATTTGATCCAGTGATTGTTCCATTTTGCTTGATTTGATCATAAGAATTGATGAATTTAGCAATTTGATTTTGTAGGGCCAATTTTGGGTTATTACATTTGCCCCTCTTTGAATAATATGTCATCGATATAGGAACACATGTGGTCAAAGAATAATTAAGAAGCTAAGAATTCCTCATCTAATATGTGATTGATATGGGAACACATCAAATGAAGAAGCCATGATAGCAAATAGATATATAACTCTAACTTCAAAGTATGAAGTCATTCTCTAACTAATGTGTGATTGATATGGGAAAAAATGTAGTAAAAAAATAAAGAGACTATAATAGCAACAATAAGCATTGAGTGATTAGATTGATAGCGATAGTCTAGAACACTAGATAGATCAAGAGAAAATGGAAATGGTCAAGCATATGCCCCTGAAAGAGAAAATGTTGGCAAAAAATAGCAATGATAGATTATGTCTGCCCCTTGGGATAGAAATTGAAACGATAGAGGAAGTGCAAAAACTAGCAAGATATGATCAGATAAAGCAAGATCAAAGATAGATATGTCAATAAAGAACAAGAAAAATCATCAGTGAAATGAAAGTGTGCCCCAAGCAAGGATGAAATATAAGAAACATATTATGAAGTGAAAATAGAATGGAAGCAATGTGAAAATGAAGAAGTGAAGAAATGCCCTAGTGAGAATCAAAAATAGGCTCAAGCAAGTCAACTAACTACATAGAAAGAAATGGATATTAAAATGTAATTTTGACCTTAATCATGAACTCATATTTTGATTTCAATCTTGAAATGAATCCTGGGTGTCAATTTTAGCTATAGGTGCAAGTAGGTCAAAATAAGAAATTTGAAGTGAGATAGTGAAATGAAAAGATTATGAAAGATGTTAAACTATGCTTGAGAAAAGGAAGAAAAAAAGGAATGCAGCTAGGTGACACATCTATGGACAATAAAGAGAGGGATCTTTCTCATATGCAAGCCTAAAATGAACCCTATAATGCAAGCTAGAATTTCACATGGTTTACTAGCAAAGAACTCATAACATGTTTAGACTCTATTTTCATCATTGAGCATTTATAAGATCATACAATCATCACTAACATGAGCTATGAAGATATGAATATGACCTTATCAAGATGTTGAAATGAGGTGTAAGCATTTAGGCACAAGAAGCCAAAATGACCAGAATGTTCACCTATCCCTTTTAATTTAGCAAGGGAACATAAGCATCAAAGGATAAAGGCTAGGATGACCAAAATGTTTCTTGTAGAAAATCACACTAGACATGTGAGAGACCCTTCTCATGCTAAGTAATCAGGGAGTTTTCTATTTGCAATGACCCTTGTATTCATAACTTGAGACATAAGTTTGCTAAGTATACTCAAAGTGACCCGTGCATTCATTAAGAGGACAAGTATCGATATGTACTATAGCATAGAGAACTCACTCACATAGAAAAGGAGAAGAACCAACCTCACTAAAGCATCCATATAAAATGAGTCAAGGTATACATGACCATCCAACATGAGATAGAGGCTCTTATAGTAGACACCCTTTTTATATGGATTCTTCAGATCATTGGAACTAAACCATCAAGCAAAAAACAAAGAAAAGATCATGTCCCATAGTCCTTTCTCCTCTAGTTTTGAACATCATCGAGTTGCAAGAGACATGTGACTGAAGAAAATAAAACATCACATAGTCTTTGTTTATTGCATAATAGTGTGTAATAGTGTTTAACAGTGTGTAGTTTTTTTTATCCTATTGAATAAAGTGAAAGGAGTCAGTTTAGACCATTGAAGTATAGTGGAAATCCAAGCATCATGTCATATCATGAAGAGTGTATTATCCAATGAACGAATCAAGTGAAAAATGTAGCATTCAATAAAGGAATCAAGTGACAAGTGTAGCATCCAATGAATGAATCAAGTGACACATGTAGTAATAAAGGATGTGTGAGACACTTGTCTACCACTATCCAATTTAATATTGACAATTCAATGGACAACTTCACCTACTCCCAATATTACTTTGGCATGTTGCAAAGACAAGATGAATGAAATGACATATAAAGACAATAATGTACATTGAAGTTTTGCTACAAATAAGAAATTAGATTTATCAAACCAATTCACAAGTCTTCAAGGTTATCAGTAGTTTTGAGAAATTTGTGTCAACCAAATAGAGCTTGTGAATTGTTATAGTCATGGCTAGTGCTCAAGATAAAGCACAACAAGAACTAAAGATGGGAGAAGAAAAGCATGGAGGGTGGGTGGATGATGAGAGTGATAGTGTGGTAGAAAAAACACAATGGAGAAGACATAGAAGAGTAAAGCGTAGCCAATCAAAAGCAAGCGGATCATCCTCTCATAAAAATGTGCATTGGTGTGAATGGGAAGCCGTAGAGGCAAGTCAAGGTGAATTGGCCTAGGAGCCAATAGAAGAAAATGAGGAGGATCCTACCCTACTACAGATGTTAGCTGAAAGTACAACGCCGATCATGGGTAAAAATAAGAAAGTGGAGGAGACTAAATCTCCAGGTGATGGGATGCAACTAGAAGATAAAAATGTGTGTGTCTGCTTTAGAAGATCAAATTCCTATCGAAGAGGCTACCCCAGTCATTTCACAAGGAACTGTAGTGACACCATTGGCAACACCATTTTGGTATGGAAAGAACATCTTGGGGGGAATGATAGACTTATTTGCGGAGGAGACAAGTGATCCTGTCATGTCTTCCTTTTGTCCATTTAAAAAAATGTAGCTTGGGGTTATACAAAAACTAGTTCATGATGCAGTAGTGGTGATGGAAATGGAGGTAAAGAAAGCATTAGAGGTGGAGACAGAGAAAGCTGATAATGTGGAGAAAGATGTAGAGTTCTTTCAAGGGTTGATTGAGAGAGCCCAGGAAGATGAAGCATGGGAGGAAGCGAAATAGGTGGAAGCAATGTTGGCAGCAAAATGAGTGCAAGAAGAGACTACAGATGCATCTCTAGTTGTAGAATGAGCATTGGTGGAACAAAACCAAAATGAGATCGTGTTGTTACAAGCTCAAGTAGAAGCATTCCAAGAAACTATGGAAAAGACTAATGCCAAAGCGTACAGGTCGCAAGAGAAACTAAATGCAGCCAATGCAAGGATCACCCACTTCATGAATCAAATGCATGAAGTGAAACATGAGAGGGAGTCCTAGAAAATAACTGCAAATACATATAAGGCAGAATGAGAGTAGTCAGGTGACAATGCTACCTAGAGTAGTGAGACTATGGTTAGATATGAATGAAGTCCGAGAGCAGTTAGAGAAGCTTGTACGAGAGGTGGCATACTACATGGGACTGTATCATCAAGCAATCCCCCCCAAGAATAGGAGAGGAATATCCTTCTCAGATAGGATGTTTATGACATAGATGAATACTTTGCTAAGATGCGGGCATATTTCGATCCCTATGGATACAATCTGGGAAGGTGTAAGACTGCCACTAGGAGCTTCATCATCTAGAACTATGAAAATAGGTGTGCCCCCAGTTGGAAATCCAAATGTCCAACCTCCCCAAGGAGGAGCTCAATAAGCATTCACTATTTTTTTTTTCATTGTGTGGAGTTATGGAAACATATGTTCTTGTGTTGTCATTTGGATGGTTTGTAAGAAATGCTCATTTATTAAAGAAATAAATTGAGAATTTGTTTTGTTCTCAAAACATTTGTTGTATGGCATATGATTTGTTGAAAAAATGGGTTTTTTGTAGTGAATTATTTTGAGAATATTAACTTGGAACCTCAAAATTGTTTTCATATGAACCAGGTCGAGGTAGACATGGCCTTCCAATCTAGAGGAGGCAATTATAAATGGACACCAAACAAATATGAAAATATCAGATCATTGGAACAAAAATATTCGTGAATACTTAACTTGGTAGAAAATAAAACAATGTTTCAATTTTTATGGAATACATGGATGTTTTTGAAGTTTTATGAGTTTTATGAATGGTTTTTTTTTGAGTATTTTTGAAACTGTTATGAATTTTTTTTAATTTTTTGATATTTACGAGGCATTTTATTATTATTTTTGGATTTTTTTGAATTTAAAGCTTAGCATAGCTCAACTAGCATTGATGGGATTGATGCAAAGTGTTCAAGAATTTACAACACTTAAAGTATTAGAAATCTCATTAGTAGTAGTGCAACAAAACGCAAACATAGTTAGAACAACTGGTGATTGACACACAAGAGATTCTTGAGTAAGAGCATCTCTTGAGTAAGATGGCGATAGTAGATAGACACAGTTGGAACAAATGGTGATTGACACACAAGAGACTCCTAAAAAGCATCAAGAAATGACCCTCTAGACTTGGTAGGTTGTTATTTGAATAGTGTGAGAGTGTATGCATAAGCGAAAATAGCAAACAAAAGCAAGAAACTATACAAAAACCAATATTTTTTTGGGTTTTTTTTTTTTTTTGTTAAGTTTATGATTTTTTTTTTTTGATTTTAATCTAACCTCTTCATAGGGCATAAATCCCCTGTGCAAAATTTCCATGGTCAAATTAGGAACAAACTGGTAGGGCAAAACTGTGAGATTTGTTGGAATGACAAAATGAAGTAATGGGGATCCTACAAAAGGCTAAACTTGCTAGGGTATCCCAAAGGATTTTTATTGGAAACATAGGTTTTTTTGTTTTTTTTTTTTTTCCAAGACATTTTCTTCTTTTTAGGACCTTTTTTCTGCATCATAAGATATATACAAAAATTTCCAAGTAGGAAAGTGTCAAGCATAGAACTTCTTAAAGTGTAGCATGTTGATAGGTTCAAAGAGCTATTCTCCCTTAGGTATAGATAGTTGATAGGCACTAGATCCAAAACTTGTAGTGACAATGTAGGGACCTAGCCAGTTTGGTTCAAACTTTCCCTTTTTCTCTCTATTTTGTTGATTCTTGGGATTCTCTCATAGGACCAATTCTTCAACAAAAAAACCTCTAGGACGAACCTTCTTGTTGTAAGTAGTAGACATCCTTTTTTGGTAGGTTCTCATATGATCAAAAGCTAGTTTGCAATGCTCATCTAAGAGTTCAAGTTCTTGTATGTGCATAGCCCTATAATCTTCATCAATGATTAAGCCTTTTAGGGAGACTCATAGAGAAGGAATCTCAAATTCTAATGGTAAGATAGGCTCATAACCATAAACAAGAGAAAATGGTGTAGCTCTAATAGGTGTATGGATACTTGTCCTATATGCCCATAGTGCGGGATTGATTTGCAAATGCCAATCCCTTCAAGATACATGTACAATCCTATGCAAGATTTTTAGTAGAGTCTTATTGGAAGCTCCAGCTTGACTATTCCCTTGAAGATAGTAGATAGAAGACCAATGTCATTTGATTCAAAACCTTGTACAAAGTTGTTTGAGGTTCTTATTCTTAAACTGTCCTCCATTATCAGTAACTATAGAAGAGAGAATACCATATTGACAAATAATATGGTCAAAGATGAATAGAGAAACTTGTTTTCTAGTAGAAACACTCAATGAGAGAGCTTCAACCCATTTAGTAAAATAATCAGTGGCAATAATGATGAATTTATGACCACTAGAAGAACTAGGGTAAATCTTCCCAACCAAGTCAAAAGCTCATGTATGAAATGGCCAATGTGTAATAGATGGTATTAATTCTCATCCAAGAGCATGAATCAAGTTTCCATGTTCCTAACATTTCTTACAACATTTAGAATATTGGACAACATCGGTTTGCATGCTTGGCCGGAAGTAACTAGCACTAAGTAGCTTTCAAGAAAGTACAAGACCGTTTGAGTGTGACCCACAAATACCATCATGAATTTCAGCTAATGCTCTTTTAGACACATCCTTTTCTAGACACCTAAGTAACTTTCCATCTAGACTTCTCCTATACAGGTCATTGGAGACTAGGGTGTAGTGGGAAGCATTGCGAATGAGTTGACATTTCTTATTGCGGGTAAAGTTTTTA
This sequence comes from Cupressus sempervirens, assembly GCA_028749045.1. NCBI lineage: Eukaryota > Viridiplantae > Streptophyta > Pinopsida > Cupressales > Cupressaceae > Cupressus > Cupressus sempervirens. Next base: position 28,073,660 of record CM053789.1, on the reverse strand, counting down.
GGTATAATTTGATCACATAGGTAGGAGTAGATGGTAGCATAATAGGATGATTCATGTCCTATGATGCTGCAAATAACTTGACTATTAGGGGAATCATATGCAGGATAGCGTAGCTCTTCCACTAGGAATTCAAATCGTGACTCGTGCTCTTGAAGTTGGAGGATAGATGCCAAAGTTACCATGGCATCAAAAACCTTATTTTCAGTTCTAGTAATCTGTTGAAATGTCACAAAGGTGAAATAATTCTTAAGAGCATCAACTAGTTTCTTGTAGGGGACCAATTTGTCATCTTTTGTTTGGTAGTCATTATCAACCTAGTTAATGACAAGTTGAGAATCTCCAAAGATATGTAGTTTAGTTATTCTCCATTCAATAGCTAGTTTAATCCCATTAGCAAGAGCCTCCTATTCAGCTATGTTATTTGTGCATGGGAAAAGTAGCTCATATGATTTAGGAATAGTGTAACCATGAGTTGTAATAAACAATATTCTAGCACCAACACCATTTTTTTGGTGAGAACCATCAAAGAACATCTTCCATGTCCTTTCAGTCATGTACATGATGGAGGAATCTCTAAATTCAATCTGCATGGGTACATCATTTTCTAGGGGAAATTCAGAAAGTTGATCAGCAATGGCTTATCCTTTTATAGCTTTTCTCTCAACATATTTGATGTCAAACTTAGATAGAATCATCATCCATTTTTCTAGTCCACCTGTGAGATTAGCTTTGCTTAGGAGGTACTTGAGTGGATCAATCTTAGCAACCAAATGAGTGGTATGTGCAAGCATATAATGTCTAAGCTTCTAAGAAGCAAACACTATAGCTATATAAGCTTTCTCAATATTGTTATAGTTTATCTGATAGGTTACCAATGTTCTACTAATGTAGTAGATGCCCTTACTTTTCCATTTGTATAATGTTGTGCTAATAATGCTCCTAAAGAAGTGGTAGTATTTGAGATATAAAGAATTAAAGGTTTTCCTAAAATAGGAGGTATTAGTATTGGAGGATTGACCAAGTAGTTCTTGATTTTAGTTAAGCTCTTCTCACATTCTGCATTCCAAACACAAGAAGTTCCCTTATGTAGGTTTTTATTGAATGGTTGAGACTTATTAGCTAGTTGTGAGATAAATCTTTTGATAGACTACAGATGCCTTTGTAGACTTCTTAGTTGACTAATGTTGCGAGGTGGAGGAATTTCCATGATAGCTTGTACTTTTTCTGGATCAACCTCAATTCCCTTAGCTGAGATTATGTAACCTAGGACCTTACCTAACATGACACCAAATGCACACTTCTTAGGATTTAATCTAAGTTGAAATTATTCCATGCAGTCCAATATCAAACTCAAATCATCTAAGTGGGTTTCTCTTTGTTTTGATTTTGCTAAGGTATCATCTACATAATCTTCCATGTTATGGTGCACCATATCATGAAAAATAGTAATCATTGCCCTTTGATATGCTGCCCCAACATTTTTTAGTGTGAAAGCCATGACATTCCAGTAGAAGGTACCCCATGCACACGTAAAAGCTATTTTCTCTTGGTTTGTAGGGGAAATTTTAATTTGGTTGTAACCAAAGAATCCATCCATTAGTGAATAAATTTCATACCCCACAATCATATCCACTATCATGTCTATGTTTGGAAGTGAAAAGTCATCCTTAGGAAAAGCTTTGTTGAGATCTCTGAAATCAATACAAACCTGAATGGATTTTACATGTTTAGTGACATGTACAATGTTTGATATCCATTCTACATGGTCTATAGCTCTAATAAATCCTACACTCAAAAGTTTTTCTAACTCAGCCTTGACCAATTGAGCAATATGAGGATACATCTTCCTCAACTTTTGTTTTATAGGCTTAAAATCAGGAGCTATGGAGAGATGGTGCATAATAAGATCAGTGTCTAACCCAGGCATATCAGCATATGTCAATGCAAAATTGATCTTTTTCTCTTTAAAGAATTTAGTGAATTGTTCCTTTTCATCTTGTGATAAAGACTGAGCTAGATATATGATTTTAGGAGCTTCCTCTATTTGGGCTATGTTGGTTCAATAAGAATTGATGATCTCTCTTGAAAATAGCTAGGAAGACTACCAAGTACCCCATCCTTAGGTGCCTCAAAGAGATTTTCACCTTTAGATACATCTTTATTTTTCTCTTTTTTTGGCTCTGACACCGCCACAAAGTGGTTTTCACCATTCGAGAATTTATTATTTTTTCTCTTTTTCTTTATTTTTTGATTGAGGTAATTGATATCAGATTCTGTCATATTAGTCACAAGCTCACTGGTGGAAGAGCATATGGGTTCGATAGCATTTAAATAGCAAGATATCTCATAGTTATTTTGAAAGGTTGGGAGTTTAGGTGGTTGATATTGCAAGGACCAATCAATGAGATCCCAATGGATGAGTGGCAAGGAGGTGTGAGTTTCTATAGCATTGATGTGGAAAGAGTCATCTCTAATGATCAAAAAGTCAAAGCCTATAAGGTCATTATCAAATGTGCCAAAATTTGGTTGAGCCCTATAAGTGTAATCACCTAAAAATGGTTACCTAGACCATAAACCCCCTTCTAGCATTTCTTGCTAATGTTATCAAGTGTTTGATCACAAATTCTTAAAAATAAGGTAAAATCAATTTATTTGATTTTTTACTTAAAAGTTTGACCACCATTTTTTAAACACACATATTTGATTAAAATAATTTGCCCCCTTTTAATTCAAATAAAATTATAAAAAATCCATGCATCCATTTATGATTTTAAAAGGAAAAATATTTTCCATGTGTAGCCTTCTATTTTGACTAAATCTTTTGTCTACACACGAAAGGTGTAATTTTCCATGTGTAGAGCCTTCTATTTTGACTAAATCTTTTGTCTACACATGTAAGGTGTAATTTTCCATGTGTAGAGCATTCTATTTTGACAAAATCTTTTTTCTACACATGAAAGGTGTAATTTTCCATGTGTAGAGCCTCCTATTTTGACAAAATTTTTTGTCTACACATGCAAAATGTATTATTTTCTATGAGTGGACCCTCTTATTTTGACTAAGCACATTTTAATACTAGAAGTTAGGAAGGCTCATTCTCCACCCTTGATGATGCATTTCTTGTCTTTTGATCTCCACCATCCATTTCTCTTTACAAGAGAGGGGTCTTTCCTCATTTCATAAGGATAGAAAGCTAAGGTTATGCCGTTGGAATCTACAACAATTGCTCAAGTATTGAAGGTTATTTTCACATCAAGAGGAGAAGATTTTCTCAACATCATCATGAAGCTCCACCATTGAAGACATCACCAAAGGAGGCTTGAATTGATTACCATCCTTCCCGTCTCCTTCATTCTTGGCTTTCTTTCATATAATCCTCACTTTAGGTTTCCCTTTCATTCCTATAAGTTTTATCTATCTAATTTGGAGGCTTGTAAACTCACTTGTTAAGATTCCTTCTAATTGCATTTATGCCTTGTAGTTTTGCATAGTTACATTTCTTCTTGTATTTCACCTCTCAATTCTTCATTTCCCAACTTCTCTCTTCTTCCATTGCATTTCATTTTATATATTGTTAGTTTATATTCATAGTTCATATTTAGTTTGCATTCATAGTTTAAATCTAGTTGCATTCATCTTAGAATCTTCCATATTGTGGTTTTACTATCAAAGATTTATAGCTTGAGACTTGTTTTGAGAGCATCTAATTTCATTTCTCAATCTTTGCACTCCACAATTAGGAAGCTCTAGATCATAATTTAGGAGTTATATCTTAAATGGAATGATTTAGAGAAGTATACAAATTTGTAGTGTACATTTTTGGTGCCCACCACTGGGCTCGAAAAGCCTCCTTGAATATTCAATTTTATTTTATTTTATTCTGATATTTTTAATGCAGAATTGGGATGAATTTTTTATTGTAGATTTCAAATAACGTCTCGGCCTCAAAAAAAAAAATTCAGATTTTTTAGAGTAGCGATTGTTTTTAATGATTTTCATTAAAAAATTATTTTTTACCATAAATTGTTGAATTTTAATCTACATTTTTTTTTTATCACGTCGTGGATGCTGAATTCAACTCACAATAAAAATTTCAGATTTATATGATCATAACTTAATTTTGAATAATTTTTTAATGATTACTCATAAAATAAAACTTACAACCCAAATCATGGAAGTCCAATTTAAATATTTTATTGTAGGTTTGGGATGCTTCCAAGAGGATTTCTTACAAAATTTGGATTTCTACACGTGGTCTACAAAACACATGTCAAGGACAAAAGAATAAACAATTTTTCCAACCCTTGTTTGAAGGACGTGTAGTCAAAGACTTAAAAAAAAAAACATGTTCAAGACCCTTTAAAATGTGCCTAGCCTTTGGTAGCTTCGAACAAGGTAAGCCTAAACATTTTTTTTTTGCTTAAATTGTGGCATTTATTTTTAAAACCTAGCCTACGTTAAGAGGGTTAACTCACTTTCATGTACAACACTCTACTAGTTGTTTTCGTTTCCTAGGCACATTAAACTTGTGATTGAGGTTTTTTGGTGATAGGAGAGTATGCTTTTCACCCTTGTGGTGAATCAAAAATCTTGACCCACCTTTGGATTTTCAAAAGTAATGAGATAATTGAATCTTCTTGGTGTATTTGGGGGAAGCAATCAAGATAGGAGAGTATGCTCTTCACCCTTGAGGTGAATCTAAAATCTTGACCCTTGAGTGTGGATCCAATTTGTGGTAGTTAGAATCCTTTAGAAGGCCTTCTCTTGGACAACCTAAGAGAAATGACCCAAGTGGGGACAAGAAAATTACCCAGCTCTTGCAACCCACTATAAACTCAAGGCTATCAAGGACACAAAACCTTGGTAGACATAGTGTTTGTCTTTGCTTAGTGTGATCACTTATGAGATTTCAACCATAAGAAGATCACTAGGCAAGAATGCTTAAGGTGCTCTTGTGACCATGAGCTCTATTACCCACCACAAGGTGGAGTGTCCCTTAATTGGGTGCAAGAGGAACATTATGAATGGAAGCCCTTTCTAAACACCCTAAGTTAGTATCTAACCTATTTTTTTGCTCAATTTCTTGGTGCAAGGATTGATCCAACTGGATTACCTAGATCACCCCAAGACTTCTGCACTCACCATTTGTTTCCCTTGAGGCCACTTAGTGTGGGTCAAGTTGTTGAGTAATGAACCATGAAATTTAGTTAGATATGCTTGGTAAGTGATTTCGAATGTCTTGACCTATGTAAATGTTCTTTCACATCAAACATCTCAGTAGTATGGTAGAAACTTTTCCAGATATCACAAATGTGTGTTGGCAAGGTTGTTTTGTCCCTTGTTCAACTAATTGAGACATGTAATTACCCCTACTATTTTCAAACCAAATGCTTGTTGATTATTTCTTTGTGTTACTTTACATCTACATTAAAAAACAAAACAACCTACTATAAAAGTATCATTCACAATATCATTTTGCAATACCTAAAACTATCATTTAGTTACTAAGTGTAGCCCATCCATTGAGAAAAATTTCATATGCAATATTTTACTAATAAACTATCATCTTTATTTCTCACTAAACTTGGTCTTGGTTCTATGAGAGGCTATCTTAGGGCATTTCTTATCACTTTGGTTCCTACATCTGTATGTTTTAAGTCGATCTGAGCTAAAAAGACTCCCTTGATGCATAGATTACACACTTAAATTGAGAAACTATTTATTTGGCACTCCACTTGCCTTCTTGGCTGCACAACTATCGTACTACTCTTTTGGCTTGAGTCCTTGGTGTCATAACTTGCTTGGATGCCATTCTCACTACTCTACATAATTCTCATATTTAGTGAACATTTTTCTCTTCTTAGTGTGGACTGCTAGTGATCTTTTTTTGTCCTATTAGTTGACCGTTGTGCTTTTTACATGCTGGCTAAAACTATGTTGTAGATTAACCAAGGAAATAACCCTTCCTTTAGCTTTAAAGAGTTACCCTTTCCTACTAGATGCTCATGCAAACAAAACTCTGATTCTCAACCTATTTTTGACATAAAAGAGGATAACTACTCTTTGAATCAGTTTGACCTCCTTGGTCACCTTGGTAGTACTCTAGAGACTCCTCTCACTATTATTAGAATAATGAAAGATTACTATTCTAGAGGATAACTACTCTTTGCAAACAATGAAAGGTTACAATGATGAGAGAGAGAAAAAGGCTTATATGGATGAACAAGCTTCTCTCTTTGCCACAAGATTTAATGCCAACATTTTTGGAGAGCCAAGTACTAGTGAGCCTAGAAAAAATGACAACATAAATCTATTTGGTAATCATGGGTGTGATGGAGGAAATTCTTCTCCTATAACTCCATGGTCACATCATGGTGGTTTCATATCACCTCCTAAATCATCTCAACATGGGCATGTATCCCATAAGTCCCACCATGAGAGTTATATAGACATGCAAATAACTGATAAAAATCTCATAAGGTTTCAACAAGATGATTTATTTCAAAAGTTGATGCTTAAGTCACTTAAACAAAATGGTGATAAATACTTCATGAATCTTGATTCCAAAGGAGTCAAGCTACCACCTAACTTCAATGTGAAAAATCTAGTTCAAAAGACCCACTCCCCTTGAAATGGCTATGCAAAGAATACGAGACTTGGAAATAAAAATGTCCAAATTAAAGAAAGAAGAGGAGAAACCAAAGATCTCTTTAAATATAGAGTCTATATGTGCATTGCCATTTGATGAGAATCCATACATGATAGCATTCCCAAAAGATGTTGACATCCCTATGTATGATAAGTACAATGGTAACAAAGATCCTTACAACCATATAAGACAATTCTATTCACCTAGTATGGACTTTATGCGTGATGATACATATCTCATGTGATTATTTCCAAGAAGCTTAAATGGTCAAGCCATGGAGTGCTTCACTAAGAGCACCCTTTTAAATCTTTTGATGAGCTAGTGAAATGATTTATCCAACATTATTCCTATAACATCTCACACCCTATTTCTATGCTAGAATTGTGTAACATGAAACAAAAGGTGGGAGAACCCTTTGTTACTTATCTACAAAGGTGGAGAAAACTATATTCAAGTTACTGATGACAACTGCCTAAGAATGAGAAGATTGATATCTTTGTTTCTAGTCTCATTCCAGAATTGCATTATGGCTTGAGAAAACAAACCTACCTCACTTTTAGTGATATGGTTGACAATGCTTTTCATAGAGAAGATGTTTCAATTAAGAAGGGTGAGATTACTATTAACAAGGATAAATCTAATGGTAATTGGAAAGATAAGAATAAACTTTGAAACAAGAGCAAGTATGTTGTAAATGATGGTATTGTGGAAATTCTATAGACTAAAGAACTCATTTAAAAATTGGCTAGCACTCTAATCACAACAAAGAAACAAGGGGTATCTACAAAAAATGATTCTAGCAAGGCCAAGCTTATAAAAAAAACTCAAGTGTGTCTTGAATCCTCTCAGAGATTCATATGAGATCATCCTCAAAACCCTACTTGCACATGGGATCATCATATTACTTGACAAGTCTAGACCATATGATCCCACTACCAAACCTCCTTGGTGGAGAGATGACCATTATTGCAACTATCATAGAAATAAAGGCCATACAATCAATAATTATTTTAAATTAAAAGACATTATTCAAGATCTCACTGAGGATGAGAAGGTTGGTGTGGATGAGCTCATAAAAAAAGTTAGATCATAAGGCTTTCAAGGAACCATTACCAGAAGATACTCAAGGAGAAAGTTCAAACACCAAAATGAATATAGGAAAGAAGGTTCATGATGCTAAAATCAACTATACATATACTAATGTTGACAATCTCATTGCTATGCTTGAACTTGTTTGTGAAAGTGTTAATATGATGAGGCCTAGATATGATGACTATGATATTAGTGATGAAAGACCAAGACTTATCTTAAAGGGTGTTGGTTTTTTTGAAATACAAGATTTTACTAGACATGAACCCTTGATCATACTTAGAGGGTCTACTCCTTCATCTCATGGTGACAAACTAAATGTTGTTACTAGGAGTCATCCAAAAGTCATTCTTAGAGGAGCCAATATTTCTAAGAAACCAAGTACTAAGCCAACTAGTTCATCAACTACCTCTACATTGACTTATGACCTTGTCAATCAATTGCAAAAGGCCCCTGTGCAAATTTCCATTTTTGAGTTGTTAGAGCTATCACCCCTCCATAAGGAGATTCTAGAAAAAGTTTTATGTACCACTAATGTCCCCAACAACATTGATGTAGATAAGTTCTAGACCATGGTCAACTAGATCTCCACTCCACACTACCTTTCCTTTTTAGAGGAAGATTATAAGACTCTAAGCCACCCACATAACCTAGAATTGCACATTTGAAGTTCAAATCTATTGTAATGTAGTCAGGCATGTACTAATTGATAATGGTGCAAGGTTAAACATATACTCTTTCAACGTTGTTAAATTTTTTTGCATACCTTAATTTGCTATAGACCCAAGGAGAAAGACTACAATTGAAGCTTATGATGAGGAAGAAAGATCCTCCAAAGGTCTCATTGTACTTCCTATTCAAGTAGGTCCCATGCTAAAGGATGTTGTCTTTCAAGTGCTTGACATACCGATGACTTATAACATCTTTCTTGGTAGACCCTAGATACATGATATGCAAGTTGTGCCATCAACATATCATCAATGTATAAAGTTTCCTTTTAATGACACTGAAGTCTCCATTCCTAGAGATAGCTCCTTTTCCATAAATACTCTCACATTTGAAAAATCTCTAGTGCCAAACAATAGAGTTGTTGATCAGGCTAAAACTACACTTGATAAGTGTGAGAAACATATGAAATTAATGAATATAAGAATCGGGGAGTATACCCTAGATTCTATTGTTGCTCTACCTATCTCTCCTTGGTCTTATGGGAAACCATCACAAGAAATGAGGTCCTTATCTTCTGCTATGGCCATCTTTGACACATTTGTATAGTCCTCTGTGCCCTTAGAAGATGAAAAAGAAGACCAAGCTATTCAAGACTAGATTTACAGAGAAGATGAACCTACAATCATTACTCCAGTCTCTCCAAACTGCTATGGAAAAAGGTATGGACTCTAGAAATATGGGCTATGCTAGTCATGGGCCTTTAATTGATAGCTCCGATGCTCTTATTGAGCCACTAAGTCACAAAAATGGGCACAAAAATAGAAATACCACAAGTCTAGGCTACAATGTTGATGATAGCTTGCTCATCTATGATTCAAAAATTAACACTTCAAGTGATTTAAAGGAAGAAAATCAACTAGCTACTACTGTTACTAAAGGGCTTGAAGACATTTTGCCATCTACCTCCATTCTTTAGGAAGCAGATGAAGTATTCTATGAATACAATGTTGAAGCCTCCTCTTCACAATAGTATGATAACTCTAATGTAGAGGATATTAATAGGGATATAATTAGAAGGAACATATCTCAACTTATAGAATGTTAATCTATATCAGATTCTGTAGGTTATGAATGAGACTCTCCTTTTGTAGAATTAATTGAAGTAGGAGTGGATGAAATACCTCCTTGCCACTCATCCATTAGGACCTTATTGATTAGTTCTTGCAATATCAACCACCTAAATTCCCAACCTTTCAAAATGACTGAGATATCTTGCTATTTAAGTTCTATCAAATGCATATGCTCTTCCACTAGTGAGCCCATTACTAATATGATAGAATATGATATCAAGTACCTTAGTCAAAAAATAAATCAAAAGAGAAAAAATCATAAATTATTTGATGGTGAAAACCACTTTGTGGTAGTGTTAGAACCAAAAAAAGAGAAAAATAAAGACTTATCTGAAGGTGAAAACCTATTTGAGGCACCTAAGGATGGGGTACTTAGTAGTCTTTCTAGCTATTTTCAAGAGAGATCATCAGTTCTTATTGAACCAACAAAGCCCATCAACCTTGGTACTAAGGAAGCTCCTAAAATCATATATCTAACTCAGTCTTTATCACAAGAGGAAAATGAACAATTCACTAAATTCTTTAAAGAGAAAATGATCAATTTTTCTTGGACATATGCTAACATGCCTGGGTTAGACACTAATCTTATTATGCACCATCTCTCCATAGCTCTTAATGACAAGTCCATCAAAAAAAAGTTGAGAAAGATGCATCCTCATATTGCACTATTGGTCAAGGCTAAGTTAGAAAAACTTTTGAGTGCAAGATTAATTAGAGCTATAGACTATGCATATTGGATATCAAACATTGTACCTGTCACTAAACATGAAAAATCCATTTGGATTTGTACTAATTTTAGAGATCTCAACAAAGCTTTCGTTAAGGATGACTTTCCACTTCCAAACATAGATATGATAGTGGATATGACTGTGGGGTATGAAACATATTCACTAATGGATGGATTCTCTAGTTACAACCAAATTAAAATTGCCCTTGCAGACCAAGAGAAAATAACTTTTACATGTGCATGGGGTACTTTCTACTAGAATATCATGCCTTTTGGGCTAAAAAATGCTGGTGCAACATACCAAAGGGAAATGACTACTATTTTTCATGATATGATGCACCGTAACATGGAAGATTATGTAGATGATGCCTTAGCAAAATCAAAACAAAGAGAAACCCACTTAGATGATTTGAGTTTGATATTGGACCACATGGAACACTTTCAACTTAGATTAAATCCTAAAAGTGTGCCTTTGGTGTCACGTTAGGTAAGGTCCTAGGTTACATAATCTTAGCTAAGGGAATTGAGGTTGATCCAGAAAAAGTACAAGCTATCATGGAAATGCCTCCACCTCACAACATTAGTCAGCTAAGAAGTCTCCAAGGGTGTCTACAATCTATCAAAAGATTTATCTCACAACTAGCTGATAATTCTCAACCATTCAATAAAAAAAAACATAAGGAAGCTACTTTTGTTTGGAATGCAGAATGTGAGAAGAGCTTAACTGAAATCAAGAACTACTTGGTCAATCCTCCAATATTAATGCCTCCTATCTCAGGAAAACCTTTAATTCTTTACATTTTAGCTATTGCCACTTCTTTAGGAGCATTATTAGCACAACATGATGAGAATGGAAAAGAAAGGGCCATCTACTTGTCATGTCCCCTTTTCAAATAATTAAAAAAGAAAATCTTTGCTAAGGCAGGCAGGCCCAAGAAAGTGAAGTTTCAGAAAAAGGGGGTTAATCTTTGGAAACCGTTGGACTAATAAATGAAAATTATTATTAAAATAAGTTTCATTAACCTCTCTTGGACGTGAGTTACAGTTATGCCCTCTTTTAAGGGGTTTGGAGGCATTTTGGGCTCATTCCAGATCTTGATTTTTGCTCATTCTTTGTTATTCTTCAGAGCCTGCCAAACCTGTGGAGAAGGAGACCCAAGAACGGGAGTTTGCAGGTTTCCAGAGAGACCCAAGAACGGGAGTGTGTAGGTTTCTAGGAAGGCTAAGGATGGGAGTTTGAAGCCATTCCATGTGCATGCTCAGACAGAGTTTGCCTTTGTGCTAAACAGTGCAGATTTGTGAGTTTTCGGGTGTGTTTTTGTAGGAGTTTGGTGTTTACAATTGAGTATTTCATATCAGTTTGGGTTACTGCGGTATATCAGACTTTTAAATATTAAAATAGAGCTGAATATATATATTGGGACGTGATTAAACTTTTGAGATAGATTATTAGTGTTTTTGTGGTGTTTCCGAGCATATTTTGTGCTATTTCGAGAGCCCGATGAGCATAGTTTTGGTCCTACATTTTTGAGCTGTTGTGTAAAGGCTATACAGATCTGGAAATGTCAATTTGTAGGCTGTTATGCTGCTGAAAGTTATGTAAAAATTTCCATTTTCAGATTTATTAATAATTTGTGAAGTTGTGAAGCTTTTAGCACTATTTTTAGCATACCCGATTTGGGGTTTCTTGAGGAATTTGGTGGATCTTTGGGATATTAGCTGTTTGATTTTAAAGATCTGATTTGAGGCTTGAAATATCATGTAAAATCAGAAAAGGGACATTTCACTACTACACTAGTAGAACATTGGTAACCTATGAGATAAACTATAACAATATTGAGAAAGTTTGTCTAGCTATAGTGTTTGCTTCTTAGAAGCTTAGACATTATATGCTTGGACATACCACTCATTTGGTTTCTAAGATTGATCCACTCAAGTACCTCCTAAGAAGAGCTAATCTTATAGGCAGACTAACAAAATGGATGATAATTCTATCTGAGTTTGACATCGAGTATGTTGAGAGAAAAGCTATAAAAGGATAGGCCATTGATGATCAACTTGCTAAATTTCCCCTAAAAAATGATGTACCCATGCAGATTGAGTCCCCAGATTCCTCCATCATGTACATGACTAAAAGGACATGGAAGATGTTCTTTGATGGCTCTCATAAACAAAATGGTGTCGGTGCTGGAATATTGTTTATTATACCTCATGGTTGCACTATTCCTAAATCATACAAGTTTCTTTTCCCATGCACAAATAACATAGTTGAATATGAGGCCCTTGCTAATGGGATTAAACTAGTTATTGAATGGAGAATAACTAAACTATATATCTTTGGAGATTCAAAACTTGTCATTAACTAGGTTAATAATGACTACTAGACAAAAGATGACAAGTTGGTCCCCTACAAGAAACTAGTTGATGCTCTAAAGAATTATTTCACCTTTGTGACATTTCAATAGATTACTATAACTAAAAATAAGGCTACTGATGCCATGGAAACTTTGGTATCTATCCTCCAACATCAAGAGCACGATTCACAGTTTGAATTCTTGGTGGAAGAGCTACGCCATCTCGCATATGATTCCCTTGATAGAAAAGTTATTTGCACCATCATAGGATATGAATCATCGCAATATGCTACTAGCTACTCCTACCTACACAATCAAATTATACCTAAAAACTTTACCGTCAATGAGAAACATCAACTCATTCACAATGCTTCCCACTACACCCTAGTCTCCAATGATCTATATAGAAGTCTAGATTGTACATTACTTAGGTGTCTAGAAAAGGATGTGTCTGAAAGAGAATTAGCTAAAATTCATGATGGCATTTGTGGGTCACACTCAAATGGTCTTGTGCTTTCTTGAAAGCTACTTAGTGCTAGTTACTTCCGGCCAAGCATGCAAACCAATGTTGTCCAATATTCTAAATGTTGTAAGAAATTTTAGCAACATGGAAACTTGATTCATGCTTTTGGATGAGAATTAATACCATCTATTACACATTGGCCATTTCATACATGAGCTTTTGACTTGGTTGGGAAGATTTATCCTAGTTCTTCTAGTGGTCATAAATTCATCATTATTGCCACTGATTATTTTACTAAATGGGTTGAAGCTGTACCACTTAATGTTGCTATTTGAAAAAAAGTTTCTCTATTCATTTTGAGCCATCTTATTTATCGCTATGGTATTCCCTCTTCGATAGTTATTGATAATGTAGGATAGTTTAAGAATAAGGACCTCAAACAACTCTGTACAAGGTTTTAAATCAAATAACATTGGTCTTCTATTTACTATCCTCAAGGGAATGGTCAAGTTGAAGCTTCCAATAAGACTCTACTAAAAATCTTGCATAGGACTTAGATGTATCTAGAAGGGATTGGCATTTTCAAATCAATCCTGTACTATGGACATATAGGACAAGTATCCATACACATACTAGAGCTACACCATTTTCTCTTGTTTATGGTTCTGAGGCTATCTTACCATTAGAAGTTGAGAATCCTTCTCTATGAGTCTCCCTAAAAGGCTTAATCACTGATGAAGATTATAGGGTTATGCGCATACAAGAACTTGAACTCTTAGATGAATATCACAAAGCCACTTTTGATCATATGAGAACCTACCAAAAAAGGATGTCTACTACTTACAACAAGAAGGTCCATCCTAGAGAATTTTTTGTTGGAGACTTGGTCCTATGAAAGAATCCCAAGAATCAACAAAATGGAGAGCAAAAGGGAATGTTTTAACCAAACTGGCTAGGTCCCTACACTATTACTGTAGCTTTTGGATTTGGTACCTATCAACTATCTACACCTGAGGGCGAACAACTCTTTGAACCTATCAACATGCTACACTTGAAGAAGTTCCATGCATGACACTTTCCTACTTGGAAATTTTGTATATATCTTATGATGCTGAAAAAAGTCCTAAAATGAAGAAAATGTCCTTAAAAAAAAAGAAAAAAAGAAAGAAAAGAAAAAGAAAAAAAAGCAACAACAACAACAACAACAACAAAAAAAATCCTTTGGGATATCGTAGACAAATCTCATAGTTTTTCCCTATCACTTTGTTCCTAATTTGACCATGAAAATTTTGCATAGGGGATTTATGCCCTATGAAGAAGTTAGTTTAAAAAAAAAAATGCCTCATCAATATGAAAAAACAAAAAAAAAATCATAACAATTTGAAAAATACTAAAAAAAAAAAACATTCATAAAACTCATAAAACTTCAAAAACATCCATATATTCCATAAAAATTGAAACATTGTTTCATTTTCTACCAAGTTAAGTATTCACGAATATTTTCTTTCGAATGATATGATATTTTCATATTTGTTTGGTGTCCATTTATAGGTGCCTCCTCTAGATTGGAAGGCCATGTCTACCTCGACCAGGTTCATATGAAAACATTGGTGAGGTCCCAAGTTAATATTCTTGAAATACTTCACTACAACAAACCCATATTTTGAATACATCATATGCCATACAACAAATGTTTCAAGAACAAAACAAATTTTCAATTTTATTTCTTTAATAAATGAGCATTTCTTATAAACCATCCAAACAAAAACATAAGAACATTTGTTTCCATAATTCCACACAATGAAGAAAAAAAATACAATAGTGAATGCTCATTGAGCTCCTCCTCATGAAGGTTGGACATTTGGATTTCTACCTGGGGGCACATCTGTTTGCATAGTTCGAGATGATGAAGCTCATAGTGTTAGTCTTACACCTTTTGAAATTGTATCCATAGGGATCAAGCTATGCTCATGTCTCAACAGAGAATTCATCTATGTCATAAACATTGTATTTGAGAAGGATATTCCTCTCCTATTCCCTGTGGGGACTACTTGATGATACAGTCCCATGTAGTATGTTGCCTCTCGCACTAGCTTCTTGAAATTCTCCATGACTTCATTCATATATGCTTGTAGCTTTTCTGACCTAGGTAGCATCATTGCTTGTTGAGCAATTTCCTGCTCTACCTTATAGGTGTTGGCAGTCATTTTCTAGGACTCTCTCTCATGCTTGACCTCATGCATTTGATTCTTGAAGTGCATAATCCTTGCATTCATAACATTTAGTATCTCTTGTGACCAATATGCTATGGCATTCATCTTTGCCATCATTTCTATGAAAGCTTCCACCTACACTCATAACAAGACCAGTTCATTTGGATTTGCTCTACTGATGCTCATTCTATAGCTAGAGATGTCTCTGTAGTCTCTGCTCACGCTTGCTTTTCTAATAGTACTACTTTGAAATGCTTGGCCTCCTCACACTCCCCATCTTCTCGAGCTCTTTCAATCAAACCTTGAAAGAGCTCAACATCTTGCAGTGCATTATCAACCCACTCTGTCTCTGCCACCAACACTTTCTTTATCTTTTCTTGCATCACCATGACTGCATCATGAACTAGTTGGAAAAAAACACTAGGTTGCACTTCTTTAAATGGACAAAATGAAAATCTGAAAACACCACTTGTGTTCTCCTCAGGTATGTTGATCATACCTCCTAGGATGTCTTTTCCTTGCCTCCATAGTGATGCAAATAAATTTATCACCAGTCCTTGCTCCACATCTTGAGAAGGCTCCTCTATTGGAATTTGCTCATCTGCTTGGCTATCTATGAAACTGATATGCACATTCACAGTCTCACTAAGTCTTTCCAAGCTTGGTGATCTTGTTTCATCTGCTAGTTTCTCTTGCTCTGCGAGGCACATCACACTCTTCACTAACAATTGGAACAAGATAGGGTCCTCTACATAGACTAGTAGTTCTAGTTGACTTTCTCTGGCCACTTTTGGATTGAACCTATGAACACTTCAATGAGAAGATGCTCCTCTTGGTTCTGACTACCTGTTCTTTTCTCTTCTTTGTCTCCTTTGCCACATTCTATCCACCATGCTATCACTTTCTTCATCCACCCATCCTCCCTTTCTAGTGTCTACCATCTCTAGTTCTTGTTGTGCTTTATTTTAAGCATTGGCCATGACTGTAATGATTCATAAGCTCTATTTTCTTGACACAACTTTCTCAAGACTATTGATAAGCTTGATGACTTGTGAATTGGTTCAATCAATCTAGTTGCTTTTTTATAGAAAAACTTCAATGTACATTGTTGTCTCTATATATCATTTCATTCATCCTATCATTACAACACGCCAAAGTGATATTGGGAGTAGGTGAAGTTGTCTTTTGAATTGCCAATATTAAATTAGATAGTAGTGGATAGGTGTCTCAAACATCCTTTGTTACTACACTTGTCATTCAATTCATTCATTGGATGCTACACTTGTCACTCAATTCATTCATTGTATGCTACACTTGTCACTCGATTTTCTTCATTGGATGCTATATTTTTCACTTGATTCATTCATTGATACTGTGCTTTTCACAACATGACATGATGCTTAGATTTCCACTATTGTTCATTAGTCTAAATTGACTCCCACTTTCACTTTATTAAACAAGATAAAAACAAACTACAAACTATTAAACACTATCACACACTGTTATGCAATAAAAAAAGACTACATGATATTTTCTTTTCTTTAGTCACATGTTTGTTGCAACTCGATGATGTTCAAAACTAGAGGAGAAAGGACTATGTGACATGGTCTTTTTTTTTTTTGGTTGATGGTTTAGTTACAATGATCTAAAGAATCCATATAAAAAGGGTGTATACTATAAGAGCATCTATCTCATGTTGGATGGCCATGTATACCTTAACTCATTTTATATGGACACTTTAGTGAGGTTGGTTCTTCTCCTTGTCTATTTGAGTGAGTTCTCTATGCTATAGTCATATTGATACTCATCCTCTTAGTGAACGTATGGGTCACTATGAGTATACATAGAAAACTTCTATCTTAGGTTATGAATGCAAGGATTGTTGCAGACAAAAAACTTCCTGATTACTTAGCATGAGAAGGATCTCTCACATGTCTGGTGTGATATTTTGCAAGAAACATTTTGGTCATCCTAGCCTTTATGCTTTGATGCTTATGTTCCCTTGCTAAATTAAAAGGGATAGGTTTTCTAGTCATTCTGGCTTCTTGACGTCCTAATAAGATCATATTCATATCTTTATAGCTCATGCTAGTGATTATTGTATGATCTTATAAATTCTCGATGATGAAATTAGAGTCTAAATGTTTTGTGTTCTTTGCTAGTAAACCAATTTCCATATTAGTTTGCATTATCACATCATTTTCTAGCATAGTCTTGCATTCTTGCATATGGGGAGAGCTCTCTCTTTATCTTTTATTTGGACATCTTAGTTAATTGCTTTCATCTCATCTTTTTCTTTCTTCTTGATCATGTCGTTTCACTCTCTTGATCTTTCACTTCGCCTCTTTGATATTCTATCATCAAAAGCATTAACCCTATCATCACATCAATCTACCCTTTTGTATCTCTTATCATTTTTGACCCTAGCTAGTTTGGACATCCTGGATACATTGTTGGGATCGAAATCAAAATTTGAGTTTATCTTTTGGGTCAAAATCACATTTTCACATTCTACCTTCTTCTATGCAGTTAGCTGACTTTTGGAGGTCTAGTATTTGAATCTCCACTAGGGCATCTTCATTCCTCTATGTCTTCACCATTACCATGCTTCATGTCTATTTCAAATTTCACCTCTACATCATTCTTGTTGATTAATTTGACCTTACTTTCATAATTTATCATTCATGGTCAACTCTAGTCAAATTGGTTCATTCCATCACTTCTTTATGGTCAATTTTGGTTCTAATCATCTATTTGTTATTATGGACTTTGCTATATCTCAATTTTCTCATATCTTGCTAGTTTTTGCACTTCCTCTCTATCATTTAAATTTTGATCTCAAGGGGGAAGACATAATCTATCATTGCTATGCTTAACAAAATTTTCTCTTTCAGGGGCATATGCTTGACCATTTCCATTTTCTCTTGATCTATCTACTAGTGTTCTAGACTATCACTATTAGTTTTATCACTAAATGCTTGCTACATCTATTGTTATTATGGTTGCTATTATAGTCTCTTTATTCTTTGACTACATGTATTCCCATATCGATCACATATTAGTTAGAGAGTGGCTTCATTCTTTGAATCTAGAGCTATCTATCTACTTGCTATCATGACTTCTTCATTTGATGTGTTCCCATATTGATAACATATTAGATGAGGAATTCTTAGCTTTTTATATTCTTTGACCACATGTGTTGCCATATCGATCACACATTAGTCAAAGAGGGGCAAATGTAATCACGTAAAAATGGTTACCTAGACCATAAACCCTCTTCTAGCATTTCTTGCTAATGTTATCAAGTGTTTGATCACAAATTCTCAAAAATAAGGTATAATCAATTTATTTGATTTTAACCTAAAATTTTGATCACCATTTTCTAAACACACATATTTGATTAAAAGAATTTTTCCCCTTTTAATTCAAATAAAATTATTAAAAATCCATGGACCCATTTATGATTTTAAAAAGAAAAACATTTTCCATGTGTAGCCTTCTATTTTGACCAAATCTTTTGTCAACACATGAAAGGTGTAATTTTCCATGTGTAGATCCTTCTATTCTAACTAAATCTTTTGTTTACACATGAAATGTGTAATTTTCCATCTGTAGAGCCTTCTCTTCTGACTAAATCTTTTTTCTATACATGAAAGGTGTAATTTTATATGTGTAGAGCCTCCTATTTTGACAAAATCTTTTGTCTACACATGCAAAATGCATTATTTTCTATGAGTGGACCCTCTTACTTTGACTAAGCACATTTTAATACTAGAATCTAGGCAAGGCTCATTTTTCACCCTTGATGATGTATTTCTCATCTTTTGATCTCCACCATCCATTTCTCTTTAAAAGAGAGGGGTCTTTCCTCATTTCATAAGGATAGAGAGCTAAGGTTATGCCATTGGAATCTACAACAATTTCTCAAGTATTGAAGGTTATTTTTATATCAAGAGGAGAAGATTTTCTCAACGTCATCATGAAGCTCCACCATTGAAGACATCACCAAAGGAGGCTTGAATTGATTACCATCCTTCTCCTCTCTTTCATTCTTGACTTTCTTTCATATAATCCCCACTTTAGTTTGCTCTTTCATTCTTATAAGTTTCATCTATCTAATTAGGAGGCTTGTAAACACACTTGTTAAGATTCATTATAATTGCATTTATGCCTTGTAGATTTGCATAGTTACATTTCTTCTTGTATTTCACCTCCTAATTCTTCATTTCCCATTTTCTCTTTTCTTCCATTGCATTTCATTTCATATATTATTAGTTTACATTCATAGTTCATATTTAGTTTGCATTCATAGTTTAAATCTAGTTGCACTCATCTTAGAATCTCCCATATTGTGGTTTTACTATCAAATATTTATAGCTTTAGACTTGATTTGAGAGCTTCTAATTTCATTTCTCAATATTTGCACTCCACAATCAGGAAGCTCTAGATCGTAATTTAGAGAAGTATACAAATTTGTAGTGTACAAGAAGAACTAGCGTTATTTAACAAAAGAAAATGGAAAGTTTAACTCATCAAGCCCTGTGGATGACTCATTAACTATGTCGGTATGGTTAGCATAAGAGTGTATTGTGTCCGCTCCTACTTCAATTAATTCTACAAAATGAGAGTCACATTCATAATTAGTAGAATTTGATATAGAGTCACATTCTACAAGCTGAGATACGTTCCTTCTGATTCTATCCCTATTAGGATCCTCTACATTAGAGTTATCATACTGTTGTGAAGATGAGGCTTCAAAATTGTGTTCATAGAATACTTCATCTATTTTCCAAAGAATGGAGGGAGATGACAAAAAGTCTTTAGGCCCTTTAGTAATGGTAGTAGCTAGTTGATTTTCTTCCTCTAAATCAGTTGAAGTGGTACATTCTGAATCATAGATGGGCAAGCTATCATAAAATTTGTAGCCTAGACCTATGGTATCTCTATTTTTGTGCCCATTTGTGTGACTTAGTGGCTCAATAAGAGCATTAGGACTATCAATTAAAGGCCCATGACTAGCATAGCCCATATTTTTTGAGGATTCCATAACCTTTTCCATAGTAGTTTGGAGAGACTAGAGTAGTGATGGTAATGTCATTAGGTTCATCTTCTTTGTAAATCTAGTCTTGAATAGCTTGGTCTTCTTTTTCATCTTGTAAGGGCATAGAGGACTGTATAAATGTGTCAAAGATGGTCATAGCATAAGATGAGGGCCTCATTTCTTGTGATGGTTTCCCATAAGACTAAGGGGAAATAGGTAGAGAAACAATAGAATCTAGGGTATACTACCCCATTCCTATATTCATCAATTTTATATGTTGCTCACATTTATCAAGTGTAGTTTTAGCCTGATCAATAACTCTGTTGTTGGGAACTAGAGATTCTATAGATGTGAGAGTATTTATGGAAATGGAGCTATCTCTGAGAATGGAGACTTTAGTGCCATTAAAAGAAAACTTTATACACTAATGATATGTTGATGGCATAGCTTGCATATCATGTATCCAGGGTCTCCCAAGAAGGATGTTATAAGCCATTGGTATGTCAAGCACTTGAAAGACAACATCCTTTAGCATTAGACCTACTTGAATAGGAAGTACAATGAGACCTTTGGAGAATCTTTCTTCCTCATCATAAGCTTCAATTGTAATCTTTGTCCTTGGGTCTATATCAAATTTAGGCATGTCAAGTTGTTTAACAATGTTGAAAGAGCATATGTTTAACTCTGCACCATTATCAATTAGTACACACTTGACTCGAGTATGGTAGATTTGAACTTCAATGTGAAATGATAGGTTATGTGGGTGGATTATAGTTTTATCATCTTCCTCTTAAAAGGAAAGGTAGTGTGGAGTGGAGATATGGTTGACCATGGTCTAGAACTTATCTGCATCAAGGTTGGTTGGGACACTAGTGGTATGTAAAGCTTTTTGTAGAATCTTCTTATGGAGGGGTGATAGCTCTAATAACTCAAAAATAATTTTTTTTGTAAGAGTCTTCTATAGTTGATTGACAAGGTCAAAAGTCAATGTAGAGGTAGTTGATGAATTGGTTGGCTTAGCACTTGGTTGCTTAGAAATATTGGCTCCTCTAAGAGCAACTTTTGGATGACTCCTAGTAACAAAATTTAGTTTATCACCATGATATTGAGTAGCCCCTCTAAGTATGATCAAGGGTTCATGTCTAGTAGAATCTTGTGTTTCAATAGAACCAACATCTCTTAAGATAAGTTTTTATCTTTCATCACCAATATCATAGTCATCCTATCTAGGCCTCATCATATTAACACTTTCATAAACATGTTCAAGCATACAAATGAGATTGTCGACATTAGTATATGTATAGCTAATTTTAGCATCACGATTCTTCTTTCCTGAATTCATGTTGGTGTTTGAACTTTCTCCTTGAGTATATTTAGGTAAAGGTTCCTTAAAAGCCTTATGATCTGAGTTTTTAATGAGCCCATCCACACCAACCTTCTCATCCTCAATGAGATCTTGAATAATGTCCTTTAGTTTAAAATTGTTATTGGTTGTATGGACTTTGTTTCTATTATAGTTGAAATAATGATCATCTCTCCACCAAGGAGGTTTGACAGTGGGATCATATGGTCTAGAGTTGTCAGGTAATGTGATGACCTCAGTGCAAGTAGGGTTTTGAGGATGATATGATATGAATCTACGAGAGGAGTCAAGACACACTTGATATTTTTAATAAACTTGGCCTTGTTAGAATTATTTTTTGTGGATACCCCTTGTTCCTTTGTTGCTACTAGAGCACTAGCCAAGTTGAAAATGGGTTCTTTAGTCTGTGGAACGTCCACAACACCATCATTTACCACATATTTGTTCTTATTCCAAGGTTTATTCTTATCTTTCTAATTACCATTAGATTTATCTTTGTTAATAGTAATCTCAGTCTTCTTAATGACAACATCTTCTACATGAAAAGCACTTTCAACCATATCATTAAAAGTGAGGTAGATTTTTTTCTCATGTCATAATACAATTTTGGAATGAGACTAGACACAAAGATATTAATCTTCTCATTCTTAGCTAGTTGTCATGGGTAACTTAAATATAGCTTACTCCACCTTTGTAAATAAGTAACAAAGGGTTCTCCCATCTTTTGTTTCATGTTACACAAGTCTAGCATAGTAATAGGATGTGAGATGTTATAGGAATAATGTTGGATAAATCATTTTACTATCTCATCAAAAGAGTTAAGAGGAAGGGTGATCTTTGTAAACCACTACATGGCTTGACCATTTAAGATTCTTAGAAATAATCACATGAGATATGTGTCATCATGCATAAAGTCCATACTAAGTGCATAGAATTGTATTATATGGTCATGAGGATCTCTATCATCATCATACTTATCATACTTAGGGATGTCAACATCTCTTGAAAATGGTATCATGTATCAATTCTTATCAAATGGAAATGCACATATAGACTCTATAGTTAAAGTGGTCTTTGGTTTCTCCTGTTCTCTCTTTGATTTGGACATTTGTATTTCCAAGTCTTGTATTCTTTGCATAGCCATTTTGAGGGGAGTGGGCTCCCTCTTTTGAACTATATTTTTCACATTGAAATTAGGTGATAGCTTGACCCATTTGGAAGCAAGATGCATGAAGTATTGATCACCATTTTGTTCAAGTGACTTAAGCATCAACTTTTTAAAGAAATCATCTTGTTGAAACTTTATGAGAGCTTCATCAGTTATCTCCATGTCTATATCACTCTCATGGTGGGACTTATGGGATCCATGCCCATGTTGAGATGATTTCAGAGGTGATACAAAACCACCATGATGTGACCGTGGAGTTATGTAGTGGAATTGCCTCCATCACCTCCATGATTACCAAAAGGATTTATGTTGTCATTATTTCTAAGCTCACTAGTACTTGGCCCTTCAAAAATATTGGCATTAAATCTTGTGGCAAAGAGAGAAGCTTGGTCATCCATATAAGCCTCTCTCTCTCTCTCTCTCTCTCTCTCTCTCTCTCTCTCTCTCTCTCTCTCTCTCTCGCTCTTGTTGTTGTAACCTTTCATTGTTTGCAAAAAATTGTTCGAGTCATTGATTCATTTCCTCCCCACTCATTGTGAGAGACACACTATTTTTTGACCTAATAGTAGTGAGAGGAGTGACTAGAGTAATGCCAAAGTGACCATGGGGGTCAAACTGGTTCAAAGAGTGGTTATCCTCTTCTACATGAAAAATAGGCTGAGCATTAAAGTTTTATTTGCACAAGCGTCTAGTAGGAAAGGGTAACTCTGTAAAGCTAAATGAAGGGTGATTTCCTTGGTTAATCTACAACCTAGTTGTAGTTGGCATGTAAA
The DNA here is from genome assembly GCA_028749045.1 of Cupressus sempervirens. NCBI lineage: Eukaryota > Viridiplantae > Streptophyta > Pinopsida > Cupressales > Cupressaceae > Cupressus > Cupressus sempervirens. The sequence continues at coordinate 28,050,021 of CM053789.1, read as the reverse complement.
AAGCACAAAATTCAACTAATATAAGATCACTAGAAGTCCACATCAAGAAGATAAAAATGTTCACTTAATAGGAGAATTAAGTATAGCAGTGAGAATGGCATCCAAGCAAGCTTCCAAGCAAGTTACAACACCAAGGACTTGAGCCAAAAGAGTAGTAAGATAGCTGTGTAGCCAAGAAGGAAAGTGGAGTGACAAATGAACAAGTTCTCAACTTAAGTGTATAATCTATGTATTGAGGGAGTCTTTTCAGCTCAGACTGGCTTAAAACATATAAATTAGCAATCAAAGTGATAAGAAATGCCCTAAGATAGTGATCTGAATTAAAGATTCAGATTATAATACCTGGTGTGAAACCTGCAGTATTGAAAAACAATAATAATGAACAATAAGATTGCCAAACAAAAATTGAAAACTCCATTCTGTTCGAAATATGAGTTTATACAAATATGGAGGATCTCAAGGCTCACTAGAATCCCCTCAAAAATGAAAATGAAGAGTCATTGAATGTTTAATACAAATAAACTTATTCAAACTACCAAGATTATCAAAAAACTATATAAAAAAAATAGGTCCACTTGGATAAGGTATAACTTTCTAGTCCTAGCTCCGATTTGTAAATCGTTTACTTGGTTGGAAAGCTGGTAAAAAATGCTTCGAAGGCCTTCAAAAATGCAGTATATTGAGACATAGAAAAATACCGAAGAATTTTATTATTTTTCCACTACCAACCTGATCAGATAGCCTCTCAAAACCAAGACCAAGTTTAGTGAGGGATCAGGATGATAGTTTATCAGCAAAATGTTGTTTATGAAACTTTTCTCAATGGCAGTCCTACACTTAGTAACCAAGTGATAGTTTTAGGTATTGTAGAATGATATTGTGAATGATACTTTTCCAACAAGTTGTTTTATTTTTGTATCCAAATGCAAAGTAACACAAGGCAATAATAAAAAAGAATTTGGCTTGAAAATATTAGGGGTAACTACATGTCTCAATTAGTTGAACAAGGGAAAAAGTAGCCATGCCAACACACATTTGTGATATCCAAAAAACTTTCTACCATGTTATCGAGATGTTTGATCTGAAAAAAATGTTTACATAGGTCAACACATTTGAAAACACTTGCCAAGCATATCTATCTAAATTTCATGGTTCATTACTCAATAACTTGGCCCATGCTAAGTATCCTCAAGGGACACAAATAGTGAGTGTAGAAGCCTAGAGTGATCAAGGTGATCCACTTGGATCAATCCTTGCATCAAGAAATTGAGTGGAAAAATAGGATAGATACTAACTTAGGGTGTTTAGAAAGTGCTTCTATTCGTAATGTTCCTCTTGCACCCAATTAAGGGACACCCCACGTTGTAGTGAGTAATAGACCTCACAATCACAAGAGCACCTTAAGCATTCTTGCCTAGTGATCTCTTTATGGTCAAAATTGCATAAAAAATCACACTAAGCGAAGACAAACACTACTTCTACCAAGGTTTTGTGTCCTTAATAGCCTTGAGTTTATAGTGGGTTGGAAGAGCTAGGTAATTTGCTTGTCCCCACTTGGGTCATTCCTCTTATGTTGTCCAAGAGCATGCCCTCTAAAAGATTCTAATTACAACAAACTGGATCCACCCTCAAGGGTCAAGATTCCTGATTCATGTCAAGGGTAAAGAGCATACTCTCCTATCTTGATTGCTTCCCCCAAACACACCAAAAAGATTCAATTATCCCCTTTCTTTTGAAAATCCAAAGGTGGGTAAAGATTTCTAATTCACCACAAGGGTGAAGAACATACTCTCCTATCACCAAAGAGCCTCAATCACAAGTTTAATGTGCCTAGGAAATTAAAACAACTAGTAGAGTGTCACACATGAATGTGAATTACCCCTCTTAATTTAGGCTAGATTTTGAAAATAAATGCCACAATTTAAGTGAAAATAAAAGTTTAGGCTTACCTTGTTCAAAGCTAGCAAAGGCTAGGCACATTTTTAAGGGTCTTTGACATTTAAAAAAAAAGTCTTTATCATGCATTTTGTAGACTACATGTAGAAATTCAAATTTTGTATGAAATCCTCTTGGTAGCATCCCAAACTTGCAATAAAATATTCAAATTAGACTTCCATGATTTGGGTTGTAAGTTTCGTTTTATTAAAAATCATTTAAAACATTATTAAAAATTAAATTATTATCATAAAAATTGGAAATTTTTATTGTGAGTTGAATTCAGCATTGAAAACATGCAAAAAAAGGAGATTAAAATTCAACTATTTATGGCTAAAATTATTATTTTTAATGAAAATTATTAAAAAATAATTGCTAGTCTAAAAAATTTGAATTTTTTTTGTTGAGGCCGAGACGTTATTTGAAACCTAAAATAAAAAAATTTAGCCTAATTCTACTATAAAAATGTCAGAATAAAATAAAATAAATCTAAATATTCAAGGAGGCTTTTTCGATCCCCATGGTGGGTGCCAAAAATGTACACTACAAATTTGTATACTTCTCTAAATCATTCCATTTAAGATCTAACTCTTGAATTATGATCTAGAGCTTCCTAATTGTGGAGTGCAAAGATTGAGTAATTAAATTAGATGCTCTCAAAACAAGTCTCAAGCTATTAATCTTTGCTAGTAAAACCACAATATGGAAGATTCTAAGATGAATGCGACTAGATTTAAACTATGAATGCAAAATAAATATGAAATATGAATGTAAACTAACAATATATGAAATGAAATACAATGGAAGAAGAGAGAATATGGGAAATGAAGAATTGAGAGGTGAAATATGAGAAGAAATGTAACTATGCAAAACTACAAGGCATAAATGCGATTAGAATGAATCTTAACAAGTGAATTTACAAGCCTCCTAATTATATCGATGAAAATTATAGGAATGAAAGAGAAAACTAAAGTGAGGATTATATGAAAGAAAGCCAAGAATGAAAGAGATGAGAAGGATGGTAATCAATTCAAGCCTCCTTTGGTGATGTCTTCAATGGTGGAGCTTCATGATGATGTTGAGAAAATCTTCTCCTCTTGATGTGAAAATAACCTTCAATACTTGAGCAATTGTTGTAGATTCCAACAGCATAATCTTAGCTTTCTATCCTTATGAAATGAGGAAAGACCCCTCTCTTTTAAAGAGAAATGGATGGTGTAGATCAAAAGACAAGAATATCCCAATGAAGGGTTGAGATGAATCTAGAATAAGTGGATCATGTTCTAGTCGAAGAGACAATTCATATGCATGTTCAAGATGATGGTGAGATCTCCACTTAGAATTTAGAATTGGAATGTGATCTTCCACCTTCATTCCATTATGAATTTGAAATTAAGATACTTTATTGCACTAGGGGTGAAATGAATTTCAAAATAAGATCATTCATTCCACTAGAAATGGAGGGAATTATTAAATTGTGACACTTCATTTCACTATAGATAGATTGAATATCAAAATAAGATCCTTCATTCCACTAGAAATGGAGTGAATTATCATATTGTGACACTTCATTCCACTATAGATAAAATGAATATAAAAATAAGATCCTTCATTCCACTACAATGGAGTGAATTATCAAATTAGGCCACTTCATTCCACTATAGATAGAATATTATCAAATTAATATCCCTTATTCCACTTTGTATTTTTGATTTTATTGGAAATATGACTCATTTTTATTTGATTGAAAATGGACATTCACGATTTTTTCTCAAAGGGGTTCAAATTTTAATTAAATTAGAGTGTCTAACATTTGAATAAATCCAAATGTATAGCCATCCTAGGTAGAAATGAGAGATTAATGAGCATGAGCTAGAATTTGATTTAGTGAGTGTTCCATTTTGCTTGATTTGATCATAAGAATTGATGAATTTAGCAATTTGAATTTGCAGGGCCAGTTTTGGGTGATTACACTAATGGTTTCACTCTATATGCTTATACTAATGTTGATAGTGTAAGTAGTATGGATGTTGGAAAGAGCACTAGCCATGGAGGCTTCTTTCTTGGAGGAAGATTAGTTTCGTAGCTAAGAAAGAAGCAGGATTGTACCTCACAAAGTATAGCGGAAGCAAAATATATTGCAAGAACAAACAATTGTAATCAAGCTGCTTGGATGAAGAAAATGCTAAAGGATATAAGGATAGAATTTAGTGAACCTATTGTCATACATTGTGAAAACACAAGCACAATAAATATGTCTAAGAATCCACTATTGTATTCTAAGACCAAGCCCATTTCTATCAAGCATCACATGTTGAGAGAGAAAGTTGCAAAAAAGAAAATTAGATTGGAGTATGTAAATACCGAAGAGAAGATTGCAGATATTTTCAATAAGCCTCTTCCCAAAGAGAATTTTGAGTATTTATGAGGTATGCTAGGGGTTATTCCCTTTCCTACATTAGAGTAGATGATGCAAGAGTGCATTAGTCTAGTGTAACAAAGCACTATTGTTTGTGTTGACTGAATGCTGATGCTTCTTGTATCTATGATGGACAAAGTCATCTAGGACTCTTGTTGGATGTTATTTTTGAATAGTGTCTTTGGACACTTGAGCTAGTTAGTAATAGTTGTTGTAGAGTTTTATGGTTGCTAAAACCTTTGACATTGATGTCAATAGGGGAGAAATACATCATGAAAAACAAGTACAACATAGAAAAACAATTTCTAAAAGCATGTAAAACAAGTAGAACATGCTCAAAAAATCTATTGGAAAGAAGTGAAGAAGTACAATAGGAAAAGTTCAACATGAAAAAAAAAAGTTTTATGTAAAGCACATTGAGGTATATCAATGGGGAAAATGATTGATGAAGAGGATTTCAAAAGGAAGGTTAATAGTCTTTTGCAGTTGGTATTCTTGGAACTAGATGTTTTTCATCTATGTTGCCATCAATGCCAAAGGGGAAGATTGTTGGAAGCATGAATGTTGATGATATTCCTATTGGAGGAGTATTGTAGAAACATGATAAGATCATTATCATGATGATATGTTACATTCATGATTGTTTTTTTCATTGATGTCAACATAATAGTTTTCTATGGTATCTGACATAAGAACAATGGTAAAGATCAAATTGGCACAGACATATTGTTGAGTACTTTTAGTGCAAGGTTAAAGGGAGATTATACTATGTGTCTAGTATATGTAGCTAACCTCAAAAGCATAAGATATTAAGTTTGGAAGAAGTTATGCAAGTGTTGGTGAAGACTATTTTGAGATGAAGTTTACAAAGGCATGTTTTAGTAAACTTGTTATATCTCTTAGCAGAGTTGTTATTTTGAGAAGCTAAAGTTAAATATGTGAAGAAGACATGTTGGTGATAATGTGGCCAATCTCACTTGTCATAATATTACATGTATGGAATGTTATTTAAGTTACAAGGTGAAAGATTAATGTTATTGCTAAGTGTAACATGTTCTTAATGTGGTCCTATAATAATTAATTGAGAAGGTGTAAGAACTAACTCAAGGAATTTTTTATGGATTCAGTATAAAGGAAGGAAAATTTGATTTATTATGTATGATGAATGTATGGAGGAATGTGAATGATTGTAAGCAACATAAAGAGCAGAATGCAAACATAAGAAGAGTGGAGCAAAGGAGAAGGAAACTTCATTGCTAAGGTTTTACTATGATGTAGGAGCATCCTAGGATTTCTTGCAGTCCTACATGTTGGAGCCAAGTGCCAGTGGTTTTGGATCTCATGTTTTTGACAAACTATCTAGTGGGTGCCGATTTACTGTAGCTCTGGTTGGTGCCGAGTTAGTGTAGCACTTAGTTGGTGCTGAGTTACTAAAGAACTTAGTTGGTGCTGAGTTACTATAGCACTTAGTTGGCGATGAGTTACTATAGAACTTAGTTGGTGCCATGTTACTGTAGCACCTAGTGGGTGCCAAGTTTTCTTGTTTATATCTAGTGTCAACATTTCGGATGTGGTTTCTGTGAGATGACTTGTGAGATTTATTTTGATCGCAACATTTATGATGAGTTCTTTCCTTGGGATGTATCCTAACCATTATTGGGTTGACCTTCCTATTTTGTATGTTCTATAATATTCTGTAAGCCATTTTGAAAGTATAAATAAGGGTCTTGTTGAGTCTTTTGGTAGTTCTATTTTTGGGAGGAAGTGTAGATGCAAATTTTGAAGAGCTAGGGCTGTGGCTTGAGAACTAGAGGATCACTTGGTGGACCTAAGGGTACAAGTGTAGATTCTCTTGGTGTTCTTATCCAATTGTGTATTTGGGCTAGCTAGGATTGGATTTGTAAGTTGGATCTTGTGGATCTTGCAGAACTAGTTTTGTAATTGTTGTTTGTAGTTGGTCCTAACCTAGAAGGCCTTATAGCCAACATATTTTATGTAATCAATTATATCTATGAATAAAGAGTTGTGATTTGGTATTAGATCTTGCATTATTGTTGTTTTGTGTTGTGTTTCTACTGTGTGGTTTTATTGCTAGGGGCTAGGACATCTCCTTTGGGGATTCTCCTACCTTACACTACATTAGGTGGTATTAGAGTGAAGTTTGTTCCTGAGTGTGTAGACAGATCACCAAAGTTGAGGTAGTTTGCACCAAAAGAAGGTTGATCTTGCAGCTAATTGATCTTCTAGATTGGTGGATTTGTTGCTTAGGGTTTTCTAAAATTTTGGAATATGCCTCCAAGAAGATTGGACCCTAGGGAAATTTATGATCTTAGTGATGCTGTAGAAGAACAGATCTTAGAGAAGATGAGAGTAGAGTTTAGATCTAAGATTGCATTGATGAAGAGTGACATGATTGCTGAAATTGTAAGTTCTTTGGGTGGTGTACCTAGGCATGTGCTTACTCAAGGAAGTTATGAGGAAGTTTCTAAAGACTTTGAAGCTACTAGATCTAGTGGTGAGGATAGAATTGATCACGTGGAGAGACCTATGGGAGCTAGGGTGGGTCAATTTTCTAGATCTAGATCTCAGTTGAAACTGAAGCATAAGATGGAGGTTTCTAATTTCTTGGGTACTTTGAATCTTGAAGGCTTGATTGATTAGATTGGTGAATTGGAAGACTACTTTGAGCTTGAGGATATTGATCCACTTAGAGTGAGGTTGACACAAACAAATTTGAAGGCAAATGATGCTCTTTGGTGGAAGGAGCTACAAAGAGATAGAGAAGAGGAAGGTGAAATGAAGATCACTAGATGGAAATTGATGGTGACTAAGTTGAAGGCTAAGTTCATTCTTGGTGATTATGAACTTGAGTTGTTTAAGAGGTTGCAGAATCTGAAATAGAAGGATATGGCTATGCAAGATTATATAGAGGAGTTCTACAAGTTAACTATTCGGTCAGGTCATAGAGAATTGTCAAAGGAAAAGGTAGCATGATATATTAATGGTTTGAGATTCAATATTTAGGATGAGGTTGGTATGCTAAATTTTTCTTTAGTTGAGGATGCTTATTAGTATGCTTTGAGAGTAGAGGAGAAGCTAAAGAGGAAGAATTAGGGTAGTTCTCAAGGTAAGGAGAAGTAGGATAGTTCAATACAAGCTAAACTAAAAGTAGAAGGTGAACCAAAACCTATTGGTCATAAAAAAAGGACAAGTGGAGGTGGGTTTAGAGGCAATTTTTTCAAGTGTGGTCAAGAAGGGCATAGATCTTTTGAATGTCCAATTGGTAGGACAACTATTTTTGTAAATAAGGTTGAAGTCTAGGACAATTAGCTTGAGCAAGGAGAAAATTTGTTGGCTCAATGAGTACTGGTTGGTGAGACAGCATTGGATCCTTGTTAGAGGACTAGTTTGTTTAGGACTTGTTGTAAGTCTAGTGGTAAAGTTTGCAAGGTGATTATGGATGGTGGTAGTATTGATAACCTTATTGTTGGGGAGATGGTTCAGAAACATGGTTTGAAGAGAATGAGACATCCTTGTCCTTATAGGATCGGTTGGTTACAAGGTGAACATGCTTTGGAAGTGAGGGAGAAATACCTTGCTAATTTCTAGATTGGGCAGTATAAGGATCAAGTGTTGTGTGATATTGTGGACATGAACAATTGTCATGTGTTGCTTGGTAGATCTTGGTAGTATGATTATAGGGTTGTGCATGATTATTTCAAGAATGTGTTTACTATTGGGAAAGGTGGTAGAAAGTTTTCCTTGATTCCTTTACAAAATGAAGAGCTCGATAGGAGGAACTTGAGTATTGGCAGCCGAGTTAAGTTGGAAGATCTTGAGAAGGTTAGAGATCAGTAGGAAAGTAGATTGTAGCACACCTTAGACTAATGTGAAGAAGTAGAAGAAGAACAAGGGAAAGAGTGTACAAGTTAAATATTTGGAGGATGTGTATGTGAAGAACCAGTTTGGGATTTATGTGTTGAATCCAATAAGATGTTCTTCCAACTATTAGAATATCTTTTTCTAAAGCTGGGGTGTCTGATGCAGAAGCATCCTAGGCTTTCTTACAATCCTACATATTGGAGCTAAGTGATAGTGGTCTTAGATCTTATGTTGCTAATGAACTATGTAGTGGGTGTTGAGTTACTATAGCTCTAGTTGGTGCTGAGTTACTATAGCACTTAGTTGGTGCCGAGTTACTATAGTACTTAGTTGGTGCCAAGTTACTATAGCACTTATTTGGTGCCAAGTTACTGTAGCACTTAGTGGGTGCTGAGTTACTGTAGCACTTAGTTGGTACCAAGTTACTGTAGCACTTAGTTGGTGCCAAGTTACTATAACACCTAGTGGCTGCCAAGTTTTCTTGTTTATACTGAGTGTCAGCATTTTGGATGTGGTTTCTGTGAGCTAAATTGTGGGATTTATTTTGACGGTAATGTTTATGATGAGATCTTGCATTAGGATGTGTCCTGACCATTCTTGGGTCAACATTCCTATTTGGTACATTCTAGAATGTTCTATAAGCCATTTTTGCAAGTGTAAATAAGGGTCTTGTTGAGTCTTTTGGTAGTTCAATTTTTAGGAGGAAGTGTAGATGTGAATTTTGAAGAGCTAGGACTATAGCCTGAGAACTAGAGGATCACTTGGTGGACCTGAGGGTACAAGTGTGGATTCTCTTGGTGTTCTTATCTAATTGTGTATCTAGGCTAGCTAGGATTAGAATTGTAAATTGGATCTTGTTGATCTTGTAGGACTAATTTTGTAATTGCTATTTGTAGTTGGCCTTAACTTGGAAGGCCTTACAGCCAGGCATATTGCATGTAATCAATTATATCTATGAATAAAGAGTTGTGATTTGTTATCAGATCTTTCATTATTATTTTTTTGTGTTGTGTTTCTACTATGTGGTTTTATTTCTGGGGGCTAGGACATCTCCTTTGGGGATTCTCCTACCTTGCATTGCATCATACTATGTGATCCAAAGTTGAATACTTGGATCTAATGTTTGTAACCTGGTCTACAAGGTCAGATAGTGATTGGTCTGGTTGACAGGACAACGAAAATAATTTAAAGTATAGTATGTACAATTATTCTACAAAGAATAGTTGAGATATCAATTGGATAGTGAGTTTAGTGGTCTTGCCCTAGAAACTATCTGGACAATGGGTCCTTTTATCTTCACAACTCCTAATAGGGTTGGCACAACTCCTAACATGGTTGGAATCTTCTAACAAGGATTCAAAGTCTCCTAATAGGGACTCATATGTACTAAATGTTGTAATAAGATCCTAACAGGGTTTGTCCTCTAACAAAGAATATTTATATTAGCACATCATCTTGTGGGCATCATTCCCATTGCGGTTTTCCCTCTGATCAAGGGTTTTCCTAGTTAACATATCTGGTGTAATTGTCTATGTGCATCTTGTTATGGTTGCTATTTAATTTGGTTGAATAGATAATATTGTTTAAGGTTGATAAATGTTTTAATTATTGGATAATTGATTTACCCTACCCCCCTCTTAGTTATCTCAGTGTACTATTATTTTATCAATTGGTATCAGAGCTTGGTCATAGGTTTGAATCTCCTCAGGTAATGTTGAGGAGGGGATTGTTGGACTAACTGCCAACTTTCCCCTTCAAAATTTGTGACATAGATTAATTGCCTTCTGTGTTCTATACGTTTCATGGTTGTATCGAGCATTGAAGGGTCAATCTTTTGGTGCAACAACAACTCTAATTTGTAACAAGAGCTGTATTTTCATTTAGTCTCTTAGGATCCATTAGGCTTCTAGGATATTTTGTGCCTTGAGCTTAATCAATATTCTTTCTATCTCTCTATGGTTTTGTACGATCCATAGAATCTATTCAAGATATATTTTTTGTGAATTTTTTTTTGTAAAGGATGTCCCATGTCTTCCTCCCTAGGGGGCAAGGTTCTTTTTTCTTTATCTTTGACTAGGGAACCTCTTTCCTTAGCGTAGTGGCATTTGTTTATATTGCAATATTATTTCTTCATATGGATAGATGTTTTAATTTTGGATAATCATTTTATACGAGAGGTTGTTGTTCTAGGTCATCACCTCTTCTCTAGGTTGCAAATTGTGTTCTTTATAAACTCTTATCCTTGCTTTGGTGTTAGAGTTGTTTTCCTCATTCCAAAGATTCCTTTTCCTCTTCTTTAAAAGGGGCTTGATGATTGAATCTTTATTCTCATTTTATTTGAAAGTTGATATTTTATCTATAAGCACTCCTCTATGGTGGGGGCTTGGTTGATAATATCTCTATCTTTGAGGATCCTTTTTCCATAAGGGACATATCCTTTTCATGATTATCTATGTTCTTTGATGTAGGAGTCAATACCCTTCATTAAGACCATCATAAACATTGTTATTAACAATGATATCTCCTTATGTTGTGAAGTAGGTATCCTCTTTCTCTTCCTTATCATGTTTAGTAGACATCCATGATAAGGAGGGGTGCATATATAGGGTCTCCCTTGTACTATCATTTTTTAATTTTATATGCTAAATCTTGGAAGGTAATGCACATAAGTTGCTTAATCTTGAAGAGGCACACATTTTTCTAATTATATACATATACATATACATATACATACACACACACATATACATACATACATACATACATACATACATACATATATATGCATATATATGTGTATACATATACACATATATATGTATGTATATGTATATGTATACATATACATATATATGTATATTCATATATATATGTATGTATGTATACATATGTATACATATATATGTATATTCATATATATATATGTATGTATGTATACATATATACATATACATATATATGTATACACATACATGTGTGTGTATATATATATATACATATATATATATACATATATATATATATATATATATATACATACATATATATATATATATATGTATGTATATGTATGTATACATATATATATATATATATATATATATATCTATATATATATATGTATGTATATGTATATATATATATATATGTATATATATATATATGTATATGTCTATATATATATGTATACATATATATATATGTGTGTATATATACATACATATATATGTATCTATCTATATATATATGTATCTATCTATCTATATATATATGTGTGTGTATACATATATATATGTATACATATATACACATATATACATATAATATACATACATACATACATACATATATACATACATATATATACATACATACATATCTATATATATGTATATATGTATACATGCATATATACATATGTATATATACATCTATACATATATACGTGTATACATATATATTTATATATGTATGTATGTATATACATATGTATATATACACACACACATATATACATACGTATATATGTATCTACGTATACATATGTATATATATACATATACATATGTATACATACATACATACATACATATATATGTATCGGTGTATACATATGTATATCTATATATGTATGCATGTATATATATACATATGCATATATATATACATATACATATGCATACATACATACATTTATATGTATCTATGTATACATATGTATATGTATATATATACATACATACTTATATATATATATATATATATGTATATGTATGTATTTATATATATGTATATGTATATATATACATATATATATAATATGTATATATATGTGTAGATATATATGTATAGATATATATATGTATATATATATATGTATACATATATATGTATATATATGTATGTATGCATATATATGTATATATATATGTATATATACATATATATGTGTAGATACATATATATACATACATACATACATATACATAAATACATATATGTATGTATACATATATATGTATGTATACATATATATGTATATAACATATATATACATATATACATATATATGTGTATATACATACATACATACATACATACATACATACATACATACATACATATATATATGCTAATCTTCTGAAGGTAATGCACATAAGTTTGTAAATCTTGAAGAGACAAACATTGTTAAACCCTCTTAAGGTAACACATACATAAGTTGCCAAATTCTAAAGAGATACACACCTTTTTCAATTTTCAATATGCTAATTCATGAGAAGACAGACATTTCATAGTCATAGTGATACAAGAAGGTGGATCTATGAATATTCCAGAAGTCATCAAAAAATGCATTTACAATTGCAAACACAGTTTATGGGTGAACTATCAGGTTTGGGTACCTTTTTGGCTCTCCATCTCCCTTGGTGATTCATGGTAAGGTGGGCATCTTACTGGGCGAGGTAATCACTATTTCCTTTCTTTCTTTTTCCTTATCATGCTAGTAGGACTAGATCATGAATCTATGTTATTTATAGTGTTTCTCTTGTCTTTTTTATGTAATCATTTATGTTTTTTATGATATTAGTGTGAGAAATATTTCTTAGCAAGGTTTCTTGTGCTAGTTGATTTGGGTTTGTTTGTACTAACCCTTTTATGCTGTTGTTTTGGTTTTCTTTTTGCACTCTTGTGCATATATGTTGACTTAGAATCCTTAGCTTGGGGGCTTATGTACTTAGTTAAATGTTATGTTATGAATCCATTTGGATCTCTTCTTTCTTCTCTTCCTTTACCAAGGGTTTGCATCAAGTCCATACTCTTGCTAATGTGGGGGCTTAATGTATCATCTTCCATGTTAAGAGAATTTATCCTCTGAGTAAGTGGTTTGGGGTCATGTCAAGTGCCTTGAATGGGTCTCTCCATCGATTTGGTAGCTTTCCCCTTATTCTGCTTCTCTCTCTCTCTCTCTCTCTCTCTCTCTCTCTGTGTGTGTGTGTGTGTCTATTTTCAACCTATTTTTGATAATCTGCTCAGTGAAACTAAGGACTTTTGCCTCTAAGTAAAGGAAAACCTTTTGTATCAAGGTTGACCTCAACCTTGATCTAGGGCAGGGTCGACCTCATCCCTGACCCTAGGTCCCTTTTTCAATTTCTGGGAGTTTTGGGATCTCAGGCTTCAAAAAGTTTATTTTCCCTCTTCTGGGTCAATGTTTTGGGTTTTAGAATGGTAGATTATTAAATTACATTTAATCTAGGTCCATTCCTAGGGGTTAAGGTTGAATTGGATTTAATGCTCCCATGTTGACCTTCTCTAGAAGTTTTTGCCCTAGATCTATATATAAGAAAGCCTTCTTCCCTCATTTTGATATCTACAATCTATGCACTTTTTATGAACCATCTAGGAACTATGAGAAAATTTATGAGTGAGTATCTATGTTTCAAGATCAAGAAAACATTCTATCATTCAAGCTTTCAAGTTCTCCATTGAAGATAAGGATTGAAGCATTCAAGCCTTTGAATGGATTTGTTTCATGCATTCAAGATTCATCATTCAAAACCCTAGATCTAGCCACTATGATGGTTTGATCATCCTTCAAGATCCTTTGTTCATCTCCAATATCTACCCATATTTCTTTCAAGGTGGATTCTAAGCATATAATCATGGAAGTTTTGATTTGCATTTTTTAATGTTATGTTCAAGCTTTCGTATTAATATACTTGTTAACATTTCAAATACAAATTGCATATCTATTGAATATCATAGCTTCATTATTAGATTTACTTCTACTTCTTGCTAGCATTATTTATTTCAATTCTATTGTTAAGGTTGATTCCAAACCAAAATTTGATTGAGGTAAACCCCTCATCCAAAAAACAAGACAATTTTTCTTGTAGATAGAGGTATGGGACAACGAATTGGAGAGAAAATTTGGAAACCCTTTTCATCAAACTTGTGAGATCCACAAACAATTTTTTTCCCAAAGTAGTGCAAGTCAAGGGTACAATTGTGGCTTGGGGTAGTATTGTGCCCCACCAATATGGTTAAGGTCAACCCCCCTTCAAAAGACATAAGAAAACAACATTTTCGAGATTCAAGGTTAGTATTTGTCTTTTATCTATTTCAAGATTTAGGCACATACTTCCCCACAATAGAAAGATCATATAACCCCCTTTCTCCATATTTTCCATCAGTTGATCCATTTCTGCAATGAACACTCTCTTGTGCTTAATCAATTTGGATCATCACATTAAAAATAGAGTTAAGAAAGGAAAACTTATTTTCTTTCTATTCATATTGTAATCAAAATTTTTTGTTTACATTTAATTAATTCCATTATGATAATTAATTAATTTTCTACATAACTTTCCAAAATAACCATGGGTCATAGATATTTGAATTTTCACCATTCATAATAAAATTAATGTTAATAGAACAATATTAGAAGATAAGCATATGAGTATTACTATTTCATAATAATAATATAACAGATATACTTACCTTATATAAAAGGGTCCTTGTCATTTTCAAGGCTATTTCTTTTCTTGTAGTCATTGTAGAGTCACATATTTAATTTAAGTTGAGAACAATAATCAAACTCAATGCAATCCCAAGGTTTCAATACTAATGTCCTTTGGCACCATAAGGGGATATACAATGTTAACTTCTAGTACTTCATAATATGTTAGTCAATATGTATGGGTGTGTTATCAACCAATAATCTACAACTCTACCACTGAGAGAACAATAAGTTTTCATGCTGAATATTTTATTAAGCTGCCTAGTAAAAATGTAATTCAAAGTTTCCAAAGGTCGATCCTAAATGCATCCAAATATGGCCTATGCATTGAACAAGTATAGTCTTATTAAAATACCATAATGTCCATGTCCCAGATAATACAATCTCCTTCACATCACATGTACTTTTTCAAGGATATATTTTGATGCTATTATTCCATAATCAAATGTTGAATAATCATATGTTGATGGGTTGCATTTATAAATAGATGTTGAGCTTCTTACTGGCACTATTGAAGGACTATCGACTGATAACTTCTCTTGGGTGGTATTTGAGCAATTAATTTTATTTGTTGATTGAATTATACTCACTACAATGTATTATTATTTTTTCACTCTTGAATTTCATGTATCTGTAACTATCAAGTGTTGACTAGTCTCCTATCCATTTTTTGTTGAGATCAGATTGTTAAGAGCAAGATTGTTGAGAAAAGAGATTAATGATGAGGGAGATTGTTGAGATCAAAATGGTGAAACCTATTATGGAACTATCATTATTTTGTCACTGATGTCAAACCTATTAATTGTTGGTGAGATAATTGCTAATTTGGTCTCAATGTTATCATTTGAGTTGATTGATGAAGAGGATTTGAAAAGAAAAGGATAAAAGAGAACCTAAGGAAATGTTGAGTTATTTGGTGTATAAAAGGAGCACTAAGACCAAGTAAGACATTGATTCTATAGTGTATTATTTATCTACTTAAGTCTATAATAAATGATTACTCATGCAAAGACTAGAAGGAGATCACGTAAAGAAAAGTGTCTACCAAGTCTGACATAGTGAATAGTGTAAACCGAGAAAATTCACTGGAGGCCCAAGTCACATTTAATAGTGTGCATTGTAACCTTTATTAGGGTTTGCCTTTAACAAGCCTCACTTCAAAAGAGTGAAAATTGGTAGCATCTTATTGGTTTTTTTTCCCAAATTGGGTTTCCATGTAAAATCCTTGTGTCAAATGTATTATTGAATTTGTTATGTTTCATGTTTACATTTGTGCAAAGTTGTTTTGAACTAAGATAGTAACCTATAAAGTTTAAAGATATTGGATGATCTAATGGATGTATGCATGATATAGATACATGGATATGAATCTGTTAAGTGCTGAAAAGTTTTATTTGTACATTTGAACTTTGGATAACTGATTCACCCCACTCTTAGTTATTCTAAACATTCCAACAATTGGTATCAAAGCTAAGTGCTTGTGAGTGGATAGTTTGAAGGTACTAGAAAAGAAATATCAAGATGTATAGAAAGGAGGTGCCCAAACTCAATAGAGACAATTTTCTTGCATGGAAAAACTTGATGAAATTACACCTAGGAGGACTTGGAGATCATGCTCAGTCAACTATCACTGTTGAACATTTGGATCCTACTGGTGCTGCTACTATTGATGATTTGAAAAAGAAGAAAGAACACAACTAGACAATGTTAGATATTGCATCTTCCCTAAGCTACTCAAATCTTTATGACATCAAAGGATGTGAGATACTATACAAACTATTTATGGAGGAGATACGAATGTTTTGAGAGAAAAAGCTAAAAGTTTAAGAGGAAATTTTGATGAAATGAGAATGCAAGAAGGTGAGACCATAGTGTATATGCAGAATGTGGCCTTACACTTCATACACACACTTCACCGTGGTCCTTATTTGTAGATTCATCTCGGAATGAACATTGGATTGTTCATCCGAACATCAGCCAGCAAGCTGACCTGTTGCCTTCTATCTAAAGGGATTTTTCCTGTTTAATATCCTCAAATTTGAGGTGTAGGCAACCAGACCCTCTAAGAATGAAGGATTTAAGAAATGAAATTAATCTATATGATTGTGCAGATTAATCTAGAATGAGAAATGCATTCTAATCTAGGAACAATTGAAGCTAAACTAGATTAACCTATGCATAATTAAGCTAAATGAATTTAAACTAAGAATGTAAGATTTATGCAAAAATGTGAGCAAATGTGACTATGAATTTAAATAGCAATTTGATGCAAATTCCAATTCATCCTCCCAAAATGAAGAGATGAGGGTCTCTTAAATAGATTTTCTTGGAATCCATCAACGGTTGTATTCGATTTCAATCAATGGTTAGGATTAAAGGTGAGATTCAGTCATAAAGGAATATTCCCAATTTAAAGGGAATTAACTAACTCAGATCTAAGTGTAGACTTTAATGTAAAAGCAAGTGATTTGGGTCACTTCTAATTTGATTAGTAGTGAACTGAGAATTTCCCTTTTTTGAACTGAAGAGAGATTTTGGAGAGATATTTAATTTAATAAAATGAGAAATATTCTCATAAATATATTTTCTTATTAATTAAATAATTCTATTTAATTAATTAGAGACACTTTTCTTATTTAATTAAATAACTTCATTTAATTAATTAGGAATGACTTCCCATTTAATTAAATAACTTTCTTTAATTAATTAGAAGGAGCTTCTCCATTTAATTAGCCTTAGGACATAATTTAATTTAATTAAAGTGTAAATACTTTAAATTAAATTAAATTGTAATCAATAGGTTTAATGTGACTAATATGAATCAATACTTTAGGAATTAAATAAAAAGTATGATGAATGCCGATTTAGGTTTTCTGCATTTGACAATTAAGTCAAGTAGCGAGTAGCAGAATGAGAATTGCCTATTAGAATAGGTCTTAGGATTGATTAGAAATAGACTAAAATTGGTATCATGGCAATGAGCCAATTTTGGGGTATTACACATAGTACTATATTGTACAGGAGTCAAGGATATTGTTAATGCAATTAGAGGAGAAAATGGAATCATTGATGATGAGACTATGATAAGAAAAGTGTTGAGAACCCTTTTGCCTATCTATTCTATTAGAGTCTTTGTAATTCAAGGACTAAGGTGTGCCCTTGGTAGAAATCTAACACTTGAAGGTTTGGATAGTAGATTCACTACTTTTGAACTTTCTAATTTTGATACTTTCAAATCTAAGAGTATTGATTCTTCTTTCAAAGCTAAAGTGACACTAAAAGAAACTAAAGATAAGAAGAAGAAAAAGGTTAAGCATGTTTCTAGTGATAGTGATATAAATGAAGATGATGTAGAAGAGCTTGAAGCATTGCTGGCTAGGAAATGTCACCGAGGCAAAGGAAAATACAAAGATAAGTTACCTATCATGTGTTTCAATTGTAATGAGGTTGGTCATATTGTAGCAAAGTGCCCAGAGAAGAAGAACAATAGAAGTGGAGACAAATACAAAGGTAAATGAGATGAGAACAACAAAGACTATAAAGAAAAAGAAAAGAAGGCCTACTACATTGCTAAAGAAGAATCAAATGATGGATCCGATGATCATGATTGTGTATGTTTCTATGAAGGATGATTTAGGTGAAGATGAGGCAACTGCATTAGTATCTTATGTGAACATGAGTGACAGATGGATCATTGATAGTGGATGTTTACATCACATGACTGGAGACAAAAGTAAGTTCATTACCCTTGAATATTATAATAGAAATAGTGTTAGATTTGGTAATGATGCACCATGTTTGATAAAAGGAAAAGGATCGATTAGAACAACAGATAAGATCATGTGTGACAATTCTTACTATGTGGAAGGAATTAACCATAACTTGTTGAGTGTATCACAAATAAATATTTTAGGTTGTACTGATGAATTTGATAACAATAAAGATAAGATCTATGATAGTGATGGAAAACTAATTGGAAATGGAGATCAGACTAGAGGTAATCTATTTTATCTTGATATGAATGATGCTACTTATCTTGTTGTAGAATTTGATGGTGTATGGCTATGGCACAAAAAGTTATGTCATATAAATTTTGATAACTTGGTCAATATTAGTAAGATAAAGAGAGTCAATGGTTTGCCAAAGTTGAAGAAACCTGATAATATGATTGACAAATAATGTCTGCTTGGAAAAATGACAAAATATACTTTCAAAATTAAGACTCATACTTCTAAGGAAATTATAGAACTAATTCATACTGATTTATGTGGACCAATTGATGTGCAAAGCTACACACATGACAAGTACATCATCCTATTTGTTGATGATTATTCTAGGATGATGGAAATTATGTTTTTTAAACAAAAATATGATGCTTGTCAAAAGTTTAAGTGGTACTTCTCTAGAGTTGAAAAGGAGACTAGTAAAAGCTTAAAATGTCTAAGATATGATAGAGATGGTGAATTTACATCAAATGAGTTTGAGATATTCGGTAATAACAAAGGAATCAAAAGATAAACTTCTTCACCTAGGACCCCTCCATAAAATGGGATTGCTGAAAGGAGGAACATATCAATAATAGACTATGCTAGAACACTGATGATGGAAAAGAATGTTTCTTTGAAATACTGGAGAGAAGTTGTAAGTACAACTATCTATACCTTGAACTAAGTACAAGTCAAGAAAGGTACAAATTCCAAACCTCTTGAACTATGGTATGGATACTTATCCAATGTCAAATATTTTAAGGTATTTGGAAGAAAGTGTTACATTCTTAAGGATAACAAAAATGGTAAATTTGATGCAAAATGTGAAGAAGGTATATTCTTAGGATATTTCATAAGAAGTAAAGCTTATAAGTGTTTGAATACAAACACTACCAAATTTGTGGAAAGTGAAAATGTAAAATTTGATGAATATACAGAGGTACATGAAGTTGAACCTAAGAAGGAACTAGAAGAGTACAAAACCTTTGTGTACTACTATGAAGATATGTCTTTTGATGAAGGTGTTATGACTCAAGTTTCAAATCAACAAGAGTTAGTAATTTCTGAGTCACACACAGTGGATGTTGACTTGCATTCAAGTGCTAAGTTGCAATCAAGAGCCAAGTTACAGATAGAAGAAAAAACTCATTCTGATATAGAGATCAAATTGCAAGAAATACATGTTGAATTACCTGATAGAGAGGTATATCATGATTCTAAGATTGATGAAAGATCTATTGCAGAATAAAGAACATAGCCAAGGCTATACAAGTATGTTAGAAGACATCAACCTATTGAACGAATCATTGTAGATCAAGAAGGTGGAGCAATGACTAGAAACAAATTGAGCAATGAATCATGTTTACTAAGTATGCATGAACCTATATTACTAAAGGATGCATTAGAAAATGAAGACTAGATCCAAGCCATGAATGAAGAGATTGATCAAATTGAGAAAAACAAAACTTGGACATTGGTACCTAGACAAGAGAACAAGAATGTTATTGGAACCAAGTGGGTATACAGAAACAAATTAGATGAAAATGGTGAAGTAACAAGGAATAAAGAAAGATTATTTTGCCAAGGATATGCACATGAAGAATGAATTGACTATGGAGAGACATTTTCCCCACTTGCAATATTGGAAGGAGTAAGAACTCTGGTTTCTTACTTAGCCTACAAAGGATTCAATGTTGATCAAATGGATGTGAAGTCAACATTTTTGAATGAGATACTAGAAGAGAAAGTCTACATTGAAAAACTTGAAGAATTTGTTGATCCAAATAGGACGAATATGGTATGTAGACTACATAAGGTTTTATATTGTTTAAAGCAAGAGCCTAGAGCATGGTATGAAAGGCTACCAATTATCTTGTGAAGATTGGTTTTGAGAAGACTAATGATAATAGAAATTTATACTTGAAGATTGAAGGAGGTAAAGGTATCTTGCTAGCTGAAATATTTGTTGATGATATCATATTTGGAGGTCAAAATATATTGTGCAAAGCATTTGCAAATGAGATGATGAAACAAATTGAGATGTCTATGTTTGGAGAGATTGAATTCTTTGTTGGACTACAAGTATATTGGATGAAATATGACATCTACATTACTTAGTCAAAGTATGTAAAGGAAATCTTGAAGAAATTTGGTATGAAAGATTCAAAACTAGTTAGTACTCCCATGGTGACAGGACATAAACTATCCAAGACTGATGATTTTGCTGAAGTGAATCAAGCATTGTACATGTCTATGATTGGGAAATCATAGTATGTTGTACACAAAAAACCTGATATAGTATTAGCTATTGGGATTGTTGCAATATTTTCTAAAAATTCTAAGGAAAATCACTTGATGGCTGTCAAAAGGATTATGATATATTTGAAAGGAACTAAAGATTATGGTTTATACTATAAGAAGAATGACATATTTGATTTGAAAGCATACACAGATGCTAATTGGGATGGAAAAATTTAGGATAGAAAAAGAACAATTGTTGGAGAATTTTTATTTGGAAAGAGGTTGTCTCATGGACTAAATACGAAAAAAAATTGTATTTCACAATCTACTATCGAAGTTGAATATGTTGATGCTGCAATAAACTTCACAAATGTGGTATGGATCAAACAACTACTCAAAGGAATAAAGGAAGAGGTTACTGAACCTTTGGTACTTTATTGTGACAATATAAGTGCCATAAGCATATCTAAGAACCTTGTGATGCATACAAAGACAAAGAACATTGCAATCAAGTATCATTACTTGAGAGAGCTAGTTCAAGGAAAAGAAGTGAGAATGGAATATGTGAATACAAAGGAACAAATATTTGATATACTCACAAAAGATTTACCTAAGGATGCACATGAATATCATAGAGGTATGATTGGGCTGATACCCCTATCCAAAGCTACTCAAATAAGAAAAGTAATGCCCTACATCAATTGAGTTCAACAATGTAACTTACAACTTGATGCAATTGATCTTACTTTTGGAGCTAGCTAAAGTAATAAAAGAGATAAATTAGAAAACTTACAATCACATGCAAGGTGACAGAGGTAGAACTTTAATTGAATAAAAAAACCTATTAAGATGACAAGTCTTTGGAATTGTGGTCAAATAGGGAGAGAATATATTACACCAAACAGACATATCAATAGAGAAAATGAGGGAGATAGTTACTCATAGAGGGAGATATAATAGAGATAGAGAGAATATATCCAACCTGAGGAAGATCAAATGAGGGAGAGAATATACTAAAGAGGAAAAAAGAGGGAGACTAAACTTGAAGGATACAAAGTGAGATGAAACTGATAGAGGTAGACAATTATTTTTGTTATTGCTATTGGTATTGGTTTGCCATCAATGCCAAAGAGGGAGATTGTTGAGATCAGATTATTAAGGAGAGTGTTGAGGAAAGACATTGATGGTACCTATTATGGAAAAATAATTATTTTGTCAATGATGTAAAACCTACTCCTTGTTGGTGAGATAATTAATAATTTATTATAAATGCTATCATTTGAGTTGATTGATAAAGATGATTTGAAAAGAAAGGATAACAAGAGAACCTAGAGAAAGGTTGAGTTATATGGTGTATAGAAGGAGCACTAAGACCAAGTCAAACTTTGATGATATAGTTTATTGTTTATCTACTTAGGTTTGTAATGAAAGGTTACTTGAGCAAAGAATGGAAGAAGATTAAGTGAAAAAAGTGTCTGCCAAGCTTGACTGAGTGAATAGTATAAGCCAAGAAAATTTAGTGGAGGCTAAGTAGAAAATAGTAGAAGTCAAGTGAGAGTCAATAGGTACAAAGGAAAGAAGAAAATTAGTGGTGACCTAGTGAAATTTAGTATGTGCTAAGTAAAGTTTAGTGGATGCCGAGAATTAGTAAGCTTTAGTGTGTGCTAAGCAATTTAATATTAGCCAAGTGATGAACATGTGATTGCCAAGTTACAACATGTAAGTGCCAAGTGACAGTGAAAAGAATTTGATAAAAAATTTGATGTATCTAAGCCAACACAATTAATTTCTTGAATTGTGTAAAGTGTGTGAAAGATAAGCTTGATGAGCTAGTGACACAGAATTCAAGATAAACCATTTTGAGGAAAATTCAAAGAAGATTGTAAAAGGAAGTTTCTAGAGGAAGAAAAAAACAAAAAGATGGTTAGATTCAATGAATCCTACATAAACCTAAGAGGGATAATTGTAATGAAGCAACAAAAGATCAAAATTATCTATTTAAGGAAATAAAAAGCTAGAAGCAAGTGTGTAGGAAAGGAGAGGAGTTCAAATCTAAGAAAGATAGAAAGTCTAGGGTATTGCTTCATATGGTGGGTAAGTGAATGGATCTACATTTGGAAAACTAAGGAAAGGGCTTAAGGAATTGAGAGCTTGAACAAGCTAAGGAGATGAAGAGGATGAATTCCAAGAAGAATGGAGGACTAAATGTGAGATCTATAATATGCAAGTGAGTTGCTTTATTATTAGATTAAGGTCCTATTGTTACTTTCTAGCAATTGTATTAGTTAGGATAAATCCTTTGGATTAAGGTTGACCTAATAATCATTTGTAAATCCTTTAATTGGGTGACATTCTAATGGAATGTTCTAAACTCCTCTAACAAGGCTCACTACTAATAGGGTGATTGAAATCCTTTAACTAGGTCACATTTAACATTGTGCATTGTAACCTTTAATAGGGTTGGCCTTTAACAAGGCTCACTTTAGAAGAGTGAAAATTGGTAGCATGTTACTAGTAGTTTTTTCCAAATTGGGTTTCCACATAAAATCCTTGTGTTAAATGTGTAATTGAATCTATTATGTTTCATGTTTACATTTCAACAAAGTTATTTTGACCTAAGAAAATAACCTACAAACTTATAAGAAATTGGATGATCTAATGGATGCATGCATGATATATATAGATATATGGATATGATTCTATTAAATGATGAAATTTTTTATTTGTACATTTGGTAGACCTTTCATAGGGTATGATCATAGATTATGATCAAAACTTTGTAGCTATAATTGGCCACACTTTATTGGTACAATAGTAAAGATTTGTGGGTGTCATCTACACTCTAGTTTTACCTTCACCTTTGAGGGTTTCTGGGTAACCAAAATCTTTTGTATTATGTGTTGATTTACATTATGCTATGATTATGATACATAGTTAGATATTAGAATTTATTTAATAAGTTATTAGATGGATGAATGGTAAAATATTTTTATTGTAAAAGTTTTAAAGTACCAATTCACCCCCTCTCTTAGAACTTACTTTTCCATTTATATTTCAAACAAAGATTAAATAACTATTTGGTGAAAATTGGTTTTGAAAGGAAAAATGATAAGAACAATGGAGTATTGCTATCATAATTTTTTGTTGATGATATCATATTTGGAGGAAGAGAAGCATTTTGAAAATCATTTTCTAATGAAATGAAGAAGGAATCTAAAATTTCTATGTTTGGTGAAATCAAATTCTTTGTTGGATTAAAAGTATCTCAAATGAAGTTTCATATTTTCATTACACAATCCAAATATATCAAAGAGATCCTAAATACTTTTGGTATGGAAGATTCTAGGCTAGTGAGTACACCTATGTCTAAAGGACACAAGCTATCTAAGAATGATGATTCTACCGATGTGAACCAAACCCTACACAAATCCATGATTGGAAAACTATAGTATGTTGTTCATAGGAGACTAGATATTGCTCTAGCAGTTGGGATAGTTTCTAGATTTTCAGGAAATTCTAAAGAGAATAACATGATGGTAGTGGAAAGGATCTTGAGGTATATTAAAGGTACATAAGACTATGGATTGTATTATAAAAGAAATGAAAAGTTTAAACTATAGGTGTTTACTGACTCATATTGAGCAAGAAATATTGATGACGAAAAAAGGACTAGTGGAGGTGCATTCTTTATAGGAAAGAGATTGGTGTCATGGACAAGAAAGAAGAAGAATTATATTTCCCAATTAATAGATGAAGATGAGTATGTGGTAGTTGCAATAAACTATTCAAATATTATGTGGATCAAGAAATTGCTAAAAGGTATGAAAGAAGAAGTTATAGATCTAGTAGTTATCTATTATTGTAATACAAGTGCTATCAAAATTTCAAAGAATCCAGTGATGCACACTAAGACAAAGAACATTGCTATCAAGTATCACTACTTGAGGGAATTAGTTCAAGACAAAGAAGTGATGCTAGAATATGTGAATACTAAAGAATATATTGCTGACATATACATAAAATCCTTACCTAAAGATTCTCATGAATATCATAGAGGTAAACTAGGGGTGATTCCCCTAATCAAAGATACTTAAAGCTAACAAGGTGCATTGTATCACATGTGCTAATTAGAATATCCTACACAATGATGAAATCCAGCTCTACTTTGGGACATGCCCAAGGTAGATAATTTAGTATAACATAATATATCAGTCATAGATAGATGACATGAATTAGCTAGACATGTAAAATCTACATAATTATGATGTATGAAGAAGTTTGAAGCTCAGATAGCTAAATGTCTTTAGTATTATTGTCAAAGAGGGAGAGATTGACTAAAGAAGGAGAGATTACTACATAGAGAGAGTTACATCAAAGAGGGAGAGACTATCAAATAGGGAGAATTATTTCAGAAAGAGAAATTCAAAAAAGAGAATTAGAATGAAATTTGTTAGATTGTATGGTAGCAAGTGATACTACTACATATTGAGATATTGAGATTGTTCAATCAATTCCAAAGAGGGAGATTGTTGGAAACTTACAATTGGAACAATTGTTGTTTTTCATTGATGTCAAATCTATTGATAAGACATATTCCTACCTAATCTAAATGTCATATCTATTTCATTGATGAAGAGGATTTGAGAAGTTTCTCATAAAAATAACACCTCGAGGAAATGTTGATTTATGAAAAGGGAATTATAATAGACATTTATTAGGTAGACTTTGATAAAGAAAAATGATTGTTTATGTCAAGAAAGCTAAGCTAAACTGAGAAATAGTGTAAAATGCTAAGGAATGCCAAGTAATTCTAGTGTTAACTGAGTTACAGTTAGTGCCGAGAAAATCTAGTGTTGACTAAGCATTAGCATCAACCAAGTGAGATAGTTGATGGTGATTCTAAATTCTTTACAATGAATAAGTAATTTAATGATGACCAAGTGATAGAATTTAGAGATTGCTGAGCGACAATAATGAGAATGAATTCAATGAAATTGTGAGATCAACCCAACACAATTGATTTCTTGGGAGATGTAAACCATGTTGAAGATAAGATTGATGAATTAGATCATTAATTTCAAGGAAAGGATTAGGTAATGACCTAATAGATATATTATAGAGAAGTTTCTAGAAGAAGATCAAGAAGATGGATGAATACAATGAATCAAGTTGAACCTGATCATAAACCCTAACATCTATAGTGGATGTAGAAAATGGTAAAGTATGAATTTCCTATTTAAAGAGATAAAGAGATGAACAATCAATTTGTGTGCTAGTGTTGTGAGCTATGTGTCTATGTGTGAGTTCATATGTGAAGAGAGGCATACTAGGCAAGGTTGATAAAAAATGCACAAGTGAGAGTGAATGCAAAGCTAAAGGAGAAAACATGCAGAGGTGATGTTGATGT
Source organism: Cupressus sempervirens (assembly GCA_028749045.1). NCBI lineage: Eukaryota > Viridiplantae > Streptophyta > Pinopsida > Cupressales > Cupressaceae > Cupressus > Cupressus sempervirens. The sequence continues at coordinate 28,023,637 of CM053789.1, read as the reverse complement.
TGATAAATGAATTCGAGTAGAAGGCTTGGTTTTTGTTGAGAAGAGTAGAATGATTACTTGAAGGGTTTCCAACCAAATCAAGATTAGAGAGGACAATGGAAGGCTTATCAACGAGTCAGCATAAAAACTGAATAGAGATGTAAACTAGAAAAAGTGAGTTTTAATCACACAGATCAAAATCTACTATTTTCTTTCTAGTCATTGCAAATAGTTTGCATTGAAATCCTTTTAATAGAGGTTGACCTAATAGTCATTTGGAAGACTTAACAATATCTATAAATCTGTTGACTAGGTGACATTCTAAATGGAATGATCAAAGTACTCTTACAAGGCCACTCCTAATAGGATGATTAAATCCTTTAACAAGGTTACATTTAACAGTGTATTTTGTAACCTTGAATAGGGTTGCTTCTTAATAGAGCTCACTTTGAAAGAGTAAAAAAGAGTGACATGTTGGTGATGGTTTTTCTCAGATTGGGTTTCGATGTAAAAATCCTAGTGTCAAATCTTTGATGAATGATTTATATGTTTTAGATTTGATAATTTTTTAATTATGTAAAACAAGTTATGTTTTGATAGTATTTTTTGTAGAGACTGAGAAATTATAGGATTAGCAGAATAGTGAATGTTTATTTTATTGTTCAAGTGGTACATAAAGACCTTGAGTAACTGATTCACCCCCCACTTTCAATTATTCTAACCATTTCTAACAATAAGGTGATAAAGAAATCAAAGTGTTGTACACATTCATTTATTTGTATCTAACTTTTTTTAAATATATGTTTACATGCTATGTAGTGCATGTGTCACCATTTGTAAATGTTCTTTTTGTGTTGTCTAATTAGAGATGATGTGAAATGGTATCCACCTATTACTTTTTTGTTTCTATGATTCTGCCCCAAAAATATGGTGGATAATGACAATTAATTTTGATATAATATCTTGGATATTATCACATGATCATACTAACCCCAAAGTTAATAGATCCACTTTTGTGAAAATGGTGGAAGTATTTTCCTTATTTTTAAAATTTCATGTCAATTGATGTCCAAAAAAATTATTAATTGAAATTATAGTGCTTGAAGTCTACTTTTGGACAATATGTAATTTATTTCAATACCCACATGGTAGAAATGTTTTTTTTGTAGGAATATTTAAAAATGACTTTTTAAAAGTGTCAGTTTTAGGACAATACCACACTAGTGTATGACCACCACATTTTGACACAAATACATGACTTTTTGTGAATCCTTTTTAGGGAAGATACCAAAGACACCAAAGATTGATGAGAATGTTTTTTACTTATTTTTTATTCAACAATTTTTTAATTAATTTGTAATTGACTATAAAGTTTACTTTTAAAACATCTGATGTATGACCACCATAATTTGATGCAAATTTTCCAATTAAAAAAAAATATTTGAAAGAATTGTACGTAGATTGATGACATATAATTTATTTTCAAAAAAACCTAATATTAAAAATGTTATTTAATTTTTATTGAACCTCACTATTTCACATTTAGGTACCACATTTTATTAATAAATAATGCAGAAATAAACATAACATTATAAAATCTACATTAATAAAATCAGAACAGTGAGAACTATAACGGGTTTTCATCTCATAAAATGATTTGATCGAGAAGGCCCTCAAAAAATTATAGTAAGGCTAAATTTTGACATTCCAATACCTTAGCTAAATCTTTGGAGGTCAAGGCATAGGCTTGGTCCCATTAAACCTACACCAAGCCTTTCTCAAACTAAAATATAAGGCTAAAGCACAATTCCTCCCCATGTTTTAAGAAATGGGTGTCCATTATTTCAAATTCAAAAAATGGGCACCTAGTTTATTTTGGGTCATTGAAAAATAAAATGAGCTTGTATTTTATAAAGTAGGCCTATTTTATAAAATAGCTGCTCACCTATAAATAAGTTTTTATTTTATTTAAATAATGAGACCCATTTTTAATATATCCATTGGGCCCCAAAACTAGCACACATGAGTAGAGTTGAATTATTGAATGAATTTTCAATTATTGCTTGATAGTCCCGATCTACAAACATAATTTCTATCAAAATATTCTCTTTATTTGTCTCCTTTTGGATTTGACATGTTGAGAATGATTTGAATTCAAAAGTGGTCTAAACATGGGACCAAAACAACAAAAAAAATAGACCAAGGAAGGTTTAGATAGTTGAGAAGGATGCAACAAATATGTAGAAGGAACTAAAAAGTCAACGAAAGAGAAGATAAATAATTAGGACAATTAAACAATGTTGAGATTTCAAGTTCAATAATTATTTCAGAATAAAAGAACATTGATGATACTATAATGGATACATAGGTTGAAGAAGAAAAAAATAATACAAGGAGACTCAAGTGCATATATTCCAATCATGTATTGGATATAGGTATGTCTCGACACTTCTATGTTTTTTCCCATGAAGAACTTGGTGATTTTGTAGAAGCATGTTACTCTTTAAATTATTTATATTTTTTCATGAAAATAGTGTAAAAAATCATGACATCGAACTCCAATTGAAAATTTTTAACTCCAAATTAAAGTCAAACATCACATGAAATTGAAATTCACTTTCAAACACAATTTGCAAAAAAAAAGAAATTTGAAATTAGCAATGTAGATGTATACATGGAAACACCAATTAATGAAGAAATGTTTTTGAATTATAATGAAGTACATGAACATTTTTATATTAATAGTGAAGTGCAAGATAATCTTTGTGCCTTGGTTTTAGGGAAACAAATTCGATCACATGCTAGTAGATTGTTTGGATTTTTTTTTTAATATTAAGAAATTTGGGTTCTAATATCAATTAATGTTACTACTAATTAAAATGACTAAAATATGAGAAGTGATCAAGAGGTTAGGAATTTAATTCAAACCAAAGAAGAAGGATGAGTCTTTAAAACAAGTTGTATCCATTGCTACTAGCAAATTTGACACTATTAGAAAGAAAAATCATTCTAAAGAGAAGAATGTGTCATGATGAGCAATCATAAAAACTTTAGTAAAAAAAACAATTTTTGACAAAAGAATGTTAAGTAACACAAGTAGATATCTTAATGTTAGTTCTACAACTTTGGAAAGAGCTATAAGAGAGAAGTTAACTTTGAAAGTGGTTCAACAAAGAACTTTTGGGCTTATAGTGGTGGAGTCACATGGTCTAATATGAAACTTACTAATTAAGAAATTTTTTTGAATGAAATATTGTGGCATAGTAATACTAGAGTATCACCTAATTTAAGAGATGTTCTTAAATTAAGAGTTGGCTTAGAAATTGATGATCCACAACCAAAACACCTTTTTAACATGACTCAAACTAAACTCTACTAAAAAAAATTAGATGATAAGGTGTTAACTATTAGCATTAGTTAGATCTTTTGAAATTTTTTCATCTTGGTATGTAAGGATTAACAAGGAGAGAGTCACATGATGTTGCAAAGATCATCTTTAATTTCCTTAGCATTATGGTATATTTTGATCTATACATGGTACAATGCATACTAATAAAATGTTGTAGTAATGTGGTATAAATATACCACCACTAATTTTAAAGGAGTTCATATTAGGTTTGTTTTGTAATTCACATAATGAGAAATATTTTCTTTTCGATGCATGTATTTCAAGTGTATGTAATACACATGACAATACTACATTATTAGATGAATGTTTGCATGAAAATCCTTCAATTTATTTTGGATAACAATTAGTTGATGTCAAAAAGATGAAAAACTATTGAATGTTCATTGAAGGATAGAAAGGTTGGAAGATAGTGTGGTCTAATTAGTGAAAAATTTAGTTGTCATACATTTATGAATGAATTTACAAGTAAGATCATACCTAAATATGTTGAAAACTCTCAAAATGCTAGATGACTTGATGGATTTTTTTTCATATGTAAGAATAAATTCCCACTTGGTAATATACTTTTAGTCATTGAATTTGTAGAGAACTACACACTTGTGCTACAAGATGAGGTATATGCACAATATTATAATTTAGTGCAAGTAGTAATTATTTATAGGTATGCATTGGATAATACAAATTGAATTTTTTTTTGAGAGAGCACCATTTTTATATGAGTGATAATAAACTATCCTTATAAGAGTTTGTGTAGTATGTATTCAAAGTGTTTTATAAGAATTTAAGGGAGAGAGAAATTCATATGAATCAACATCTAATATGATCAGGTAATTATATAAGGCAATTCAAGAATGTCATAATATTCTATTGGTTGAGTAGTTTACATAAGTAAACAAATATCTAATAAATATTTGAATTTTTTTTAGGATGGACATGATAAAGGAAAACATGATGGTGTAGGTGCATGTGTTAAGAAAGCTCTTTGTAGAGAGCAACTAAAATTGAAGGAAAAAGATAAATTTAAAAATGCACATGAAACTGTGGATTGGTGTAATACATATTTATGTACAAGATCAAGTCATAACTCTACAATCAAACATATATTCTAGCAACTTGAAGAGAAGAATATCCTTACAAAATATGACTATGATACAATCAGCATGTTAGGTAAATGACATTTGTTTAGAAGTTCTAAGTCTAACACTTGGACTATATGAACTATGGAAATTGTGTTGGATATTTTTGTCAATTTTGTGTCATAGGTAAATGTGAAGAATGTGAGAATACATAGCAGGTTGAAGAATGGAAACAAAAATTCTTAACTCTAGTGACACAATGTTGAAGATTATACAAGAAATGGAGACTCAGATCCTGAATTTGCATTAAAAGACTATGATTGTATTTTAGGCCTCATACTGTAATGTGGTATAATTTAATTCAATTTCTTGTATTTAATTTAAATTGTATTATTTATGCATGTAATATAGTTTACTGATTTCTTTGAATTAAAAATTCTTTTAAGTTTTAAATTTGTATATTTACAACTTAATATATCTTGTAAGTGTAAGGCATGTGTATAATGTTATTACATGGTCTGACGATAATGATGAGAAGACTAAGTACTGACTATGTAGATGTGTGGAACCAAAAAAAAAGTTGATATGTTATCAAGTAGGTGATGGTTTTGACTATCAAATTGCATTTGTCATGATAGTTGGTACATGGCTACGCAAATACCTAAAAATAAGGAATGGTTTACTATCATTTAAAGGGTGCCAATCACAAAAATATTTAACACTATTCTCATTTGGTGGTGGCAACAAATATCAAATTAGAAAGATACAAAGGGAGACTCGGGAATAAAATACTATGGACACTTTCAATGGAAGAGCATGAGGCAATCATAGATGCATTGTGAAGGAGTATGTAGATGGTACATTACTAGGTTGAATCAAATTTATACACATGTAAGTTTCTATTAATTATGCTATTTTTATATGTAGATGTATATAATATCTATATGTCATTTATCTTCCTAAATATGTAGCCAATTAATTTGGTGTTCAAGTTTCAAGTAAAAATTAACAACATGGATGACACTCAACTTTTGACTAATTAAAGTTATAATTTAGTAGGTCAATGTAATTATTTTATTTAAATTTTTTATTTTAAAATTTAATTTGATTAAAATGATATATTTTACTTTCCTCTATCATATAATATATTGTTGATATTATATACAAAGGTGTAATTAATTTTTTAGTTTTTCTCAATGACATAGATGACATCTACAACTTGTGCATTTTATAATTTATTCAAAATTGTAATTTACTATGTGAGTGCAATTCTCTTATTTGATCTTTGGTCCTAAAATTTGATTTGATTTTTATTTAAATTGTGGTCTTAGTCTCTTTAGCATATATATTGTTGTTATACACATAGGTAATATTAAATTTTGGTAAATTTCTTTATGTAACATGGATGACTTCTACATCTTGTACATTAACAAAGTGAGCACATTAGACAATTTACATATAACTTCTCTATCATACAAATCAATTTTCACTTATAAATTCATACTTTTCTTACATTTGAACATTCATTTTTATGATGTAGGGCCCCATTTGATCAAGTGTACTCTTCCATTTTTGACTTCATAAATAATTCACGAGTTCACTTGTATTCATCTAATTTTGTTTTAAATATTTGAATTAACACACACTTCCATACATCTAATTTTGTCCTAGATAAACCATGTTCATTAATTGATGGTATAAATGTTATTGATGTGTAATATTGTTGAACATGTGTTTAATGGTCACGTATGTTATTATTCCTGTGTTTAATTAAATATATTATTGATATTCTTATGTTTATTACATTTTTTTCATGTCAATTAAATCTAGTGAACACATAAATAATATATCTTGATAACAAATCCGAATAACATGATCTAAAATGATATCATAATAATATAAATAATATATAGTAAGAAGTCCAAATTTTCCATGCTAACAAGATAACAAGTCAATTAAATAAAAAAAATAACAAGTTCTAAAATGACAACCTAATAAATCTTATGCAATTGACACGTAGTTTTCTGCCCTCCATGTGAAGATGATTTAGATGTATCATCCTGTTGGGCCTGCTCTTGAGATGCATTTCCATGCTGGGTCTACTATTGCGATGGTGGGTCTCCACCCTCTTGTACATTATTCAAGGGTAACATGAGAAGACAATGTGTGTTTAATCATATGATGTTCATAATCTAATTCAAAAAGAAAGAACATATTTAAAATTTTACCATGTGACCGTACTAAGTAATGCCCCCATTGGGACAAAGAGCTGCACTCTAATGTGAAACAAAAGAAACAACAATCAAGTCCTGTACAAATACATATATTAACTTTTTGGTAATTCTTATAAAATAAATGTAAATAATATAAAAGTACTCAATAGGCATTGCAAAAATAAATTTGTGCACCAAGGCTCATGGTTGTGTCCACCTAAACATCATATAAAAAGTACTAGTCAAACTTGTATATGCATAAATTATAGCATAGATAATGACTACATATTTATGAAATAATGTCAAGTTCTAGATCAGACAGTTGTATGATTATCTTGAGATTTGAAAAAAAAGTTCCTTGCAGTCCACCCCCTCTCATTAGAAGAGGCCCATTTATTTTGACTTTGTTTCATAATCCCATATGCTATTGTCCACACAAATGCCTCAATGAAATTCCTAATGTTTCATTCTTCTTTTCTTGTAAGAACATCTTTAAATACCAAAGAAAAAATAAGACAAATTACTTTTATAGTACATATAAAAATACAAATAAAAATTTGATTATAAAAATAATAATTTTTTTAAATCTCAACATACTTGTGAACATCATTCGTGATGCAATCAGCTTTGTGTGATTGAAATTATAGCTTCTTTAACAAACACTAAAGACCATTGTGAACTGTCTTGAAACTATCACTGATCATCCCTCTATGAAATTATGGCTCGCAATGGATCCACTCGTGGCCACCATAAGACACAGTAAGGTTGTGATTCTATTAACCTGATATCATCCAAATATGGTGCATCAGTTACCAAGTCACCTTTGATATGATGACCACATTCATCAACAATGCATCCTTTAGCAATTTCACCTGCAGTAACATTGCCAAACATCCAAACTATATGAGTGATTTCCATGTGAAGGTCATCGCGGGATATATAGCTGCAAAATAGTCTTCAGGGTGGCTCTCATATTATATTGAGCTCACCGCATTTATTTGGTGTTGATAAATATCTGTGAAAATGTAATCCTCGGTTTGATGTTGTGGAAATTTGGAACATTGAAACCATGATAATAAACCCCTGAATTCATAGTCAGTGTAGACCTGATTTGGCAAGGAAGTTTGAAACATGGGAAATGTGATAATAAACCCCTGACTTCCTTGTCATTGTAGACCTTCTTCGACTGGATAGGTATGAAAGATAAACTTTTTACTACTTTCATATCATTACATGTTAAAAACCATGAATGCTAATAGGTTGTTCATTGGCGTGACCTGTCTAAAAATTGTGTCCTTCAAGCACTTGAAATGTTGGACATCACTTTGGTTGCAAGAGAAATATATTCTGTTTTGAATTTTGTTTGGGCTCAGTAGATGTTTTTGTAAACAGTAAGGCACTGTCACCGGGTTCCAAAAAAACGATCGGAACTACATAATATGCCCATTGGCTATTGAATTGGAAGGAAAGAAGAATACATAACTAAACACCTGAGAATGAAATCATTTATTTCTTGCTGGTCAGGCTCCGATGTTGGGTTAACTTGTGGTTCTCCCCACACTTACAAATTGGGTTTCATCTGCAGACTTTCTCACAATAGAAAAATGATATACTTAGACATTTATCCAGTGATGTCAAATGTCAAACTTCAACATAATTACAATACCCCCATATATATATATATAGAAAAATGATATACTTAAGACATTTATCCAATCATGTCAAATGTCAAACTTCAGCATTATTACAATACCCATATCATTTTTCTCTTTATATATATATATATATATATATAAAGAGTTGATGTCATAGAACTATGTCCGGATTCGTAAGCGATGCTAAAGTTCTTACAAACTACCTCGAGTTCCAATATTCCTCTCTACTTGTTGGGATCTAATGTTAGTATTATCAGCTCAAACAATCTTTTAGCAATTTTGACAATTGTAAATTCTATTTCGGATATGGGACATCATCAATGCCCAAGTTTACAATTTCAAGAATGCATACCTATGCAAGAGGCAGAAAAACAGAGGCAACAAAACTTTTGTGGAGACCACGTGCAATCAAGAGTAATAAGACATAGCAAGCAGAAAAAAATATAGGTCAACCGGACCTCAAAACAAATTCCATTTTAAATATTATGTAATGTTCATTTTGATGCAAATTGGAATTAAAATGAGCATTAGATCAATTCCAGTTACTTAGGTGGAATACCAAATCTAGATTTTGGGGGATAACTGGGTATACTAGATTCTTATTTTTTTCAATTCTAATTCCAATTTGACAGACACAAATAATGGGTTGTAAATTTTCAAAAATTTTGTATGCCAATTCCATTCTAATTCCCTTAACCAAATGGACCCTTAGTGGCTTTGACAATTATAAATTCTATTTTGGATATGGGACATCATCAATGCCCAAGTTTACAATTTCAAGATGCACAATTAAATTTCAATGGGTAATATGGAACTATCATTGGAAAAAGAGGGGTAAAAATTTATTAAGACAGAAAAGAATACAACAAGGAGAGCTCAACAAGGAGTTCGATCCTGAGCAACAAGATCATCAAATTCTCACACCATCTCAGAGGAAAGTTGCCTCCGATCCATAATATTCCAACCCGGATCATGACTAGAAGCCCATTTGGCTAAACAATCAGCAGCTCTGTTCCATTCACAAGGAATATACATGAACCTAATGAATTGAAAAGAGGTAGAGAAGAGAATAATCTGATTAACAATAGTGGCCAGCTGCCAACTAACATCCTCAAGCTCCTGTGAAGAAAGCAAGTTCACCACCACTTGGGAATCAAACTCACAAATAATCTTACTCCATCCCTGCAAGCAACACTGTTCAACAACATATAAAACAGCCCGAGCTTCCATGAGATTGTTAGTGAAATCACCCTTATGAACCGAGAAAAAGAATTTAACATCACCAGAACTACAATGAGCCACTCCCCCAATACTAGCAGGGCCTGGATTTCCCCAAGAAGAACCATCAATGTTAATTTTTAGAACTCCATAGGGAGGAGGAGTCCAATGCCCATCCCAATTTACACAACCCTTCCTCTGATGTTGAAGCTGCCTGGACATAGAAGGAAACCTTTGAGCTGCAGGCCCATCCTCAAGATGAAAATTGAGGCGATTGCATATAGCAAGATCAACTAGATCCATACCCCCATCTAGCTCACACTTCACAAGAATAGTTTCCTGAAGAGAATGTAAGATCTTCCACCAAAGGTGCAAAACACCAAGCTGAACATCTTGGAATATTTGACGATTCCTCTCCAACCATATATGCCAAAGCAAGAATGATGAGCCAACAAAAAAAGCAGCATGGAGAGGAGAAGACTTGGAGGGAGCACTTCCCAAGTGGGCCCAAAACTCAGGTAAAGAGGAAGCATGCCTATAAGAGCAACCCCAAGCACTCCACCAAAGGTGCCATAGCTGAAGAGAATAGGAGCAATGGAAGAACATATGGGAGACAGACTCCTCCCCATTACCACACAAAACACAAAAAGAGGGGCCCTGAAATCCACATTTACAAAGATTATCCCATGTAAGACAGCGGTTGATGGAACTATCATTGAAGGCAGCTGATAGATATCATAATTTTTAGTACAAGAATAAAATTCTAAAAGTCTAGATCTTTTATTGCAGCACTATTAAAAATAATTACAAAGGGTTGAGTATAAAGAATTCATCCCCATAGGAAAAATAAGTTAAAAACTAGCTGATACATATGTATTTAGACAAGTTTTACTTGCTAAGGAATAAAATTTAAAACCTAAATGTAACTATGTATATCTCAGTACATTCCTTATTTGTGAAAAAACAAAAAACTAACTTAAAAAATTCTCCAAAAAACTTTGTTATTTTAGCAACATCACTTATGCACATACTCCCCCTTAATGCTGAGTGGGCTCACAATCTAATCATGAAGAACAAAAAACTAATTTGTTTCAAGTGCCTAGGCGAAGATATTTGCTAGTTGATCTTGAGTGTTTATGTTTTTTAATTCAACTTCCTTTTTCTATACCAAATCATGGATAAAATGATACTTCAGCTCGAAATGTTTTGTTCTACTATGATGGACTGATTTTTTTTCTAACTTAATAAGACTTACATTGTTACAATAAATTACTGTATGCTAAATTTTCTTCTCCCCAATTTCTCAAAGAACATTTCTAAGACAAAGAGCTTTTGTATTAGATGAAGTAACTAGGACATATTCTTCTTCTGTGGATGAGTGAGAAACAATACTTTGCTTCTTTGACCTCCATGTAATCAAACCAGAACCAAAAGAAAAATAATTTTCAGAAGTAGACTTACGATCATCCACACTACCTCCCCAATCTGAATCACTAAATCTAACAAGATTAAATATTTTACAAGAGTAGTAATGAATATCAAAATTTATAGTTCCTTTTACATACCTGAAAATCCTTGTGGTTTTTTCATATGTATCTTTGATAGAGTTGTCATGTAGCTTGAAATAAGAGAAACTGGATAAGCAATATTGGGTCTTGTGTGGGTTAGAAACATCAAATTTCTGACAATACTTCTATGATCTATCTCATCAACTAATTCAGCTTCATCTTCTCTATACAACACAACTCCATAAGAAAATGGAGTGGAAAGAGGTTTTCAATCAGCCATATAAAATTTCTTCAATATTTCCTTTATATAATTTCTTTGACAAATAAATATTTCATCTTTACCTTGACAAAGCTCCATTCCAAGAAAATATTTCATGAGACTAAGATCCTTCATCTCAAATTCATCCATCATAGAAGCTTTGAATTTATCTTTAATTTTAGAACTACCCATGCATGATAAATCACCAACATACAAACTTGCAATGATAATATCATTACCTTCTTGTTTGTAGTAAAGGGTAGGCTCACTTTTTCTTATATCCAATCTACTCAAAATACCCATCAATCCTAGAATACCATACTCATGGTGCTTTCTTGAGACCATACAAAGCCTTCTTCAACTTGTAGGCATGGTCTTCTTTAGCTTGAACTTCAAAACCTTATGGTTGTTGTACATATACTTCATCTTCTAAGTACCCATTCAAGAAGGCACTTTTCACATCCATATGATGAATACTCCATTTCTTTTGTGCTTCCAGTGAAATCAACATTCTTATAGTCTCTTGTCTTGCTACTACTGCAAATTTTTTTTCATAATCAATGTCATACATTTGAGTAAAACCTTTAGCAACTACTCTTGTCTTGTGTCCTTCAACACTCCATCACTGTTATGTTTACTCTTATAGACCTATTTGGTGCCAATCTTATTCCTCTTATGTGGAAGATTTATGTTAGGATTAACCACAAATAGAAATAATATTTACATGCAAAAATAACCAATATCAAAAAATAATAGATCACATAGAAGAGAACACAAGGCACAAAGATTTAACATGGTTCACCTAATCCTTGGGCTACGTCTACCAACAACAAGTCCAATATTATTATCATCCATTGATTACCATCTACAATCTCTTGCAGCTCAATACCACCACAAGAAGCTACAATATCAACATATGTTATGAAATCCCTAACCCTAAGCCTTTTTATACAAGCTTTTTGCCACTTACAAAATTAGGGCTAGAATAAGTTGTCCCATAGAGAAAAAATAGCCAATGCCTTTTACAATATAAGGTCATTTTTGGCTTTGGGGGTGCTACCCCTAAAAAATCTCATGGGGGCATTTCCCCTCGACCCCACCCTATACTATGATAGGGAGTGTACCTGGGGTGCTTCCCTAGGACTCCATAGGAGCACTACCCCTTAAAGCCATAGAAATAATTTGGGGTGAAACCATGTTGAATAAACCTCTAAGTTTGATTAGGCTCCACCTTACAACAATCTCTCACTTGGAGACTGATCAAACTCCACAACAATAACCACCAACTTAGAGACTGATCATAGCACCACTAAACCTATAGCTCCAACTAGAATATCAAACCACCTTGGACTTTGCTATTCTTTTATTTTGTCTAGTCTAGAAGACCAACCAAAGTTGAAGAGAAGTTCAACTTATCCCTTGTTACTACCTTGTTAAACATATCTATTGGATTATCATTAGTATGTATCTTCTCTAACTTTAATTATCCATAATCCAAAACTAACTGAATGAAATGGCACCATAACTATATGTTATGTTGTTTATTTAATATCATTCAACACTTATTTGGTTATTTTCACACATATATCATTATGTTATAGGATCATTATACTCACTCAAGCTGCATTTTCCACATAGATCTTACATTCATGACATACTCCTGTTCTAGAACTGTCACTAAGATGCTAGTCTGAAAGCTATCTTAGAATTGTAGTTAGAGAAACATGAGATGTTTGTAGAGTATCTATTTTGATGGTGATTTATTGGGTCTAGTTTAGTTGACCATCATTCTATTTGCACTCTACATTAAAGTCTCATAAATATGTGATTCCACCGTGTACAAAATGGCACCCACCGCAAAGCTTTGAAACTTAAAGCCTCTCTGTTCTTCAATCGTTCTTTCAAAAAATTTTAAAATTTTAAATTTTTTTTAGATCTACATTTTCTGTTGTTTTCTTGTATAGATCTAATTAGTTATAGGTTCTACAATGCTTTGGAGGCCTCATAATAGTGGCAACAAACTCCCAAAGACATTCCCAAACTCACGAAAGCCAAATCTACAATTTTCTAATGCTATTAGTTCTTTTGAACTCTATTATAATGCTTTTGAACATTCTTTTAAGAGATCTAAATCTTTTTGTAGTGCATTTAAAACATTCTATAGCAAATTTAAAGCATTTTGTAGTGCATTTACAGTTTCTTATAATGCATTTGCAACTTTCTATAGTGCATTTACAAGTTTAAATAGAACATCTGATACATTCTATAATGCAAATGTTTATTTCTATAATGCATTTGATTAAAGTCACAAATTATTAGATCTGACTTATGGATCTAATTTTTGGTTGCTTATAGGTCTCTTCCAAATTGATAAGAACTCCTAGTTCACTGACATCACACAATAGGAATGAAGACACTCATAAATGCACCTAGCCTTTGCTAGCATCAAACTAGATAAGTGGACCTCGACCCTTTTCAATTAAAGTGCAACATTTTTAAGTTCAAAACCTAGTTTAATAGAACACTTGACCTCGTTGACCTAAACAAAAGTAGACCTATGCTCTTGAGTTGATCAGAATGCCAGAGCTTCTAAAATTGAACAACTCTATCTATTGTGTTTGGGAGGTCAAGACAGTAGGGATATGCTTTCACTCTTTTAGAGTGATCAAACTCCCAAAATTGTTTTTGATTTTTGGTTTCCCCATTTGCTATTTACTTGGATTTACTCAGCCATAAAAAGGCTACCTCCCGAGATTGCCTTAGCAGAGCCAAGTGAGAGAGAATGTCTTCCAATCTTGTATTCCCAATCAAATGCAAGCCAACCATGTTTGGAATATAGCCTTTCTCAAGTAGTCCAGCAAGGGATTGTGCCAAACCTCCTTAGTGTTTGTGGGAAGCTCTCTGTCACAGAGAGGTAAATTCAAACATTGTTGGTTAAACAATAAAACCCATTAGTTACTAGCTTTAGACAACCTTGTTAGGAAGCCCTTTTATTCTATTTTTCTAGGTGCGTGCAGTTTTATTTCATTTCTACTACTACTATGCTTGGATGTTTCTTCAAAACTTAATAATATACGTTAGTTTAGATCACAGTCCTTCCAAAAAGATGCACTTGTAAACTAATACGAAAACCAAGCTCAAAACAAGAATATTGTTGAAGACTTTGAAATAGTGCATTTACTACTTTAAAAAATGCATTTGACCCATTTTGTGATGCACGTAAACTCTATTATAGTGCATTAAACTAGAAAATAGCATATTTGAACATTTAAATAGTGAATTTTCTCTTCATTATAGTGCATTTGATTCATAAAATAGCCCATCTACACATTCAAACAACACATTTGTTCTATAGAAAAATTCCTGATGAACAAATAAATAGTGCATACACCCACTGAAATAATGCATTTGAGAAATCCTATAGCACATTTGAGAAAAAAAAGCTAAGACAAGGGCTATCTGCATACATGATACTTGCAAACAAATAATGGATTTAGATACCCTTTTTCCTCATTGACATTTTCCAAGACAGAGATATTCTAAAATTGGCCATAACCATTTTGAGACAAGAAAAGCTACAAGTTCCATTTAGAGATCCTTGATCCAAAAGTCATCGTTGCTTCACCTCACATATCAAGGCAAAAATGTTCAGAGATACACATCCGTTCCCTACCCAACTTTTTGAAAGTGAGCTCACCATTATCAATAGTACCAAACACCATTTTCAAACTTAGTTCATCACCTCAAATGAACCATGATCAAGGAAAAACCTCATATTGTCAAAATGCATAAGAGATAGAGAATTCATATCCCCATCTCACACCACTACATAAAATCAGTTTAGCCACCAACCGGAAAGAAACAAAATGATCACCCATACGTGTCAATGCTAGAATACCCAAAAGAAACATCAAACACACATAATCTTTGAATCTTATTAAACCTATCACACTAGCAGCTTTTTCATCAAATACATTCACCCACAAATCACCCTTTCCCAACTAGACTTCAGAACCTTTTACCAAAATGAAATCATCTAATGAATGGGATGAAAAGAGCATCGAATAAAATATTAAAGACTTTCAACAAAATCCTAAACTTGTCGATATCATGGACAAGATACTTGAAAAACATAAAGAGTGTTACATACTAGGGTTAGCACAACAAGGTGCCAAATTACCACCTAAATTTGATGTGAGCAATCTTAAATGAGATGAAGAAGAGTCACCTTTAGATGTTGTCACCCAAAAACTATAATACCTACCACTAGAAATGGAAAGGATGAAGCAAGGAAAAATACAACCCACAAAATTTAGCCTTGAAAAGGTGTGCCCTCTTCCATTTGATAAAAGAATTACCTTCACACCTTTCCCGTAAAATGTACAGATATTGAAATATGACAAGTATTTTAGTACTTCAAATCCTCAAGACCATCTTCGAAAGTTCTATACCCTAAGTATGGAATTTTTCCATGACACAACATATTTAATGTGTCTATTTCTTAGAAACCTGAGAGGGCAAGCCATGGAGTGGTTCTCCAAGCTATCCTCTAACATTAAGTCCTTTGATCAACTGAGTTCTATCTTCATTGCCTAATACCATTATAATATTAAAAGAGAAGTTACGATGATTGATTTGTGCAACACAAAACAACTTCTCGAAGAATTATTCAAGATTCTCCTACAAAGGTGGATATACACATTTGCAAAGTACCATAGAGACATTCTAGACAAAGAGAAGACTAAATTTTTTGTCAATAGTCTCTCAAAACTAATGAACTAATGGCTCCAACTCCAAGGGCCTAAAGACTTTAAGACTACCCTAGAGAATGCCACTAAGATAGAAGAAACCTTGATAAACAATGATATCATCAAGTTATCAAAGGATGGTAAAGGCTTCTCAAACAACTCTTCACAAACTCACAATTCATCTAATCGGTCCACCAATAAACAAAATTTGTGGTGGAGAAATAACAACAAAAACACAATCAATGAAATCACACATAAAACCTCATCCAAACTAGTAGTATTCCACTATCAATAACACCAATGTGAACACTAGACAAAACCCACCTAGACAAGATGATGTTCATCTATTTTACTAACACAATTCAACTACTCCTTCAACATCTAACCAACAAGTAGCCTATAACCAAGCTCCTCCTCCAAGAGGATACCAATCTTTGGATGTATCTAAAGATTATACACCTATTAGGGTGTCTTATGAGAGTGCATTGCAAACAATTTTAGCTAATGAACTCTTTGTACTCTTTAAGGCCAAGACCTATGAACCGCAAGTCAAAGCAAAGTAGTGGAGTGAAAAACATATTTGTGCCTACCACCAAAAATGGGGGTATTTAACTAACAATTGTCACACCCTTAAAAAGGACATACAAAAATTGATTAATGATGGAACTATTGAAGTAAATAACCTTTGCAACAATGAGGACCACATAGATTTCAAGAACCCTTTCATGAGCCATGAAAAAGGAGAATCCTCTAGAGAAAACCAGAGTGCACCTTCCCATGATAAGGTTAATTATGCACATCATTACGATAATACCATTGACATGATCTCTAGATTTAATGATGTCGTGAATGTCATAATAGTTAAAGATAAAAGCAATCATCAAATGCTGTCACCTAAGGCCAAGCGTCTATCCTACTAGGCTTCTTGATGAGTTTCAATCATGCAATTACAAGTTCCACCTTACCCAAATATAGCTCAGTCAACTAGTTACTCAAGACTCTCACCCATATCTCTATTTTCAAGTTGTTGCAAATTTCCCCTGAGCATAAAGAGATCCTCACCAAAGCCTTAGTGCAAAATGACCTTGATGTTAGTAGACTTAAATACATGGTCAGCAACCTTGTTGCCCCTCACTATGTATCATTTTCTACTCAAGATGACATGTCAGTCATTCATCCCCAAAACTCCCCATTACACATTAAAGTGTTTGTTCATAGAAATAGAGTCAAAAGAGCCTTGGTTGATGGTAGAGTAGGACTAAAAATTTGCACACTAAATTTGGTAAAATCCCTATGGTATACAGAGGATGCTTTTGACCCCCCCAAAAAAATCACCATTAAGGCTTATGATGATGAGGAGAGATCCTCCAAGGGCATGGTTATTCTGCCAATTAGGGTAGGTTTGGTTCTAAAAGATATAGTTTGTCAAGTTCTAGAACTAAAATTAACTTACAGTATCTAGTTAGGGAAGCCATGGATCCATGTCATGCAAGATGTTCATTCCACTAACCATTAATGTCTCAAATTTCCATACATGGGTCAAGAGGTGACCATACCTAGGGATCAAAACCTAGATTAATATTGCAACTCCTTTGTTGCTTAGAGCAGAGAAGAAATTGGTACCCCGATAGATGACAACAACTAGTCTACATCAATAGATGCTTCATGTTCTACTAGCCAAAAAACTGATCACTTATCTACATCAACAAAGGGTAAAGATAAAGTTGGTTGTTTAAGTTCTTTCCTTCCTTCACCATTGTCATCACAAGACCCCAAACAATCACATTATGAAGAATTGAATAGGCTAATGAAAGAGTTTTATAGGAAGTCAAAACTACATGACAAAGGGGTAGGTGAGTACTCAGTCTCATTATTTGATCTCCCACTTTCTCCAAGATCTCACAGCAAACCACCATCCACCATTAGACCTTACCATGCACATTTTGTCAAAGGAAGTGGTGTACCTTCCAGCTCTATTGAAGAAATTTGTGAACAAAATATTGGAATTTCCCCTCACCTATATGGAAAAGGTTTTGAGTTAATGAAAAAGATGGGATATATGGGTGATGGCCCTTTATGGAAAGGGAAAGACTATTAAACCCCTAACAGTATAGCTTAGGTCTAACAGATCAAAAATAAGGATAGAATACTCTGAATAAGATAGGGCATAGATCACTTTCAAGTCCCATTCCAAACATAGTGATTCTTCCTCTTCCACCTTGGTATGGGTACCCAAAGAAAAAGATGCCAACAACCAAATAGTAGCTAACAACAAGAATATAGACTTATCCATCTTGGATCTACATCCTACAAGAAAACAATTCATGGACACATCTAATAATGAAGATGATGATGATTCCATAAATTGAGAATTCAAATCATAGCTAAATAATCTGTTCAAGATAAAGAATGTGATTATGTTCGCATTCCTTCCTACAATAGTTCTAGTGCACCAAGATCAACCTCTCATTCAGACTTTGCTTCACCAAGAGCCATCACACATAAGAACAACTTAGATACTGATACAAAATAGACACATCACATCACATCATATGAGGATGATGAACCTATTGAAGGGTTTTAGTTTCAAACTTTATTTCCCAGCTTCTTTCCAATAGAAGTTGAAGATGACTACTATGAGCCACTTGCTAGCTCTACTTTTCCTAATACTTTAGAGGAAGCACATGTTATAGACCTAATTGATACAACATATGAATTATCAAACAAGGTCATGTCTTTAAACCCTACCAAACCCTATCTATATTACAAACCACTCTCCTTATTCCATCTTGAGCTGATCAGTTGGGATAGAACCAATCCTCACCATATTCTCAATTTTGATGCTGACCACAATGTCTTCATCTACCTTAATATGGATGAACCACCTCATCCATAGAGAATTAGAGAAATGCACACTAATGGGCTTAATATCAATCATCTTAGTCATACTAGAATGGGCTGAGAAACTCAAAGCCTTAATGATCAACACTAGGTTGTAGCTAATCTTGAGAAAAAAATAGAAAAAAATAAAAATGATGCATCCAAAGGTGAAAACCTAATTGTGACACCCATAGATGAGATGATTGATACCGTACCCGAGCACTCAAAGGAAAGATCATCTATCCTAATTGAACCTACAAAAAAAAATCAACATTGGAATAGAGTAGGAACCAAAGATCATCCATTTGGCATAGTCTTTAATTATAGAAGAAAGAAGCACATTCATTCACTTCTTCAAAGAGAGGAAAATAAATTTTGCATGGTCTTATGCAGGCATGCCTAGATTAGACCCAACTCTAATCCTTCATCACCTCAACATTTCTCTAGAGGCCAAGCTAGTTAAGCAAAAGCTAAGAAAAATGCATCCCCACATAGCCTTGCTAGTCAAAATAGAACTAGAGAAATTGCTTACCACCAACTTCATTCGGCCATTAGATTATGTGTCATGGATATCAAATATTATGCTTGTATCAAAAAAGGATGGTAACATATGCATCGTCATTGATTTATGGGATGTAAATAAAGCATGTCCTAAGGATGATTTCCTCATTCCTAGCATAGACACAATTGTAGATCTGATAGTGGGTTATACTATGTTCTCACTTATGGATGGTTTCTTGAGAGATAATCAGATTAGGATAGCACCAACAGACTAGGAGAAAACAAATTTTACTTGTGTATGGGGCACATTTTGTTAGAATGTAGGGGCCAACTATTAGAAGACCATGACCACTATCTTTCATGACATAATGTTGATTTTTATGGAAGACTATGTTGATGATATCCTTGCCAAATCTCATACCTAAGAAGATCATCTCCCCATCTTGGATAAGACATTTACCTACCTAAAAGCATTCAAAGTTAGGCTAAACCATAAAAAATACACTTTTGGTGTAAATTCTGGCAAACTCCAGGTACATAGTTTCAGCCAAAGGGATCGAGGTTGATCCCAAAAAGGTACAAGCTATAATCAACATAAAACCTCCAAAGAAATTGAGTTAGCTATGATCTCTTTAAAGAAGACTTCAACTAGTTCATCACTTCATATCCCATCTAGTAGAGAAATGTGTACCTTTCACCCATCTACTTCATAAAGATATAATCTTCAAATGAGATGATTAATGTCAGACAAACTTTTAACTTCTCAAAAGTTACTTGTTGAATCCACCCATGTTGTTGCCTCTAGTACCACACAAACCTTTGTTTCTCTATATCTCCTTGATTGAAAAATCAGTAAGATCCCTCTTGGCACAAGAAAATGATCAAAGAAAAGAAAGATCCATTTATTACATAGCCTAACCTTGATCATTTATGAACTAAACTACACCTTTATTGAAAAAGCTTGATTGATTGTAGTTTTTGCTTCCCAAAAGTTGTGTCATTACCTAAAACACACAAGGTTAAGCTCATTTCTAAGATTGATCCCCTCAAGTACCTCCTTAGCATGATAATATTAACTGATAGATTAGCCAAGTGGGTAATGATCTTAAGTGAGTTTGATATTGAGTATGTCGATAGGAAAGCAATAAAAGGCCAAACCATTGTTGATCAATTGGTAGATGCACCCATGAAGAGCTCAAATCCTATCTTAGCCAATTTTCTTGATATGCACATTCTTCAAATAGAGCCAGTCACTTGGAAGTTCTATTTTCATGGTTCTTATACACACCATGGTTCAAGCATTGGTATTTTATTCATTACACCCCTAGGCATTACCATCCCCAAGTCTTACAAATTAATTTTCCCCTACACAAACAACATGGAAGAATATGAAGCCTTGGTCTTAGGCCTCAAACTAGCATTAGAATGGAAATTCTTAGTTGAACATCAACCAAGTCACTAACATGTATTAGACCAAGGATGAAAAATTATTGCCTTAGAAACATACAGTTGACACACTTAAGGCATGTTTTTTTCACATTAATTTTGAATAGATTCCTAGAGATTATAATAGAGCAATAGATGCCATGGCTACCTTTTCCTCCTTGCTTCAATTACTAGAGCAACACGAGCAGTATGAGTTCTTAGTAGAAGAGGTGATTTAACGCGTGTTTACTCAACTAGATTCCCTTGTTATTTTCTATTTAGACACCCTCGATTCCCTTTGGTACAACTCCATCATCACCTACCTCCGCAATAACACCACTTCTTCTAATCTCTCACAAAAATCAAGATGTAATTTCATTTGATAGACCTCATGCTACACTTTGGTGGCTGATATGCTGTATAGGAAAGGTCTTGATGGTACTTTGTTTAGAGGTCTTGAAAAGGATGAGTCAATAGTCACTCTGCAAGAAGTCCATGCAGGCATTTGTGGGTTACACTCTAGTAGGTTTACATTAGCAAAGAAAATTCTTAGGCTCAACCATGGAAATGATTCTATTGACTATGTTAAAACTTGCAAAAAGTGTCAAATCCATGGTAACCTTATTTATGCACCAACCCAAGAGCTCAACCCTTTGTCCACACCATGGCCTTTCTATCAGTGGGGTTTTGATTTGATAGGTGCAATTCACCCACCCTCCTTAGGTAGACACAAATGGATCATCACAACAATAGAATACTTTACCAAGTGGGTTGAAGCAACACCATTTGTAGACTCCACCATAAAACAAATATCTTCATTCATATTAAACCACATCATTTACTAGTTTGGCATCCCTCATGCCATCCTCATAGATAATGCCTTGTACTTTAAAAATCAAATAGTTGACAAATTATGTGAGAGGTTTTACATTATACACCACTCCTTGTCAATCTACTATCCCCAAGGCAATGGCCAAGTAGAGGCTACCAACAAAAACATTATCAACATTCTTAAGTAGACTGTGAATGATATCGGTAGGGATTGGCACTTATAGTTGAATCTTTCCCTGTGGGCATATAGGGCTAGTGTTTCCACACCTGTAGGTGCAACACCCTTTTCCTTAGTCGATGGCTACGAGGCCATTCCAACTTTAGAAGATGAAATCTCATCCTTGAGAGTCACCCTTCATGACATCCTATCAAACGAAGACTATAGAGTTGTCCATCTAGAGCAACTAAAAATCCTAGAAGAACATCAAAGAACAACACATGAGTATCTTAAAGTGTATCTAAATAGATTATCTAGACACTAGAACAAAAAGGTCAAACCCCATGTCTTTCAAGTAGGAGAATTAGTCCTTCAAAAAAACCCTAAAAATAAAGCCATGAGGGAAAATAAAGGAAAATGGGTAGCCAATTGGATTGGTCCCTACATCATCACATAATCCTTTGTAACTGATAGTTATAAACTCTCAGATTGTGATGGCGAGGAACTAGTAGAACTTATCAACAATATTCACCCCAAAAGGTTCTATGTCTAAAGCTTTGAGGAAACACCTCATTGCTCAAAAATCCAAAAAAACCAAAAAGATTAGAAAACACTAGAATTTTTTTTTAAAAATGGTATAAAATTAGTGACAAATAACACCTTGGGCTTCCTAAGATAGCACAAGTCTTTGTATCCTAAAATCAACAAGGCCAAAGTCTAGTTTTACCTCAGAGGCAAGTTTTGCTCGTTTGTGGTCTTTTTCATTACTACATCCATCACCATTTGATAGAAAAGGGAATCAAGGGGTCCAAAATATCACACTTGATTTAAACTTTTACATACCCAATTCAAAACACTTGTGGGTCATAGTTTAGTGGTTTCTTGGTAGTAGCAATAGTTCACAGTAGACAAGGGGCCAACTTAGAGGAAACATGAACTTAGATTATGTTTTAAGATACCATAGGCATGAATTATAGTAAAACCAATGTGCATCTCATCTACCTACCACAGTTA
The DNA here is from genome assembly GCA_028749045.1 of Cupressus sempervirens. NCBI lineage: Eukaryota > Viridiplantae > Streptophyta > Pinopsida > Cupressales > Cupressaceae > Cupressus > Cupressus sempervirens. The sequence continues at coordinate 28,000,764 of CM053789.1, read as the reverse complement.
GTCTTCCCTACCCTCATAAATACATAGATGGTCTTACAAGTCCTATTTTAAGCCATATAAGTCCATGTTCGGTCCCCAAAATCCATTTTCGCCCCCATTATACTCCAAATGAACTCCTTTTGGCCTTTAAGCTTACCCTAGTAATTACTATATTCCAAAAGCCTCACTCACATTCTTTTTCACTAATTACCATGATCCAAAATTACTTTAAAAAAAAATTCAAAAAAAAAATCCAAAATTACCAATTTTTTTTTAAATTATCAAAATTTACCATACAAATATAAAAAAATTGTCCAAAATTACCAAAAATTATAAAATAAAAATAAAAAAATAAAAAATTGTCTAAAATTATAAAAAAAAGTCAATAATTGTTTAAAATTACCAAGAATAGTGAAAATTTGCTAAAATTTGCTAAAAATAGTCATAAATGATCAAACATCCCCAAACACATTTGAAACTATCTCAAAATAGCACAAATAGTAATAAATGTGTTTCTAAAAGGCCTATTTAAATTTTTCCAACAGGGATTCTCGAGTCCTCCACTTTACTGCACAAAATTGAGAAGTAGCGTAGTTATGTCTTGCAACATTTTCTTGGGCATAAGAAAATCTAGCATAATGCAAATAGCTAAAGAGATCTTGCTTGTGTCTATTATACCAGAACAACAACTCTATATGGATTCCCATAGTTATTTGTGTTGCAGAGACCACAATTGATTGGTCAACCTTCAACAAATATATCAGTGCTATCCTGAAATGCCCAGATATCCATTAAACTCTTTCATTGCCATCTGATAGAAGCCTAGAATAGGTAAGCGGACATTTGAGAGACCGCAAGGTCCTCAAGCATCTTTTTAGGCTCCCTAATGCCTTTTCCAACGCCTGAAGTGCCTTTTTCAAGGCCTAGGCCCCCAGTCACTGTTTTAGGCCCCTTACGCCCTTTCCATAGCCCCAAGCACCTTTTTAAAGGCCCAAGCCCCCTTTTTGGGCCCCCAAGTGCCTTTTTAGGCCACTCTAATGCCTTTTTCCAATCACCTTTTTCAAGGCCCCCACATACCTTTTTAGGCTATCTAGTGCCTTTTCTAGCCTTACAAGTACTTTCTTGGCCTGTGTACTTTTCAGGGCCTCATGGAAAATCCATCTTCACACACACCTAGAGAAACATCATGGCCATGGCCCTCACTTGTCCACAAAGACTATCAATATATACAAAATTTCCCAATTGAGCCTTGTTAGCCTTTCATGAGTTAGCACTTCCTTCTTTTTCCACCTCATCCACTTTCACTCACCAAATGTTGCACAAGTTCATATTCATCTTTTATTCAAAGCCCACTATTGATCTCCTTGCCATAAGTGAAGGTTACTCTTCCTCTCACTTCACACTATTTATGGACCTTTTCAAAACAATCATATATTTTTCAAAAATTCCAAAAACATTCAAATATCCTTCAAAATTTCCAAAAACATTCAAATATTTTTCCAAAATTCCAAAAACATACAAATATTCCCCAAAAACATAAAAAAATTTAAATATTCTCAAAATGCTGCAAAAATGGACACACGCACAAGCCTACCAAAACACTCATCCATGTTTACTAGACATCATTTTTCCACAAAAAAAACAATGCCTTTTTTTATCATAATGGCCCAAATACACATTACAATGCCATTTTTATTCTATCCTTCCTCGTGGAGGTGGCATGCTAGGTCCTTCATTTGGGGGCATTCCCCTTGGTAAAGTCCTAGAAGACAAAGCTCCTATTTTGGATCCTCTTGGCAACCAACTAGTACTCGTGGGTATCAAGAATCTCTCATTGTGTAATTGTGCATTCAATAGTTGGGTAAACTCCTTATCTACAAATTGCATCTCTCATTGATGTTAAGTTGGGGTTGACTAATAATAAAGACCCATGTAATAGGAACACTCCCAGTGTAGCTTCACCATCCTCTACATGTTTACAAACACATTGTCCACCATCTTGTTGATACTTGGAGCTATAATCACCAGTTGTGCCACATCTTATTCTTACTGCATCTGATTAGTTACTATTTTCCAATGCTCTAGCTCTTCTTTCACCTCATTTAGTCATTGTTGCAGCTATCTTACTCACCACTAACTAGCTATTAACTATTCTTGCCATTGTATAGTCTTGGAATTCATCTTCACTGCTGCATCCTTCAATGACTTTGATTGCACCTACAATAACACCACCTCATTTTGTGCACTTTCTAAACCTAACTATGCTATCCTAAGTGAATCTTGTAACCTTTGTGTTTGCACTCACTCAGCTTGGAACCTCTCATCATTTTCCTTTGCTCGAGCCCTCTCCACTCACAATTCTACTTTCAAAGAATGAGCTTGAACCCATTCTACATCCAACATGCCTTGAAGTTGTCTAGCTTCCATTTGTGCTCCATCCTCTCAGACCTTATCTGTCAAACCCAACAAAAATGTAACTTCTTGCTCTGCATTTGGCCAAGGCCCTCTGTAACTCCACTTCTCGTGATGCACCCTAGCCTCTACCTTTGACTCAAATGTGCCCGTCACTCCCACCTCTTCACCCATAGTCCCATGTATTGGGATCACCAGACTAATTAAGTGAGTTACAACACTTGTCACCTCAACACTTTTGACATCATCAACCACCTTCCCCTCCTTCCCTAAAGGGCTCTTATTCCCTACAAGAACTTACCCCTCAGGTATGATTTTTGCTTCCCTGTGTGTGATTTCCTCCACTTTTGTCATCAGATTGTCCCTCATTTCTTTCTATAATTCCTATTGTGCTACACTCCCTAACAATATTAACAATGAAACAAAGGGAGGCTCCTCCTCTCCAAGTTCTAAGCTACTAGATTACATCTTCCTTGGCTCCACTTGACTTGACTCACCACGTTCTTCCACCAATGCCTGCAGCTTAAGTTGATACACTAGTTTTCTTGATGTCCACTAGGCACATTTTTCCCTTCATCCTTGTCTTACCCAGCTTCCCTAAGTGGCATCCCCTCCCTCCACCTCCTACCATGACTAATATGCTTAACCTGACATATTGACAAACTCATACTTCTTTCAAGTTATGAGGAAATCTTAGTACAACAGAACTCCCTATCACTTCAGCTTATCTCACTCCTTAACCACATATGCATATCCTTTTAGACATCTCCCCACTCACCACATCGTTCCCTATAACTCACCACATCAGTACCTAGTACACTTATTGCTTTCCTGGATGTAACAACACCTTGCTTCCCCTGCCAACACATAGTTTCCAATGCATCTTTCATACATTCTGTTGTATGCTTGCCACTAGTACACTACATGTCTTGCTATAACATCACCTAATGAATTTAATCCAATAAAAACTGAACAAATTTGACACTATTGCACACAACTATCATCATTTTTGGTCTAAAAATAATGGATTTTCTATGGGCATGTGCTTCCAGTACCTCAATGATGCATATGACTAGAGATACTAGGATGAAGACAACTTGTTTTTGGTTTTCACTATTCTACTCCACTGATCCTTGGATTTTGTGCCCAAATGGTGTCTACTTATAAGCATCTCCTCTCATTTGGAGGACCATGTGTACCTCAACTAGTCTTATATGACATATTCAGTGAGGTCCCTTATCTAATGTGTGACTATTGCATATGTGTTTTCACTTTCTATGGAAAAATTCTATTCTTTTTTCAGTTATCTTAATCTTTCATGTACAATATTCTTTTATTTATTGAAATAAAAGATCAGTGTGGTTAAGTATTCATATCACCATAGCTGAGCTAGTGGTGTTTGTACTATATCACTTGTTATTTAGATGCTCAATGATGACATTTAATTTGCATCTCATTTTCAAAAGTGACAGTTAGTTGCATTCACTACATTCATCTAGATTGTATTATCACATGGGTTCCTTTCACACACACAATTGGTAGAAACAAGGGGGATAATCTAGGTATTTTAAACATCATCATCCAAAGGATTAAGCACCAAAGTGACACATGTTGGTAAACAACCAAGGCCAACATCAATTTTACAATGAACTTTTACCTCTATTGTATCATGGGTTCCACTTTTCATCACCACATTTGATCCGCACTTACCTAGTCATTAACCTCACTCTTGTATTCCATCCCTTGCATTGCATGACCTTCGAATCTCAAATAATTCCTATCATCATTTCCTCATTTCCTTCATATCATCCATTGCATTATGTGACCTTCGAATCTCAAACAATTTTGGTCACTATTTCCTACTACCATCCTTCTTTTTCCCATCCATCACTTTATATTGACTCTTCCCATCTTGTGGAGCCTAACCTATCACTCAACTATAGACAATTTTCCTATTGACTCTAATATCCCTCAATACAGTCCCCAAAACCATGAGGTTTTTCCCACAGACCTATTTCACCAAATAATACAACAACGACACTAGTTTTCATCACAAGTGGTCCTATCACACATCAATCAATTATCAACATCTAGCTAGTCAACTAATGGTCCTATCTTGGACCTATTATTTGTCCTACTCTGAATCCAGAGATGAACATGCTAGTTTTCCCTACTTTGTATCTTGAGGGGGGCACTTTTTTTCTATCTACCCAACATCACCTCATTGATTTTTCACCTCACTTTGTGACCAGCATTCACTATCATTTGATTCATTCTATGAACAAGTATTCCAAAATAACTCATGCCACCTACATCCATTAAAATTTCCTATCAATAATATGAAATAAAATTGGACTCTCAATATTTTTACAAATCAAATTGTCCAATTTAATTCCTGAGGGGGCAGTATATCCATATCAAACTGGGGCATCAAAATTTTTGAAATATAAAAAAATCCTACCCCAACAAAAAGTTTTAAACATCAAATCAAATAAAACTGGGGCATCCAAGAAAAACATTGCAATATCAAAACTTTAAATCAACAAAATTGACGACAATCAGACATCAAGTACCAATAATCAGACATCATACCAACCTTGAAACATCAAAAAAATCATCAATAAGACATTTAATCATCAAAATCTGACCCAAAATTAGAGAATCAAGACAATCTTTGAACTAATATGCTTTGCATATTAGCTCAAAGAGGGTCATTTGTAAACACCCAAAAATTGGCAAAGACCTAAACAATGCAATTTTGATCAATTGATGTGAATTAAGGACTAAATCGAAGGAACAAAACAAAATTTCAAATCAATCATTACAAAAAGTCATTAATCAATCAATCAAATAAAAAAGAATTGAATCACTTTGAAAGGAGGAAAAGCAATTCATAAATCATAAAATGAAATTAAAAAAAAGGAAAAAGGAAAAGACAAAAAGTTGAGAACAAATGGAATATTAAATAAATCAATAGAATTCATTTATTCTCTCAAAAGTGAAAATCTTCCTCTTTACATTTAATAGAATTGAGAAATTCTCTTTTATCCTCACAAACTAAGTATGTTGGACTTTTCCTCTTTGTCCCTTATGAGATATTTTTAGTTTCACCTCCACCCTCCAGTCAAAGGTAAAATCCTGGTTCGTACCCAAACCCCTTTTGAAATCCTATAAATAGGAGGAAGATTCAAGAGCAAAGGGACCCAAGTTTTATGCTTCCATATTGTAGGCATATTTAGAGTTGTTCATATTAGCATGTTATTATTGTTATTATAGTCAATTTCATATCATGCTAGTACCAATATAGCATTGTTATATTGTTTATTTGATATAATTTAGAACTTATTTGGTTATTTTCATACATATATCATTGCATTCTAGGATCATTATACTCACATAATCTACATTTTCCACATAGATCTTACCTTCATGACATATTCCCATTCTAGAATTGTCACCAAGATGCTGGTCTAAGGGCTATGTTAGCATTGTGGTTAGGGAAACATGAGACATTCATAGAGTCTCCATTTTGACAATGATTTCTTGGGTCTAGTTTAGTTCATTGTCATTCTATTTGGACTTTGCATTAAGTCTCATGAATATACGAATTCACCAAGTACACCTTCATCTTATGATTTTACAATTTTCAAAATCCCAAAGCCTATAACTAAATTCATCAATTCCATATCCAAAAAATACACATTTCTTTGACTTAGTTTCTAGCTTAGTTCTATTTTTAGAATCTATATACACAAATGCTTCACAACCAAAGGTTCTGAGAAAATAATAACTCATCTTTTTACCAGTCCATGCTTCCTCTGGAATACCATAGCCCAAAGGAGTAGAGGGATCTCTATTAATAAAATATACAAAATTATTGATAGCCTCCACCCACATGCTTAAGGGAAATCTAGCATGCAACCTCATGCTCCTTGCATGCTCCATTATTATCATGTTCATGTGTTCAGCCACTCCATTTTCTTGTGGAGTCCTTGGAATAGTTTTCTGTCTACAAATACCAATAGTGGAGCAATAATATTCAAATTCATAACTGCAATACTCACCACCATTATCATATTTGAGAGGTTTTAATCTTTTACCAGTCTAATTTTCAACCAAGCATTTCCATTTCCTAAAACTTTGAAATACATTAGATTTCTATCTAACAAAATAATTCCATACTTTTCTAGTTTCATATAAATAAATGTAATATAATAATGATAGATGCCAAGGGAAGATACCTAAGCCAATCCCCATACATTTGTATACACAATCTCTAATTTATCAATTTTTTTTTCCTTCCCAGCCTTCACAAAACTTAGTCTCTTTGTTTTCCATACACACAACTTTCACAAAAATCCATATTGACACATTCCAAACCTAGTAAAACTTTCTTTTAATGAAGTAATTTCATGCCTTTCTCACTCATCTACCCAAGTATATTGTGCCATAACATTTTATTAGAATCTATAGCAATCATTTGTTCTCCATGCTCAACTACAACAACTATTGCTGAACAATCATTTTTATTTGAAACAATCTATAATGTTTCCACTAGCAAGGAAAATAATACCTACAAAACTAATGTTAGGATTTATAGAATAATAAAATATATTTCACTACTCTACCCTCTATCCTAACCCAACCTTAAAGATGTCTCCACATCAAGATCAATAACCCACTAGAGGATCCTTAGATCCCCGGTTACTTCTCTATCTTCTATGAAGTACTCCTGTTAAGGTCCTTCCTAGAAGAGATATTCTTTATTTAGGGCCCTGACACATATGCATATGTTAACATCCATAGAATAGTTTGACCTTATAACCATATTAAGATCACTCTCTTCCCAAAGAGACTCTTTTGATCTTAAGCTATTGACTGAATTAAGATCACTCTCTTCCCAAAGGGACTCTCTTGATCTTAAGCCATTAACCATATTAAGATCACTCTCTTCCCTAAAAAGGGACTTTCTTGATCTTAAACCATTAAGTCATGTGTGTTATCCATTTTGAGTTACATCTTTACATATTTATATTTATATTCATAAATTACCCTCAAGTATCATTCATTAATATAAATAAATTTATAATCATAATTAAATAAATATAATCTATAAACATACTTTTCTTACCTTCTTCTTTTCTTGGTCCATGTGGATCTACCATTAGTCAGCTCTTCAATGAATTAGTCCTTCTAGATTATCTCAACTCTATATTTACTTTCTAAAATCATTCATTTTTTAATTATAAGGAAAGGATAAATATACCTATTTGTTTCTTCTTTTCCAAGAGACACAACCTTTCATAATATAAATCCTTTGAAAAGTCACAACACTTGATGGTTATAATCCTTTCAAAAAGTCACAACACTTCATAACTAAAATTCTTTGGAAAAGTTTCAATACTTTATAATCACATTATTTTTCAAGAGTTGAAACTATTCATAACTATGATCCTTTTGAAGGTTCACATGCTTTCAATATCATTGATACCTTTTGAGAAAGTCACTTTCTTATTTTCTTCTTATTACTTTCCTCTTCCATTTATTCTCTTTGAACTCCTCTCTTCTCCTCTTCTTCTCCCCCCCCCCCCCCCCCCCTCTAAAATAAACTCTCCTCCCTTTTATGTTTTAATTTTAGGGAGTCATCTCTGTTTGTTAAATATCTCTTGACTTTTCATTAGATTTAGTTAATTTATATTATATTATTTCATATTATTTACTTACTTATATTTGTTTATTATTATTTATTATTAAAGTTTATTTAGAAAGTTAACTTACTTTCTACAATAGTATCTCTTATATTTAATTTAATTTCTTTATTTATTCATTTTGATTTTATTTATTTTAATTATTTAAAATAACATAGTAATTATTATTCTATTGATAATATAGATTAAATAATAATAATTTCTTATTTTATATTTTAATATTAGTTTTAATATAACTTTATTATCATTATTTATTTATTAACATTGTATTATCTAATTATTATTAAAATTTTATCTTAAAATAGAGATATGACACAATCAAAGTAGAAGGAATAGTATGACCTATACAAAGATATAAGGTGCTTACTTTCACACCTTTTGCTAGTACAAGGGAATGTTTTGAAATCTTCAATTTTTATCATTAAAAGTAACTATGCAACCATCATCATCCAGTTGCCATATTGAAATTAAATTCCTACTCAATTTTGGAACATGTCTTACCTCATGTAGTAGCCAATGATTCCCATTCCATAACTCATTCTTAACTTTTTGCTTTACAACAATTTGACAAGGATCATTATCTCCCAAATAAACAAGCCCAAAATCCCCTTAGACATAATCAATAAAATAACCTCAATGGGGTGTAGCATGAAATGAAGCACTAGAATCTAAAACCCATGAACACTTTCTAAAGAAAGAATTAAAACATCCTCTTTAGATTTTTTACTTACCACATTTGCCTCTTTGTTACCATCTAGTTTATTTTCTTCATTGTTCTTTCGAGTCCAACAATATTTCTTCTTATACCTTAGTTTCCCATATTACTAGCAATCTTTGGGTCCTCTGGATTGATACCTCTTCCCCTTTTATTTTCATCTTGATTTCCCATAATTTCTAGAATTACTTCCTCTCTCAGTAGTTTTGCCTGTTCTTTGTGTGTTCAAAGCACTTCCTACTGTAGACCCACCTAAGGTTTTCCTATGAGTTTCCTCACTTAGAATAACACCAATCATATCATATTTTAGGGTATTAGATCTAGAAACAATATTACTTACAGCCATTACCAAACCATTCTAGTTTTTGAACAAAGAACACAAAATTAAGAGAACCCTAATTTCTTCATCAAAATTGATATTCACACAAGATAACTTACTAGTAATAGTATTAAATTCATTAAAATGATCTGCAAGAGATCTAACTTCTACCATCTTCATATTAAATAAACACTTCATGAGAAATACCTTATTTGAAGCGGAGGGCTTTTCATATAGCATTGCTAGGGTTTGTATCAAATCTTTTATTGTCTTTTCTTTTGTAATGTTAAATATCATTGATGGTGCTAGGAATAATTAAATTCTTCTAAGTGCCTTTCTATCTAGAATCTTCCAATCCTCATTTGTCATAGTTCTCTATTTCTTTGCTTCTCCTTCCAATGGCTTCCATAAATCCTTTTGATAAAGATATTCCTCCATTTTCATTTTCCATAACTAAAATTTCTGCCAATTAAACTTGTCAACCTTCAAGTTACCCTCATTTTTCATCACTCCCACTCAATCATAAGACCTTCCTACAGAGAATAACTAAAAAAAATGATGATGATGTAGCTTAAAAAAAATGACAATAGTATGTCTTTGATACCACTTGTTAGGATTAACCATAGATATAAATAATAGTTACATGAAAACATAACCAATATTAGAAAATAATAGATCACAAAGAAGAGAACACAAGACATAAAGATTTAATGTGGTTCATCCAATTCCTGAGCAACATCCACCAACAACAAGTCCAATATTATTATTATCTAGTGATTACAATCCGCAATCCCTTACAGCTCAATATTGCCGCAAAAAGCTACAATATCACCATATATAGTGAAATCCCTAACCCCAAGAATTTTTATACAAGATTTTTTCTGCTTACAAAATTAGGGCTAGAATTACTTGTCCAATAGAAAAAAAAACTAATGCCTTTTACAATATAAGGTCATTTTTGACATCAGGGGTGCTGCCCCTTGACCCCATCTTGGGGGCACTGTCACCAAACCCCCATAGAAATAATTTGGGGGGAAACCATGCTAAATAAACCTTTGAGTCTGATTAGGCTCCATATCACAACACTTTATAAGCTTCCAAGTCTTAATGAAATATGAATTGAATCCATCTCTTCTTTCATTTCTTGCATCCAAATTTTATTAGAACATGCATCTTCAAAACACGATGGCTCAAAATCAGCTTGAGAAAGTATTACAAAACTAATATTCTCATCTATTGGATCTTATTCCTATGCTTGATTTTGACTCTTTTGATAAATATCATTCATTCTTCTCATCTTCTATTTAGGCCTTGGAGTTGAATTTGGAGTTGAATTAGGTTTAGTACTTTGACTTGATAAAAGGTTCTTTGGTGGACTTTAAGATCTTGAAATAAAACCATTAGTTGGCTGCTCATGATCATTATTATCAATAATATCAACATTCAAAATAGACTTTGTCTTTTCAACATGGCCTTTTTGATGAACATAAATTTTCCCTTCATAAAATCCACATCTCTTGAAATATGAATCTTATTAGTAATAAGATTGTACAATCTATTAGCATTTCTCTTATAATCCAAAAATATACAATTCACTTTTAGCATCCAACTTTTTTTTATTCTAATTAGGTATGCAAACATAATCCTGTCAGAAAACTCAGGTGTGGAAATAGCTTCCTACACTAATCCCTCAAGGAAAGTATTGTGAAGATACTTATTAAATCCTTATAATTTCAGATTTGATATTACATAAACAAAAATATTGTGTAATGCCCCGCCAAGGGATCCAAAGAATTTCACTAAGTTTACCAGACAGTTTTTTTTTTTTAAACATGAAAGTAAAACCATTCATAACATTCGTGGAAGCAATAGTAACATCCAACTGAAAGTAAACATAACACAACATAACAGATTACATTCTTTAAAGATCCCTTAATGTTGTATCACATCTAAATTAACTTTTTATCTAACATTACATCCTTAGCAATGAAACATCCAATGTTCCTAAACAATATACAAGTTCCTTTTTGTAATTACACTTTAGTTTAGATCAATCATCCACTATGCATGTTACAAGGTATAAAAAGCTTAAAAGAATATACATGTGTGAAATAAAATACATCATCATACTATCTCTAATCCATGATGCAATTAAAGTAAATGAAACCACATACATGATACATCATCACAAAAGATATAACATCCATCATAAAAGATAACCATATATCACAAACATAAATAACTAAATGCATGGTTCCCCTCAACCGTAAATAGCATCATTAGACCATCATCGATCCTAGCCATCCCTCCATGCATTACATTCCAAAGCACCGAAGAGATCATCGGTATTAACATAGTAGGAATGTCACTCCTAAAACATCCTACTAACATGCAAAGTAAGGCATGCAAATCATCAACATACTAGTAAATACATCCATCATAGGGTATATCATCTATCATAATGCTCCAAGAACATAATGAAGATAAATACCAACCAAGAATGCATCAGCCACGGTGTCTCAGATGGATCTCAAATGATAAGAGTGATAAAGCACTACCACCCGACCGCATGGAACCTAAATGGTCCACTCCCACCATGCTGAGGAGATAATCTCAAGTCCCATACAGGTTATCCAAAATCACAAAGCATAAATCTCTATAAGTCCAAGAATCTTAAAAGTATACTAACTCAAAGGTTCCATCACACAAAACTGACATCTAATTCCTAGAGGCAAACGATGACATGTAGGAAACCTACTATGCAAGTGGGAAAGTGTCATCACATTTATCACGTACAAGTTTGCCTAGCAGTTAGCTAAACTCTATAGGTCCATACTGATCTCATGCGACCACTAGTATCCTCTCATACTGATGAGGCATACTATGGAATACAAGGTCGCAACCATGCGTTCTCTCTACTCCCATCCTAGTCTATACAAGCACTTGAGGCATGGGCGAGAATATCAAAACAATTATCTTTTTAGGTTCATTTAATCTCCATTTAGTGTGTAAATGTTATCACTTATTAACCAAACTTACAATGAGTTACCCTGGTAGCCACTTAGGGCCCCGACCCCCATTGCAAGCCACTTCCCGACACTACAAGTAGATAACCTACCCTAAGTTCATGGAATCATAAATCACCACAATCCTATACGAGCGACTGTAAAGAAAATCCAAAAGATAATCCATAAAAAGAATCATCAAATATCCATGATAAAAACATCAAATATCCACAATAAGAATCATCAAATCTCCATGACCATTTGAAAAAGCATCCATAGAAAATCATGACCACAACAGTTCTCTATTAGCAACTGAAGGCATCACTAATAATCATAAGTATCCACTGGCTCTCAATAACCAAAATATATCCCAAAATAAATCACCATATCCATTTGTTCTTCAACAAGCAACCAAGAATATCTCAAAATCATACTGATCGAAGACTCCAAAATGGTTGAGTCAAAACATGTCACAACATGACATCATCAAGAAATAAATCAACACTTCAGTTCCATCATGGCGATTAGAAAATAATCCAAGGATAACTGATCGATGACTCAAAAATGATTAGCTCAAGTGTCTCAAATACATAAGAATCTCAACTATAAAAATTAGTAAATACAAACATTTCATAGTGTAGAACAAGATTTTAGTATGCAAAGAACATTAACAAATAAAGTTAACATTCACAAACCAAAACTAAATTTATATATATGCTTAGACAAAGAAATCAAACAAGAAGTGCAAACCTCACAAGAGAAAACACTCCATACTTTCTTGATTCTGTAGATGTGTCCTTTTGATGTGGATGTATGCTCAAGATGCTCAAAAGCTGCTTCAATGGAGATGGGTAATGGAAAATTGGTAGCTTTGTGAGCTCTCAATTTGGCATTATAAGGGTAAGATTGATGGCTTTGGTTCTCAAAATAGCATGGCAACTTTAGCTCAAAGATTGTTGATGAAATGACTTGGGTTGGGATTCAATTTATAGGCCAAGGGGTAGAGGGATGGAGGGCTTAGATGCAAGGATGGGGAGATGTTTAAGGAGGGCTAAGATGCACTCAAAGGGGAGCACATGGATTGTGCTTGTTTAGTACCAATGGGAAGGTGACACTTGTCACAAGGAGGATGAGTGTGAGAGGGTAGGGTAAAGGGTTGGTTAAAGGCATGATGAGTGGGCTTGAGTATGTAAGAGAGATGTAAGAGGAATGAGTGTGGAAGAGGGAAGAGTGTGGAAGATGGATGTAAGTTTCATGCGTGGGCTTGTAAGAGTCTTTTATAGTTTGTAAGAGCACTCATGACTTGGTGGTTGTGATTTTTGAGGGGAGACTTTGGTTTGGTTTAGGAAAGTCTTAAACTTGTTTAGGGAATGTGACAACATTAGGGGGTGGATTAGGCTTGGGCTTAGGATTAGATTAGGGATGTTAGAGATGTGCAAGTGGATTGAATTAATGAGGGTGGGTGAGTTAGTGGCTAAGCTAGTTTAGTATGGGTGGATGGGGTGGATTAGGGTAAATGGAGGATTAGGGATAGGTTAGGGGTTTTTGGATTTGAGGATTTTATTTATCAAATAGATTTATTAAATAAATGGGGATTTTTGGAATTAGATAGAAGAATAGGATTTAATTGATAAATGATGGGTTATTTGATTTATCAATTAGGACTATAGATGATTAATTAAATTAATCAACTAGGGGATGACAAAGGATTAATTAAGTAGAAATTTAATTAATGATGCCTTTTTAGATAACTAAATAGGATTACTAAAATAGTGTAATCAAATTTAGGTGTCTACATTTTGCCCCTCTTTGACATAGTGTTGAGAAAACACTATTTCAAAGAAGTTCGAATGAAGATGACACGAGGAAGATGTATTAGCAACGAGGTTGCCCCAGTCTTGAATAAGAAGAGGAGAGACTAGAATTAGAAGATGCCCCCTCAAGAAGGCAGGGGGGAGAGAAATGAGGCTCGATGACTTCTTTAAAAGTACAAGAAATTGAGATGAGCTAAGACACAGGTTGGCAAAGAGAAGGGGCTGAATTACCTCAAACTCTCACTGCAGGAGAATGATAAAGGGAAATCAGAGGCACAATAGTTAAAGCAAGCTTAAGAATTTCAAGGATTGGGGGGGGGGATGGAGGAGCGAAGTGCTATGAAAAGAATCCATGGTAGGGAGATGGATGATGGAATGATAAAGCTGATGCAACAAGATTTCAAAAGAGTTAGATTGGCGGAAGATGGGTTTCGGAGATCCCTAGGACTAGGATTGTGGATCGCAAAAGATGAGGCTTGGTGGATTGATTTGATTGGTGGATCCCTAAGACTAGGATTGTGGATCCCTAAAGCTAAGCGTGAGGAGTGTTTCAAAGAGATACTGATGCATAAGCTGGGGTAGGAGCGACAAATGCTAGAGATGGATGGGGGATAATGGAGATGAAGGGAATCCATTGAAGCTTTTTGAGCGGGGGGATACTTCAAAGAGAAGTACCACCATGTAGTTGAGCACTAGATTTGCTATAGGACTGTTGGTTAATTGCCAAGGTTACCAAGAACATCAAGGCTTTTTCACCAACCGTCCAAAGGACTGACGAATTGACTCGAAACAAACATGCAAGGATTGCCCCAGTATCAAACATGAATCACAGAGGAAGCAGCATGGAAATGACACTAGGTAACCCACAAGAAGAAAAAGAAAACAAGCAAAATACCTGATCAAGACCTTACGCTCTAATTGCCCCATTCGCAGCATACCATGATATGGAAGATCGTGGCAACCTTGAGGAGGGAACAAGGAGATTGCTTGGAAAAGATATTTCAAGACCCATAACAAAAGATTCCAAATCAAAAGAAAGTGAAAATCCAAAAAAGAATTGTTTGCCAACAAGATGGGTAAGACGAGGTACTAACACACCAAGATTAGACATGAGGAAAGCTATATCCTGCAAGGACCTATCTGAGAGCACCTAAGCTGGTGGATTTGGATGACTAATGCGTCTGGCAAGCTGAACTAAGAAGGATAACACTTTGGTGATAGGAAATCTAGCTAAAGGATGCATTGGAATAGTTAACCAAGGTGTGCGATGTGTGCAAGATGTTGACCAAGGATGAACTGACATGAAAGTTGGATAGATACAATGGTACTAAGCTAAAGAGGATGTACAAGCTGACAGACCAAGATATGTTATAAATGTACAAGTTTGTTCATATTTTTGGTTTTTGTGGGATGGAAATGTTTGTGAAGGATGGGATGTCTATAATAGTTGATAGGTGGATAGATAGATGTTTTGCGAAAAGCTTAAGTGAAAATGGGATTCTTTGTGTGCATGAGATAGGATACAAGCTAGGATACAAGATTATTTACAAGCTAGAATATGGTACAAGCTTTGGACAAGATTCAGACATATACAAAGTACGGTACAAGATTTACAAGGTATAATACAAGCTTTTGTACAAGATTTACAAGTTGAGGTTCAAGATTTACAAGGTGTACAGGAGGTATTTACAAGCTCCATCAGATTTTGGATATTTGGTTGGAACACCAAGGGAACGAGCAGGTATTTTATGGGATGGTGAATGGATGGATGAGGGTTAGGATAGTGATAGATAATGGATGAGTCTTAGTACA